>CM056056.1:153872863-154472863 GCA_029574335.1 Rana kukunoris
GGGTTTTTATCCACTTTAAGGCCCTTTCACACTGGGGTGGAGGTGCGGTGTGATAGTGGCGCTTTAATGTCAGAATTGCGGATGTATGTATTCGGCGTTAGCGTGCGGTTTTACCCCTGCTACCAGCCAAAAAAGGTTAATACTGCCGCAACGCGTCTCTACAGAGGCCCATTGCCAGCGATATAGCCACGATTTCCCATTGCTTTCAATGGGAAGGAGCGGTGGAGGAGCGTTAAACACATCGCTCCAATCACTGCTTCAAAGATGCGGCTAGCAGGACTTTTGGAGCGGTCCTGCTAGCGCACCGCTCCAGTGTGGAAGCCCGAGGGTTTTCACACTGGAGAAACGGCAGCCGCTGTTTCAGGTCGGTTTGCAGGCGCTATTTTTTAGCGCAATAGCGCCTGCAAACCGCCTCAGTGTGAAAGGGGCCCAAGTCTCTTTCTGACCTCTCTACACACCCATGCTCTTTGATACAACTATATACTCAAAAGTCCATGGGAGGAATAGAATGCTGAGATTTGCGATTACAGCTTCAGAACTACATCAAAAGCACCAAATGTTTCTTGTGGCCAGCGACTTGAAACCAGATATGGCATATGGCCATTAAATCACTCACTCATTAACTGGGGGTGTGTTTTACAAGTATGTGCTCAGTTTTAGAGAAAACTTATGGGAGGGCATAGTTTAGGGCTTTTTTGTTCGCTTTAACCACTTGCCGACCACTGCACGACAATATACGTCGGCAGAATGGCATGGCTGCGCAAAGGGACTTGCCTGTATGGTCCCTTTAAATCACGGCATTGTGGGCACACGCATGCCGCGTGCTCCGTGAGTGTGACCGCGGGTCCCGTGGACTCGATGTCCACAATCATGTCAGAGAGCTGCAGAACGGGGAGATGCCCATGTAAACAAGGAATTTCCCTGTTCTACTACTTGTGACAGGACAGAGATCTACTGCTCCCTGTCATCTGGAGCAGTGACAAGTGTTGTGTCACTTGTAGTCCAGCCATCCTTCCAGTTAGACTCAATCCCTAGGATACACTTAACCCCTTCCTCGTCCCCTAGTGTTAACCCCTTCCCTGCCAGTGTCATTTACACAGTAATCAGTGCATTTTTATAGCACTGATCGCTGTATAAATGACAAGGATGCCAAAGTAGCGTCAAAAGTGTCCGATGTGTTCGCCATCCCGATAAAAAAAAAAAAAATTGCAGATCGAGCCATTACTAATAATAAAAAAATGCCATAAATTCATCCCCTATTTTGTAGACGCTATAACTTTTGCGCAAACCAATATACGCTAATTTTTTATTAACAAAAATATGTAGAAGAATCAATACCGGCCTAAACTGAGGAGAATATATTTTTTTCGGGATATTTATTATAGCAAAAAGTAAAGAATTTGTGCTTTAATTTCCAAAATTGAAGCTCCGTTTCTGTTAATAGCTCAAAAAATAAAAAACGGCGGCGACGATCAAGTACCACCAATAGAAAGCTATATTTGTTTGGGGGGGGAGAACGCCAATTTTGTTTGGGTGCAACGTCGCACGATCGTACAATTGTACAGTTAAAGCGACGCAGTCCCAAATCGTAAAAAATGGTCGTCATTGGGTAGCCAAATCTTGCGGGGCTGAAGAAAGAACAACTGCCCTGGAGACACGGACTAGTCAATTGGAAGATGACGTATACCCATTAATAAATGAGATGAAACTCCTGAAGGAACAGATGGGCAGATATACATCAAAAATGGATGAGATGGAGAATAGGCTTAGAAGAGACAATGTCAGGCTGATTGGAATGCCGGAAAAAGCGAGGGCGCCAACCCAGTGGACTTCTTGGAAAAATGGCTCATTGAGTCTTTTGGAAGAGAAACATTCTCAGCATCATTTTCAATTGAAAGAGCACATAGAGTACCATTTAGGGCCCCCCCTACAGGGGGACACCCCAGGCCGCTCCTATTGAAATTCCTTAATTACAGGGACAAAGTGACACTTTTGAGGATAGCTAGAGAGGCGGGGAAGATTATGTTCAAAGAGGTTAAAATTTCGGTTTACTCTGACTTCTCGCCGGATCTGCAGAGGCGTAGAGCAGAGTTTACGGCTGTTAAGCGTATACTACTGCAGAAACATAGGCTGACGTATGCTCTGTTATACCCGGCGCGATTAAGGATAGTGGCGCTGGGAGGATCCCAGATCTTTGACACCCCAGCAAGTGTAGAAAGGTGGCTGGAAGAAAATAAAGATAAGTGGTAGATGGGGGTGGAGAAGAGGAAAAAGGGACATAGACGGAGTGGCTGAGTGAGGAGGAAGAAAAGATATCCAGGGTTTTCTCTTTTCTTTGCCCTTTCCTCTTCCCCCCCCCCCTTTTTTTTTTTTGTTTGTTTATTTTTATTTTTTTTATTTTATCTTTATTTATTTATTTTTTTCCTGTGAGGGGACAGAGAGGTGTATAAATGTTGGAGTGGAGAGAGGGGTGGGACACGCACAGATGCTGAATGGGTAGGTGGGAGTGAAGGATGTGTGGTGTGGATAGTGGTCACTATAGGCCCCGTAGAGATACACCAGGATGGTGGAGGGAGGGTGGGAGAGGGATGGGGGTATGGAAGCGGGAGGGACACCAGGAAGGGGGTGGGGGGGGGTGGGTGGGGAGGGATGTGCTTCGAGGGAGGAGGGGACAGGGGGGGAGGGAGGGGAAGGGAATGGGGAATCAAAGGTCAGACAGGGGAGAATTGTTCATTAAGATATGGAAAAAACGATTTGAAGGAGAGTTTGGAAGTTAATGGTGTTGCTCAAATAACGAAAAATAACGGAAGGATGTATGGTAATGCACAATGTGAAGGAGAAAACTACACAAAAATAGAGTTTGAAATTTGTATAGAAATATTAATTTTCCTTTTTTTTTTAATGATATGGAGAACACGAAAATCATTGTTACTGCACGAATATCTAAATACACATGGCAAGGTAATACACAATGGGAAGAAGATTGCTACACAAAAATAGAGATTGAAATTTGCACAGAAATAATTTTTGATGATATATACACCTATATGTACATTCGAGTCACAATGATTGAGCGACATGATTAATGAAAAGTAGGTTTAGGATCACTGGCTACGATAATGAAATAGGGATAGCAAAGAGTTATGTATTTGAGCTTGCTATTTTTATTTATTTATTTATTTATTTATTTTTGTTGTTTTTTTTGTTGTTTACTTTTTTTGGGAATTCCCATGGGTGAAGTGGACGAGATTCTTATCAATATCCTATATTCCTCGCTGCTGAATGCAGAATAGGATAATAAAGATAGGTTCATGGAATGTTAGGGGACTGGGAACAGTAGCCAAAAGAGCAGCAGTACTCTCCACTATGGAAAGTATGGGGCGGACCTGATCTGTCTGCAGGAAACACACTTAACAAAGGATACAATCCAACAGTTCTATAGTAGAAAATTCCCCACTCAGTTTCACTCATTCCACTCTTCCTATTCGAGAGGGGTGGGTGTAATGGTTAGAGCAGGGGTGGCATTTTCTTGCAGGCAGATCAGCACAGATGAGAATGGTCGATATGTTTTTTTGTACTGTACAATTCATAGTAGAACTTATGTAATAGCGAATGTTTATATCCCTCCGCCTTTTAAAATGGATATAATGTTAAGATTAAATGAATTTATACAAGGGAAGGAAAATATACCGGTAGTAGTAGTAGGAGACTTCAATGAGGTCTTAGATCCAGGGGCCGATAGGTTTCCGGTACCGTCATACTCAGACCCCATAGGGAAAAGCCGGCTGAGCCAACTTATGGAAGAAGTTGGACTAGTAGATATGTGGAGAGTGAGGAACCCGGGCATCCAGCAATACTCCTGTTACTCAAGCACGCATTCCACACTCTCCAGGATAGATATGGCCCTGGGGAACGAGAGAGCACTAAGGAGCATAGGAAAAATAGAGTATTTGCCACGAGGAGTCTCGGACCACTCCCCAATGATCCTAATAATAAATCTGGAAGGACAAAAAATTAGGAAAGAATGGCGAATTAACCCCTACTGGTTAGAGATAATAAAAGAAACAGATGGGATAGTGCCCAAACTGAGGGAATTTGTGGAACTAAATGAAGGCTCCGCAGGGACGGGAATAATATGGGATACCCTGAAGGCATACCTGAGGGGTATCCTGATCCAACAGGTGGCTAAAATTAATAAACAGGCGAGAAAAGATGAACAAAACACCCGTAGAGAAGTACTGGTGGCAGAAAATAACTATGTTATTGACCCAACGCCAGAGAAAAAAGCAATATGGCTAGATAAACAAATAGTGTATAGGACGGTAATTATGAGAGAGGTGGAGACTAGACGAATCTTTGTGCGACAAGCATCCTTTGTAGAGGGTGAGAGTGTTGGAAGGATGCTCGCGCAATTGGTGAAGTCAAACTCTCCACCCTCTGATATTCGGGCCATCAGAACTGCAGGAGGAATAATAACAACAGATACAGCAGAGATAGTGCGAACATTTCAGGGATATTACGAAAAGCTGTATACTACACAGAAGGTGGGGATGGAGGCAGAGATGGAGGAGTTCCTGGGGAGGTTAGAGATTCCAGCTATCACCCAAGTAGAAAGAGACGAGTTGGAACACCCGATATCATTAACAGAAATACAGCAAGCAGTATCTGATATGGCAAATCAAAAGTCACCTGGCCCAGATGGACTCCCGACAGAAATTTATAAGTACTATGGAGAAATATTACTTCCTGAGCTGTTAAAAAGCATTGAATGGAGCAGACATTGAGGGGAGACTCCCAGTGTCAATGATGGAGGCAACCATAATACTTATATTAAAAGAAGGCAAGGACCCCTTAGACCCAGCGTCATACAGACCAATTTCCCTCTTGTGTTTCGGACGCCAAAATAGTAGCTAAGGTCTTGGCTGCGAGACTTAATAGATTGATTTCAAAACTGATCCATCCAGATCAAACGGGATTCATAGCTAATAGATCCACCAGTACAAATATAAGAAGGACCTTTTTAAATTTGCAAACCCCGACAGATTTAGAGGGAACGAGAGCTGTAGTGTCACTAGATGTGACAAAAGCATTTGACAGTGTAGAATGGGGATATATCTGGAGGGTGCTGGGAAAGTTCGGATTTGGTCCGAAATTTACTGGCTGGATAAAAATGCTTTATAATGACCCTAGTGCCAAAATTAAAATTAATAACGAATTTTCAAAAAAGATTTTCCTAGAGAGGGGAATGAGACAGGGGTGTCCTTTGTCACCCCTTCTCTTTGCCCTAGCGATGGAACCACTGGCGATTGCCATAAGGTCAAGTACTGAGTTACTTGGATTCCAAAGAAAGATGGGGGACGAAAGAATCGCGCTCTATGCCGATGATATCCTTCTCTATCTGGGCGACACGGAACATTCCCTGGTACGAGCCATGAGCATAGTGGAGGAATTCGGTAGCTTCACGGGATTGGAAATAAATTGGGGAAAATCAGAGCTATTACCGGTAGATCCAATTAAGAAGCTGGGATAGTGGGAAATACCACAAGTGAAGGTAGTGGATACATTGAAATATCTAGGAATACGAGTAACGAAAGACCCCCAAACAATACATAGATAAAAACCTAACCCCACTACTGGTTAAATTTAAACAAAAAATTGGTATCTGGAAAAGGCTTTCCCGTTATCAGTGGCTGGCAGATGTAGCTTAATTAAGATGATCTGGCAGCCACAGCTGCTGTATATAATGCATAATAGCCCGTCTGGATTGGTAGAAAATGGTTCAACAAAATCGAAACCCTTTTTAGGGAACTAATATGGAAAGGGGGACAACCCAGGATTCATTGCGTACACTGCAGCTTCCATAGTGGAAGGGGGATTGGCTGTCCCCCATCCTGAGGCTTATTATCTATCAGCACAATTGCAACAACTAATGGGATGTAATACCCAGGGAGGGAGACCTCTAGTGGGAGAGTAAGATGCTGAGTGGGGCCCCACATGACTCGGTCATTGAATTACTCGAAAAGCAAACTCCTTTAGATATAGGATACCAACAGTTAAAATGATAATAAAAATTTGGGAAAAAGTTAAGAGGCTAATGGGCTACACTGGATTTAATGAGTATAACCCCCTGTGGAACAATGTTAAGTTACAAGAAATACTACGGTTAGGAAAGGTGGGGGAATGGGAAAAATGCGGTATAAAAAGGTTGATACATCTGTATGAGGGCGATACCTATAAAAAATTTCAGGATCTGAGATTAGAATTTAATGTCCCGCAACACTCATTCATTTACCTATTTACAAGTAGGCCACGCTCTTGAAGCCCAGTTTAGGACACAAAAATTAGTGTGGTCCAAAATGTTCCTGTTTCAAAAATTAGCTAAAGGGGACCAACTAAGGGCCTCATATCTGAAATATACACGCAGATAATCAAAAAGATCAATACAGGGGCACATCTGCTCAAAGTAAGAGAAAGATGGGAGGAAGATATAGGGAAATATCACAAGAACAGTGGAAGAGAATATTAGAGATGGGGATCAAAGGTGTCACTTTCACCCCCCAGAAAATCTCCCACCTGATGTTGATAAATAGAGCTTACTATACGCCAAAGACACTTTTTTAAATTCGGCAAAAGACCAGATGATAAATGCCCTAGATGCCCGGGGCAGGGAGACCTAGTACACATGGTGTGGCGCTGTCCAAAGCTGGTCCGGTACTGGAAGGGTGTGCTGGACACCTTGAATAAGTATTATACAATCTCACTAGAAATGGAGAGCCACACTGTGTGTACTGGGTTATAGGCAGGAACGGAAGGAGAAAAGAAATACCACAGTCGTAATATTAAGATGTTTATTCCAAGCTAGAAAAAACTAATAGCCATGAGGGGCAGGCAACTTCACCACACCCAGGCAGTAAGGGACTGGATTGAGGCAGTCAATGAGTCCCCCTCTGTAAGAAAGAGCAGTCTATATAAAAAGGGGAAAACTTAGAGACTTTGAGGACATGTGGAGGCCATGGCTGGAGAAAAAAAGGTGTATCACCTGAGGAGAGAGGAATGTCGGCTGGAAAAGGGTCAAAGGGAGAGGGGGCCAAGTAGTAAAAGCGATAATATCAACTAGAATGAGAAAGAGTGGGTGTTCCCCCCCTTAACTAAGAGATTACCCACCTCCTGATAAGTTAAGATTTATGATAGGACAATGTATATCAATGTTTAAATTATGTGTTTATAGTTATAAACGAACAGTCTCCTCTGGTTTTTTTTAAATGAACAACTGAACATTTTGTATGATATGAAAAGAAATAAAGAATGAATATCTAAAAAAAAAAAAATAATTCACAATGTCAAAAGCATTTTGCTCTTACAGGGCTTGTTATGCATAATAATGAACTCTCACCTCTCTAGCCTTCTGGCTATTATAAGTTGGTCACACAGACTGCAGCTTGCTTAGCTCCGATATACCAGTTTGTTCAGATATCCCTGTCACCCCATAATCTAGTCTTTTCCTTTGTAACCGGTCCTGTCTTATATTTATTGCACCTCTAAAGCGAGAGACCACTCAATAGAAAGAAAAAGAAAGAAAGAAAAAAAAAAAAAAGAAAAGCAAGAAAAAAAAAGGAAAAAAAAGAAAAGAAAAAAAATAAAAAGAAAGAAAGAAATATACATATATAAATAAAATATATCACACATATACACCATATGAAAAGTTTTTTTTCTAGTAAACTAAATGAATCATATCAAGTAGATGGCCAAACATAACTCTGCAGTGGACATCCATCACCTAAACCATAATGATAGAAGAGGATTTTGTTGCAGCACACATAAAAACATACGGTTTGATTTCAAACTTGTAAATGTTGAGACATTCCATGTTTAATCCAATCCACAGTAATTACTATTACAGCTTTGAATGATCTGAAGCAGCAGAAACCAGTGTTTATGTATCCTGTCTAAAACAGATGGATTTGTAAACCGACTTGAAGAACAATAGCACCGACTAGTGGAGAAAAGTGGCAGCGACAAATTCTGATTTAAGAAAAATAAAATAAAAATCTATTCAAAGTATATATTCCTAAAGTAGCGTTAACCACTTCAACTCCTGACACTTTCACCCCTTTCTGTGCAGGCAAATTATCAGATTTCAGTACTCATTCATTCAACAATGTATCCAAATTCAATTTTTATCATTTTTTTGAGACAGAGCTTTCTTTTGGTGGTATTTAATCACCAGTTTTTTTTGCTAAACAAGTGAAAAAAATATTGTGTTTTGAAGAACAAAATAAAAAGTAGCACTCGCATATGAAAGCGGTGTTCAAACCACACATGTGAGGTATCGCGGCGATTGGTAGAGCGAGAGCAAGAATTCTAGCCCTAGACCTACTCTAACTCAAAACATGCAACATGTAGAATTTTTTTAACGTCGTCTATGCATATTTTAACCACTTCCTGACCACGCTATAGCAAAAATACTGCTACAGCGCGGTCGAGCTACTGTGACACGATGTCCCTGGGACGTCGTCCTTCACTTCCGCGATTGTGCGTCCCCTGGGACGCGCTCGCGGAAGTGTCCGGATCACGGTAAATTGCCGCCGTTTACCACGTGGTCGCGACGTTGAATGACGGCGCGATCACTTATAAACAAACCGCGTCATTTGATGACGCCGGTTCCTCCCTCTCCTCTCTGTACCATTCGGTACAGTGTGCGAGGAGAGGGGGGGGGAGCAGGGAGTCAGCAGCAGCGCTGTGGCTGGATCTGTGACAAATGCAGTCACAGATCCAGCCAGCCATCCCTCCATCCATCCATCCATCCATCCCAGCTCCGCAGTACCCCGATACTTGGCAATACCCCGCGCGATACTCTGCAATACCCCCGCGATACTCTGCAATACCCCGCGCGATACTCTGCAATACCCCGCGCGATACTCTGCAATACCCGCGCGATACTCTGCAATACCCCGCGCGATACTCTGCAATACCCCGCGCGATACTCTGCAATACCCGCGCGATACTCTGCAATACCCCGCGCCGATACTCTGCAATACCCCAATACCCTGCATGATACTCTGCAATACCGCCTATGGGAATTTTTAAGTAGCGAAGTTTGGCGCCATTCCACGAGTGTGCGCAATTTTGAAGTGTGACATGTTGGGTATCTATTTACTCGGCGTAACTTCATCTTTCACATTATGAAAAATATTGGGCTAACTTTACTGTTTTGTTTTAAGCGTTCATAAGCGCAAAAAATAAAAAAACCCAGAAGTGATCAAATACCACCAAAAAAAAGCTCCATTTGTGTGAAAAAAGGACCAAAATTTCAAATAGGTACAATGTTGTATGACTGAGTAATTGTCATTCAAATTGCGAGAGCACCGAAAGCTGGTCTGGTTAGGAAGGGGTTTAAGTGCCCAGTGGTCAAGTGGTTAAAGGGTAAAAGTTTGTCGCCATTCCACGAGCAGATGCAATTTTGAAGCGTGACATGTTGGGTATGAATTTACTTAGGGTAACATTATCTTTCACAATATAAAAAAAAATGGGCCCAACGTTACTGTTTTAATTTTCTTAATTAAAAAAAGTGTATTTTCCCCCGGAAAAAGTGCTTTAGTAAGAACGCTGCGCAAATACGGTGTGACAGAAAGTATTGCAACGACCTGCATTTTATTCTCTAAGGTGTATATATATATATATATATATATATATAGATATATATATATAATATATATATATATATATATATATATATATATATATTGTTATTGATATGGGTTCTAAGGAAAGTAGATGGACGGGAAATGAAAACAAGCAGGGAAGTTCCATTAGCATTGCTGGTGGTCTTGTCAATACCAACAGCCAGCACAAGAGGGCACCAGATTCGAGAAAGACTCATAGGACTGCAGAAAGCCACAAAGCCGTGGCCTCAATTACCGTCCGACGCAGCGGGGGGGGGATGTGTGTGTGCACGGAGACGGGTACATACATATATACACACACACACACAGTCCATGGTCTTGAGCATGGCATACTTATTAAACTCTTACAGGTGCGATGGTCAAGGGTCCAGAAACTTTTTGTCATAGTATGTAGGTTTGAGTGAATAGAATAACAAAGAATTAAGAAGCAAGTCATTTTTCAACTTAGAAGCCAACAAGGCTTTTCAATGTGATTGAAAATGAAGCATTGGTTGTATAGCATTGGGTACCTGGATCATGCATGTTATGTAGAACTGGTAGTATTTGATTGGTTGTTATAAGAAACACTTCATTTTCTTTTTACGAGTTTGAATATATGAGCTTTGATATGATGCCTTCAGTTCAGACTTTCCAATGTCTGCCGACAACAGTAAATCAGTTACACCGTCTGCTCTTTCGAGTGTAACCTGAGAGCCTACAATAGCATGGAGTTCATACCTGATGAGTTTTCCTCCACGTGTCAAAATGAAGCAGATAACAAACAGAGAAAACAGCAGACAGGATTCTGACAAGACAGTAACTCCAGCAGTGAAATGGTAACCTAAATCACAAAAAAGGTCTCATGCTTCATTAGCTTGTGTCAGGCAGGAGAAAAATTACTCGGGTGATCTCTGAATTAGATGCTGTGCCAACAAATTCTCCAACTTCCTAATTGTCTGTTTTCTCCCATTCTGACAGAAATGATTTGAATAAGCAAATATAAATATGTATATTAACAGTGAAATATGGGAAGGCATTTGCATGAATGTTGTACAGAGGAATAGAAATTAGGATCTTAAAAGATGAAGACATTTTGTGATGTATACTTAGAGGAAAACATTTTATTTATGCCTTTTAAGTGCAGATATTTTTTAAGGAAGTGTAAATTATACACACACACACACACACACACACACACACAGCCAAATTCTAAAAACGCAACACTTTGTTTACCCCCATTTATCATGAGCCGAACACAAAGATCTACGACAATTTTTTTATGTACACAAAAGGCCCATTTCTCTTCCTGCCCCCAATAGTCCGTTTTTCGGTCCGCTCCGTGTGTCCGTCAGCTCAGCGGGGGGTCTCCGCTGAGCTGTCGGGCGGACGGGGCGGTCCCCGCACACTGTGCAGGGACCGCCCCGTCTCTCCTCTCGCTCTCCCCTATGGGGAGTCGGATGGAAACGGACCGTCTGTCCGTTTGCATCCGATCCGTTTGGCCGGACGGAAGAAAAATAGGACATTCTTCTGTCCGCAAAAACGGATGCGGATCGAGCGGACGTTAGCGGATGCATCATCCGCTAACGGATCCGCTCCCATAGGGACACATTACAAGTCCGTAAACGGACTTGTAATTAGCGGACCGTTCGTCCCGCTTCATGTGAAAGGGGCCTAAAGCTGCACATTTTACTGTATAGTGGCCTTTTATTGTGGCCAAACCTAAGGCACACCTGTGCAATAAACTTGCTGTCTAATCAGCATCTTGATATGTCACACCTGTGATGAATTATCTTGGCAAAGGAGAAGTGCTCACTAAAGCTGGCTATACGCTATACAATTTTCTTATTCAATTTCCTTTAGATTTACCTTCAACAGTGTAGTACAGGGGGTCTGCCTGATTATGCACAAATTGAAAGTGTTTAGATTTGACCTCATATTATATGGTTTTGGTAAATGTAAAGGAAATCTATAGAAGAAAATTGTATAATGTACGGCCTGCCTAACACAGATTAAGACCCCTTTCACACTTGTATGACTTGTCACACGATTTGGGACTGCAAAGCAGCAAGACAAGTTGTTCCCCATAATTTCCAATGACTACCATTCACATTAGTATGACTTCAAAATTAGTTTCCTGCAAATACTTTTGGTCCGACTTTGTGAATTTTGTGAATAGTTGAGAGAAATATATCTTTTACACTCGGTTGTGACACGACGCTACTTGTATTTCAAGTCAAAATTTATGAATACATTTTGCTTGTCAAAATACTCTCGAACCAAGGTTTAACTGTGTGCGTGCGTGCGTGCGTGCGTGCACACAAAAGACATCAATAACAGTACTGAACACAAAGCAAAAGATGACAGTAGCAGTTAAGCTTAAAGCGGTTGTAAAAAAAAAATCTTTTAGACCTGCAAGGGAAAAGCTATAATGAGCTAATATGCACCACATATTAGCTCAATATGAAATACTTACCTCGGAACGAGGGGTAGGGATCTTACCTGGTGCAACGCCGAGCGAGATCTCATCTTGACTCGGCGTGTCTTCCGGGTATCGCCGCTCCCAGCGCTGTGATTGGCTGGAGCGGCGATGACGTCACTCCTGCGCACGGGAGATTTAAATCCGGCCAGGGTCCGGCAGATGCCGGTCCTTTCGCCGTGGACTCCCCCTGCGCATGCGCCGCTGCAATCAGCTATTACTCCCACAAACTTTTTACTCTGGTACTTGTACTAATAAAGGATTATCATGTGTATGCTAACAGCTAAAGATATCGGGCCAGATTCAGGTACAATTACATTGGCGCAGAGTATCAGAGATACACTACGCCGCCGTATTTTACCTGGCTCTACGACGAATTCAGGTAGATTACGGCCCGTAAGGTACGGCAGCGTAGTGTATTTCTCTCGCGGCAGAATCGAAACACGCGATTAGGGGGCATAAAGCATTTAAATTAGGCGCGTCCCCCCGGCGATCGAACTGCGCATGGCTCCGTTCAGAAATCTCCCGCTGTGCATTGCGCGAAATAACGTTGTTACGTAATTTTTTGTTTGAGTAGCGTCGTTTACGTACATTCCTATTCCCGGACGACTTACGTAAAAAATAAAAAAAGACGCTGAAATGCGACGCGGGAACGACGGCCATACTTAACATGGGCTGTCTAATACTAGACCAGATAAAAGCTGGAATAACTTTACGCGGCAAAAAGATGACTACAGATGCCGTAAGAGATTGCGAACGACGCTCGTAACTTCGTGGATCGTCGAAAAAATGCTCATTTGCATACCCGACGCGGAAAACGACGGGAACTCCACCCAGCGGCCGCAAAATTATTGCAGCATAGATCCGAAGGCGTACGAACACGTAAGCCAGTCGGATTGAAGCCCGAAGCCGTCGTTTCATGGTTTGAGGATTCAGACTAATGAAACGACGCGCGTAATTTGAAAGTACTCCCGGTCTAACGCGAGATAGACCGGAGTATGTGAATCTGGCCCATCATTATTACTGCTGGATATCACCAAATAGACCAAACCAGAATTCGGTCAACTTTGCTCTGTCTATCTCCATAAAAGGTCCCTTATACACATACTCCTTATAATACTAATACCCCACCGTTTTACTTACCTGAGCCCTGGAAAGTCCTGTGTCACGAACACGCTGGATCTTTGCCCAGGCTTCTCAGCTCTTCATTATATAGATTGATATCAGCACAGCCATTGGCTTGCGCTGCTGTCAATCAAATCCAATGACGAGGGCACCCGGGGTGGGGGCCGAGTCCGGCACTCAGCGGCTATGGATGCCGAATGCAGGACATGGGAGCACGCCCGCAAAGTAACCCCCTTGGGAGAGCTCTTCCCAGAGGAGGTTTTCTGAGGAGGGGAGGAGCCAAGAGAAACATTGTTCTGGGCCACTCTGTGCGAAACAAGGTGCACAGTGGAGGCAAATATCATTTTCGTGACACGTATGGTCGGTCCACAATGTCTGTAACGTATGTTATTATCTATGTTGTTTAAGGTCTTTTATTTTGATACCACGTTAATAAATGTATATATTTTTATATATATCTACTCCTCTTGCGTTAACTTACTCACTTTTTGTACCGCAATAGTCCTACTGCCCTCTTTTTTTTGGTCTTGGTCTTTTGGGTTTTGTGGTCCCTTAAGTCCTACTTTCTTTTCAATACATGGAATTTGACAACACTCAATTAAGATTGGTAACAAGTGTACATCCATGGAACGTCAGATATACCCACTTCAGCTATGGAAGGTTTACCCCCTTCATGACCAGGCCATTTTTCTTCTATTTCGCACTATGCTTCTTTAACTGGTAATTGTGCAGTCGTGCAATGCTGTACCCAAACAAAAGTTATATCCCTTTTTTCACAGAAATAGAGCTTTCTTTTGGTGGCATTTGATTCACCACCCAAGTGTATGTAGTGCCCCCTTACTTTCAGTACGGGCACTACGCTAAAGTTAGTGGGTGAATGGGAGAGTTATTTTGCTCCCATTCATAATTTGCTAAATTACAGGTTGCTGTTATTCCAGAACTGTCCTGTGGGTCAGTCTGCGTTCCAGGGGTGCGATCCCACCCCTGGGTGACGGTTGGTGCTATAGGGGTTTTGGCGGAGCCACTTTTCCCCAGCAGCCAATTAGAGGAGTTTTTCCCTTGCTGGGCATGCTGGGGGAGGGTATATCTGTAACAGGCACCACGATTCTTGGTTATCCCTCTCTGCGCGGGGTCCACGTTCCAGGTGCGGCATCCACCTTCAGGGTGCACGTATCCATGGACCCCGTCTGTATGGCCCACCTGGCCGGAGCTGCATGCTCCATGGAGACCCATCCAGATGTTGGAGGGGGCCCCAGTGACTTACTGGGTCCCCACCTATACTGAGAAGATCTCAGGCTGTATGCCGTTCGGTGGGGGATCGGCTTGAGGAGAACCCGGAGGCAGGTTATCCAAAAGGGCTTGAACGAACCATCGGGGATCTGATCACCAGGATTCGACAGGTACATGACAGCTGTCAGTGACCCTCCATTGCATTTACTGGGAGGATTCGCTCAAATCTAATTCGTTCTTTGAAGTACTGAAGTACTAGGCCTGTGGCAGATGCCCGAACCAGGCCTGTGGCAGAGGCCTGTTCCTCCCAGCAACTTAAAAGTGACACTTCGGCTGCCAGGCCTGTGACAAAGGTCTGTCCGGGGCACTAAACCCAATCTGGCTAGAGTGGCGACGAATTGTATCTACTACTGCCGAGAGCAGGATTGCTCCGTTTCATATCCAGGCCTGATACCGCCAAGTTCTTTATTGCTTCATCAACCTCTCCTATCCTACCTCTTGTTGATGTTGGCCGTGTTGGGCCTTGAAATAAAGCATTTGAAAAAAAACACTTAGTGACTGGACATTCGCTCACTGCTACTACTCACTGCTACTACCCCTAGACACAATACCAAGTAACTTAATAACGCCGATACCAAAACAACCAGCAGCTCCTGAATGGGGTAGCGCTACAAGTAGATTGCCAAAAAGTTTCTTTCCAACATGAAATAACCTGCAGTCTTCATTTACCTGCAGTACAGGTTGTTGACTGTTTTTATAATGTTCTGAAAGGGCATTACTTACCACATTAATTGTAAGCAAGGTGTGACAAAGTCATACTAGTTAAAAATATATATTTTTATATATTTGATAGTCATTAACTAGTTATTACGTAGTTTTGCTTAATACTCTTTCTTTATGCCTAGCCTTTTACCTTTGTGCAAAGCTTTTGGAGTTTGAGGGCCAAAGAAACCATGTCAGGAAGAATGGAACCGAACAGATGTGCGCTCTCAGCCTCTTCCATTACCTGCACAAGAACAAAGAGAAAAGCACACTGTAAATATCTTAAAAATATTTAAACAGCTAAACATGTTTTCAAAAGCATAGATCTAGGAAATTATCTAGTTACAGGAATATGAACCGTTTATGAAGCAATTGGGTCTTTTTTTCTGAAAGAGGTCAAAACAAATGTTTTTTGACCATCAGAATTTCTTTAGCAATCAGATTTCGTCTTTCACGTTGCTGTATTGTAAAGAGAAAATCTGATTGGCTACTATGCAACTGAGTGTCTGGGCCTCAAACACTTTCAGAAATCAGATCCATTCACATACTGTAGTAATCGACTTGATAGTTTTGTAACCTATACTAGCTGGTTGTAATGGTCATGCAGTTCTTGACGGACATTTTTTATGGATATCTAACTCAAGCAGAGCATGGCATTTAGTGCTTATCAGTGAGGAGAGAGCAAAGACTGAAATGTTTAATTACATCATATCAGGTTGGTAGCAGCAAAGAGGAAGACTACTTCCATTCCAGTATTTGTAGAAAGGCTATTTTGCATACCATGGCACATCAAAAAAAAAAAAAGAGAGGAATACAAAGCAACAACCAAGATCAAGTCTTTAGCTTCTAAATAATCATGTTCTTCCAGTGGCATTTCACTTTTATAGTTTATGTGCTGGAACTGACTTCTCTGATTAAAAGCCAAGCTGCAAAACCTAGAACTTTCAGAACAGAGATCCCCATCTCCTATGCCCGATTTATCTTTATAGGACAAAAGTCTTCAAAAAGCGATTAATACACAAAAAAAAAACACCACATACCAAAAATTACCAATGGTGTCACGTTACTAATCAAGAGTACTTTCTAAATCGCATTACATTAGCCGAGACAATGTAGAAGAGCAAGTAATTTGCATATACTTGGACAGGTAATAGCGTATTATTTACACTCTGCTTCCAATTACTGGAAGAAAACCTGCAAGAACCAAGCTTTTCAGAAAGCTGGACAACTTAAAGGGTAAGTTCACCTTTACAAAAAAACTCTGTAAGGTGAACTTACACAGGTCCCCCCCCAGTCCCCGCCGCAATCGCTGGTTCTAACCCCCGGTGAATGTCCAAAACGGCCCTTGTTAATTAGTCAGTCAGCAACGTCACATGGGTGGCACGAACAATCGCCCATAGCCCGTCCTAGCAGCTATGGAGCAGACGAGACTAGAGAGAATTTCTAAGCCCCGGGCTCCTGGCGCGTGTATACCAGGGCTTAGAACAGCCGATTACGGCAGTACAGGTCAGCGGGACCGGGGGCCTTTGGAAGTTCACCTTACAGATATTTCTGTAAACGTGAACCTACACTTTAACCACTTGACCACTGGGCACTTAAACCCCCTTCCTAACCAGACCAATTTTCAGCTTTCGGTGCTCTCACAATTTGAATGACAATTACTCAGTCATACAACATTGTACCCATTTGAAATTTTTGTCCTTTTTTCACACAAATAGAGCTTTCTTTTGGTGGTATTTGATCACTTCTGGGTTTTTTATTTTTTGCGCTATAAAAGAAAAACGACTGAAAATTCTGTAAAAAAAAAAAAAAACTTGTTTCTGTCATATTAGTGGGTTATTTCTCACACACAGCATATGCATACCACAAATTACACCCCAAAACACATTCTGCTATTCCTCCCGAGTATGGCGATACCCCATGTGTGAGACTTTTACACAGCGTGGCCACATACAGAGGCCCAACATGAAGGGAACGCCATAAGGCGTTCTGGAACACCCAGACCAATTCTGACATTTCTCTCCTACATGGAAAAATCATCATTTATTTGCTAGAAAATTACATAGAACCCCAAAACATTATATATGCTTTTTTAGCAAAGACCCTAGAGAATACAATGGCGGCCGTTACAACTTTTTATCTCGCACGGTATTTTCGCAGAAATTTATTGAACGCGTGTTTTTAAAAAAAAACTGTTTTGTGCTTAAAACAAAACAAAACAGTAAAGTTAGCCCGATTTTTTTTCAAAATGTGAAAGATGAAGTTACGCCGAGTAAATAGATACCCAACATGTCACACTTCAAAATTGCGCACACTCGTGGAATGGCGCCAAACTTCGCTACTTAAAAATCCCCATAGGCGGTATTGCAGAGTATTGGGGTATTGCAAAGTATCATGCAGGGTATTGGGGTATTGCCGAGTACTGGGGTATTGCCGAGTACTGGGGTATTGCCGAGTACTGGGGTATTGCCGAGTACTGGGGCATTGCCGAGTACTGGGGCATTGCCGGGTACTGGGGCATTGCCGGGTACTGGGGCATTGTCGGGTACTGGGGTATTGTCGGGTACTGGGGTATTGTCGGGTACTGGAGTATTGTGGGGTATTGCCGGGTACTGGGGTATTGCCGGGTACTGGGGTATTGTCGGGTACTGGGGTATTGTCGGGTACTGGGGTATTGTCGGATACTGGGGTATTGTGGGGTACTGGGGTATTGTGGGGTACTGGGGTATTGTGGGGTACTGGGGTATTGTGGGGTATTGTTGGGTACTGGGGTATTGTTGGGTACTGAGGGATTGTTGGGTACTGAGGGATTGTTGGGTACTGAGGGATTGTTGGGTACTGAGGGATTGTTGGGTACTGAGGGATTGTTGGGTACTGAGGGATTGTTGGGTACTGAGGGATTGTTGGGTACTGGGGTAATGCTGGGTACTGGGGATTGCAGAGCTGGGATGGATTGAGGGATGGCTGGATCTGTGACTGCATTTGTCACAGATCCAGCCACAGCTCAGCTGCTGACACCCCGCTCCCCCCCCCCTCTCCTCGCACACTGTACAGAGAGGAGAGGGAGGAACCGGCGTCATCAAATGACGCCGGTTTGTTTACAAGTGATCGCGCCGTCATTCGACGGCGCGATCACGTGGTAAACGGCCGATATCAGCGGCAATTTACCGTGATCCGCCGGGTCTTCTAGACCCGGCGAGCACGAACACTTTCGCGAGGACGTCCCAGGGACGTCGTGTCAAAGTAACTCCACCGCGCCGTAGCAGTAAAATGCTTATGGCGCGGTGGGGAAGTGGTTTAAGAACATGATTTTTTTCTAAAAAATAATAACCTACAAGCATTAAAAACGTATTTTCCCAGGAGAAGAGATGCTTAGAACAGCAATAGGAGAGGAGATACAACAGTGATCTACAAATACCCGAATGGTGATTCTAGCATAGGGAAAAAACTATTCAGCTTTTAAGTTTACAGAAAATCTGTAAGGTGGATCCCCCTCCGCATCCGATTCTGCTGTAACAGATTGCTGCAATGCCCCAATGTCACAGACAGAAAAGCTGCTTCACTAGTCGAGGGATTTTAAATCCTGGCAACTTTCTCTCCTCTCCTTGCAGTGCTAACAGTACAGGCTAGATGGCTTCAGATTGGTCAGCGCTGTGATGTTGCTGACCAATTAGAATCCCTGTAATCTGTACTGGCTTAGCCATATGGACAAAAGATTAAGCCACAGGAGTGTCAAAACCCCGGACCAGTGAAGCAGCTTTTGCTAAAGGTAAATTTTTCCAATGGGATAAAGATGGCAAAAATAAACCTTACAGTGGTTAGAACCCTCCCTTATTTTTTTTTTATTTTGGATAAAGTAAGTTTTGCCTATCGTTGTACCTTAAAGGGGTTGTAAAGGTAAAAGTTTTTTTACCTTAATGCATCCTATGCATTAAGGTAAAAAAACATCTGACAGTACCGCCCCTCCAAGTCCCCGTTTTACTTACCTGACCGTTGGAATTTCCCGGGCGCGCTCACGTCATCCTGTTCGGTTCCCAGCCTGGCCGTTGATTGGAGGGAACGAGTGATACAGTCGGCGGCTATGTGCGCCGCTGTATCACGGCAGCGCGCTCGCAAAAGCTTTCCATCAGGCGAGCTCGCTCGCATGATGGTAGAAAGCTTTTGCGAGGAGGAGCCGAGACAAGCGTCGAGGGACCCCAGAAGACAGCGTTTGGGGACACTCTGTGCAAAACGAGCTGCACAGTGGAGGCAAGTATAACATGTTTGTTATTTAAAAAAAAAAAATCCTGACTTTAGTGTTCCTTTAACTTTAAAAGGGGGTGTAAACCCTCAAGGTTCATAGAATGCATTAAGATGAAAAACCTTCTGTAGTGCAGCAGCCCCCCAGACACACCCTTTTACTTACCTAAACCCGATCGTCCCATCAATGAGGACGAGCACAGCACCTCCAGTCACTGTCTCGGGTCCTCATTGGCTAGATTGATAGCAATAGGCTGCCGCTGCTGTCAATCAAATCCAGTGGCACAAGAGTCGGGTCGAGTCCTGCTGTCTGTCAATAAACGAGGCACCAGGACTCTAACACGCCCACACAAGCATTTGGAATGCAGATCTCTGAGGGGGCACTCGATGCGGAGAGGAGTCAGGAGCAATGCTGGGGGATCCCAGAAGTGGAAAATCTGGACCACTCTGTTCACAACCCTTGCACAGAGGCAAGCAAGTATAACATGTTTGTTATTTAAAAAAAAAAAAAAAAAAAACACCTTTGTAATCCTTTTAACTGCATAGGGGGTTCTTTATTGTCAGAGCGGCAAGGATGGAGAACTCCCTACCACAATCAGTGGTGTCAATAGGAATTGTCAATAGTGTCAAGAACTCAGATGGGCATCTTTGTGAATGCAATAGACAAATAAATGGAAAACGTTATGGACACACACACACACGAAGACAAACACTGTGCTGGTCTTCTATGTGCTTGGCAACTTAAGCCTGAAAATGTTCTAAAAAAAGATCCACGGTCTCATTTTATAGCAACCTGATAATGTAAAGCTATCATTTAACTGAACGGTTTTCCAGTCTGTTATTGCGTGAATGAACTTTACAGATACTTCTCCCCCCAAGAAAGCAAAAAAAAAAAAATTCAGAAGGATCCATGGAAAATAAAATGCATTGAATATACTGAATCACACAGTACTGCTAGCTGTCAGGATAAGTAATAGCTTGTATGACTGGATCCTGACATCAAGCTTTTGTATGTGACATATGAATAGGAGGCTGTCATGCTTTATTGCATGTCTATAGCATTCATCAAAATGTATAATGTGACCCTGGTTATAGAAAGAAGCCACCTTACTAAAGGCATGGATACTGAATTATTTCTGCTAAAAATGATACAAAGAACAAATATAACCAATAAAGTGGTTATTTTGTGATAATTGCTACTCATAAAACAAATTAAATTATCTTAAAAGAAAACAATATTATATATATATATATATATATACACATATACACACACACACACACACACACACACACACTGATGTCAACTTTAGAGGATCACTATTCTGCTATAACAAAAATAACCATCAAAAAGTTAGTAGCAATTAGAGCAGGAAGATGCAGCACAGAAGTGCCCTAGCACATACCGGTACTTGCAAAAGTTAGGCAATACAATTTTACAAGCAACCGATTGGGTGCTCTTTACTGACCAGTAGGATGAGTCAGTGAGACGAGTTTTGTTCATTGTGCTAAAATCTCAGTCTCAAATGTCTAAAGCTTTACAAAGCTGAAAAGGAACAAAAAGGGACCACTCAGCAGTAGTAGGACCTCAAAACTTGACTATATGAGATATGTGCACAGAGTGTTATCACATCTTACTAAAGGAGATTTGTAATCCGATTTTACAAGGCTTAGCCAATCTAGTAACCAGCAGGTGTTTAAAAAAATAAAAAAAAGGAAAGATTACTAGATAGGGAACTCTCAGGCCCCGTACACACGACCGAGCTTCTCGGCAGAATCCAGCGAGAGGCACGCTGGGAGACATATTCTGCCGAGGTTCTCGGCCGTGTGTAAACTTTCGGCGAGCATCCCATCGGGAAGCTCGTCGAGCCAAAATAGAGAGCATGCGCTCTTTTTCCTCGTTGTTCAATGAGAAAATTTGGCTCGACGACCTTTTCGACCGCTCATCGGGAACTTCGTCGGGCGGAACGATGGGTTTAGCCCGACGAGGTTCTCAGACGCGTGTACGCGGCCTATGATGTAGGAAATATTTTACAAATTAATTAATTAATAAGCATTTGACATCTTTGGGTCACTGGTCCATACAAAGAGTTACAAGGAATAAGACAATGAAACTAAGACACATACAATAAGGAACAAACTTAAGTTATGTACACTCAGTAATCCAGTCTGATTGAAAGCTCCTCGAGTAATGCATGCTTAGAACAGCAGTTTCTTAATAAAAGGGAATGTTGTGAGGATTTTATTGGTGAACCAAATTGCACTGTGTGCAACACAAAAAACAAAAGCAGCACTCGATGAAAATGGCATAAAACTTGACTATGCAGTGGTATCGTTGTCTCTTCTTTTTTTACTATACCACAACTATTATCATTAATGTGTGCATTTTTTAGTGTCTATTGCTATGTGCTACACTAATGTTATTTTACCTTATACAACACTATAAAAAGTTTTATGCCATTTCCATCAAGCGCTGCTTTTGTGTTTGTGTTTCCTTATCCATCTTTCCAGTGGTTTGCAGCTGCACTGGTTATTGGTCTTCTTAAACCCTACAGGTTGGATATTGTAACGCTTAGGCTGCATTCACACCTAGGCATTTTGTCGCCCTACGCCCGACGCTGTAGCAGCCTGAGATACGCTGGAGGGGCGAATTAAAATGGTCGGCTATGGAGATGGTTCACATCTCTACGCCGAACGCCTGAAACAAGTCCCGGACCCTTTTTTTCAGGCGTATTAGGCATTCGGGCATAGCGGACAATGTTAAAATCACCCCTCCAGCGAACAACAAGGAGCGACTTGTCGCCGCAAATCGCGGGGACAAAACGCCAAATCCATGTCGCTGCAATACGCCGGCTCCCACCTACGCTCAGGCGTGAATGCAGCCTTAAGATTGAAAGTTTGAAGTGCCTACAGGATTTTTTGTTTATGTGTACTGTGTGTAACAGCTAGTAGCAGTTTCTCGACCACAGGCATGTTTTTCACAAATACTTCAATACACCATTTCATAATGTTGCGTTTGTGCCCAACTTTGTACTTCTCCCATAATGACCCAATACATACGGTATACCATTATATACACACACACGCCTGGAGAAATAACTGTACCTTTAAGGTTGCAAAAATATCTATCACTGTATTAACAGATGCTGGAATAAATATTGCCATAAGTAATGACCCGGTGTCAGCATACACTGCTCCTCTGAAGGCAACGATCAAGCTTACTTGACAGTCTAAACAAGATGAGGAGACGGCACTGTCCACTATTATAAAAAAAAAAAACCTCTGCTTGACAGCTCATCAAATCATACAAAACTAACACAAGACACATGATCCCGGACAGACCTATCCATCACATCACAAGAAGGAATAATCAAGATTGAAAATGCCGACTGCATGCAAAAAAAATAAATAAGTTTAGTATCTTTTTGGTGTCAAGATATTTTCTTTCAATCTCTCTGCTTCTTGACTGAGTTAGAATAATTTATTTCAAAATATTAATGTATCCTTCAGCCACTAAGCAGAGATTCTGAACGCTACCTTTTACAGATGAAATATTTGGATGCGTTTCCTAAACATACTTCAAGCTCTGGGTTATTCTGACACCAACACTGGTTTGAGAATAGCAGAAAATAGTACAAAGCATCTTTCTTAAAAGCCAACTCCACCTTTGCAGCATGTTACATCCCTATTTACAATGTAACATGTTACTAAGCAAAACAACCCTGCATCCCCAAAATGCCCCCCTTATGACATCATGTGGGGGTTCTTTTACTCCACAATCAGACCTTACTTTTAAAATCTGAGCAGCTGTGTGTGGCATCGTCTGCACAGATTTGGCATTATTTTACAGATATCTGTGAACAAAATGAATTACAAGTCCTGTCCACCACTGCAGCAGATGGATTTGTAGTTCTCAATGAAATACAAGTGCAACTATCACCACATTCATAGTCCATTGATACTTTCTCCAGCTCTGCAACTAAAAGCCCATACCTAGGTAAGGACACAGAGCTAGAGATATTCAGGGGCCTGGCATTGCACCACTTAATCGTGGGTACAATGCTTTGGAGGGTCCTGTGAAAAACAAATACCATTTTTTTTCCCTGCAAAAATATGTGCATTTATTATGGTTTTAAAAGTGGTTTTAACTAATGCAATCAACAAATACACAAATGCTAAAAAATAAAATAAAAAAAAATAATAGGTAGTATTGCTAAATTCAATAGAACAGATTGGGCAAACAATCTAATGCACGAAAAATCCTCAGAAAATAACATTTTCTTAACCAATACCCAAATCGCCCAATTTGTCAGTTTTCTTCCTGCTGCTTCAAACTGATAGTCTCAGATCTAGAGTGAAATTTGGTGTCACTTCTGTACTGATCACGGTTGTCCTTGCTGCAGTCTCCGATATGAGGAAGTAAAGCCCTGCTTTTACCAAGATGGTTGTCTCTACGCAGTGACAGTTCAAAACAAAAAAGCATGGTAAATCCGTAATGGGGAAAGATCAGCTGCAGGAAAACCACTGGCAACAATACAGGTGACCTTCACCTTCTGCCTGACAAAGCTCATGGCGTTCGGCTCCTTTTGTTGGTCAAAGCTCATGGCGTTCGGCTCCTTTTGTTGGTCAAAGCTCATGGCGTTCGGCTCCTTTTGTTGGTCAAAGCTCATGGCGTTCGGCTCCTTTTGTTGGTCAAAGCTCATGGCGTTCGGCTCCTTTTGTTGGTCAAAGCTCATGGCGTTCGGCTCCTTTTGTTGGTCAAAGCTCATGGCGTTCGGCTCCTTTTGTTGGTCAAAGCTCATGGCGTTCGGCTCCTTTTGTTGGTCAAAGCTCATGGCGTTCGGCTCCTTTTGTTGGTCAAAGCTCATGGCGTTCGGCTCCTTTTGTTGGTCAAAGCTCATGGCGTTCGGCTCCTTTTGTTGGTCAAAGCTCATGGCGTTCGGCTCCTTTTGTTGGTCAAAGCTCATGGCGTTCGGCTCCTTTTGTTGGTCAAAGCTCATGGCGTTCGGCTCCTTTTGTTGGTCAAAGCTCATGGCGTTCGCTCCTTTTGTTGGTCAAAGCTCATGGCGTTCGGCTCCTTTTGTTGGTCAAAGCTCATGGCGTTCGGCTCCTTTTGTTGGTCAAAGCTCATGGCGTTCGGCTCCTTTTGTTGGTCAAAGCTCATGGCGTTCGGCTCCTTTTGTTGGTCAAAGCTCATGGCGTTCGGCTCCTTTTGTTGGTCAAAGCTTATGGCGTTCTGCTTCTTTTAAAAAAAAAATAATAATAATGTTCTTTGCTAGACTCACATTCCGCCTTTTACCACTTCTGCTGCCCATTTGTCAAACTGAGGTGCACAGATCCCATTGATGACATGAGTGACACATTGCTATGAGAAAAATAAAGAGTCCTTTCTGGAGCTGCACCAGTAAAGTATGACAAGGTAGTATAAAAGACATGGTCACAGTATCCAGACAGGAAAGATGTGTGCATGGGCATGGCATTCTGTAATCCCCACTGTAGGAGCATGCGGTTTGATGACAACACTGCAGGCTGTGAAGTAGAGGCTTAGCTTGTCAACAGGAGGCTTGTTCTAAAGTACTGTTCCTGACAGGAGCACCAGGTAAACAATGAAGAGCATTATGTAAAAAAAAAAAAAAAAATTAACTGGAGCAACCTATTAAAGCAGGGTTCCGGGCATGATTCATTTTAGCTTGCAAAAGAAAATAAACGATCACATTAACCACTTAAGGACTGCCTCCTGCACATTTATGTCGGCAGAATGGCACAGGTGGGCCCAGCCATGTACCAGTACATCCCGTTAAGTGCCCAGCCATGGGTCCGAAGCTCTGTGGCTGCAGGACCCGATAGCCGCCGGTGTCCCACGATTGGTCACAGGAGCTGAAAAACGGGAGAGGCGTGTGTAAACACACCTTCCCCGTTCTTCACAGTGGTAATGTCACTGATCGTCTGTTCCCTGATATAGGGAAAGGTGATGATGCAATTGTCATTTTCACAGTAAACAATGCATTTTTATAGCATTTTTTGCTGTGAAAATGACAATGGTCCAAAAAATTTGTCAAAATTGTCCGATGTGTCTGCCATAATGTCGCAGTCAAGGAAAAAAAAACGCAAATACTGCCCAGAAGCCAGATAGAAGCGAGTAAAAAAAAAATTTAGTTTTTATTTTATTTATGTTTTTTTACATTAAAAGGCAAGCTGTTAATAGAAAGTTAATTTTAAGGCTCCATTCACACCTAGGCGTTTTTACGCATGAAGCGCGATGCTACAATATGCCCGGAGGGTCGAAATTGCATTGTTCTCTATGGAGACTGTTCACATCTCCTAACGCAGAACGGCGTACATCGATAGAACGCCGAACCGACGACTTTCAAATAAGTCCCTGACCCTTTTTCGACGTGCGTATCGGGCGGCTTCGGCGTTCGGCATAGCCGACAATGAATGTAAAAAAAAAACGCGGGACAAAACGCCTATTTTTTTGTCGCCGCAAATCGCCTACGCAAGGGTGTGAATGCAGCCTTAGGGTGGAACTCCGCTTTAAACACTGATGCCTGCTTCCCCAGATACATACATACATACATACATACATACATACAATACGTTTTGCAGATCTTTACAATTTAAACAAAAAGGGGAAATACCCAATTATCAGTAAAAGTACAACATGTGGTTTTGTCTCACAAAGCAAGATTGATACATCGTTATCACAATGCTTCTGTTATACACTATATACAGTCAGGTCCATAAATATTGGGACAGAGACGAAATTCAAATCTTTTTGGCTCTATACACCACCACAATGGATTTGAAATTAAACTAACAAGATGTGCTTTAACTGCAGACTTTCGGCTGTAATTTGAGGGTATTTACATCCAAATCAGGTGAATGGTGTAGGAATTACAACAGTTTGTATATGTGCCTCCCACTTTTTAAGGGACCAAAAGTAATGAGACAATTGGCTGCTCAGCTGTTCCATGGCCAGATGTGCATTATTCCTTCAAGTATCCCCATTTACAAGGAGCAGATAAAAGGTCTAGAGTTTATTTCAAGTGTGCCATTTGCATTTAAAAATTTTTGCCGTCAGCTCTCAATATGAGATCCAAAGAGCTGTCACTATCAGTGAAGCAAGACATCATTAGGCTGAAAAAAAAAAAAAAAAACCACCAGAGAGATAGCAAAAACATTAGGTGTGGCCAAATCAACTGTTTGGAATATCCTTAAAAAGAAAGAACACACCGTGAGCTCAGCAAGACCCGGAAAACCACTGTGGTGGATGACCGAAAAATCCTTTACTTGGTGAAGAAAAGCACCCTTCAAAACAGTTGGCCAGGTCAAGAACACTCGAGGAGGTAGGTGAATGCGTGTCAAAATTAACAATCAAAAGAAGACTTCACCAGAGTGAATACAGAGGGTTCACCACAAGATGTAAACCATTGGTGAGCCTCAAAAACAGGAAGGCCAGATTAGAGTTTGCCAACAACATCTAAAAAAGCCTTCACAGTTCTGGAACAACATCCTATGGACAGATGAGACCAAGATCAACTTGTACCAGAGCGATGGGGAGAGAAGAGTATGGAGAAGGAAAGGAACTGCTCATGATCCAAAGCATACCACCTCATCAGTGAAGCATGGTGGTGGTAGTGTCATGGCATGGACATGTATGGCTGCCAATGGAACTGGTTTTCTTGTATTTATTGATGTGACTGCTGAAAAAAGCAGCAGGATGAATTCTGAAGTGTTTCGGGCAATATTATCTGCTCATTTTCAGCCAAATGCTTCAAAACTCATTGGACGGCGCTTCACAGTGCAGATGGACAATGACCCTGAAGCATACTGCCTAATCAACCAAAGAGTTAATATAAGGGAAAGAAGTGGAATGTTATGCAACGGCCAAGTTAATCACCTGACCTGAATCCGATTGAGCATGCATTTCACTTGATGAAGACAAAACTGAAGGGCAAATGCCCCAAGAACAAGCAGAAACTGAAGACAGTTGCAGTAGAGGCCTGGCAGAGCATCGCCAGGGATGAAACCCAGGGTCTGGTGATGTCATTGCGTTCCAGACTTCAGGCTGTGATTGACTGAAAAGGATTTGCAACTAAGTATTAAAAAGTGAAAGTTGGACTTATGATTATTAATCAGATTTCAAATGCAAATGACACACTTGAAATAAACTCTGGACCTTTTATCTGCTCCTTGTAAATGGGATAATGAAGGAATAACGCACATCTGGTCATGGAGCAGCTGAGCAGCCAACTGTCCCATTACTTTTGGTCCCTTAAAAAGTGGGAGGCACATATACAAACTGTTGTAATTCCTACACCAGTCACCCGATTTGGATGTAAATACCCTCAAATTAAAGCTGAAAGTCTGCAGTTGAAGCACATCTTGTTCGTTTAATTTCAAGTCCATTGTGGTGGTGTATAGAGCCAAAAAGATTAGAATTGTGTCGATGTCCCAATATTTATGGACCCGACAGTATCTCCCATCCTGAGGTCAAAGTGTGTATGCATCATACCTTGACTCAAACATGTACTAAATAGTTTTTTCCAGGGCTTTTTTTCTGGGGGAACTTGGGGGAACTCAGTTCCACCACCTTTGGCCCAGACCCTTTGGTGCCTGCTCACCACAATCACTTGTAAACACAGAAGTCTGGTTTCTGTGTTTACAAGTGACAGCTCTGCACTCTGTGTGTAACCCACCTGAACTCTGCACTCTGTATGTAGTGCAATTCTGGTATTTAATGCCCCTTTAAGACCCTTCTACTGTTTGTGAATCGGGACGGGGTCGTGGTTGAGTTCCTGCACCTATTTTCTGAGAAAAAAAGCTCTGTTTTTTTCTCAAACAATTGCTGGAACATAATGGACAGGAGGCTGAATCAAAGTTTTGTGTTCCCAGAAGGTCCCTGGATAATTTAAACCCGCAAAGCAGAACTCTGGCTTTGAAAGATGATAAAAAAATAAATAGACTCTGCATGACACTAATGGGGAACTGCAGCCAACAATCTTATAGAGTTCCAGCTCTTTCCTCCACAAAGAAAAATAGGACACTGCAGCTGCAATTAAATTAATTTACTAAAAAAAAATAAAAAATAATCAGCAAATGTGTTCAATGGAAAACACCAGCTCATCTTCTGAAATTCAGTTTCCACAAACTCACAATAAAAAAAGGGATCATGGAAAACTACAAGACACCAGGTATCCATCAAGCAGATTGTCATTACAAGATATTTTTTATACTGCATTATGCTTCTCACGTCACATAATCGGGCACCTTTATTAATGTGGGCCTTGGTTTGAATGGCTTAGGCCAGTGATGGCAAACCTTGGCATCGCCGCAGGTGTTTAAGGAACTACATTTCCCATGATGCTTACCTACACTGCAGAGTGCTTGAGCATCATGGGAAATGTAGTTCCAAAACATCTGGGGTGCCAAGGTTTCACCATCACTGGCTTAGGCTATTGGGACAATCAGAAATCCAATGTACCTCATCCTTGAAGCTTACCAAACGTTTTCAGTTTTTTTTTTTTTTTTTTTGCTTTTTGCGAGATGGGCAATAGGAGATTATGGGGCCACACAGTAATGTATACACACACACTGAAAAAGGTACTGGAGAGGTGGGGCAGCTATAATCTTGGGATTTTTAGGCCAAACAGATGTAGGTAAGGGACATTTTAGGGACAGAAGTAAAAAACAAAACAAAAAAAAACCCAGATTTTTACATAGGCTGGCAACCCCGATGGGGCCCCCTAGTGGCATGGGTCCCACAGGCAGTGCCCGAGTGCCCAAATGGTCAGTCCACCCCTGGCTAGCAGATTTAAATACACTATCAAAGTGAAGCCAAACTCCAGCTCACACTTTATATTGATTGGGACATATAAATCTCAAAACATACATACCTAATACCGCAAACACACGACCGTTTTTTCGGGTTGTAAAATTTTTTTTTTTTTTTATAATGTCATTAAAAACGACCGTGTGTGGGCTACAGAGCAAAAAAAAAATGGGCATTAAAAATTTCAAACATGCTCTAATTTTTCGCGACGCTTTTAACGTTGTGGTTTTTAACGTCGTAAAAAATGGTCGTGTGTGGGCTTTAACGTCGTGAAAAAAAACGCGCATGTTTAGACGCAAGTTATGAGATGGAAGCGCTCGTTCTGGTAAAACTAGCGTTCGTAATGGAGATAGCATATTCATCACGCTGTAACAGACATAAAAGCGCAAATCGTCTCCCACCAAACTTTTACCAACACGAAATCGGCAAAAGCAGCCCCAAGGGTGGCGCCACCTGCATGGAACTTCCCATTTATAGTGCCGTCGTACGTGTTGTATGTCACTGCGCTTTGCTAGAGCATTTTTTTTCACGCTCGTGTGTAGACAAGGCCGTTTTAATGATCGGGTTGAAAAAAAATTTGTTTTTTCTAGACCATTAAAAACTTAATTTTTTACAACCCGAAAAACGGTTGTGTGTACGCGGCATAAGGGACAAAAGTAATTAACTTTTTTTTATCCTGGCTTCATACACATTCCACTACTATATATGATTTAATTCCCTCAAAAAGTTATGTTAAGTCATACAATCCACTATATTGCCCACTATTTCTTTTTTAACCCCTCATTGGAAAGCAACAGCTAAATACTCCACAGACTCTTAGAGGAAGGAAAACCTGCCCTGTAATCTGAGTGAACTCGTAGATTTCATCAGTTATGTTTCCTTGACTGCAACAGCAGTTTTACAGAAAAAAAAAACGGTTCATTTAAAAAGTTCATGAGAAATTTGATTAAGGGGGAAAGGTGGAAAACCATGAAATGCAAAATATAAGCAGATTAAACGTGGGCTTTAGGATGTCGAGGCTTAATGCTTTATTATAAACTGAACACAGCTTTTCTTATTTTAAGACTTTGTGCAGGCCACCAAGACAAATATCCCCTCTGAGATATACTGTGATCTGCTACTTCATCATGTTATCAATGAATAAAAAACACACCACAATACTACACTGCCAGGCTTAAAACAAGAAAACAAGAAGATCTCTCATAGACGAGGATGGCTGCAATACAGCCAGCATCCATTCATCAAGCTTATCTAATTGAGCGGGACATAACCTTAGCTCTCAGATCAATCATGTTTACCTCATGCGTTCTCATGAAGGACAGACGATTATTGGAAGGAATTCTGGGTAGTGTGCTTAAAGAAACCGGTAATAACAAAAAGAAGATGTAAAATAAAGTAACCAACGAGTTGAATCCTTTTTTTAAGGAGGTTTTAAATGCTGCGTCCCACCACTAGGATTTTCTCTCCTTTCCTGTTTCCTCCGACACTAGTCATCTGGACAGGAAGTATGGGGAATCTTCTCCACCGAGATGCACTCAGGAGATAAACATCTCTACAGGGAAAACGGTCTACAAAAAGAAAGAAGCGGCAAAAATTCCCCCCCCCCCCCCCCCCCCCGAGAAAATTGGGGGAAACCACCGACGCCAAGACAACAAAAGAATGATTTTCAAAATCTACCACAAAGAAAGGACAAACTATAAACCAAATAAATAAAAAATCAACAAATATACTAAATTATGCCTTAAAATGTTACTAAACCCACATGGAAGTACCAACTAGGACTTTAACCCTTTTACTGCCACCAATGTATGTCACATATCTGACAAGCAAACTGTTGGGTTTCAGGTGAAAGGGATTCAATGGCTGTATTACCACCCAATAACTTCCACAGAACTCTGGCACATATACTCTGTGCTCAATTAGCTTTAGTGGAGTGCAGGGGAGATATCAGGAGTCTACTGTTTCTAGGGTGACCACATTTCCAAACTACCCTCTGTAACGGTATAGCCCGTGGGACCCAGAGGCTCTTGAAAGATGTGGGGTACTCCTGTATCAGCTTTACCAATGACTCTTGGGTCATCCTATGTCCACTAGGGGCATAGGATGACTGAGAAATTATATCTTGTATTGCATGATATCTTGAAATATTACAGATGGTTAATTCTGAACCAACAGGTCAATAATAGTGTGATTCATTTAATGTGGGGACACATACTGTTAAGGTGTTAAGTCTGGCTCCTTAAATATTTCATTGTGTGATGCTAATGAACACTGTATTGTGTGAAAGTTCTATTGATGCCAATATGTGTTGCGAGTTAGCACACTCTAAAGGTCAGATGTCTGACTTATGTTTACTAAAGCAATGTGTATTGTGTAGCAGGTGAGAATAGCTTATCGCGGAGTCAGAATGTCTGTCTAAGATGTGGATTGAGAGGGACTCGTTAGTACCCATTGTATGATGTTGTGGGTGGAGTGTGTCACTGTCACTTTGTTTACTGCAGCATTCTTTTTGGTTGCTAACTGTATAAAAAAGCCTGAGTTTTACCATTAAAAAGGACCTGTTTGGAACCAGAGAACAGAGCTGTGTCTCGTTTGTCTGGGGAATTCTTATGGGTCCTGTCTGCTGGATTGTGGAGTGTCGAGAAGCTGTCTTGGGTTGGTGGAATGGAATATCCTAACGGCGTTAACCCCTGACCGTTACACCCTCCCTTGCCGAAAATCAGCTTGTGCTGTAATGAATCACAGCACAGTCATTGGACACAAGAGGCAGGATTTATGATTTCTCAGATCACAAGCAGGGGCGGGGATTGTGCTCCTCCAGGCATTCCCGGCCAGGACAAGTACTGTGAGTGAGTAAAGCGGTGATGTAACAGCCTTTTTTGGGGGCATCAGATTGGCCGGGGGGGGGGGGGTGTGACTGTCAGTTTCATTCCGGGACACTGTATTGTCCTGGAATGAATGTGCCCGGGACAGACCTATGAAATGTGGGACTTTCACGGGTAATCCGGGACACGTGGTCACCCTAACTGGTCCCCTTTGTAATAGCAATACAACTACAGGTGGTCCCTAGTTGCAAACATCCGATTTACAAACGGAGGGAGACAATGGGAAGCGAGAGGAAATCTACCCCTAGGAAGGGAAATTCTCTCCTGTAAGATATTATGGGAAAAGGTTACCTCCAACTGATGCTTTATCACAAAGGCTTGTTTCCACAACAGACAGCAAAACAAATGTGGTGATAACCCTTCCCTATGCCATTTAAAAAGCTTAAAAATAGTTTTTTTGGGCTGGAGCCAATTTACCTGTTCCTACTTACAGATTCAACTTAAGAGCAAATCTACAGACCCCTATCAATCTTGTTTGTAACTCGGGGACCGCTTGTAATTGTTAGTAAAGGATGCTCGTTATACTCACTCTGGAACCCAAGGGGTTAATCCTCCACATTGTGTAAAAAAGCAGTTTCATCCTATCTTCTCTGATCCTCCCCTTTTACTGCCTCCAATCTATCTCCTGATAGAACAGAGCCTTGGGGTCACTCTGCACATGCTCAGTTTGGTGTTTGCCATTTTTTTCGCCTTTTAGGAAGGAGGGTGCAGCACAGGGCCAATTAGCAATTGCCCAGAGGGTCATGGGGTCATGCAGCCTCATGGGACAGTCTGAGGAGAATGAAAACTCCTCGTACAAGCTGTAACCACACACTGATGGAAGTCTCAAGACCGATGTATACTGCTGCTGAGAAAAAGGTATTTAGCCATTTAGATTTACTTAAAATGATTGCATTTCCATGGTCTGTTTACTGTGGGAGACCACAATGGGTGTTGCTCAGCCATACCCAGTCTTTTGATTCAGTTTCAAAAGCTGGGCTATGTAACACAATAGTCAGCAAAGCAGCCCATGGTTGGGCACCTTTTCGAGGTGCTCAACATTGTTATTTGAGTAGTTGACCAGGAAGACTTTACCAAACAGTTGTAGGCAGGCAAAGACAGGCTTTACTCATTCCAGGGATCTCCAAACTTACTAAACAATGGGCCAGTTTATTGTCCTTCAGACATCGAGCATTCAAAATGTCCCATCATTGGTTTCATTGGAACCCATTGTTGGTGTCAGTGGGAGGAACTGCGCCTCATCGTTGATGTCATCGGTAGGAATTGGCCCCATCCTTTGTGTCATTGGGAATAGTTGTGCCCTTTACTGTTAAAAGCAAGCAAAGGGCCACTTCCGGCCCCTGGCTGCAGTTTGGAGTGCACTGCTCTATTTGATAGTTGAAAACCTCATAAAACAAAACAGACAGATCTCTCATACTTCAATTTAGCTAACTTCGAACCTGTTAAAAGTTTGAACTATATGAAAAAGTCTCCATTCCTAGAAACAACTCAGCAAGCTAAAATAGTAAAGACTTTTTAACCTTACAGTGATTATAAAGGCTTATTTTTTTTTGTACAGAGAAGCCTGGATCCTTCTCTTCTCAGGTCCCCCTTTTCTGCTCCTAGCCCCTCCCTTTTTTGAGTGGACCCTCAGCCAGCAGCATGCTACAGGGAGCACCCAAGCCGAGTCAGAGCTCCATGTATGCATTCTGACACGGAGCCCTGACTTGGTCCTGCCCCCTTGCATGGCTGACTGATTGACAGCCGTGGGAGCCAATGGCATTGCTGCTCTCTTTCTCAGCCAATCAGGAGGAGTGTCCTGGATGGCCAAGGGGATTGTGGACATCACTGGAGAAAGAAGGGGCTTAGGTAGGTAATTTGGGGGTGTGCTGCTACACAGTGTTTTTTATCTTAATGCATAGAATCTAGGGCTGTTACTGATCAAAATTTTTGTGTTCGATTAATCATTTTTTTTTTTTTAATCGATTAATCGACTAATTTCGATTAATTATAACGCACATACAGATCCAACTACTTTTAGCTGATCTCCTTGCAGGCTGATTCCCAGTGCAGCTACCAACAACTGGAAAAATGGATAGCAGGATACAAAAAACACACAAAGGCAGCGCTCGATGGGAATAGCATTAAAACTTTTATAGTCTTCAAGTTAGTAACCAAATAAATATTGCACTGGAGATAAAATCGATGTATCTACATCAACTGTAAAAATAGTGCGAGTAATACCAAATGGTAGCAAAAGCAGTCATAAAAACATGTAGCTAAGTATGATACAGGTATAAAAATGTGTACAACGATACCACTGCTGAATCCAGATGAGGAGGGGTTAACATCAGTCCGTCGGCATGTAGATGTCCCATGAAGGGAACTATCACAACTCCCAGTGGATGGCTGTAGAATCCCAGGTTGATAGAGGGAAGTGATAGAGGGAAGTGTAACAGCCTTGCGTGTGGCAAATAGTAAGGTCCCGCCGGCATGCAGATATGAAGACACAGCAAAGATGGACACGGCAAGCCCCGCCGGTGTCCGTGATGTCACCGGATCTCCGACGGAACTCCCTGAAGGCCCAGAAGCCGGTGGAGAGGTGAGTACCAATCCAAAAAATGTTAATCGATCAAAAAGATTTTGATCGATCAAAAAAAAAATTAAAGATTAATCGATTAATTAAAAGTTAATTTGCACAGCCCTAATAGAATCCATTAATTTACAACTCCTTTAAAATCATTACAGGAAAAGTTCAAACATTTCTGGTGATCTGGTGCTTTCATGGTGCGGCTTTGGGAGAAAGCAAATCTTAATTCAGAAATAAAATGAATGTTTATGGATGCTTCAATGTCGCTACTCTTTACCAGTGGAGAACAGGTATGAACCATTGTTTCTACTTGCGGTCAATATCAACAATGTTAACAAATGTCAGCACATAGTGGAAAAAAGGCCAGTGGTTTAGTGGCGCTTATAGGTCTGAACAATCTGTGTTTTACGTCTGATTAATGTTACTACACAGCCGAGGAGTAGGGGAAGCCATGAATGAACAGTTACACATCATGTGATCCATGCCTGGATGTCTTTAAAAGTCCTGGGTAGTAAAAGACACACCACTTGATTTTTCGGAGGGTCAATGAGAAGATGAGCATTTGTGTTTCGCTAAAAAAAAAAAAAACCTGCATTCACAAATAGTATGACTTGATAGATATACTGCTTATATACTGTATATACTCAAGTATAAGCCAACCCGAAAATAACCCGAGGTACCCAATTTTACCCCAAAAAAATAGAAAAACGTATTGACTCGAGTATAAGCCTAGGTTGAGAATGCACCAGCTACTGTAAGTGGAAAAGAGGGTCTGTTTTTATTTAATTTGTTATTTTTACAATTTAAACTTTTAAACTTTTAAACATGTGTTATTACAATTTATTTTTTTGTAGCGGTCATGTTCCCGGCTCCAGACTCGGCTCTCTTTCCTCATTCCTGGGCAGTGTGAGGCAAGCAGGCAGAGTGTGGCAGGCTGTGCTCGTGAGTGAATGGGGAGCGGACACACTGCTCTGTACACCCGCGGCGGGTCTATGAGAGCCAGGCTGTGCCCGTGAGTGAAGGCCGAGCGGACACACTCCTCTGTACACCATACTCACAGTAATAGGCGCACATGCATTTTTAGCACAAAAAGATGTGCTGAGAAACTCCGCTTATACGAGAATATACGGTACGAATGTATCTTGTAAAAAAAAAAGTGTCTGATTAAAAAAATGAAATAAGATACAATTCTGTTAAGTAGAGAACATTTAATTGCACCCCTAAAAATCCATTCATGACCAACATTAGGTTTTAAAAAAAAAAAAAAAAACTACAATACCGCCTTAATAAAGTGATGGTTATAAACAGCATATTATTTAAGGTATTACTAAACCCAGGACCTTGCATTCACTATATCTGGTCTCCCACAGTACATAGAACCAGGGCCGGCCTTTGCGTTGTGCGGGTTGTGCGCCCACACAAGGCGCCATTGGAACACCTATTTTGCCCGGGTACACATACACCGGATTTCTGTCTCGGGCGGCGCGCATGATCCCGTACTCTGCGCTGCGCTGGTGCCCTGTGATTGGCCGAACGGGCCATGTGCAATGTGCGAGGCGGGCCGGGAGGCAGATATGAGGGTCTATGAATGGCTGTGCTGGTCATGTGTGGAGGCGTGGGCTGGTCTGCACTGTGGATACGAGGATCATCGTGCCTGCTTGCTCCCGGAGTCCTGCCTCACGATGTGAGTCCTGCTCATCTGCTCTGTCAGCTTACCTCCCACCTCTGTGTCACCCCCCCCCCCCATCTCCTCTGTTGTGTCACCCTCCCTCTCCTCTGTTGTGTCACTGTCCCTCTTCTCTGTTGTGTCACCCCCCCCCCCCCATCTCCTCTGTTGTGTCACCCCCCCATCTCCTCTGTTGTGTCACCCCCTCTGTTTTGTGTCACCCCCCCCCCCCCCTCTGTTTGTGTCACCCCCCATCTCCTCTGTTGTGTCACCCCCCCATCCCCTCTGTTGTGTCACCCACCCCCATCCCCTCTGTTGTGTCACCCACCCCACACCTCCCATCTCCTCTGTTGTGTCACCCCACCCCCATCTCCTCTGCTGTGTCACCCACCCCATCTCCTCTGTTGTGTCACCCCCCCATCTCCTCTGCTGTGTCACCCACCCCCATCCCCTCTGTTGTACCCATCCCCTATGATGTGTGTCAACCCCCATCCTCCCTCTGCTGTGTCACAAACCACTCCCCACCCCCATCTGCGGTGTCACCTCCCCCCATCACTCTGTTGTGTCAACCCATCCCACCCACCCATCTAAAACGGCTGGTCACCCCCCCCCCCCATCTGCTGTGTCACCCAACCCCCCATCTCCTCTGCTGTGTCAACCCCCACCATCTCCCTGCTGTGTCACCCCCCCCATCTCCTCTGCTGTGTCACCACCACCCCCCCAATCTCCTCTGCTGTGTCATCACCCCCCCCCCATCTCCTCTGCTGTGTCCCCCCAACCCCCCCCCCTGTCCATCTCCTCTGCTGGTGTCACCCCCCCCCATCCCCTCTGCTGTTGTCTCCCCCCCCCATACCCTTCTGTTGTCACGCCCCCCCCCTTCTGTTGTTGTCCTCCCCCCCCATTCTGTTTGCCCCCTCACCTATCCATCTCTCTTTCAACCCTCACCATCTCCTCTGCTGTGTCACCCCCCCATCTCCTCTGCTGTGTCAACCCCACCCATCTCTCCTCTGCTGTTCCACCCCCCCCCTCTGCTGTGTCCACCCCCCCCCCCTCTGCTGTGTCACCACCACCCCCTCTGCTGTGTCACCCCCCCCATCTCCTCTGCTGTGTCACCCCCCCCTGCTGTGTCACCACCCACCCCCCCCCCATCTCCTCTGCTGTGTCACCATCCCCCCCACCATCTCCTCTGCTGTGTCACCCCCCCCATCTCCTCTGCTGTGTCACCCCCCCCCACCAATCTCCTCTGCTGTGTCACCACCCCCCCCCATCTCCTCTGCTGTGTCACCCCCCCCCCCATCTCCTCTGCTGTGTCACCCCCCCCTCCTCCTCTGTGTGTCAACCCCCCCCCCCCATCATCCTCTGTTGAGTCAAGGATATTCCCCTCTGTTGTGTCCACCCCCCCATCCCCTCTGTTGTACACCCCCCCCCCCATCTCCTCTGCTGTGTCACCCTCCCATCTCCTCTGCTGTGTCACCCCCCCATCTCCTCTGCTGTGTCACCCCCCCGCCATCTCCTCTGTGTGTGTGTCATCCACCCCCCCCCCCCTCACTGTGTCACCCCCTCACCCCGCTCCCACCCCCGCCCCCCTCTGCTGTGTCATCCCCCTCTGCTTGTGTCACCACCCCCCCATCCCTCTGCCCACCCCCCCCCCCCCATCTCCTCTGCTGTGTCACCCCCCCCCCATCTCCTGTGTCATCACCCCCCCCCCCATCTCCTCTGCTGTGTCACCCCCCCATCTCCTCTGCTGTGTCTCCCCCCCCCCATCTCCTCTTGTGTCACCCCCCCCCCCCATCTCCTCCCCCCATCCCCCATCTCCTCTGCTGTGTCACCCCCCCCCCCCATCTCCTCTGTCACCCCCCCCCCCATCTCCTCTGTTGTGTCACCCCCCCCCCCCCATCTCCTATTGTGTCACCCCCCCCATCCCTCTGTTGTTGGTCACCCACCTCCCCATCTCCTCTGTTGTGTCAACATCCCCCCCCATCTCCACTGTTGTGTCATCCCCATCTCCTCTGTTGTGTCCACCCTCCTCTCTATTGTGTCACCCCCCCCTCCCTCTGTTGTTCCCCCCCCCCCATCTCCTCTGTTGTGTCACCCCCCCCCCCCCATCTCCTCTCTGCTTTGTGTCACCCCCCCCCCACCCCCCATCTCCTCTGCTGTGTCACCCACCCCCATCTCCCCCCCATCTCCTCTGCTGTGTCACCACCCCCCCCCATCTCCTCTGTTGTGTCACCCTCCCTCCCCATTGTGTCACCCCCCCTCTCCTCTGCTGTGTCACCCCCCCATCTCCTCTGCTGAGTCACCCCCCCACCCCCCATCTCCTCTGCTGTGTCACCCCCCCCCCCCATGTCCTCTGCTCACCCCCCCCCCCCATCCACCTCCTCTGCTGTGTCACCCCCCCCCCCCATCTCCTCTGTTGTGTCACCCCCCCCCCCCATCTCCTCTGTGCTCACCCCCCCATATCCTCTGCCTCTGAGTGTGTCACACCCCCCCCCCCCATTTCCTCTGTTGTGTCACTCCCCCCCCCATTTCCTCTGTTGTGTCACTCCCCCCCCCCCAAATTCCTCTGTTGTGTCACTCCCCCCCCCCATTTCCTCTGTTGTGTCCTCCATCTCCTCTGTTCCTCTGTGTCACCCCCCCCCCCCCCATTTCCTCTGTTGTGTCACTCCCCCCCCCTGTCACTCCCCCCCCACCCCATTTCCATTTCCTCTGTTGTGTCACTCCCCCCCCCCCATTTCCTCTGTTGTGTTTCCCTCCCCCCATCCTCCGTGTTTCCTCTGTTGTGTTCGTGTTTGTCACCTCTCCCCCCCCCCCATTTCCTCCTCTGTTGTGTCACTCCGCCCCCCCCACATTCTTCCTTGTCTCTGTGTGTCACTCCACCCCCCCCCCATTTCCTCTGTTGTGTCCTCCACCCCCATTTTCCTCTCTGTTGTGTCACTCCCCCCCCCCCCCCGCCTCCTGCCCACTCCCCCCCACACCCCATTTTCCTCTGTTGTGTCACTCCCCCCCCCCATTTCCTCCACCTCCCCCCCCCCCCCCCCCATTTCCTCCACCGCTCCCCCCCCCATGTTGTGTCACTTCCCCACCCCCCATTTCCTGTGTTGTGTCAACTCCCCCCCCCCCCCATTTCCTCTGTTGTGTTCACTCCCCCCCCCCCCATTTCCTCTGTGTGTTCACACTCCCCCCCCCCATTTCCTCTGTCACTCCCCCCCCCCCATTTCCCTCTGTGTGTCACTCCCCCCCCCCATTTTCCTCTGTTGTGTCACTCCCCCCCCATTTCCTCTGTTGTGTCACTCCCCCTCCCCCCCCCCCCCATTTCCTCTGTTGTGTCACTCCCCCCCCATTTCCCTCTGTTGTGTCATCCCCCCCACCCCCCCCCCATTCCTCTGTTGTGTCACTCCCCCCCATTTCCTCTGTTGTGTCACTCCCCCCCCATCTCCTCTGTTGTGGTCACTCCCCCCCATCCCTCTGTTGTGTCACTCCCCCCTATCTCCTCTGTTGTGTCACTCCCCCCCCCCCCCCCATGCTCCTCCTGTTGTGTCCCCCCCCCCCCCATCTCCTCGGTGTGTGTCACCCACCCCATCTCCTCTGTTGTGTCATCCCCCCTGTTGTGTCACCCTCCCCCCCTCTCTCACCTCCTCTCTCTCCCACCCACCACTCTCTCTAATCCCCCACCAACTCACACCAACCCCCTCTTTCTCACCCCTCCTCACCTCCTCCCCTCTGCCACCCACCACCACTCTCTCTCTCTCCCCCCTCTCACCTCCTCCCCTCTGCCACCCACCACTCTCTCTCTCCCTCTTCCTCACCACCTCCTCTCCTCCTCCTCTCTCTCTCTTCTCTTCCCTCACCTCCTCTCTCTCCCCTCTCTCTCTCTCTCCCTCTCTCTTCATGCCTCCCCTCACCACCCCACCACTCTTAAATCCCCCCTCTCATCCTCACACCCCACCATCTTCTCTCTCTCTCTCTCTTTCCTCCTCATCCCCACACATCTCTTCTCTCTCTTCCTCATCCCCACCATCATCTCTCTCTCTCTTCTATCCTCATCCCCACCATCTCTCTCTCTCTCTCTCTCTCTTCCTCACCATATCTCTCTCTCTCTCTCTCTTCCTCACCATATCTCTCTCTTCCTCATCCCCACCATCTCTCTCTCTCTCCTCTCTCTCTCTCTCTCTCTTCCTCATCCCCACCATCTCTCTCTCTTCCTCATCCCCACCATCTCTCTCTCTCTCTCTCCACAATTAAAGGAAGGAACTTACACTACAGTAGAGGAGCTCCACCCACAAACTCGTCTCTCGGTAAGACAATCTAATGGGGGTCTTTCATGGGGAAGGGGACACTGATGGGTGGGTTCCCTGATCTAATCAAGGGGGGACCGATATAAGGTAAAGGGAGTCCTGGTGGACTACAAGGCCCAGCATTTTACTATAGGAGGCATAGGTGGGACTAAAATGCTGGGCCTTGTAGTCCACACTATGTAGCGGTCAGTGTGTAGCAGTCTGGGGGGGGGGGGGGCTCCACAGGATTAGCTCGCACAGGGCGCCTGAACACCTAAGGCCGGCCCTGCATAGAACATGGAAATGCAATTACATTGTATTTTACTAAACTGCTAAAATACCTTTTCTCATTAGCAGTATATAGCAGTCTAGTGACTTCTATCAGTTCCTGGCAAAGCTTGTAGGAGGAATTTTCATACTGCACTGAGCTGTCCTATCAGGATCCAGGATCCATGACCCTGTGTCTGGACAGTGCCAATTGGCCCTGTGCCGATCACATGCATCCTCCCAGGAATAAAAACCTTTCTAGCAATACACACCAAACTGAGCATGTGCATACTGACTCCAAAGGCTCGGTCACATCAGAACATGTTCTGGAGTCACAGGATCAAGCAGCCTTTTTACACAATGCAGAGGATAAACCCCTTAAGTTCCACAGTGAGTATAAGGATGTTTTACTGCATATACAGACTGATTTTACGGTTGTGAGTTTAGTAACACTTTAAGAAGAAAGTGTAATGTTGCACATGTAAGGTAGTAAAACAAAAAATGATTCTCTGATCAGTTCCAGGCAAATTTTTTCTTCCAGATTTATAGCTTCAGATAATAAATTTCATAGATCTAAAATGGCACCAAGGAACATGACGATCTCAGAACATGCTTTAAATAAAATAAAAAACTATATTGTGATTAACAGTAATCGCACACAGTGGCCTTGCAATCTACACAAGAATAGACAAACACAATACAGGCAAAGCCATAATGTAATCACTATTGAACCCAAAGCTTTCAAAATGATTGCTTCCTATTGATCCACATGGCTCATAGGAACCACATTAGAGGCATGGACATTTATCTAATATCGTTAAGAGCTATATGCAACATGCAGAACAAGAAAAAAATCAAATACAATTTCTAATGCAGAATACAGGTACAGGAAATTAAGTTATCAATTGTTCCTTTAAAATATACCTTGAAAAAAATGTTTACATAATATGACCACAAATAACTTTTAACAGAATTTTCCATTCTTGGTAGAGTAGATGGTTTTCTGGGTCAAATTTGCTTGTTATTTGTGTGGTGATGTGCATGCTGGTCATTGTTTGCCCTGCTGAACTTAAAAGGGATACTAAACAGACACTGTTTAATTGACATTATTCCTTCTATTTCTGTATATGGATGATGGCACTAATTATTTTAAATAAAAATAAAATAAAAGTACATTTTCCCTAAATCGATATACAGCTGTCACATAACCCAGAGCTTTACCAGCCTGTCTGCAGGGAAACATAAGCAGAGGGGCTTCTAGTCCTCTGCTGCTGGACTCATGTTAAAAAAAAAAAAAAAACACACAGCCTTTGGAATACAGAGAAAAATTCAGGAAAACAAAAATGTAAATTGGCATACAAAATACAATGCATTAAAAAGGTATTCATACCCCTTAAAATTTTACACATTTGATCATGTTACAACTAAAAAAAAGTTAGGGTCCTTTCACACGTACGGACCGTTCGTCCGTTTTTTACAAGTCCGTTTACGGACTTGTAATGCATCCCTATGGGATCGCCTCCGTTAGTGGATGATGCATCCGCTAAGTCCGCAAAGATCAACGTCCGCAAAGATCAGTTTTTTCGGACGGAATAGAACCCTATTTTTCTTCCGTCTGAAGGATTGGATCGGATGAATACAATCACACGGTCCGTATTCATCCGATTCCCCATAGGGGAGAGCGGAGGAGAGACAGGGCGGTCTCTGCACAGTGTGCGGGGACCGCCCTGTCCGCCGACAGCTCAGCAGGGATTTACGGATGATCCCCGCTGAGCCGACGGACACACACGGGCAGTTAAAAAAGGTCCGCTGCGTGTGAAAGGACCCTTAATGTATTTTGTTGAGATTTTATGTGATAGACCAACACAAAGAAGCACATAATTGTGAAGTGGAAGGAAAATGATGAATGCTTTTCATTTTTTTTTCACAAATAGATGTCTGAAAAGTGTGGCGTGCATTTGTATTCACCCCCGAGTCAATAATTTGTAAAACCACCTTTCACTGCAATTACAGCTGCAAGTCTTTTTGAGTATGTCTCCACCAGCTTTGCACATTTAGGAGAGTGAAATTGTTGCCCTTTCTTCTTTTCAAAATAGCTCAAGCTCTGTCAGATTGGATGGAGAGTGTCGGTGTACAGCAATTTTCTGTCTGGTCACAGATTCTCAATTGGATTTAGGTCTGGACTTTGACTAGGACATTCTAACACATGAATATGCTTTGATCTAAACCATTCCATTGTAGCTCTGGCTGTATGTTTAAGGTCGTTATCCTGCTGGAAGGTGAACCTCTGCCCAGTTATATCTGTTGCAGTCTAACCGCTTTTCTTCTAAGATTGCCCTGTATTTAGCTCCATACACCTTCCCATCAATTCTGACCAGCTTCCCTGTCCCTGCTGAAGAAAGGCATTCCCACAACATGTTGTGGCAACCATCATGTTTCACGGTGGGGATGGTGTGTTCAGAGTGATGTGCAGTGTTAGTTTTCCTCCACACAAAGCGTTTTGCGTTTTCATCTGACCGGAGCATTTTCTTCCATATATTTGCTGTGTCCCCCACATGGCTTCTTGCAAACTGAAAACAGGACTTCTGATGGCTTTCTTTCAACAATGGCTTTCTTCTTGCCATAAAGGGCAGATTTGTGGAGAGCACGACTAATAGTTGTCCTGTGGGCAGATTCTCCCACCCGAGCTGTGGGTTTCTGCAGCTCCTTCAGAGATACCATGGGCCTCTTGTCCGCTTCTCTGTTTAATGCTCTCCTTGCCGGCCTGTCAGTTTAAGCAGATGGCCTTGTCTTGGTAGGTTTGCAGTTGTGCCATACTCTTTCCATTTTCGGATGATGGATTGAACAGAGCTCCGTAAGATGTTTAAAGCTTGGGATATTTTTTTTTTTTTCATTTAAATTTAAGTTTATTATAATAAAATAAAGAGCATACAGAGTAATAAACGTAATACAATAAATGCATCAGGAAACATCGTGTTGACAATTATAGTAGTAAACAATAGATTACATTTCTTAACTAGATTTCCCCTTCTCCTCCCCCCCCCCCCCCAATGTCCCAACTATATACCTGGTAAGTCTAACATGGGAGTGTAAACGTGTATAATCAGGAGGGATGGGAATCAGTAGAGGTAGCGACAACATTTTAGGGCTAAAATTCCCTGTTTACTAAGCAATCTATAAAACTTTTATTATAAGCTGAGATCATAAAACTAAAATATATGTAAGGAATAAATCATACCGAACCGTGGAGAGGATAGGTTTCCGGGGGCATCCCCTCCCCCCGACACACCCACCGGGAGCAATCTGTGTCGAGGAGGGGGGGCAGCCCCCCCTGATGACAAGAAAATTAGATCCAAATGGAATTTAATACATACATCCAGTTAAACTAAATCAGCACTACCTGAGACCAGTGGAGAATATGATATGTAATGAATATCTCCTGTTCAAGAGAAAGAATAAAAATAAAGAAAAGGAGAGGGGGAGAAGGAGGAAAGAGGAAGGAGAGGAAAGGGAAAGGGAGGGTGGGCCTACCTGCCATAGGATTACATCAGTCTGAGTCCAGAGCCAAAACTAAACTTACATGTTGTGGGAGATTCCCATGTAAATCAACCAAGGTTCCCAAATTTCAGTCAACTGGGTAGAGGTATCTAACATAGAGTTAATTCTTTTTTCTTGTTCCATAATCCATGTAACCTTTCTCTTCATGTGTAAAATGGAAACCGACGGTTTCTTCCATGCAGCCGCTAAAGTGATTCTGGCGCCAGTCAGTATAAATAGAATCAGCTGTCTAATGGCCTTGGAGCTCTGTGGTATTAGTCCATTCAATAAGGCTATTGCAGGAGATTGATGGAGGTTACAACCGGTAACTCTCCTGATAATCTGGAATACCCTGTTCCAGAATCCCCGTATCCTAGGGCACTCCCACCAAGTATGGATCATGGTGCCTATTCCTTGACAACCTCTAAAGCATAGTGGTGAGGATGACGGATACATGGTGGCCAATTTAAATGGGACCAAGTACCATCTAGTGAAAATTTTTATATTAGCTTCAATGAGGGATGGACTCTTAAAACCCTTAAGAGATCTAGAGTAGTTTTTTTGCCAGTCCACCAAGTCCCAGTCCTCTTGAAGCTCTCTTTCCCAAGCTAGCATATGAGGTAATTTTATGTTATTTGATGCAAGAGATTTGTAGATGATAGAGATATTACCTTTCCTATTCTGAGCTTGTTCGCATTTGTGTTCATATGGGGTCAAAAGGCCAGAAATTGTTTTATCGTTCCAAAGTTTCTGAGCAAAGGTATGTATTTGGTGTAGTCTGGATCTTTCAGAGGGGGGGGGGGGCAAAGGTTGTCTAAGGAATTGCTCAGGAAGAGGACCTGTATGTTGAAAGAAACGTCCAATGCGGTACACCCCCCTATCAAGCCACCATTTGAAGGAGTCCACTTCCGTTTTGGGGCAGAAAGATGGGTCGAGAAAGATACTTGACAAAGGTTTGCCTCTAGAAATTAAGAGTGGATTGCTTTTAAGTGAATCCCATAATACCAATGCTTATGATAGGGTGGGGGATAGTATAGGGGGTCTACTTTTAGGAGTGCGCCACATGAGTTCTTCAATTGTGGACAATGGGGAAGCCTGTTCTTCTATTTCTATCCAATCTGGGCGATCATTTTTAAGGTAAACCTCCGATAATTGCGCTAACCTCGCGGATTGATAATACCATAACAAGTTTGGCACTCCTAGACCTCCCTGTTCAGGTAAGTTAAACAGACTACGAGAGGGAAGACGGGGTCCCTTTTTGTTCCAGATAAACTTGGTGATTTTACCTTGAAAGGATTTTAGATGGCTTTTTATTATCGGGATCGGAAGGGATCGAAAAAAGATATAGGAGTTTCGGGAGGAGAGTCATCTTGGTAGAATTAATTCTGCCGATCCAGCCTATTTTCTGCGCTCCCCATTCGGTAAGGTCCTTCTCGAGTTTCCTATACATAGGAGGGTAATTGGCTAAGTATAAATTCTGGAAATTTGGGGTCAGGTTGATACCTAAATAGTTAGTAGACGTAGAGTCCCATTTGAAAGTATATTTGTTTCTCAAGAGGGACACTGTGGGTTCTGAAAGAGAAATATTAAGGGCCCTAGATTTAGGCATGTTTACCGTGAGACCCGAGACTTTAGAGAACTCGTCTAGCAGGGAGAAAATTTCCGGAAGGGAGGAGATAGGAGAGGTCACGAAGAGTAGCAAATCATCTGCGAATAATGCGCATTTGTGTTCTTTTTCATTACAATGAACTCCCCTGATATTCGAGTTATCTCGGATGGCTATGGCCAGAGATTCAATAACAATAGCGAATATCAGAGGAGATAAAGGGCAGCCCTGTCTTGTGCCTCTTTGGATATTTATAGATTCCGGGAATATGCCTTGTAACTAGATTTTAGCTTCAGGGGAGGAATAGAGAGCGGAGATGATTCCTAAAAATTTAGAACCAAACCCCCAACGATTCAAAACAGAAAACAAAAATGGCCAAGATACTGAATCAAAGGCTTTCTGGAGATCAAGTGAGAGAAGCATACCTCTTTGTCTAGTGCTTCCAGACCACCCCGAGTACATTAAAGAGATAAGATCAATAGCTCTCCTGATCTGGTCCGGGCCTTGTCTCCCTGTGATAAAACCTACTTGATCTTTGGATATGTATTGACCTAAGAAGGCAGACATCCTATTAGCTATTATTTTAGTAAGTATTTTTAGGTTGTTATTAATGAGGGATATCGGTCTATAGTTCTCCACTAGGCTATGATCTTTATCGGGTTTCGGTATCAACGAAATATAGGCCAAATTAAGTTGTTTATCTATAGGGGAGCCCTCAGTCAAATGATTGTAAAATCGTGCTAGGTAGGGTGATAGAATGATAGGAAATGTTTTGTAATAAGACCCTGAGAATCCATCAGGGCCAGGAGCTGTGTTTAATTTTAAAGTTTTTGATCACTGACATAAGTTCCTCAGCTGAAATGGGTGCCTCCATCAGCTCCTTGTGAACCTTTGTCAACCTGGGAAGATTCAGGCTGTTCAAATATTCACCTATTTTGTCCGAAGAAAAGTTACTATCCTTAGCGTAGAGCTTGGAATAGAAGTCCTGGAAAGGCCCCCATCGCCCGCCGAGGATTTAGGGTAAGGGTACCATCTGCCATTTTTATCTTAGGGATGGTTCTCGATTTAAATCTGGGAGATAGTTTGCGTGCTAGCATTGGACCTATTTTATCCTTTAAATGGTAGAACCTGGCACCTGTCCATTTTAGATCATTTTCTGATTTTGCTGTCAGAGCTAGGTTTAAGGCCGATCTAGCAGCGTCAAGATCGTGGGTGGGAACACTGAGAGGGTCTAATTTATGTTTTCTACGTAACTCTAAATAGGTCTCTTCCAATTTCTCTATGGTCAATTTCTTTTGTCTTCTAAGTTTGGCTGCAATTTGTATTATTTTTCCCCCTAACTGTAGCTTTATGGGCAGCCCATAAGGTTTCGGGGGATATATCTTTAGTATCGTTAATTTCAAAATATTCCTTTATGGATTGTTCAATTTCTGCCATGAGAGTGGGATCTTTTAAGATCGACTGGTTAAGTGTCCAGTGAGACATTTTATGAGTTGTGTCCTCTTTTCTCAAGGTTAATAGAACCATGGAGTGGTCTGACCAAGGGACATCCTTTATAGTGGATTTAGAGGCTGCTGGGACATGATGGTTGGATATTAATATATGGTCTATGCGGGAGTACGATTTGTGAGGATTAGAATAGTGGGTGTAATCTTTAGTTTTCGGATTTAATTCTCTCCAAATATCGGTCAATCGGGATTGATGAAGCATGCAAGCTACTTGTGTGCTAATTTTGGTTGGCCTTATGAGTTTATTATTATTTGGTTTGGATTTATCGAAACCCGAATCGAAAGCCAGGTTGGAGTCTCCTCCCATAATAATGATGCCCTCCATAAGAGGATGGAGGACTTCAAGCATCTGAGAGAAAAACTTCTTCTGTCCCCTATTGGGGGCGTAATAGGAGACAAACGTGTATAGCTTCTCGTCTAGAGTTCCTTTTACCAAAATAAATCTGCCTTCCGGGTCTCTATATTCCTTTAGTAAATTAAAATTACAAAATTTGGATAACAAGATAGCCACTCCTTTCGTCTTGTTTTCCGCGTTGGATAAGTAGAATACTGGGAAGTGGGAGTGTAGGAATGAGGGGGAGCACCGCCTTGGGAAGTGTGTCTCCTGCAGGAGCACTATATCTACATGAAGTGCCTTGTATGCCTGGAGGGCTTTTCGTCTTTTAATAGGAGAGTTCAACCCCTGGGTGTTGTGTGTCACAACACGCAGGGGTTTAGTAGTGTTATTTGAGCCAGCCATGGGTTGTAAAGAGTGTTATGGACAGATCGTGTCTTGAAGACTGAGTCCATAGCTCAGAAGACACCTGTGATGGCAGGTAGGCCGGGAGGGAGGGTGGGAAGGTAAAGGGGGAAAAGGGGAGAATAGATACATGGAAATAAAGGCAAAAATGGTAACAACAAAGCAAGATGTAGTATTGCAAAAGGTCAAACCATGAACCAGATTGAAGGAAGGGAAGTTTTCTCCTTCCTTCAAACAGAATTTATTAGAGTAGTCCATTTAGAGGACCAACTTCCTACTTGTCAGGGCGACAAAGTGTCGCTCCAAGAAGTAGGTTGAGGCTCAGGGCCTCACCGCCGACTGTCAGCGACAATCAAAAAGTTCATGAATTAAATATTGAAAAACAAAGGGTTGATCCCCCAAAAACAACAATTGAAGAGATGGTACCTTCCCCCTAAAAAAAAATATTTATATATATATATATATATATATATATATATATATATATATATATATATATATATATATATAGAGATATATATATATATATAGATATATATATATATATATATTATTTAATACCATAGGAAAAAATAAAAATTGTAGAACCATATGGGTAAGTAGATATTGAAAAACCACAAGAATAAATAAATAAATTATATAAGTGAGCCAGTAAATATTAACTCTTACTCTACCAGAAATCCTTATAAGTAATTTGATCAAGAATTGAGAAACAATTCATATTAAAAGAAGGCCTATTGGGGAGAAGAAAAAAAAAGAACACAACAACTTATATGAATGGGGGATGGACACCACCGGAGCAAAGATTAAATCATTTCAGTTGATGTTTAGTAGAGTTATTTCAGACTTTCCTGTGTTTGACTCTATTCCAGGGATTTGAGGTTGGACTATTGGGTGTATTTCTTTTAGCTGAGGTTTGTTGCGGTGGTAAAGTGTCCATGGCTGGTTCATGTGAAATAATTTTCAGGTCTAGTAATAGTCTTTCACCTTCTTGAAAGTTGTGTACTACGTGGAGTCTGCCGTTATATTTTTATTTTAAGGCGAATGGGAAGGCCCATTTGTATTTAATGTCTTTTTTCATGAGGGCAGAAAGTAGTGGTTTCATCGCTCTCCTCTTCTGAATGGTGTAGGGAGATATGTCTGAAAATATTTAAATCGTTGCACCTTGATATTGAAGGTTTTCTTGTTGTCGAGATTTTTTCATCACCTCGTCTTTGGTGGAGTAATAGTGAGGCTTTACTATCACATCTCTCGGTAAGCCGTCTTTTCTTGGTGGGCCTAGGGATATATGTGCTCTGTCTAATTCCATTTTGTGAATAGGTATGGATGGGATCAGGATTTTTATGATGTCCTGTATAGCTGAGTGTACATCTGTGATGGACTCAGGTAGCCCCCTGAGCCTGAAATTATCCCTCCTTGATCTGTTCTCCAAATCATCTATTCTGGCCTGGGCCACCTCCAGTTGTTCTTGCAGGTGTTGTATGTGGTCAGTATTTTGTTCGATTCTAGAGACATTAATATCCAGTTTCCGTTCTATGGATTCGATCCTGTTTCCAAGACTTTGGAAGTCGGCTCTGATGTCCTTAGTGATTTTTTCAGCGTTCTGGGCGAGGCCCCTATCTAGAATTTCCGATATCCTGTTGAATAAGTCAGTAACATTGAAGGGGGCTTCAGGGGAGCGTTCAGTATTAGAATGGATGTAGATAGGGTTTTGAGAAGGGGCCTCAGAAGGGGTTAATTGACCCGACATTGTGGATATTATTCCTTCTTTAACAACAGACAAGTATAGCGCTGTATGTGATATAGAGTCTGATGAAGGGGGTGGTAAGATGGCTAACAGGTGAGATGAGATTTGTTTGACAGACATAGAATTTTCGGTAATTTCCAGCGTATGTGTCTGGAGTTTGGAGTCCATGTTTTTAAGAGATTCCTTGACGGCTAAAGTTTTAATAGTATTCTTGTTCTTCTTGTTTCGCTTTCCCTTCATGTATTGAATGTGTAGCAGAATATTTGCACCCACATGAGTCAAAGCTAAGTGAATATTAGGGTCGGCAGATTTATTAAGTATCCTGAATCAACCATTGGGAGGAGCATGATATTTTAGTGTTCAGTTCATACCTGGGTACCAGGGCTTGTAGTCAAACTGTGAAAACTGACAAAATCTGTTATAGGTGGAGTCCCTGTTTAATATAATAAGTGGGTGTCATTACTGTAGATGGGGGGGGGGGGATCTAAGATCTTCAAAAAAATTTGTCATCAGACACCCGACGGTGAGTGGTGGGTCTTCCTTAAGTCGCCACCTTAAAAGTATCCCTGAAATGAATTATAGTAAATGACTTGCGATTATTGCAGATTAAGTAAGATATTGTTGAATGAAAGTTTTCCTCTTAAGGTTGCAGCCTTAAAATTATCTGGTGTATATTTCTTCAGGTGGTAGCCTTAATCTGAGAGGCTGTAATGTACTCTGACAGGGGGGGGGATATGGACTGAGGGTCTTGAGGAACGATGCTGAGGTAACCACTAGTCCCCTGTCTCTGTGTATTGTATCCACTCAGATTGAATTGCTGGGGAGGCCTCAGACAAGGAATGAATCCTATTGTGTAAAGTCTATTGATGAAAGATAAAATATCAGATGGTATTAATCCTTTATGCTGTCACCTTAATCTAGCCAGGTGTGAGGGCTAGTCAGGGGTTCTCAGTGTGGAAGAGTGTCCTGAGGAGATTTGACAGAGACTAGTGATATCCCCCCTGGTAGGGATCTGCAGTATGTGGTTATCTCCAGTGGAAATTACCTCACATATGAGCTGCTGTATTTGCAGATACCTCAGAGTCTTTTTCCCTTTTTTTTTCCTTTTTTTCTTTCCCCTTCTTCCTCTCCCCTCTTAGGTTAGTTATTAAATAGTACTGTCTAGGTCACTTGCAGGGGATATTTTTTTTATATAACCTAACCCTGTTTTAAACTTCTTCACAACTTTTTTCTGACCTGTCTAGTGTGTTCCTTGGCCTTCATGATGCAGTTTGTTCACCAAGGTTCTCCAACAAACCTCTGAGGGCTTCACAGAACAACTGTATTTATACTGAGATTAAAGTGGTTGTATACCCTTGTACAACCACTTTTAACTACAGGTGAGCCTAGATTGAGGCTTCCCTATAGGTGCTGGAAATATCTTCACGGTTTAGAAGATATTTACAATAGAGCCCTGCGCCGATGTCTACAGCGCTTGCGCCGTAGACAACGGCACAGGCGCACTTTAGAAACAGTGATCTTGCAGTTTATAAAGGGGGTCATGCCGTGAATGGTGGCTCCCATGCCCATACGCAGGAGTGATATCACGTGACTAAGGCCAGTCACAGAGCTTGAGTTCGCAGCCCCAGAAGGAAGAGCGGTGAACATGGACGCTTGCTGCTAGTGGGGATAGCGGTGACATCACAGGCTTTGGTTTCAGGTAAGTGACACATAATGGGCTACTATGCGATGCATAGTAGCCAATTATGCTTTAACTTTGCAGGGAAATAAAGAGGAAGTAAAACCCATCAGGGTTTACTTCCTCTTTAAATTACAAAAAGGTGAACTCTATTTACTAATTGGGTGCCTTCTGAAGGTAATTGGTTCCAATAGTTAGGGGTATCAGAGTAAAAGGGGCTGAATACAAATGCACGTCACACTTTTCAGATATTTGACATTCAGACATTTATCATTTTCCTTCCACTTCACAATTATGTGCCACTTTGTGTTGGTGGATCACATAATATCCCAATAAAATACATTTAAGTTTCTGGCTGTAACATGACAAAATGTGATAAATTTCAAGGAGTATGAATACCTTTTCATGGCATTGTATACATTTGAAAGCAAATCTTTATTATTTTGTGGAAATAACATGGTGTGGGAGGATTTCTGTCATTCTGTGCCACACCCCTCAAGCCTGTGTCTTGAAAGAAGAGGTGAGGTGAAGCCTCCTTCAATCTACATCCAATATCACGCCTCCATTGTGTATAGATGGCTAGTGGGCATGGAGGGAGGGAGTGGGCTGTTATTTACCACTGTGTATACATCCACAAGTGACTATTGTCGCAAGGGCTGCTCAAATGTGAGGAGGCGGCAACGTTAGTATAGAAAACTGAGCATGTGCAGAGTTGCCACCACAGCTGCAAAATTCCTAGCTGAATTGGGGACTTGAACAGAAGGGGGAGATGGAGAACAGCAGGATCAACCAGGTTATTTGCAGAATACAGAAAAATGAAACAAAAAGTGTCTGAGCAAGTATGAACAGCATGTAATACACCATTTATTGATATTTTTTTTTATGATGTGGGTTTAGTGACACTAATGCCGCGTACACACAATCATTCTTTGGCTTGTAAAAAAAACAATGTTTTTCAGCCTCTCGAAAAAACAATGTTTTTTCCAACTTCATCATTAAAACAACGTTGCCCACACATGATCGTGAAAAAAAAAAAATGCTCTAGCAAAGCGCGGTGACGTACAACGGCACTATAAAGGGGAAGTTCCATGCGGACAACGCCCCCCCTCAGGCTGCTATTGCCGATTTTGTGTCTGTAAAAGACGATTCGCGCTTTTCTGTCTGTTACAGTGTGATGAATGTGCTTACTCCATTACGAACGGTAGTTTTTTACAACCGATAAATGATCGTGTGTACGCGGCATAAGCCTAAAACCCAAGATTTTACGTCACAATGTTTGCAACCGCCTGAATGGGAACACCAATGCCTATCTGTCACTTTAAAACAACCATCTGGTTGCAACATTAGAAGATTACACAATTGTCTCTTGGACTGGATAGTTTTTGCTTGGTGGTGGATATTGTGGATGCAGGGAAGAAAGAATTTTTGCTTTTGGAGGCCGTATCAAATACTCCTTACCCCTGCAGACTGGGTTGTATACAACATATTCCTGCCCCCTGCATGGCACTCGGGACCAACACAGTCTTTCACAGTCCTTACAATGCTTCTGATTGAAAGAATATTTCCAGGGCGGGTGGCATAATTGGGAAGGCCACAAGGCTGGAAAGCAGAAAAAGTATTTCTTAACCCAGCCACCTCACAGAAGCAGAACACCCGCAATGAAGCCCATGAGTAAAGAACCTCAAGGCTCTATCCTAAGTGACTGGTTGGGGTAGGTTGGACAGCATAGCACGCTAGGTAACTGAAGATGCCATCACTCAACAGATGCAAAGAATCAGCAGGCAAACAGTAAAGGAGTAGGTTGCCTGCAGTAAATGGCTGGCTTTGGGTGACATAGGTATTTCAAAGAAAAATTAAAACTGCACAGCAAGTAAGGCAGGTCATAAATGTTGAGCTTTCCATGATTGCAAGAAAGAAAAATCGCTCAATTTTCCACATCAACACAGTCAGTGTTGATGGGGGAAATTGAGCAATTTTCTTTCTTCCAACCATGAAAAGCTCCCCATCTATGGCCTGCCTTACTTCCCCCGTGCAGTGCAATTGAACCCACTTATAGAAAAGCTTAGAGCCTATCCTCCTAGGTGAAAAATGAATACCTGTGGATGCCTTCAAATGTGGAGCCCTTGCAATGCAAATCTGTCCCCACTCTAAGGCTGGCCATAGACTGTGTAATTTTCCTGGTGCCTCCATGGCAGCATACCAATGGTCATGGCTCCGCCCCCGATCGACCCACAGGACCAATTAACTCTCTAATAAAAGGGCGTTTCTCCCCCAGTTAGGCATTCTTTTTTCTGTCCTCATCCCCGCAGGATCACGCACAAGTCCTACCTCACCGTCATATGGTGTGACCATTGCAGGTTCATGCTCTCCTGCAGGATGGAGTCCTATCGCTTGGGCTGCTAAAGGCGCCAGATAAGTATAGGAGCCCTTTTTTCTGTGGATCTTTTTATGGCACACATACCTTCAGGAGCATTACTTCTCCTCGTTAGGTGATTTGGGCTGGCTGTCCTGGACATGTTTGTATGGGAAGCATTACTTCTCCTCATTAGGTGATTTGGGCTGGCTGTCCTGGACATGTTTGTATGGGAAGCATTACCTTATCTGTGTGTTTATCTTAGCCTGGGGGGGTCTCAGATGCCCGGTCGGACACAGCCTAGCACCTCTATGGCTATAACATTTGCATCGCTGCTTTAGGGGGGAGAGGCTCCCCAGCTGATTCCCCGAGTGACAGGCTTCCTCCGTAGCTACGGGCGCTTCGCGCGCGTCACACAGCTCAGTATCGTCATCTCGGGGGGCGGAGCTCCGTCGGCGCGGCAGCGCATGCGCAGTAGATGTCCGGCGGCCATCTTGGTACCCCCAGTGTTCCTAAGCAGCCTATGGGGTGGAGGACAGGCTGTCAGTGAGGAAGCATTATTTGCACTCCTCTCCACCCAACACCTGCACTGTCTCATCCTGGATCCCTGCCAAGGTAAAGAGACAGAAGGGGAAGCCTATGTAATAATAAGGATTTCAATGTTAGTTTTGGATAGTAATTCTTTATTTTCTTGTAAAAAAAAAAAAAAAATTTTTTTGAATGCTATCTTTGAAGATGTATATTACTGGATATGATTGATTTTATTCTTTAATGCAAATATATATATTATATATATATATATATATATATATATATATATATATATATATATATATATATATATATATATATATATATATATATATATATATATATAAATATAATCAGAGCTGGGAATGGAAGTGCATACCCTTTCCCTTATGTTTCTTTCCTCCATCTATATCTTTAAGTGTTCTTATTGAATTCCTTATAGTAATTACAATTATTCTGCCCATAAATTGTCCTGGACATAGCCATGCCGCTTTAAAAAAGATCCTCAACATTCCATTAGGTAGGGCTGCAACTGACAGGTAAGTAAAAAAAAAAAAAAAAAAAGAGCACGTCGACGGGCTTACAGAAATAGCCTCTTATGGTTTTGTCTCCTCAGCCTGCAACGAGACTCATCCCGCAGATCCTCCTGAGAAGAAGGCCACAGAGGCTCTGGTCACTCTCACGCTACAGGTCACAATTCAGTGGCCATCAGAGTTCTTCCCGGCACACCTCCTCCTAGCCAGGGAAGGATGATTGTTGGGTATGTGCCAGGAAAACCCTTCCAAGAAAGCTAGCCCCTGGGCAACGCTTTTGGGAGGACATAGTGGAGAGACAAGACCCGATTAAAGAATCAATCAGAAAACTGGCCTATTCATCAGGTGTCCCCCCCCCCCGCGCTGATCACGGGGCAACACGGGACATCTACCCCACAGCCAGGGGGATGCACATCAGAGGACGAATAGTGGAGCCTTTTGAAATCGCAGTCAAGGACGCAATTCAATGGGGGAAGGATTCTGAACCTCATCCAAGACTAAAAAATATTTTCCTCATTTAACAAGGAAAGTCTCAAATTTCCCCTTAATGGAAGAAATCAAAGGAGTTGCCCTTGGGCAATAGCAAAGGTAGACAAGCGGCAAATCGCCTTTATCCGTTTTCAGAGGCTGTACCCTTTTGGCCAAGTCAGATGCCAAAATTGGCGACTCTGTTCCATCCATGGATGCCTCAGTCATGCAACTAAGCCAAGAGTACGACTCTCCTTTTGGAAGATGCGGTCTCCTTTAGGGATATCTTGGATAGGAAGGTCGGCAGCAGATCCGTCCTCAAAGCAGTCTTGGGGTCGTACCCCATACGACGGGAAGGCGTGGTTTGGCAAGAAAATGCACTCCGCGATCACCAGAGTCACAGGTGGAAGGAGCGGCCTGATTTCTCGGGACGGGGGCAGAAGGAAGAGATTCGCCCCTAGACCAGCCGTCCAGCATAGAGGAAGATTTTACCACCATAATGAGTACAGGAAAGGTTCGCAAGCCTTTTTTTCCTTAGGCTGGGAAAGTCCAAACCCGCGACATCACCAGGGGAGAATCAGAAGTTTTTTTTTTTACTCCCCTACCACCCAGACCAGGCCAGTGGGAGAAAGACTCAAGTCCATCGCACAGGTTTGGATGGAAAACTGCAGAGATCAATGGGAAGTAGCCACCATTTCTTCCGCTCCCCATCCTGTTCCTTCCAAAGTACCAAGATCCTGGCCTCCAAAGAGAAGAGAAGTAGACCCTGGGCTGAGTATTGCTTCCTAGAAACAAAGTGGGAAAGAATGGAAGGAGTTAGGGGGAAAATGCCCATATAAACAGATTGTCAAATCTGTATACCCTGAACAAGCTAAGGGTCAACCCGCTCCTACATTCGGTAGCCTCTGCAGGGGCCAGCAAATAATCAGCCCATTCTCTTGGGCAAGTCTAATGGGAATGGTTTAACAAATACTGTATCAGCCAGCTGCTGCACCCGCAGGGCTCGGAGGAGAGTGACAGGGTCTGCATCCCTATAGACATGCCTTTCCTTTTGGGAGTATCTTGCAAAAAAAATTACATTTTTATAGCAGTGGCTGCTAAAAAGTCTGACTTGTATCTTAGGGCAGACTTCTGGGAGCACTTTATGATGAAGTCGCTGAATTTCGGTTATTCTATCAGTCCAGCCAGGGGACTGGATGTTCTCTATAGACCTTCGAGATGCGTACCTCCACATTCCCATCCACAGCCAGTTCCAGCACCTTTTTTTTTTTTCCCCTTTTGGGGAAGTTCAGAGTGGGCAGTCTACATCGGCAAGTCCAGGGCCTCCCTTTTGGGGATCTCATCAGCACCCAGAGCCTTTACCAAGGTCTTGGGAGCCATCCTGGCCCCCCTCCGGGAAAGGGGGATAGGTGTACTGTACTATCTGGACGATATTTTGATTCTGTCACAGCACAAGATCACCTTAGAGGAACACATGCAATTAGTGCTGAGCACTTTGTCCAGGTTCGGCTGGCTGCTCAATTTAGCAAAAACCAGCTAACACCAACACAGTGGGTGACTTACTTGGGGCCTATTCGACTCTTCAAAAAGAAAAGGAAACGGTTTTCTTTTCCACCCGAGAAAGTTCCGATCTTAGTCCGGAAAGCGAAGAGAGCAGTGGGACCCCACAGCATGTCGGCAACAGACTGTCTAGGCCTCATAGGCCCCCTCTCGTCATACATCCCAATGTTAAATGGGCCAGATGGCATCCACGGGATTCCCAGTTAGGTTACCGGGCTCAATGGGGAAGGGAACACCTCAAGCAGAGGATAACCATTACCTTTTCAATGAAGTACCAGCCTCGGGGGGTGGAAAGGGCCTTCCAATCTTCTAAGATCGTGGCCTCTTGGGCCTACCTCCGGGACCGTCCTTACATCAGATGCCAGTCGTTCGGGAAGCTCACGTCCAAAACAAACTAGTTTGAAGGAGGTGACCGTTCAGTGCGGAAGGGATAATATCCAATATCCTGGAGCTAAGGGCCGCTTGGATGGCATTCCCTTACCTAGCCCCTCTGCTCAAAAAAAAAAAAAAAAGAAAGAACAGAGCAGCAGTGGCCTTCGTACAGAGCCAAGGGGACACACACAGGTAGTCACTTTTCAAAAAAGTGACCCCGATAATTCCCTGGGCGGAGAAGAATCTATGCGATCTTTGGGCATCCTAGCTTCCAGGGCCCAAGAATTCAGTTAGCCATTCGCATTCTCAAGATCCTTTGCAAACAACAACTAATGGTCACTAGACCAGGAGGTCTTCGATAGGATATGCCAACAGTGGGGGACTCCTCAAATAAATCTCTTTGCTTCTCCCCTCAACGCAAAGTCCCCACTGTTCTTCCCGGGGTGGCCTTTTCCGACATTTGCAGGAGCAGATGCCTTAGCCCAGCCATGGGCATTCCAGCTGGAATATGCCTCTCCAACTCCCTTAATCCTGAGATTTCTCCAGTGATTGACGAGAGAAGATGTCACCATACTGATAATCATCTTACATTGGCCGTAGAGGCCATGGTTTCCGCTCCTAATTAGTCTGTCACTATGCAGCCCACTTCCTCTGCCGCACAAAAGCAGCCTGTTGTCCCAGGGAGGCTTCCTTCACCCCAAGTCAGAAATCTTGTATTTGAGGGCTTGGAAATTGAGCGGAGAAGGCTGGGCGACTTGCGGAGTTCGCACAAAGTCATTTAAACTCCCCTACTAGCAAGGAAGTCATCCACGAATGCCACCTATTACAGGTTGGGAAACAAACCAATTCATTCCACTAGTTCCCGGGGTCCAGAATGTTCTCCCTTTTCTACAGTCAGGTCTAGACCTAGGGTTAGGTCACAGCACACTAAAGGTCCAGGCTTTCCACCATCTCAGCACTATCAGACTCGCGATGGGCACAGAACCCTCGGGTGGATAGATTACTAAAAGCGGTTCTAGGACTACGTCCTCCTAGGAAAACTCTGTATCCGAATGGGATCTAACAATAGTGCTAGGAGTTCTAGCACCCCCCCCCCTCGCTCCTACGGAGGAATGCTCGTTAGAAGATATTACCTGGAAGACGGCCTTTTTAATTACCATCAACACGGGGTGCAGGGTATCGGAAATCCAAGTTCCAGGAGCTCAGGAACCATACATTACCTTCTTCCCAGTCAGGGTGGTTTTGCAACCTATTCGCCAGTTCATTCCCAAGGTGCCTTCAGCTTTTTTTTTCAACCAGGAATGTGCCCTTCTGACCTTTGGGCAAGATCGAGTCTCCTTGAGCTTACGCAACCCTAAGATGTAGCCAGATCTTTGAAACATCATTTAAGTCTAGCTCTCGAATTCCGAAAAGACCAACGGCTCCTTTTTAATCCGTAAGGCGTGAAGAAGGGGAAAGCAGCCTCCAAGACAACAGTGACGAGTTGGCTGGGGGAACTAATCCAAAAGACATATCGGATAGGGGTCTTCCAATTCCCAAAGCAGTAAACGCTCACTCAATGCGAGGGATCGTTTCCTCTTGGGCAGCTTTATATCGGGTTTCCCCGGAGACGAGTTGCAGGGCAGTAAGCTGATCTTCCTTCAACACCTGTATGGCACACTATTGCCTAAATCCGGCAGTCCTTACCTTCCCAAGGCTTTGGGAGAGGGACGCTAGATGCTCTCCACTCTGTGTCCCGTTATAGACATTGTTAGGCAGTACCCTCCCTGTAAGCGAGTTATTGACCATTGGTATGCTGCCATGGAGGCACCAGGAAAATGGAAAATTGAATACCTACCTTTCTGTAATTTTCCTTTCCTGGTGCCTACCCATGGCAGCATACACCCTCCCTTTAGTTGACATCACGCTGTGGGGGCTGAGGTCTAGTTACAAAGAATGCCTAACTGGGGGAGAAACGCCCTTTTATTAGAGAGTTAATTGGTCCTGTGGGTCGATCGGGGGCGGAGCCATGACCATTGGTATGCTGCCATGGGTAGGCACCAGGAAAGGAAAATTACAGAAAGGTAGGTATTAAATTTTCCATTTTCTTCCTGCAACCACAGGTTAATGTCGATGGGGAAATCCCTCCTAGGGAGCTATCGTTTCACATATGGTGCCTGGGAGGGGTACCTGCCAAAAATCCTAAATGCTAGTTGTACCAAAGCTGATCAATGAATTGACTTGGTTACATTCGGCCTGCCCATAGATGGTTCAAATCTCAGCCGTTTCCTTCTGAACTGGCCAAGATTTGAACCATCTATGGTCGGCTTAAGTTATGTAGCTAGAGATGCTCTAAGACTTACACACACACACACATACACACACATACACACTAGGTGCGACTAGGATGGGTGCATGAAATCTCCAAAATACGACCCTTTCTAACCGCCGAGACCACTAAGCAACTTATTCACTCCCTTGTTATCTCTCGCCTCGATTATTCTCCCTCCTCATTGGCCTACTGCCCCTCAAGCTATCCCCTCCTCAGTCCATCATGAATGCCGCTGCCAGACTCATCAACCTTACCAACCATTCAGTGTCCGCCACTTCTCTCTGCAAATCCTTCCACTGTCTTCCCATTGCCCAACAAATAAAACTCAAAACACTACAATACAAAGCCAAAACACAATTCTGCTACATCACCAATTTGAGCTACATCAACAATCTTATTTCCAAATATCACCCAAACTGTCCTCTCTGCTCCTCCCAAGACCTTCTGCTCTCTAGCTCCCTGGTCTCCTCCTCCCATGCTAGTCTCCAGGACTTCTCCAGAACCTCTTCCATCTTCTGGAACTCACTACCCCATTGTGTTCAGCTATCTCTTACTCTGTCCACCTTTAGGCGATCCCTGAAAACTCATCTTGTCAGGGTGGCTTATCCAACCGAATCTTCTACTCCTTTTATCAGTAAATCCCTTACAATCCCTACTTTTTTTTCACAAGCCCCTCCCTCTTCGATTGTGAGCTCACAGGAGCAAGGCTCCTATAACCCTTTTGTTTTGAATTGTACTGTTGGTGTAGTGCCTACATTGTAAAGCTCAAACTGATGGCGCTATATACATTTTGTATAATAATAATAATAATAATAATAATAATAATGATAGAATGCTATACACAGAGCAGGAAGTGTCCATTTGAGCACCTTAGCCATTCTGGAATATAATTAAAAGGCATGTGCAGGCAAAAACTGGTGTATGCTTGTTTCTCCTAATGCTGGGTGTTCATTATTATTACTATTATACAGGATTTATATAGTGCCAACAATTCACACAGTGCTTTACAATAAAAAGGGACAGAACAATTACAATACAGTTCAATACAGAAGGAATAGGTGGGCCCTGCTCGTGGAGCTTATGCTCATACATAGTTATATTACAGGTTCAAGTAAAAGTTATGTCACAACACAGCAGTAAATTAGCACCAAGTGCCTTGATCACTTAACACAATGAGGGTTATTTACAAAAGGCAAATCCACTTTGCACTGCAAATGCACTTCGAAGTGCAGTCGCTGTAGATCTGAGGGGAAGATCTGAAATGAGGTCAAGCTCTGCTGATTTTATCATCCAATCATGTGGAAGCTAAATTGCTGTTTTTGATTTTCCTTGCATGTCCCCCTCGGATCTACAGCGACTGCGCTTGAAACTGCACTTTAATTGCACTTAAAGTGCAAAATGGATTTGCCTTTCGTAAATAACCCCCAAAGAAAAATATTAGGACTTAAAAAGGATGCTTTGACACAGTCTCAATAAAAAAAAGCAATAAGCCTTTTTTTCTGGGTTATTATATGCAAGAACCTACCAATACTTCACTGTATACGAACTGCACATTTTACTTCAAACATTATTTCTATAGTATAACATAAAAAAACATAAGAGGCTTTGTTGAATTATTCCCCTAATAATCTAATCAGCTTGCCCTGTCATACAACCAAAAATACATTTTAATTTGATTGGACTACACATGGTTTATGTTTGGCTGGAGTGTGCATTAATAAGGTTTACCCCTTTAACTTGTCTGTGAAAGAGTAAAGCAAACAAGAGTTACTTAGCATTTTAGTGGAAGAAAACACTATACCTTCACACAAAAATCGACCAAAGCGGTGAAGTCCCATTTTTTGGAATATGTCAAATTATATGCCAAGATTGCTGCCTACAAATAGAGAAGATATAAAAGTATTTAAATGTTACGAATGAAATGTACACTTGCGCCATCTGCAGGTTTCTAGAACAACAACACTGAAAGAAAATTGGACAGATTCACATTTTGCATGGCAGTAACATGCATTAAAATGTGCATTTTTAATGTACATTACTGCAAATGTATTAGTACATGCCCAATTCATTCTAAATGGCACCCTAATGCATGCATACAGTAAAGAAAAATAATCATGCTATGCGATAATGCAGTTCAGAGGATGCGTTGTGAATTATGCATATCAACAGATGCACAGTAAAATCTTTTCTAAATCGTTTTTTACAAATATAATATATTTATTGGTACAGTAAAGATTTTATAAAAAAAAAAGTAATTAAACATTATACACAGATGATGGACGTCTGCCTTGCCTTATGTGTTCTGGCAGACTGTGATAAAGTTATTCTAGACTCCGTTTAGGTGAAAAAACTTCTGCATGTGTTTAAACCTAGAAGACTGGAATGTGCCTAGGCACGGTCATGCGTGTAAAGTGCTTCTCATTACATGCTCTGGACAGCCAGTGGTTATACCAGGATCATGGCTGCCGCTGTTTTTTCACCCGGCGATCAGGTAAAAGCAATCCCAGGCAGCTTTTCAGCCATCCAATCACGTTTACAGCACTTGTCACGGTCTTATGTTCATCATAAATCATAATCCATGATGTATTACGCTTGGGTATGAGTCAAGGAAACTGCGAATGGGGTCGTTGGGTTGGGGCAAGGGATTCCCTTAATTTGCAGGTATTTCCTCTCCTTTGGCTATGGGACAGGGGTTATAACCCTCCAAAAAAAAGGTTTTGCTTTTTAGGACTTTTCCCTCTTCTAGCCAATGAAAAAAAAGTTGTTTTTTTTCTGGCTCACTTAGCACAAGAGCTGCTTATCCAGAATTGCTAGCAGTCTGAAGATGGTAAAAATAAAAAGTATCCATATATATCAAAATACAAAAACTTTTCGAATACTGAACACAAAACAAAGTATATTAAAAAAAAAATACAAATTTCATTTGTTTTGATAAAAATAATTTTAAATAAAAAATGTCCCAATTTTCAGGGGCAATTTACACCAATGCATTGTGGCAATGGGCGTTCAGCTATTGCAAAGTGCATCAATGCATCTGCCAAACCACAGTACATTACGGTGCCACCAATTGTGAGCAGCAACCCGAATGCCCTGTGTGGTAGCAGTCAACACACTGAAGTGCACCACAAAACCTGTGTTGCTGTGTACTGCACAAAAAATAAAAGTAATGTTTTCAGATGACGTCTGCCATTTAGATCATTGCTTTACTACCTAGCGACTCGCTGACCTTGAACAAGCTTGCAGTTTATGAGTTTAGCTTTAGTAAACTTGCTGCTGTATGCTTAGGTAAATGACTCACTAGGTAATAAAGCCAGGATTATAATGAAAGTTCTGGAAGCTACACTAATCAAATGAGTAGGGTCAGCGCCCCTATATCCAACTTCACAGTATTAAGCATTAACCACTTAAGACCCGGACCTTTAGGCAGCTAAAGGACCCGGCCAGGCTTTGCGATTCGGCACTGCGTCGCTTTAACAGACAATTGCGAGGTCGTGCGACGTGGCTCCTAAAACAAAAAATCCTTTTTACTTTTGGTGGTATTTGATCACCTCTGCGGTTTTTATTTTTTGCGCTATAAACAAAAATAGAGCGACAATTTTGAAAAAAAAATGCAATATTTTTAACTTATTGCTATAATAAATATCCCTCAATAATATATAAAAAAATATATTTTTTCCTCAATTTAGGCCGATATGTATTCTTCTACCAATTTTTGGTTAAAAAAAAATAAAAAATAATATATCGCAATAAGCGTTTATCGGTTGGTTTGTCCAAAATGGTGTGGAGAGGGGTTAGAACAGGGGTGCCCAACCTTTTGAAGAGCGAGGGCGACTTAAGCAACTTGGTAACCAGTCGCGGGCCACAATGAGCGTATCGGGCAGACGACAGGTCACGGCTACTCTATAGGGCCTCCGATCCGCCTAGATTAAAGGAGATGAATTCCCTTCTGTTTTTTGGATTGGAGGTAGGAGGGGCGTAAATGGACATCTGTCACTCTATAGCGGTGAATTGAGGGTCCCATTTGGTCGTGCGGATCGTGTGAAAGGGGCCTAAGACTGCTTTCACACTGATGTGCTGTGGTTTACCCACACCACAGGTGCAGCGTAGTGCACCTGTGTCTATCCTGTGGGTTAGCTGAACTTTGCCATAGACTCCACCTGTGGCAAAAGCCGGCGCTGTAGAGGATGCATCGGCTTATGGGGCTCTGCTCCGCAGCCGCTTTGTTCCTCTACCACCAGCTTCATTCACAACACTGATGCTGCGGTATGGCGGGTCGGCAACCTGCGATCTGGGCTTGGCAACCCACTATTCCAGAGCAGGAGGTCGTGGGCCACATCGGAGGGCTCCGCGGGCCACATGTGGCCCCCGGGTCACTGGTTGGCCACCCCTGGGTTAGAACATCTGTCAGATTTTATCGCTGTCTGTGCCCCGTTAAGGAGATTCACCCTCTCCATTTATTCTGTTTACTATTATCATTGAACGTAAAAGAAGCTCACATTCTGGGTTGCACCCAAAAAAGTAATAGTGTGTAAGGATTGCAAGGATTTTCTCTCACTTTCTGTTTGGCTATGGAACAGGAAGTGAAGTGAAATCTGAGCAGTGGGACACAGATGGCAAAAATAAATCTGATAGGGGTTATAACCCTCCCTTATGCTACCCAAAAAAAAAAAAGAAAGAAGAAAGGTTTTGACTATAGTTCTACTTTAAGTAGTAAAAAGCGATAGCCCCATTCACACCTTCAGGTCATGTGGGTTTTTTATGTTGCCCCTCAAAGATGACTCAATGATTTTCCATCGGCTTCCCACCGTCTTCACACCATTCTGTGGAATGTAAAAGAAAACAATTACTATATACATACTACTTTTTAAACTTAAAAAAGTTAAATGGATTCCACAACTTCTCACATGGTCTTCTACTGGATACACATTGTTTTTTGAGCAGGGCATCTTCACGTGTATGTTGTCCCATGAGTCCATAAAGGAAGATGGATAGGGCATAGGCACCACATTGTCCTGCAAATTGTCAACCTGAAAAATAAATATCAGGAAAAAATTAAAAAAAGGACAAAACAAATTTGCTTGCTTTGGCAGATAAAGGTGTTGAATGTCAGGAGCTCTCGCACTGCTGGTCACTTAACCCAAATATTGCTCTTTACCTTTATCAAATGCTTCAATTTACAATCCTAAATGGAATGACAAACGATGTAGGCTGGTATCTATTGCCGGAACGGATGTTAGTTTTCAACTTCAGAAAATTGGAATGTATGTTTTTGATATGGGAGTTTTTAGCAATTCAGTGGACAAAGTCAGACAAAATTCAAAATCCAGCCAAAGATGGCTTATTTGTAGGGCAGTCTGTGTACAAATACAGTATCTGAACAGGGGGCAAAACCAAATAAGAGATGGACAGACAGTGTATCCAGTTTGATGTACAGGAGACTGAAAGCCGACTAAAAAAAATCAAATCAAAGGGACCATTTAATTAAATTTTTTTGCCTAGTATTAATGTCTGCAAGGTAGACAGACAGAATAGTGTAATGATTATGTTAAAAAACAAGTACCGTATACCGCGCACTTTTTTCCCCATTAAAATAAGGGGAAAATCGTGGGGTGCGCGATATACGCAGATACCCTCTTCCCGCGCTCAGTTTGAAGTGAGCCGCCGACATATACCGAGTGCAGTACACTCGGGTACATTCGGCTAGGCTCCGCTCGTGCTCACGCATAAACGTCACAGAGCGTGAGCACGAGCAAAGCCGAGCCTGGCCGAATGTACCCGAGTGTACTGTACTCGGTATATGTCGGCGGAGGCGTTCAAACTGAGCGCGGGAAGCGGGGATTCGACACGAGACAGCGCTGGAGAAGTCAGGAGGACACCACCGAGGCCGCAGACGGACACCGGGCAAGACACCAAAATTGTAAGTAATAAAGTGTTATAACATTTTTTTTACAGGAATTTCGGAGCAAATTTACGGGTGTGCGCTATACGCGAGAGCGCGCAATACCCCGATAAATACCTATTAAATTCCTTCATCTATATCACCTCCGGCGTTCTAGTTTCTGTTCTCTCATTCACTTCCTGGTTTGCATCACTTGTTCATGTAAGAACTACATTTCCCAGCATGAATTGCGGCACGCCCAGTAATTCACACCTCTTAGAAGCCTCCAACAGGTAGAGAGCGTCCTGCCACACAGATGTAGTTCCCAGGAGGGGGCGAGCACATCACTGACCACCACAGTAAAGCCTCCCTTCACGGTGGTCAGTAAAATCAGACAAGCAGGAAGTGAACAGAACAGAGAAGAAATAGAGCAACTTCTGAGCAAAAACTAACAATGAGGAAGTGAAAAGAGGAATGTCTTGCGGGTAAAGGATGCTTATTATGAAAACATTTTTTTTCCTTTCCTTTAAGCTATAAGGCTACTGACCCCCTTTACAAAACGCCATATGCCAGCAAAATTATGTAAACAAAGGGTATCCCTAATCCTGCAAGAAAATGCTCCAGAACTGTGAAGAGGATTTTTTTTTTTTTTAGCAGTTATGTAGCATTTTTTATTTTTTTTTACTGCAAGGTCAGTTTATAAACCAGGCAAAGATCATTTTCAGTAGGCCAGTCATGGGTTCTATTGGATGGGCAGAATGCCCCAAGTGTATTTGTGTTTTGCCTATGCAGGGTGAAGTAATGTGCATGTTAAAGTGGTTGTAAACCCCCTACATATTTGCAGTGAAGTGACTAGCCTCGGGTGAAACACAGAAATAAATTCTTATGCACATGTTTTATGCAGTATCTCTGAGCTGTAGCAAGGGGGGGGGGGGGGGGCACAGCTAGAGCAGAGTTTCAGAAAAATCTGAATGAGGGATTAGATCAGGGAAATGATCCCCTCCCAAGATTTAGTAAAATGTTTGGTCCACAGATAAACTCTTACCCTTACGGTGATGGTGTGGTTAACAGAAGGCATCAATGGTGGTTGATAATTGTGACACACTGGCATTCTGTTCATCTCTTCCAGTGGCACCCCCAGCCATGTTATATCAGAGGATGAGCCTTGATTATCTTTTCTGTTTTAAAAAGACAAATTAAAGCCGATAAAGTGCAGTCATAAATTTAATTTAGTAGGCCTAATTTCACATGAACCGGATACCACATACTAAAAGCATGAAAGGATTTACATACAGTAACAGGAATCATCCTCACATAGATATAAACAGGAAGCACAGTAACCAGGAATGCATAGCCTGATATTAAGTTCACCAGAGATTTAATGATTAAGTAAAGTACACAAAAACTTGCCCAATAGTCATTTTTACTAGGGATCAATTTCAGATTTCCCTAGAAAAGGAAATAATCCCTTTAAAGTATTTTCATTCTAGGGTTGTCCCGATACCGAGTATTTGCTGGAGTACTTGTACTCCCGCAAATGCCCCCGATGCCTGGCCGAATACTTGTCGTCGTCCCCCCGCCGCAACACGCCGCAAACCCACCGCCGCATACCGCAAAGCCGCCGCTGCCGCGTTAATCAGCGTGCGGGGAACATTACAGCATTAGTTTGAATAGCTGTGTTACCCGCCGCGTATAGACACTCCCCCTTGCTCGAGATTGGATGGGTGTTCTGTCCAATCCCGAGCAAGGGGGAGTGTCTATACATGGCGCGGCGGGGAACACAGCTATTCAAGCGAATGCTGTAATGTTCCCCGCAGGCTGATTAACACGGCAGCGGTGGCATCATCTGGGGGGGGGGGGACATGGCTGGATGTATGTGGGGGGGGGGGGACATGGCTGGATATATGGGGGGACGACATGGCTGGATATATGGGGGGGGGGGGGACATGGCTGGATATATGGGGGGGGGGGGGGGACATGGCTGGATATATATGAAACCCTATTTCATTCTATCTGAATATCAGTGAGGAATGTCAACGACCTGGATCAGAATATCCAGATCTCCTATTGGTCACAAAAAACGTGCAGCGCTCTCCTTCAATAAAGTGCATAGATAAATATCTGAAAACAGTGTAAAACTCATATACCGATATATGATAAATGATATAACGGTATATAATGATAAAATGATATTTACTAAAAGTCAAATCCACTTTGCACTACAAGTGCACTTGGAAAGTGCAGTCGCTGTAGATCAAGAGGGGGACATGCAAGGAAAATTAAAAAACAGCAATTTTTCTTGTACATGATTAGATAACTTAATATGTGGGATGTGCAATGTCTTTACAACATGCAGTCTTTGCTGTACTTTGAGGGCTAGAAATGTTTAATTTTAATTTTATTGGATGGAATTATTTGGTATCATGGGCCAATAACCGCCACTCTGAGTCTCTGCTCATGATTCTATAATTTATTAGTTTCCAAAATTGGAATCGAGTCATTTTAGTTTCAAAATTTAATTGTTGGAATTGATTAGTTTTGGAATATTTTTTAGTTTAATATTGTAATATTTATTAATATAAAAGGATTTTTTTAATTTTACTTTTAATATTTTTTATATTAATTATTACAGCCCCTGTGGCGATTTTTAGGTTATATGTTTGAGTACGTACAACATTAATCTCCATGACTTCCCATTTCAGTATGCCCAGAGGCTATAAATGAAAAGGAATTACTATTTATAAGGAATGTTCTTCCTTTTTTCTAAATGTTTCCCACTCAGGGGACAGCGATTCAGAGTGAGGCTTGGCTTGTGACATCATCTTTGCTGTATGCTGGTCCTTTTGAAGTAGTTAAAAATGAGGCTTGGTGGGTAGCGTTGCGCGCATGCGCCTTTGCACATAGTACGCATATGAGGCTTGGAGCGCACGCTGTTATGCACGTGAAGGCGTGCCGCATGCGCGCACACATTTGATTGGGAGTTCTATACGAGGCTTGGTCCTCTGTTTGGTGCGTGCCACGCATGCGCGCTTGAAGGTGGGGTTTGTTCATGTAAAAAGGGTGTGACGTGATGCGCCGCCCATGCCCCTGGAAGACGCAAGTTATTGCCAAACGGCATAGGGTGGAACGGGGCAGAAACGTCACTCCCTAGTATCTGCTAACAGAAACGGGTTTACCTGCAGGCGACCGGCCGGCACCGCAGGTTTAAGGCTGTTCCACATTTGTTCTGATGTAAGTGCGTTTTTTTTTTATCCTTTCTTAATAAATCCTATACAGTTTTACACTATGGGAGCTTTTTTTGTTGTTTCTTTGGTATGATATCGGCCATGGAGTCTGTGGGTGATTCAGATTGATTCATCTTCACTCGGATTTGGTTGGATTATAGGAGGTCGCAACAGTTTCAAAGCCGTCTTTGACCCTCTGTAACAAAGGGTCATAGAGATTCGGTAGGCAGGCACTTCTCCCGGTGGTGGATTTTGTTTCACAACTCTGTCCCTAAAGCAATTACAGCATTTGGAAGAGACTGTCTTTAAATGGATGTATCAATTTTTAAGTTCATCACAATATTTGCATAATATCTTCACTGGTGTTTACTGGACTTTCTTCTGTTTGCTTTTTGTAACATTTTTTGTTTCACGAAAAAACACAGTGTTTCAGTTTATTGGACTACATTATTTATTTTTGTATTTATTTGACATATATTTACTCATCTGTTTTCATTAGGTTACAATTATTCACTTTTTTGTTTATATTTGTTGCAGATTCATTATAGTTAGCGCAACCTATTTTTTTTTTTCATACTCTATACCAGGGGTCTCCATACTTTTCAAACAAAGGGCCAGTTTATTGTCCTTCAGACTTTAGGAGGGCCGGATTGTGGTAGAAAATGTCCCGGGCCCAGCATTGGTGAGAATAAATATGGCCTCAGAGTTTGCAGTCAGTAGGATAAGGTGTAGTGCCCCTATTAGTAGGAGTAATTGTATCCCATCATTGGTATCAGTGAAAGAAATTGTGCCCCCTTGTTGGTGTCAGTGGGAAGAATAGTGCCTCATATCAGTGGGAGGAATAAAGCCGTAAGGGCCAGATAAAGGCTAGCGAAGGGACAGATAAAGGCTAGCAAAGGGCCACATCTGGCCCTCGGGCCGCAGTTTGGAGATCCCTGCTCTATACTACCACTTTCACTTACAGGTAAGCCTAGAATAAGGCTTACCTGTAGGTATAAAAAATATCTCCTAAACCTGTACGGTTTAGGAGATATTCCCCTCGCAATGCGCTGCCGTTTGCAGCGGTGCATGCACAGGGGGGAGCCACGGCTAAATGGCCGGCAGCCACCGGACCTTGCCAAATTGAAGTCTCCCGCGCACATGCGTGGGAGGACATCGCCGCTCCAACCAATCACAGCCCTGGAGCGGCGATACCCAGAAGACACGCCGGGTCAAGATGAAATCTTGCTCGGCATGGACCTGGTAAGTTCTCTTCACCTCGTTCCGAGGTGAGTATTTCATAATGAGCTAGTATGCATTGCATACTAGCTCATTATGGCTTTTGCCTTTCAGGTGAAAAAAAATTGCGGGTATACAACCGCTTTAAACCGTGAGAATCCTGAGAGAATTGTGATCTTTATTCTAAGCAAAAAAATGGTGATTCTCATTTTAGCCAGAAATGTGCAGCTCTAAAATTATTATATATATATATATATATATATATATATATATATATATATATATATATATATATATATATATATATATATATATATATATATTATATATATATATATAATTTGTACATAAATGTATGATAGATAGATAGATGATTCTTACACAGTTTTCAGATATTTATTTATGCACTATAATTTGAATGCACTTTATTATTAGGAAAGCTCTGCACTTTTTTGTGACTATATATTTATTGCATTTTGTTGGAGGCATAGTGGTGCAACTGGTAGCTGCTTCCTATAGTGATCATCAACCCTGTCCTCAGGGCCCACTAACAGGCCAGGTTTGCAAGATAATTGAAATACATCACAGGTGATGTCACTTGCTGCTCAGTGATTGCAGAATTCTAGTCTGCATCTCCCACAAGGTAATACATAAAACCTGGCCTGTTAGTGAGCCCTGAGGACAGGGTTGATGACCATTGGGAATAGCGTTGCGTAATAGGTGGTTTATACGCAGGGATGGCACGGAAAGTTTCTACACATTTACAGATCTCCTATTGCTTCTCTCTGTCAGAATGCAGCCAGCCAAACTGGGGACAGAGAACACAGTGGTGAAAACCAACAGCAGAAGGAATGATTTTATTTATTCTAAGGTGTCTGACAGATCAAAACAGTATAGCATATACTGTATGTCAAACTGGAACTAAAGTCCTAATTTGGAAAAACGGAAGGCAGACGGGTTTTTATTGCAGAAAAGACATGAGGTGTAATTTCTGCAATAAAATAAACCTACGCGCTTGCTCGCAGTCTTTAGGATGCACGCCATGCCGTACGTATGTAGCTCAGCTATACAGTTCTGTGTGCCGGGATCACTGCAAATCGGTGACATCGTCCCACACTGACCAAAGAAGATGGCTGCATCCTGACAACTGGGTAGAAAATGCCCACAAGGGACATTGGACCACTGAAGAAGAGACAAGTATTGAGGACTTTAGTTCCACTTTAAGAAGAAAGTCTTCAAAAAAGAGAAATATAATTTTATATAAAAAAGTAGACATATCACACCTGCCTGGACCTCTGACTGAAAGTAACCCACTCTCCTCCAGCCCAGATAGATACTTACCCGACTGTCACAGTTGCAGCCTGCCACAAAGTTGACATCACATGGTCAAAATCCTTTCTGCTGTTAGGAATGACTGCATAGGTGGCACCCAATAGGCTTCAATGATAATCTTCTATGTGTCCAGAGCAGCCTCTTTCAACCGTTTGCCCCAGATAAACCCTTAAAATAATTTCCAGGAACACCTGTTAAGATTAGTCCATCAGGGGTCATTGGGAAAATGCCCCTTACATTGGTGGTAGTAAATGGGAAGACACCCAACTCTACCAGGGTGGACAGAAGGACAATCTTGTGGTCATGCCACTGGCTCTGTCAAGTAGGGTTGGACCTGGAACTATGCAGATGGAGGTCAGTTGACAGATGATCCCTCAAGTCTTTTGGAATCAACTCCACCAGTGGATACGATTTTGGCAGCAGGATGTCAATAAATTGGCCATTTGGCAGGAGAGGATGGGTTACTTTAGTTGAGGTAGGCTGGGCAGGCAGGATACATGAACTGTATGTGATTTATCCTTTATACTGGCTTTAGAGTTGCCAGACACACCAGGCACTGTACTGTACAGTATGTTCTTTGAGGAGCCAACTAAACACAAAACAAAATTTCATGGCAAAGCAAAAGCACCACAATAATGGGATTCTGTTATGCCAATCGTGTAGTGCAGACACCTTCACCAGCGAGCATAAGGAAATCAAACACAGCTGAGCTGGGGTCCTTAAAGACACATGCCTTAAAGGTACATGCGGCGGTTTCCCGTAGCTGCAGGAGCGATCCGGGATGAGGGGGCAGCTGTTCGTTTCTGGCCACCCCCTCGCGAATCACTCCCAGCCAATCCCCTTCCACCGATGGGCTTCCTCTGCCTGTGTAATGTAAACAGACTTTTTGGGAGCTTAGCCGCGTACGGGACCCCGAAAACCAAGCACCGCCTTGAGGCTTTCTAATTTTCTGTCTTAATTTTCAAAAACAAAGGAGAGCTGTAAAATACTCACTATGCCTCTCAGCAAATAGCTTGGGGTGTCTACTTTCCAAAATGGGGTCATTGGGGGGGGGGGGGGGGTTTGTGCCATCTAGGCATTTTATGGGCTTCAAAACTGATAGGTAGTGAGAAGTGGAATCCAAAATTTTCGCCCCTTAGAAATGCTGAAAGCAGTGATTGATATTTGGGGCCCCATACGTGGCTAGGCTTCCAAAAAGTCCCAAACATGTGGTATCCCCGTACTCAGGAGAAGCAGCAGAATGCATTTTGTGGTATTCCACACGTGTGAGCAATATATCATTTAGTGACAACTTTTTGTAAAAATTATTATTTTTTTGTCATTATTCAATCACTTGGGACAAAAAAATAAAAAAAATATTCAATGGACTCAACATGCCTCTCAGCAGTTTCCTTGGGGTGTCTACTTTGCAAAATGGGGTCATTTGGGGGGCGGTTAGTGCTGCACTGTCATTTTTAGCACCTCAAGAAATGAGATAGGCAGTCATAAATTAAAATATGTAGTCTATTATACAAACAAAAACCATCAAAAGTGATAAATATTGTGAACTAATGTCCATACAATAAAGTGCAGAGAAAAGTCCCAATAGTGCTATACGATAAGCACAGAATGGCAAATCACAGCCAAAGTAGCGTATAAATTGCAGTTCAGGAACCACCACCAAAATGTTGCACCCGATGTGATCAATAGAAATGGCTCCTTACCAATAGCAATGGACTCTTAATTAAAAAATAAGTCATGAACCACTTTTGTCAATGGGATGACTCAGAACGATCCGGATAGGCAAATCAGATGATCCAATATTCATATGGATAAGTGTCATAGAAATAGAAAGGCAATCATAGTGAAGTATAGTTTATTAAAAATATTATAAAAAGTAACATGCCAAATGGCTGCTTACTTAGGTTGTGCCCTGATCCCGGCACTGAGGCTTGTAGCGTATATTCGATATCCAATCGAACGCGTGGATTCGGAGAAGAATCGGTGGTCCGTCGCGCTGCTAGTCCCACTAGCCGGCGTGCGTTCCACCGTCAGAAACCAGCGGACCCGGAAATCGGAAGTGGTATGGGAATGCGTGACTGGTTAGCGCCTCGACGTACGTTTCATAAGTTTACGTCATCAGGAAGCGTAACCAGTCACGCTTAGGAGTTGTATTTAACAATCAATATGAGCTCAAATTTACAGCAGAATTCAACTTATCTACCATTAATTATCTGGATCTTACGTTAACAAAAAGGGGCAATCTAATCAGCACCAAAACTTACTTCAAACCGACAGACCGGAATGAAGTAAGTTTTGGTGCTGATTAGATTGCCCCTTTTTGTTAACGTAAGATCCAGATAATTAATGGTAGATAAGTTGAATTCTGCTGTAAATTTTAGCTCATATTGATTGTTATTCATTTCCATTAGAAAATTCTCCAAGGAGGGTAAACTACCATCCCAAAACAGTATAATATCATCGATATAGCGTTTATAGTAATGGAGAGCCTTATTTTCCTCTTTATATATCATTTCTCTTTCCCACCTATTTAAAACCAAATTGGCAACACTAGGCGCGTATCGGGTGCCCATGGCGACTCCTTTTGTTTGGTTATAATACTTATTCTGTGCCCAAAAATAGTTATTACCCATAGCCTATAGTTTCAATCCCTGTACTATAAACTGGATTTGAATGGTTTGAAGGTCAGTACCTGTTTCTAAAGATTCGGTAACTCAGCAAGATTTTAAAATAAAACCACTTATCTGTCATTCTAGGTTTGTGACATATGTCATCGAGTGCCCATGTCCCCTACAGTATGTAGGGCGCACCACCAGAGAACTGAAAGTGCGCATTAATGAGCATGTGGCAAATATTATTAACTGATACCCCAACCATAGCGTTTCAAAACACTTTGACTTATGTCATAACAAGGACCCACGACTAATGACGTTCTACGGGATAGATAGAGTAACTAGTCATTGGCGTGGCTCATATCTCACTAAGGCGGTATCCCAAAATGAGACTATGGATACATCGCTTACGTGCCATGCAGCCTCATGGTCTCAATGTAGAACTAGACTTGAATTGTTTTTTGAACAACAAGTAAAGGTGCTTTTTAAAATAGTTTTAAAATAGTTTAAATAGTATTAATGTGGATATATTGGTACAACTACCACACAAATAGGTGGTAGGGGGTGTTAAGACTAGTAGTACTATCTAATATATGCTGAGGTAGGCAATATTTATGTTAGTACTCTATATAGGTTTTTTAATATGAATTAAATGTCGCAATTTAGTTTTAATCTTATTTTTATTTTTATTCAAATATCCTCAACAGAAATCACAATATATATTTTTATAAGCAGTGGTGCAATAATATTGGATTTATGCAATATATCAGATTTATATGACACCATTGTAATTTTAATTGTAGAATGTAGTATATATTAGGCGCTGTCTGTGTATGTAATCATTTCGTATAGTGTTTGATAGCGGGACTGAGGCTTTACATTCGATTGGCTTGTTCCCCTATCTTTCCTAATTGGCCATCGGGTAAATACAACTCCTAAGCGTGACTGGTTACGCTTCCTGATGACGTAAACTTACGAAACGTACGTCGAGGCGCTAGCCAGTCACGCATTCCCATACCACTTCCGATTTCCGGGTCCGCTGGTTTCCGACGGTGGAACGCACGCCGGCTAGTGGGACTAGCAGTGCGACGGATTTTCGATCCTTCTCCGAATCCACGCTGATTCCGACGGTAGAACTCACGCCGGCTACTGGGACTAGCAGCGCGACGGACCACCGATTCTTCTCCGAATGCACGTGTTCAATTGGATATCGAATATACGCTACAAGCCTCAGTGCCGGGATCAGGGCACAACCTAAGTAAGCAGCCATTTGGCATGTTACTTTTTATAATATTTTTAATAAACTATACTTCACTATGATTGCCTTTCTATTTCTATGACACTTATCCATATGAATATTGGATCATCTGATTTGCCTATCCGGATCGTTCTGAGTCATCCCATTGACAAAAGCGGTTCATGACTTATTTTTTAATTAAAAGAGTCCATTGCTATTGGTAAGGAGCCATTTCTATTGATCACATTGGGTGCAACATTTTGGTGGTGGTTCCTGAACTGCAATTTATACGCTACTTTGGCTGTGATTTGCCATTCGGTGCTTATCGTATAGCACTATTGGGACTTTTCTCTGCACTTTATTGTATGGACATTAGTTCACAATATTTATCACTTTTGATGGTTTTTGTTTGTATAATAGACTACATAATTTAATGTATATATATGCACTTGAGTATACATAGTTATAACATACCTTGTATTGATTTTGTGCATCCAGCGCCCCTCTACACCCCTTTTTTCCCATTTGTATTTTCACACACTGAAAATTTGCTAGATGGCAGCTCACAAACTGGTATATTTAAATATATTTAGGTTGATTCACTTGTTATTCTACCCATTAATTGGGAGAATTAACATTTTCTTTTTCCGTGGTGCAAACTTTACACATTTTTCTACACAGTCATAAATTAAAAGCTGTGTAAATTCCAGAATTTTTTTTTTACTAAAAGACATGTGGCCTAAATGTTTGACTAAAATGTAGTTTATTCGTTTTTTCTTACAACAAAATTTTTTCGTTCTTTTTCCATTTATAATCGCAAAAAAATAAAAAATAAATCGCAGAGGCAATCAAATACCATCAAAAGAAAGCTCTATTTGTGGGAAGAAAAGGACGCAAATTTCGTTTCGGTACAACATTGCATGACCGCGCAATTTCTAGTTAAAGCAGCACAGTGCCAAATTGTAAAAACACCTTGGGTCCTTTAGCTGCATAAAGGTTCGGGTCTTAAGTGGTTAAAGGACAAGCAAGGGAATAAAAAAAAAATAAAAAAAAATACATACCCTATATACTGCATCATTGGTGTGATGGTGCAGCTGTCCCATGGCGGCTCAAAGCCTAAGAACTGAATAATCACATGACTACTGATTGCTCCATTCTTGGTCTGCTCCAAGTGGAGAACAGTGACTGTCAGTCAATTCTCTCCACTCCTCCAAGACTCACTGGGAAGCAGGCTTCGGTTTTCACCATCACATTGAGAGCTGGAGCCAGCGGTCAAAAAGGCAGCTGGGTGGATCCCGACAATATGGTCAGGATCCTTTAAGAGCCTGGAATGATACGTCAGTTGACAGTGGGCAATAGCCCGCTATAAGCCGACTAGGTAACAGGAGTGCAAAACTAAGTATACCCCTGTACCCAAAAAAAAAAAGCTTTGGACATACTTCTAATAATTGTATGCTTTGTGCATATCCACATCGGTGCAGTAACCCAGCATGACAAAACATCTGCACTTTGACTTTGTACATGAGTTTCCTGTAATAGGACTGGTTACTGCTGGCAGCTTTCCTTGTGCAGGGTGACTGTTCTTGAATCAGTTTCCCTGTAGTATGTGGATCTGTTGGGTCCCTCTGAAAGCTCTGCCCTCTGCAAAAGTACACACATGGCAAACAAACATGAGGTCACCACGACCAATACTCTTACAAGGTAATATCTGGGCATTTGGTGCACACAAAACAAATATACAACATTCATGTCTATTGAGAAATATATTTATTTATATAAAAAGGTTTAGAGATCAGAGTTTGGCTTTAAATGCTCCATTTATATCTTTTGTGGCCCCCAACTAATTCCAAAGCACCGGGGGCCACAAAATACATGCGGAGATGAAATTAGGGAAAGGGGTGGTGGCACTGCCCAATATGCTAATATAATATATAATGTGATCCAATCCAGACTGGGTAAGGTTTCCTGGAGCAATACAACACGCTGCCCTATGTGCTGTAGGTGTAGTATATAATAAATTAATGAAGGGTGACCTCTGATGGGTATACTCATATGGTGATAAGAGCTGCCCTGTATACCGTCAGAAGGTGAACCCTATTAATGGTCAGCCAAGAAGGATAAAGATTCTGTGATCCCTGTGCTATAAATATTATATGTAATGAGTTAATGGGTGCTTCCCCTTGGGAATGTGTGAAATATAGTGATGCAATCCCTCTTAGTGCATAACAAGATTTAGAAATAATATAGGTGTTGCTCATAAACTCCCAAAGGTAGGTGAAATGAGCCTATGCTTCAAGGAAGTATTAAAGGGGTTGTGTAAAGGTACAATTATTTTTCCCTAAATATCTTCCTTTACCTTAGTGCAGTCCTCCGTCCTCTTACCTCATCCTTCCATTTTGCTTTTAAATGTCCTTATTTATTCTGAGAAATCCTCACTTCCTGTTCTTCTGTCTCTAACTACACGCAGTAATGTGAGGCTTTCTCCCTGGTGTGGAGAAAGCCTCTTGAGGGGGAGGGGGCGAGCAGGCAAGTCAGAACACACTCTGCTTTTCAGATAGAGTAAGGAGCTGCGTGTTAGTGGGCGCCCTGACTTGCCTGCTCGCCCCCTCCCCCCTCAAGAGGCTTTCTTCAAACCAGGGAAAAAGCCTTGCATTACTGTGTGTAGTTACAGACAGAAGAACAGGAAGTGAGGATTTCTCAGAAGAAATAAGGACATTAAAAAGCAGAAATAGAAGTATGGGGTAAGTGAAGGAGAACTGCACTAAGGTAAAGGAAGCCATTTAGGGGGGGGGGGGGGGAAACGTCCTTTATAACCCCTTTAAATGCCGTGTATAACTCAAAAATAAAATATAAATATAAGCTATGATAAATTATAAATTGTTAATGTCCTTTGGTGAACAGTAGTCCTTATTACACATGGTGTGAATAGGCTCGTGCTAATAAAATCAAATAGCCGCGATTTCATGCACAATGCATACAAATATAATGTGACTTGGTGAGGTCATTTTTTCCTGGTCTTCAATCTTCAATTTTTGTGACTTCCGTGCTCCCCCTTGTGGGATCCCCACTCACCAGATTGACGTCCCCCAGCTGGGGGTGTTGGGCTCGAAACAGTGGGGTGATGGTATACCTTCGGCTTGTCTACGATCCACCACCAGGGGTCTAATCCCAGAGCAGGAATCAAGGGCACATGTGGCCAATCAAAGAAAACGGAGGCCCGCATAGTGAATTAAAATTCCTACCAACTCTTTAATACAGGGTTTGACAAATTTGCTTGGAATCTAGGAGCCAGCTAAAAAAGTTAGGAGCCAGACGAGCTCGCGTACAGAAGCGAACACATACGTTAGCAGTGCCCGCATATGTAAACGGTGTTCAAACCACACATGTGAGGTATCACCGCGATTGGTAGAGCGAGAGCAATAATTCTAGCCCTAGACCTCCTCTGTAACTCAAAACATGCAACCTGCAGATTTTTTTTTTAAACGTCGCCTATGAAGATTTTAAAGGGTAAAAGTTTATCGGCATTCCACGAGCGGACGCAATTTTGAAGCGTGACATGTTGGGTATAAATTTACTCGGCGTAACATTATCTTTCTTAATATTAAAAAAAAATGGGGATAACTTTAAGGTTGTCTTATTTTTTCATTTAAAAAAGTGTAATTTTTTTCACAAAAAAAGTGTGCTTGTAAGACCGCTGCGCAAATACAGCGTGACAGAAAGTATTGCAATGATCGCCATTTTATTCTCTAGGGTGTTAGGATAAAAAATATATATAATGTTTGGGGGTTCTAATTAGAGTAAAGAAGATGGCAGTGAAAATAGTTAAAAAAATGACATTAGAATTGCTGTTTAACTTGTAATGCTTAACGTGTAATACCAACGGCCACCACCAGGTGGCGCCAGCTCACATCTGGTGGTAATAACTTGTAATACCAACGGCTCACCACCAGATGGTGCCAGCTCGCAAAAAAAAAAAGATTTTTTGCCCACCTTCCAAGCCAAGCCCCCAGGACACTATTTCTAGTCGCCATGGCGACCGGGATTTGTCGAGCCCTGCTTTAATAAAAAGTATAAAATTTGCTTGCAAGCAAGACAGAGAAAAAAATACAAATAAAAACAAAGAGCTGGATGGTAAATCTGTTTTATGGGTGATGTGTGCCGTCATACTCCGGTATAGGGGAGTGTGACCGTGGAACGCATACAGCCGGCACATATCACCCATAATACGGATTTACCATCCAGTTCTTTTTGTTTGTTTTTATTTGTATTTTTTTCTCTGTCTTGCTTGCAAGCAAGTGTTAAGAGTCGGTTCACACTGGGGCGACACGACTTCCAGCACGACTTTCAGAAGCAACTTCAACACGACTTGAGCATGAACCACAGGGCGATCTGGGGTGATTTACAACACGACTTGAAGTCCTTTTCAGGTCAGGAGACATTCCAGTGGCCAATAAAACAACAATCATCTCTGGGAGAGGAAAGGGGAGGGAGAGATTTGCCTGAGAAATGCATGTTATCTTATCTGGAAAGTAGCTTCAATTAAAACAGTGATCAGACTTGGAAGCGACTTCCATTGAAATCAATGGGTACAAATCGCCTAGAAGTCTGATTGAAGTTGTACAGGAACCTCTTCTGAAGTCGGAGCGACATGAGTAGTGTGTATTAACACCGCTCCCATTCACTTACATTGCTTTTCTGGACAGCGCGACTTGGGACGACTTGAGACGACTTCAAGTCTGATCCCAAGTCGCCCCAGTGTGAACCGACTCTTAGAGTCGGTTCACACTGGGGCGACTTCGGATTCGACTTGGAGGTCGCCTCAAGTCGCGCTGTAGAGAAAAACAATGCAAGTGAATAGGAGCGGTGTTAATACACACTACTCAAGTCGCTTCGACTTCAGAAAAGGTTCCTGTACTACTTTAATCCGACTTCTAGGCGACATGTACCCATTGATTTCAATGGAAGTTGCCTCCAAGCCTGATCACTGTCTTAACTGAAGCTACTTTGCAGATAAGAGAACATACATTTCTCAGCTAAATCTCTCCCTCCCCTTTCCTCTCCCAGAGATGATTGTTGTTTTATTGGCCACTGGAATGTCTCCTGTCTTGGAGACGACTTCAAGTCGTGTTGTAAATCGCCCCAGATCGCCCTGTGGTTCATGCTCAAGTCGTGTCGGAGTCGCCTCTGAAAGTCGCGCTAGAAGTCGTGTCGCCCCAGTGTGAACGGACTCTTAAAGTCAGTTCACACTGGGGCGACTTGGGATCCGACTTGAGGTCGCCTCAAGTCGTCCCAAGTCGCTCTGTAGAGAAAAACAATGTTAGTGAATGGGAGCGGTGTTAATACACACTACTCATGTCGCTCCGACTTCAGAAAAGGTTCCTGTACAACTTCAATCCAACTTGGAAAGATAAGATAACATACATTTCTCACAGGCAAACCTCTCCCTCCCCCTCCCTCTCCCAGAGCTGATTGTTGTTTTATTGGCCACTGGAATGTCTCCTGTCCTGGAAGTCGTGTTGTAAATCGCTCCAGATCGCCCTGTGGTTCATGCTCAAGTCGTGTCGGAGTCGCCTCTGAAAGTCGCTCTGGAAGTCGTGTCGCCCCAGTGTGAACCGACTCTTATACTTTTTATTTAAGAGTTGGTATACATTTTTTAATACACTATGCGGGCCTCCGTTTTCTTTGATTGGCCACATGTGCCCTTGATTCCTGCTCTGGGATTAGACCCCTTGTGGATGCGGACTGGTGGTGGATCGTAGACAAGCCGAGGTATACCATCATCCCACTGTTTCGAGCCCAACACCCCCAGCTGGGGGACGTCAATCTGGTGAGTGGGGATCCCACAAGGAGGAGCACGGAAGTCACAAAAATTGAAGATTGAAGACCAGGAAAAAATGTCCTCACCAAGTCGCATTATATTTGTATGCATTGTGCATGGACTCGCGGCTATTTGATTTTATTAGCACGAGCCTATTCACCCACGTATATAGGCTATTTAGCCATTTTTGCACACGTGTGTAATAAGGACTACTGTTCACCAAGGGACATTTATCATAGCTTATATTTTAGTTTTGATTTATACACAGCATTTATTACTTCCTTGAAGCATAGGTTAAATTTCCGCTACATTTGGGAGTTTATGAGCAACACCTATATTTATTTCTAAATCTTGTTATGCACTAAGAGGGATTGCATCACTATATTTCACACATTCCCAAGGGGAAGCACCCATTAACTCATTACATATAATATTTATAGCACAGGGATCACAGAATCTTTATCCTTCTTGGCTGACCATTAATAGGGTTCACCTTCTGACGGTATACAGGGCAGCTCTCATCACCACATGAGTATACCCATAAATACGGTATATGCAAATAACACTCCTGAGCTCATCTCTTCACCACACACAGCCACAAAGCAAGAGCATTCTTGTTGGGCCATGTATTAGTTGCTCGGAGGAACACACTAGGACCAAATTGTAATGGTTCACAGAATGTCAGGCAAAATGGACAGCCCTCACGCATATTCACTTCATCAAATTTGGCCCTCTTTGAAAAAGTTTGGACACCCCTGCTCTACACACAGCAATTAACAGCAAATGACTTTTGGCACAAATTGCAGTGTGTATGGACAGAAAGATGTGGTTGTCACTAGTTACAAGCCAACGACTAATAATCAGATTCTGAAAAACAAGGCAGGGAAATGCTACTTGCATCTGGTTCTTATCAGATGCCCTGCTCGATTAGTCGAGTAAAAAAAGGTAGCTGGATAATCTTGGAAGCCAGCACATAAAACTATATATAGGTTGTATATGGCAGAGGAATGATTAGCAAAAATGTATTGCATTTGGAAGCTCCAACAATTTGGGGGGGGGGGGGGGGGGTCCATTTGTAAAACATTTTGTGGTTGAGGTAAAGTGTTTGTAAACATCAGACCTGAAACGGCCAGATAGTGCAGCTCTCATTCTGGGCGGGCGTCATATGACGTCCTCGCCTTCCAGGGCCATTAGGGGGCACGCGATCCCGCAGCATCACTGGGAACCCGATGCCCACCGATCGGGCACCCACGTTTGCCCAGTATCATGGATCTGTGCATGTAAATTTACGTCCTGTCATGTGAGGAGATCAAAAGTGTGTTCCTTATACAAAGGAACACCGATCGGTCTCCTCCCCTTGAGTCCCCTCCCCCTACAGTTAGAATCACTCTAGGACACATTTAAACCCTTGATCGCCCCCTAGTGTTAACCCCATTCCTGCCAGTCACCTTTATACACTAATCAATGCATTATTATAGCACAGATTGCTGTATAAATGTGAATGGTCCCAAAATGGTGTCAAAAGTGTCCGATATGTCTGCCGCAATATCGCAGTCACGAAAAAAAAACGCAGATCGCCGCCATTACTAGTAAAAAATAAAATGCTATAAATCTATCCCCTATTTTGTAGACGCTATAACTTTTGCGCAAACCAATCAATATACGGTTATTGCAATTTTTTGAACCACAAATATGTAAAAAACAAAAAATATGCATCGCCCTAAACTGAGGAAAAAATTTGTTTAAAAAAAATGTATTATAGCAAAAAGTAAAAAATATTGTGTTTTTTTTTTTTTTCAAACTTGTCACTCTTCTTTTGTTTATAGCACAATAAGTAAAAACTGCAGGAGGTGATCAAATGCCACAAAAAGAAAGCTCTATTTGTGGAGGAAAATTATAAAAAAAAAAAATTCATTTGGGTACAGTGTTGCATGACCGCGCAATTGTCATTCAAAATGTGACAGCGCTGAAAGCTAAAAATGGCTTGGGCAGGAAGGGGGTGAAAGTGCCCAATATTGAGGTGGTTAAGGACCTTGTTTTGTGCACTGGTGGGCAGTCATGTTGGAACAGGTAGGGGCCACCCCAGACTGTTCCCACAAAGTTGGGATGTCTCGGTATGCCGACTCCTTTAGTGTTCTCTTCACTGGAACCAAGAGGCCAAGCTCAACCCCTGAAAAACAACCCCACACCATAATCCCTCCTCCACCAAATGAATAGGACCATTGCACAAAGCAAGGTCCATAAAGACATGGATGAGCGAGTTTGGGGGTGGAGGAACTTGACTGGCCTGCACAAAGTCCTGACCTCAACCTGATATAAAACCTTTGAGATGAATTAGAGTGGAGACTGCAAGCCTGACCTCACAAATGCTCTTCTGGAAGAATGGTCACACATTCCCATAGACACACTCCTAAACCTTGTGGACAGCCTTCCCAGAAGAGTTGAAGCTGTCATACACAGAGTGGGCCAACTCAATATTGAACCCTACGAAACGCTATTAACCTCTTGACAACCGAGGACATCCCTGGGACGTCCTCGGTTTGTGTGGTGATATCTGAACGATGCCTGCAGCTACAGACCACTAGACCCTCCTCTGTAACTCGAAAATAGTAACCTGTAAAAAAAGGTTAAAGCGTCACGAATGGAGATTTTTAAGTACCGAAGTTTGCCGCAATTTTAAAGCGCGACATGTTAGGGATCTATTTACTCGGCGTAACATCATCTTTCACATTATACAAAAAATTGGGCTAACTTTACGATTTTGTTATTTTTAAAGTGGTGTTCCAGCCGCAATTTTTTTTTTTTTTAAAGTCAGCAGCTACTAACAGTGTAGCTGCTGACTTTAAATAAGGACACTTACCTTGTCCTACTTGCCAGCGCTGATGGCCCCCCCGATGCCGATTCCACGATCGCTCCGGGTCCCGCGCCGCCATCCACACTATGGGAAACAGGCAGTGAAGCCGTACGGCTTCACTGCCCATCTCCGACTGCGCCTGCGTGAGTTTCACGCTGGCTTGTGAATGGGCGCGCTGCTCTCTGAGAACACACACAGTTCCCAGAAAGCAGCGCGCCCCATTCACAAGCAGAAGCAGAAGAAAGGACACCGTGGTGTGGAAGAGGCAGATTACGGACTTCCGCATAGCAACAGGTATTGAGTATTTTTTTTTTTTTTTCAGGTTTTTATTTATTTAATTTTTTTAGGCAAATGTTGTTTTCCTGGGTGGAACTCCGCGTTAATTCATGAAACCGTTTTTTTTCCCCAAAAAAATGCATTTAAAAAATTGTGCAAATATCCTGCGAGAAAAATAATTGCAATGACCGCCATTTTATTCCCTAGGGTGTCTGCTAAAAATATTTATATATATTTATATTATATGTTTGGGGGTTCTGATAAATTTTCTAGCGAACATTTTTTGATTTTTACATGAAGGAAAGAAGTGCCAAAATAGGCCCAGTGGTCAAGTGGTTAAAATTCATATGCTATTTTATACTCCGATATCGCGGCCCGGGAAGGGGGGGGGGGGCAGAGGGCACGGGTGCTGTGTCATCTGGCACCTACTCCCAGTTCGGGGGGGTCAGCATTGGAACAAGGTCTTAATTATGTTGGGGGGGGGGGGGGATTTCATTTTAGTTTAATCTGTAAATATTTGATGTATAATATTATTTCCCCCTTTTTTTCCTTCTGTAAACCGGTAGCTGATTTGGCCGGTTATTGTTGGTCACGTCTTGTGGCCTGTTGCTGCTGTATTTATGTTTTTGAAAATTGAATAATATTTTACAAAAAAAAAATTAAAATTCATACACGTGTAAAGGCAGGTGTCCCAATACTTTTGCCAATATAGTGTATATTGGTAAACCTGCACTTTCAGGTATCAGGGACGAGTGTGCGCCACCGGCTGCTGGCTCCAGCTGCATTTTTAGAGTTAGAGCTGATCAGCGGGTCCCGCGGACCCGATCTCCGCCAGCACCAGCTGATCATTCTGTACACAGGCAGATTGCGGTTCTGTCAGTACAGAAGGTATGGATCCTGTGTTTCTGTACAGCACCACCAGTAAAGGCTATGTTTTATATTTTTTTTACCCCCTTTAGAAACTCACGGCAGTCTTACCCCCCCACCTTTAGCTACTCGCGCCAGGGAACCGCCCCGTCTGACTTTAGCAACTCGCAGCAGGAGAGAGAAGAGAAGACTTGACTTTGTTTGTCAGCACCAACTCCCCACCCCCATCCTGCTGATCTTGCGGCAGAAGAAAGAAGAAGAGAAGAAAATGACACTTTCGTTACCACACGCCTCGCGAGTGTGGCCGCAGGTCCCAGGAACGCCATGTCGGCAAGGGCAGAACAGGGGAATGCTTTTGTAAGCAGGGCATTCCCCTATTCTGCCTAGTGACACCGTCACTGATGATTGTTCCCCATCATCGGTCATCAGTGACGTGTCACGTGTAGCCACGCCCCTTAATAGGAATCACACAGCGCTACCTAGTGGTTAACCCCTTCACTGTCAGTGACATTTTCACAGTAATCAGTGCATTTGTATAGCACCGATTGCTGTATAAATGACAATGATCCCAAAATGGTGTCAAAAGTGTCCGATTTGTCAGCCATAATGTCGCAGTCAAGATAAAAAATTAAATAAAAAGCTAAATCGCCGAGTTAACTAGTAAAACAATAAAAAAAAATAATAATAAAATGCCATAAAACAGTCCCCATTTTGTAGAAGCTATAAAAGTTTTACGCGAATAATAAAATGCTTCTTGCGATTTTTCTTTACCAAAACTATGTAGAAGAATACGTATCGACCTAAACTGTGGAAAAAAAAACTTTTTATATATTATATTGTTTTGGGGGATATTTATTATAGCAAAAATAAAATCGTTTATAGCGCAAAAAAATGCAGAGGTGATCAAATACCACCAAAAGAAAGCTCTATTTGTGAAAAAAAACATCAATTTTGTTTGGGAGCCACGTCGTATAACCACACAATTGTCAGTTAAAGCGACCCAGTGCCGAATTGCAAAAAGTGGCCTGGTCTTTGACCACTAAAACGGTCCGGGGCTGAAGTGGCTAAATCACTAGTAAAAAGGCTCGATTTAAATAACAATTTTTAATAAGCAACTGTCATCTGTGTCCTGCAGCAGCTTCTCCTCTGACCTGCTGTGGACTCAGACAGTCCCATTCACTTCAATGGTGATGCGGCAGTGACACAACACAACAAGGTGAGGGACGTGGCGGCAGCAGGCGAGTGGGTGCCCCTGTTAACTGGCACTGCCATGATTGCTCTAAATTGACAGGTGCTCTTTAAATTCTTGCTGGTAGTTAGAATCTTTAATATTTGCAAACAAAGGCGTCCTATTTAAAATAATAAGATGCCAGACTAGTAAAACAGCGCTATCAGAACTGATTCAATCATACATCAAGGGGAAAACAAGGTGAAGGGAAGGGAGCCAGTGAATGAAAGCCTCAGCTTTGTTCCTGTGTGGTTTGAATATTGGGGGAGGTCACGTCCCTCAATTCAGTTCTCCTCCCTGAACTCTGAATCAAAACTTCCTCACATGCTCTCCCTTTTCGCTGATGCAGTAGCTTTGAGCACAGTGTTTGAGAGCTCACTCCTATGATGCAAGAGGTGAGCAGTAACAATTAACCGGCGGTGGCGCGCATGCCCGCCGCATCACTGGGATGCCGATGCACTTGCCTGGCGGCCGCGATGTCCACCAGGCACTCGCGATCGGCGGTTACACAGACAAGGACGTGGATCTCTGTGTGTAAACACAGAGATCCACGTCCTGTCAGGGAGAGAGGAGACCGATGCTGTGTCCTTTGTGCATAGGGACACAGATCGGTTACTTCCCCCAGTCAGTCCCCTCCCCCCACAGTAAGAATCATTCCCAGGGTACACATTCAACCCCTTCCTCGCTCCCTAGTGTTAACCCCTTCCCTGCCAGTCATATTTATACAGTAATTAGTGCATATTTATAGCACTGATCCCTGTATAAATGTGAATGGTCCCAAAAATGTGTCAAAAATGTCCGATGTGTCCACCATAATGTCGCAGTCCCAATAAAAAATAAATAAATAAAAAACACCACGCAGATCGCCGCCATTACTAGTAAAAAAAAATAATAATTCTGTCCCCTATTTTGTAGGCGCTATAAACTTTTGCGCAAACCAGTTGCTTATTGCAATTTTTTTTACCAAAAATATGAAGAAGAATACGTATCGGCCCAAACTGAGAAAAAAATAAACTTAAAAAAAAAAAAAAAATGTGATAATTATTATAGCAACAAGTAAAAAATATTGTATTTTTTTTTCAAAATTGTTGCTCTTTTTTGGTTATAGCGCAAAAAATACAAAATAAAAAACAGCAGAGGTGATCAAATATCACCAAAAGAAAGCTCTATTTGTGGGGAAAAAAAAAAAGACATAAATTTTGTTTGGGAGCCACGTCGCACGACCACGCAATTGTCAGTTAAAGCGACGCAGTGACGGAAGCTGAAATTTCACCTGGGCAGGAAGGGGGTAGTTAAAGGCAGTAAGCAAGTAGTTAAAGGAACCCATTTAAGTCAGAGCTACACAGTTTGCCTTTACCTATATGCCACTTATCTGCGTGAGCATACAGTGACTGCATGCACAGGCAGACAAGGTCAATGCAGAATAAGAAACGTACTGCCTACTTCTGAAACCATTTGATCCATGTTGTTGTTTTCATGCCATATGCTGGCCTATGTTTGGCAGAGTAAGGTCTCAAAGGCACTCTAAACCATCTTCACAAATGTTATATCAGATGCTGCCAAGTCTGATTTAAACTAACAAGGTTCCACGAGACATCCATAAGGGTTCGGAGCCAGGAAAATTCTATCTGAAGAAAGTAACACTACCAGTATACAATGCAGTTACATCCAACTAGCCATGTCTGCTTTCATGTACATGTCATGACATTTCATTTCGAGAGCAGTAAGTTTGGGTATCTTGACATGTAGCACACAAAAAAGTTGTACCAGATACCTGTTAGTGGCTCACTAAGAATAATATATATTATATATATATATATATATATATATATATATATATATATATATATATATATATATATATATATATATATATATAAAAAAGTGTTTTAAAATCTAAAAGCTCCTTCTTAGAGCCGGTTCACACAGGGGCAACACGACTTGCAGCACGACTTTGGGAGGCAATTTGGACACGACTTGAGTATAAATCAGGCAACTTACAAGGCAACTTCAAGTCGCCTCCAGGACAGAATCCGTGGCCAATCAAACAAGAATCAGCTCTGTGGGAGGGAGAGAGGGGGAGGGAGGGGTTTGTCCGAGGCAACTTCCATTGAAATCAATGGGTACAAGTTGCCTAGAAGTCGGATTGATGTAGTACAGGAACATTTTCTGAAGTCGGAGCGACTTCAGTAGTGTGTATTAAGATGGCTCCATTCACTTCTGTTGATTTTCTCAACCACACGACTTGGGGCAACTTCAAGTCGGATCCCAGGCCCCCCCTGTGTGAACCGGCTCGAAGGTTATTATTATGGGTGCACCGATACCAGTGCCGATACTAAGCACTTGCACGAGTATCGGTACTTGTCCAAATGCACCAATACCTGAAATCGATACTTTCAACGGGATTTCCCCACTGACAGCTGTAAAAAAAAATATTATCGGTTAAGGAGAGGGGCTGCTACATCCTTAACAACCGATAACTAATTCAGCTGCCAGTGGGGTTCCCCTATTAAACAGTTGAAGTGTTAAAAAGTCAGACAATTGGAGTAAAAAAAAAAAAACGGCCAACAACATTGCTCAGCCACTGAAACAAGATAAAAATAAATATTGTTTTTTTGTATCTTTGTTTCTTCATCTACAGATAAAAAAAAGGGATGAACTTTGTTAAAGGGGTAGTAAAGGTTCATGTTTTTTCACCTTAATGCATCCTATGCATTAAGATGAAAAAACATCTGACAGTTAAGGCCCCACCAGCCCCCCGTTTTACTTAGCTGAGCCCGTTCACCTGCTGCGCTTGCCCCTGATGTCCCCTTCTCCGCTCTGTCTGGCCGTTGATTGGCAAGAGTGGATGGATTGATAGCAGCACAGCCATTGGCTCGCCCTGCTGTCAATCACATCCAATAATGTGGCACGCTGGGGGCGGGGTCAAGTGATACAGGGAGCTCCCATGAAGGGGGTTAGTTCTTGTGGAGAGGAGCCGAGACAGCCACCGAGGGACCTCAGAAGACCAGGTTCGGGGCCACTCTGTGCAAAACGAGCTGCACACTGGAGGCAAGTAGAACATGTTTGTTATTTTTTTTTTTAAATGTACCCCACACATCCTGATGTGTGCTGGAGAGCTTGCGGTCAGAGAGGCACTTTCCTGTACATATGGTGGGAGTGCCCCTTTCGGGCCATGGTATGCAAACATGTCAAAGGAGGGCCTTGGGATAGAACTTCCCAACTCCCCAAAAAGCCTTCTCCTCCCTGTTCCCCATATACCTTTCCTCGCATTCAACGCAGTGCCCTCCCTCACCTTCTCAGTGCCACCAAGCTCCTCATATCGGTTCACTGGAAAAGCCCACGGGTCCTGAGCGGAATAGAGTGGCTTGGGAAGGTGAGGGAGATCATGGAAGCAGAGCAATGGCTTGCCATCTGTAAAGACAAGCAGGAGAGGTTTGAATCCATAAGGGTGGGTTGGAGGGAGCACATATCTGGATCTGCCCCAACCTCCTCCAGCCTAGATATTGCTTTGCTAGTGCTGGCAGACCCCACATTTAAAAAACTAGCCTTAGCGAACTGTAATCAGCCCAATGTCCTCTTATTGATCTCACCATGAGTTCAGCCCCTCTCCTCCTTCCCCTTGCTGCCGGGCCACTCAGAAAGCCTGCTGTGCTCAAAGGCAAACTGCAAGGCTTCACTGCCGGTTTCCCCTACAGGCAATGCCAACACCCAATAGCCAATGGAAACATTGGCTAGGGTGACAACATCGCTGGATTCCAGAACAGGCAAGTGTCCCAATATTAAAAGAACTCTGCTTTAAGGAGGGAATGCAGCATTCTAGGGTAAGACAATGGCAGTTGGTGTTTAACCAATGCATGGTTCAAAAGTCAACACATTCCTTTCTATTATAAGGAGAAGCCAAATCCTGAGGAATCAAAACAAGTTACCTATTCATTAGTACAAGACTATAATGTATAATAAGGATACTTTAATGCCATGTTCAGTGTCTACTCTAGCCCATAAACATCTTCCATGGCAGCCATGCTCTTTGAAAGTGCCTTGATAGTTGTAACTACAATGATGTGGAGGAAGTAGGCGGAGTACCGGCTTCCTGATCCTTTGTGAATTATACACGAATCAAACTTTTAATTTTGCAGATTCTCACTGTGCAGATTTAGCTCTCCCGGTTCAGACTGCCTTTGGACTCTGCTGTGTTTACTTGATAAAGCCATGTACCGGTGTAGTTTTTTTTTTGCCACAAGGGACATCACAAAGAGGAGACCTCCCATAAAGTGTTAGTATTCTAATTTCTTCATAAGAAAATAGTTAGTCTCTCAAATAGGCTACAAACAACCACTGGAGCAGTAACTTACACATCGTTGAAGGTACATTCCACTCTCTGAATTTCAAACCACTTCTTCCAAATTCCACGTTTAACTTGCAGGATGGCAAAGAACGAAAATCCACAAGATGCAATGTACCTCATCATCTGGCGAGGACATACATACAGAGTCACTGCGGTGCATCTCTGCCATTAACAGAGAAAATAATAACGGCAAAAGATTGGTCCCTAGACCAACAAAAGTGTCTATATTTATGCAATATCTATGGGACATTACCAGAAACACCTTCAAGCATACCTAAAAGCAACAACCTAATATTTTTAACATTGCAGCTTACCGTTCCATAGATGTGGCTGTATTTGTTATTTTTTTCTTCCACCTATATTTTCACCTAGTGAACTTGCCAATTAATGAAGGCATTGCCTACACTCCTACCAGTGCTGCCCTCTGAATTCCCAGGAGCCGCTACTACAGAGGAGGCATCAGCTATCAATGCACACGGTTAGTGTGTATTAAAAACACCACTGGGCAGATATACATTTGCCACAATATTGATTTGCAGGTGGAGCCCAGTTAAGAAACCCTGTGTTATGGATTTACAGAGTGGTGCAGGGAAGCATACTGTTAATTACTGTGCTTTTCTCCACTAGCCCTCCTCTTCTGTCTGTCCCAGGCTCTTCTATGTGATATCACCTGGGATGGCTGAGAAGCGTGGATCAACAAAAAAAATGCATGTTATGACAGCAGCTTCCTTGCGCTGCTCTGCATGTGGAGGAAAGCTACCCTCTGTGTTCATCTGAAACTCAACCCACAACGAAATATCTGTGCAGAAAAAAAAAAAAAACAAGCCCAGGTTGCATATTAAAAAGCAGAGATACTTTTTTTATATTTATTTTAATTGTTTAATGTGGTCTGTTAATTTTTGTTATATCTACCTTAGAATCTAGATCTACCATGATCTTTTCTGCAATTCGGCAGTGCATGCACGATAAAATCCCACTTTCACCCATGTCAGAACACAATGCCCTCAGCAGGAAGATCATTGTACTAACATTGCATATTCAGTACTGGGAGATCCTCGTGAGTTCTTGTGCTTTTGTTCAGCCCTCTGGGTTGAACGGAAAAAAATAATAATAATTAAATCAAAAAGAACGGTCAGTGTGTACCAGGCTTCAGTGAATATGCCATCACTACAGTGCATTTCGAGGTTCTGCATTAGGAAATAGTGCACCTACTTTTATTAGTTGTGTTTTGGTGCATAAGCAGCTCATTCAAATGAATGAACGAATGAGCTGCTTTATGTAACACATAACACCACGTAACATAAGTGTCAAGGTGTGAGCATTAAATGCAGCTCACAGATCTAGGAGAGCCCCTAAAATCAATCTTTTAAAACAGGCATACTCCTTTCTCTGTATACTTCCTAAATAACTTTCAGGGACGAGGAACAACTTCACAGATTTTCCTACCCTGTCCTGACAGAATTTTATTACGGTTAACATTTTCGCAAGAATATAGATACAAAGCCAGAAACTGCATCCAAGCAAAGCGCAAACAGAAGCCTGCGAGTGGTTCAACTCTCCAGCACCTAACAAAAATAGCGTTATCAATTTTGGGTGGATAGGTAGAAAAAATTTCTGCATGCATGGCTCTCATCGCGATCATGAATCTTGACAGTATGAACTGTAGAATTCTTTACTGACATATTACACTCTGGTTTTAGCTACTGGAGCAAACGTATTGTCTACAACATGACTCGGCGCAGATCACAAAATTAACCAGAATATTAAAAAATTTAAATTTATTAAAAAAAAAAAAAAACACCCCAAATACAATCATTTCAGACATGTGACTGTTCTAAATTTTGGCACATATGCCAATTATTTCAGTTTCTTAACTGTAACCTGACATATTTAATCACGCAAGTCGGCTAAACTAACAGTTAAATCTCTGCATTACCCAACTAGATATTTCAGTTCTGGGTGGATACCACCAAACTGAACTGATATTCCAGTTTCATTCACCTACTTTTACCTACACCAGCTGTTAGAGATTATACTAGTTGCTGGGTTGTTAGCTTACATTACATTAAAGAACTTTCTTGGCTTCCAACTATGTGTGGTGTATGGGCCAGGGGGCCACTGAACAGAAAGATCTCTACTTGGCATTCTCATGAGTTCTAAGAAGCTAGTAAGTGATTAATGTTGGGTTCACGCTGCAGCACTGCACACATCTTATTGTGCATTGTAAGAAGACTACCCATTCATTTTTTTAATGCAATGCCAACCCATCAAAAACAAAAGTTTTAACATGCATACACTTGTACACCATATATGGGTCGAATTTCTGTGTGTTGTAGTGTCTAAACACAGATAACTTGTGGTGCCTTGATGTTTGCCCAGGTGCCATTCAGAATCAATGTGTACTGAGTGTTACTGCAACGCAAAATGTGAATCGGGCCTTGCAGCAAACCATACTTAAAGTGGTTGTAAACCCAAAAAAAGGGATTTTTAAATACAGCTTACCTGTAAAATCCTTTTCTTGGAGTACATCACGGGACACAGAGCGGCATATTCATTACTATGTGGGTTATATGGAGTACCTTCAGGTGTGGACACTGGCAATCTCAAACAGGAAGTCCCCTCCCTATATAACCCCCTCCCCTAGAGGGAGTCCCTCAGTTTTGTAGCAAGCAGTATGCCTCCCAAAATGGTCACCCAAAAGAGGGGTGGGAGCTCTGTGTCCCGTGATGTACTCCAAGAAAAGGATTTTACAGGTAAGCTGTATTTAAAAATCCCTTTTTCTTTCTCGTACATCACGGGACACAGAGCGGCATATTCATTACTATGTGGGATGTCCGAAAGCAATGCTTTAATGAGGGGAGGGAGACATCTTCCAAAGAAGGATTCAATTTAGAGATAAACTCAAATCATAATAATAATTCTAACTTAGTCAAGAAAAAAGTTTTTTTTTTTTTTTTTTTTTTTTTTTATAACCAAGGGTGTTTCTGATCCCGAGGATTTCAAACTGCAGCCTGTAGTACTGCCTGACCAAAGGCAGTATCCGCATTTCTTCTCACGTCTAGTTGATAAAACCTTGTAAACGTGTGGACTGATGACCACGTTGCCGCCTTGCATATCTGAGCCATAGAGATCTGATGGTGTGCTGCCCAAGAGGCGCCCATGGCCCTGGTAGAATGGGCCTTTACCGACAACGGAGGAGGCAACCTCTTCAACCCGTAGGCTTGAATGATTAATTGTCTAATCCATCTCGAGATGGTGGATTTTGCAGCTGCCTGCCCCTTCTTGGGGCCATCTGGTAGAACGAATAACACATCTGTTTTCCGGATCTTTTCTGTAGCTTTAAGATAGGCCTTCATGGCCCGGACAATATCCAAGGTATGCAGCAACCCTTCCTTTCTAGATGTAGGTTTTGGAAAGAAGGATGGAAGTACCAAATCCTGGTTTAAGTGAAATTTGGATATAACCTTTGGTAGAAAGGAAGGATGGGGCCGGAGAACTGCCCTGTCCTTATGCAGAACGAGATATGGTTCCTTACACGATAAGGCTGCTAATTCTGACACTCTCCTGGCCGAAACTATGGCGACCAAGAAAACCAATTTTCTTGTCAGTAAGAGTAAAGGAATCTCAGCCAAAGGCTCAAAAGGTTGTTTCTGTAGAGTGGACAGGACAAGATTTAGGTCCCAAGGACAAACTGGTGACTTGACAGGAGGATTAATACGCAAGACCCCCTGTAAGAAGGTCTTTACCAGCGAGTGGGTGGCCAGCGGCCTCTGAAACCACACTGACAGAGCTGAGATCTGTCCCTTGATTGTGCTTAGTGCCAGGCCTTTATCCACTCCTAGCTGGAGAAAACTTAACACCCTATCAATAGTATATTTGCGGGAATTCCATCTTTTGGATTCACACCAGCCTACCAGTTCCTCCACACCCTGTAATAAATCACCCTGGAGACCGGCTTTCTAGCCCTAATCAGGGTAGGAATTACCTGCCTAGATAGGCCTCTATCCCTGAGAATCAGGGATTCAGCCTCCAGGCCGTCAAATTTAGACGCTGTTAAGTAGGGTGGAGGATCGGGCCTTGTGAGAGTAGGTCTGGTTGTAGAGGAAGAGTCCAAGGGTCTCCCACTGCCATCTTCAGGACTAGTGAGTACCAAGTCCTCCGGGGCCAAGCCGGAGCTACTAGAATGACTGGCTTGTTCTCCACTCTGATCTTGCGCAACAGGCGCGGGAGTAACTGTAGTGGAGGGAATGCATATAGAAGTCTGAATTGATGCCAAGGGCAAACCAACGCATCGGTTCCGCAGGCCATAGGATCCCTCGCTCGCGACACGAACCTGTCTAGTTTCTTGTTGAACCTGGATGCCATTATATCTACGTCCGGCATTCCCCACCTCTGGCAGATTGTCTGAAAGACCTGGGGATGCAGAGACCATTCCCCTGGCAACAGACTCTGGCGACTTAAGAAGTCTGCCTGCAGGTTGTCCACTCCGGGAATGAATATCGCTGAAATGCAGGGTACATGAACCTCTGCCCATTGAAAAATCAAGTTCACCTCCCTCTGAGCGGCCTGGCTCCTGGTTCCCCCTTGGTGGTTTATGTATGCCACCGCCGTGGCATTGTCTGACTGGATTCTCACCGGGAACCCCTTTAATCTGGAGGTCCAAGCCAGAAGGGCTAGGCGGGCAGCTCTGATTTCCAAGATATTGATGGGGAGCTGCCTCTCTGCTTTCACCCAAGTTCCCTGGCGGGAGAACCCCTCGAAGACCGCCCCCCAGCCTGCCAGGCTGGCGTCTGTGGTAACTACCTTCCAGACAACAGGGCTGAAGGATTTTCCCTTTAGAAGATTCTGAGGGTTCAACCACCAGGCCAGGCTTTGTCGGACCCTTGATGATAGCGTCAAAGGGGACTCTAAGGCATGTGCCCTCTTGCCCCAGGCTGCTAGAATGGCTGCCTGTAGGACGCGAGTGTGGATCTGAGCGTATGGTACTGCCTCGAATGTGGCCACTAGCTTGCCTAGTAATCGCATACACAGGCGAATAGTTGGTTTTTTCTTGTTTAGAACCAACTGAACCAACCCCTTGATAGCTTCGATCTTTACAAGGGGCAGGAACACCTTTTGATGTTCTGTGTCTAACCTCATGCCGAGGTATTCCAACTGCTTTGTAGGCTGGAACGCTGACTTTCCCCGGTTCAGGACCCAGCCGAATTCTTCGAGGTACCGAACCGTGAGGTTTACTGCCTTTTGCAGACCCGGCCGTGAGTGATCTATGATTAAAAGGTCGTCCAAGTATGCTAGGACTGTGACCCCTTGGATCCTTAAATTGGCCAGAATTGGGGCTAGGATCTTCGTGAATACCCGGGGGGCCGTGGCCAGCCCGAAGGGGAGCGCCCTGAATTGGAAGTGTCGCTGCCCCACCGCGAAGCGTAAAAACCTTTGATGCGACTGAAAGATTGGTACATGAAGGTAAGCATCCTTTATGTCTATGGAGGCCAGAAAATCGTCCTTCTGAAGCGCGGCGGCTGCTGACCGGATGGATTCCATCCGGAAGGAACGCACCCTTAGGTAACCGTTTAACCTCTTTAGGTCCAAGATTGGCCTGACATCGCCGTTGGGCTTTGGTATGACAAAGAGATTGGAATAGAAACCTAGGCCTTGCTCTTGGGCTGGCACTTCTATAATTACGTCCTGGCCAAGCAGGTGATCCAAAGCTGCCAGCATTGAGGCCTTCCTTGCTGGATCCCTTGGTAGCCTTGATTCTTGAAAATGAGGCGGAGGATACCTTAGAAACTCCAGTCTGTAACCTGTGGTTACAGATGCCCGGACCCATCTGTCGGGGATCTTGGCTTCCCAAACCTCTGAGAAGAAACGAAGCCTTCCCCCCACCCGCAAGAGTGGGGGCGCCCCTTCATAAGGCAGACTTAGGGGCTGTCTTTGACGGCTTGCGATACCACGGCCTCTTACCCCCAGGGGTCTGTCCCTGCGATCTACTGTTAACGTTGGATCGTGCAGGCGGCCGTCGATACCTGGAATTTGAGGGCCCCGAGACAGGAAAGAGCTGCCCTTTTAAATGTAGGAGCCCGGAATGTCTTTTTGACCGGTAAAAGGGTACTCTTGCCATTTGAAATAGTCTGAATATATTTATCCAGATCCTCTCCGAAGAGTCGTCCTGCATGGAAGGGAAACCCTGCCAGAAGCTTTTTGCATGGGGGCTCCGCCGCCCAGTTCTTCAACCATAAGAGCCTTCTCATGTGCACCAAACATAGTGATAAACGAGAGGCCTGCTGGATGGAATCTTTTATAGCATCTACCGCAAAACACAGAGCTCTGGGAATGTCAGAAAACTCTTCTGCTTGTTGGGTAGGCATGTCCCTTAACATTTCCTTTGTCTGGTCTTTTAATGCCTGACAAGCTCCAATTGCAGCCACCGCTGGCTGCACCACTGCTCCTGCCGTAGCAAAGGATGCTTTTAAAAGTGTTTCTAATCTTTTATCAACTGGATCTTTAAACATATGTATGTTTTCCACCGGGCAAGTTAGTGATTTATTCACACATGAGATGGCTGCATCCACTACTGGGAGCCTCCACCTCTTGGAGAACTTTTCCTCCATGGGGTAAATGACCGCAAATCTTTTCGGTGGCAGAAAAATCCTGTCCGGCCGTACCCAATCCCGAAAGATCAATTCCTCCAAGAGAGGATGGACCGGAAAAACTGCGTTGTTTAACGGAGCTTTCAAAGAGCCCAGAGAGGATACCGGAGGAACCTGAGACTCTGGCAATGGTAAACTAAATGCCGAGCGGACCATGTCCGTAAAAGACTGTACCCACAGTCTTTCTGTCTGGGAGTCTGAAAATGGTTCCTCAGAGGCAGATCCCTCAATCCCTGAACCCTCTTGGTTCAGGTCTAGTTGATCCTCCTGTGATTCCAATTCCTCTGGAGAGAGAATCTCAGCATCTGAGGATACACCTCCTGGTGATGGGGATCTAACCCGTTTTTTACCAGGAATAGCTCTAGCGATCAATGTTGCTATTCTCTCTTCTAGCCCCCCTAGGGATACGGCTAGCATCTCCTCTGTGATAAACACAGGGCTGGGCTGATCTGGGCCAGCCTCCGCACCAGATCCCCCTAATGGCTTATCCAAGGCGCTTCTTATGTTAATAAGTTGCGGGGAAAGTATCGGCATATCAGAATCAGAAAGGGAACCCTTTTGTTTTTTTTTTTTTTGTTTTTTTTTTTTGGTCTTTTTTTTTGTACCCTTTGACCCCGAACCCTTGGAAGCCATAATACAAAAATCGAGGGACTCCGCCCACACAACAGACTGTAGTGGGCAGGAGTACAAAATCAGAGTTTAGGGGACAATAGATTACTAATGCCCAAAAACTGATGGGATCCCGTATGTTCTCTTTTTTTTTTTTTTTTTTTTTTTATAAATATATTATATATTTACTTTTGACAACATACCGTGACCCCAAACTAAGTTTGCCAGCCTCCAAACCTGCTGCAAAAAGGGGGAATTTCTTGGCTTAACAAAAAAGGTATTTGGAACAAAGTCCAGATGTACTACCCCTCTTCCGCCACCGGGAGTCACTGTTCTGCCGCTCTGCGTCCTCTCCTGTGAAAAACAGCCTCAGACTGAGCACTGACCATGCCTGCTGTCTATAACAGCACAAAGGCGCGCCCCTGTATGACGCCGCAGGCACGCCCCCCCCCCCCCGCCCTCCTGTCTGAACGGCGCGAAAAATGTCAATAAGACGTGCGCGCGCACGCGTATGCCGGAAACAGGAGGAACACGGAGGAGCCGCGCTGCTGGAGATCCAGGAACGCAGAAACAGGCGGCAGATTCAAACTCCCGGCCAGGTAGGACTCTCCAAAGGCCCCTAGGGATCCTTACTAGCCCTAGGAAGAAACAGCAGGTTTAGCTAGCACACATATTTAGACAGGGGGACCTAGTGATGGGGGAGAAAAGGTGTCATCCTGTCTCTCTTTAGACATAGTGAACAAGGTTGCCCATGCAGAGCATACTTAGGCTATCCCCCCTTTTAGGTTACCCCGGAGAGCCTGCTGTCGAACCAAGTCCCGCAGGCTCCCCCTTACCTGCTCCATGCTGCAGGATGTTTGTCCAGCAAACTGATCCAATCTTCTCCCATCTCCGTGGGTAGCGTAGTAGACCTTCAGGCCCTGGGGTCCTATGAAGGTACCCACTGTCCTGGACCTATATAGCACCCTGGCAAACAGGAACTTATGGTTTTTTCAAACTCCAAGTCCTGGGCCCAGGGTCCAGCCCTCCAAAGAGGAGCATTATAGGCAAAACCCCACGGCTTGGGGCCCGGGTACTGTCCACTTTGGCACTGAGGCTCCTTGGACAGATCCGGTTAGCCCGCCCTTAATCCCAAGGATGTGGAGCAAAGCTATTCCGTGACCAACACCTAAGACACTGGCGAAAAAACTGAGGGACTCCCTCTAGGGGAGGGGGTTATATAGGGAGGGGACTTCCTGTTTGAGATTGCCAGTGTCCACACCTGAAGGTACTCCATATAACCCACATAGTAATGAATATGCCGCTCTGTGTCCCGTGATGTACGAGAAAGAAAAATGTTTTTTTTTGTTTTAATGTCACAATGTAGAGTATAAGATTTCATATCATCTGTGCCCAGTCTTGCCACACAGAGTTAATCCAGCGCTGAGTAATCCTCTTTTAAAGTTCAGTGCAAATTAACCGGACTTTAGATAAAAACCTGCCAAATTAGGTTAAGTCCGTTTCTCTGTTTTTGCTTTCAGTAACAGGTTATTTACAAATATAGCGTGGACATGTTTATCATAACAAGAGGTGATCCAAAGTTCATTGTATATTACTAGGATGTGTTATGATGTTATATCACCTCATGTTATGATAAACATAACATATGATAAACATGTCCTAGCTATATTTGTAAATAACCTCTTACTCAAAGCAAGAAGAGAAAAAACGGACTTTTGATTTAGGCAGGGTTTTATCTGAAAGGCTGTTCATTTTCACTGAACATTAAAGAGGATTTCTCAGATCTGGATTAACTGTGTGGCAAGACTGGGCACAGATGATACGAAATCTTATACTCTACATCGTGACATCAAAAAAAAAAAAAAAAATGTTTTTTTGGGGTTTACATCCACTTTAAAGCAAAATGTCACCCTAAAAGTTCCACTTTCCTTCTCCCACTTTTTTTTGTATTTTAACCACTTAAAACCCGGACCTTTAGGCAGCTAAAGGACCCAGCTAAGTTTTGCGATTTGGCACTGCGTCGCTTTGACAATTGCGCGGCCGTGCGACATGGCTCCCAAACAAAATTGGCGTCCTTTTTCCCCACAAATAGAGATTACTTTTGGTGGTATTTGATCACCTCTGGGGGACAATTTTGAAAAAAAAATAAAAACATTTTTGTACTTTTTGCTATAATAAATATCCCCCAAAAATATATAAAACAAATTTTTTTTTCCTCAGTTTAGGCCGATACGTATTTTTCCACATATTTTTCATTAGAAAAATAAAATAAAAAAAATTTGCAATAAGCGTTTGATTGGTTTGCACAAAAGTTATAGCGTTTACAAAATAGGGGGTAGTTTTATGGCATTTTTAATAATATTTTTTTTTTACTAGTAATGGCGGCGGTCAGCGATTTTTTCCGGTACTGCGACATCATGGCGGACACATTTTTGGGACCATTGGCATTTTTATAGCGATCAGTGCTATAAAAATGCATTGGGGGGCGAGGAAGGGGTCAAGTATGTTCCTGGGTGTGTTCTGTAGGGGGGGTGGACTGACATGGGGAAATCACTGATCTTCCGTTCATACATTGTTTGTAAGGAAAATCAGCATTTCTCTCCCTGACAGGCCTGGGAGTCGGGGAGAGAGGGAGGGCGCGCGCCCCTAGTGGCTGCTGGGCGAGGCGATGCCTAGTGGCTGCGGCGGCAGGTGTGGAAGCGGTTAAAGGGGTACATCATTTTTTTTTTCAGATTTTATGCTTCAAGTGCCCATATTATGGACTTAAAGCCATCACAGACCTCTGTAGCTGCATGTATTGTGAAGTACTCAATCCTCAAAAATCAAAACAGACTTTACAAGCACATGCTGTGGGTTTATATTAGAAGGCTGGCAGACTGCCACATGATAGGAGGTGGAGGATGTATGGTTTTATATTTTGTTTTTACCGGTTGCTCAGAAAACGTGATCACTTAAATTTGCATAGTCGGGGCACAGGTTGACCTTTAAGTAAGAATCATTTGGCGAGCCAGGGGGTCTATATATATATATATATTACACACACACACACACACACACCCCGATGTGGGTAGCTTGGCTAGATAATGAGAACACCCTCTACCAGATGCAGGTATAGTAGGAATTAGGTCTCTAAAGAGTTTGGTCAGACATGCAAACAGTTTACTCATTCCAGTGTGGTATTGCAATAAAACCAAAAAAGGAGGCTCCTCAAGACATGCAATTTAAGTTTTTACCAACTTCAGCATAGCTATTTGTCACTATCTATCCATTTATACACACTGTATAGCACCTATCATGATACGCAAAAGTTTTCAAGCAAGTTTCATCTTGACGTAAATTCACTTTGAACATGCCAACAAGACTACAAGCATAAAAAAATCTATTCCAGTGGAATCACTTTCATTATCATGCTGCTGGTCCTGTAAAAATATACATGAAATACACTACCTTGCTTGTTCTTCCTTGTTCCCAGGAAAAAGATGACCAGACACTTTGGAAAATCTCTGGTTTGCACTGTTTTTTGCTTTACATTCATTGAAGCCTACACCGCCTGTTGCTCCATCTTCCTTACAAGTCATGGGTTCTCCGCTACTGCGTTTATTCACACTACAAGAATGCTTAGATTCAGACTCGTTTTCCTGGTCATGCGCTGGTTGAGGTATAGCGTTGTGGTCAGCCTTCGAACCAGAATCACTCTTTTTTTTCTCTTCAGACATCTCTGGTTCACTTTCCATGCCTTCTGAAGAAGATGGGATATCTCCAAACACATAAGGCTCTGTGTCTTGCAGACTTGCTCCTGAGTCTTCACAACCTTGCTCTGAGAGTGGACTTTCAGGTACACAGTCTATTAGGTTACTTTCTGATTCTCCCGAATTTGGAGATGTAGGGTTGCTGGTCAGGAGGCAGCTGGGAGAGGACTTTGTTGCCAAGTTGCTTTCATCGTCTAAATACAGCATGCCATTGCCCGACAAAGATTCAGGCCCATTGTCATTTTCTGAACTGTTTAAGTTATGATCTTCCGATTGATTTCCTGTAATGCTCTCCGCAACATGCTTTTCTTTGTTACCACTTTGCTGGCAGATGCCGGTCTTTTCGTCTGAACTCATCTTCACAGATATGTGGCCGCTTTTAGTAAGACACCTGTATAACAATAAAACATTTAATAACTTAACCCTGCAATCCCATATGTGTTCTCACATTGTGCATTACAACCATAAAGTGTGTCTTTACAAAACAGACAATGGTAAATAGTGGGCAGTGTTCGGTGTAATTTGGCATGCTTAGGTATCCATATAGAATTACCTCAAGAGATCCAGAGTGCAGTCTGGGGAGAAAGAAAAAAAAAAAAAGGAAGGACTCCATGCTGTCCTTCATGCTTTTTTGGAATGGCAAAACAGAACATCAAGAACAGAACACAGGGGTATTGGAACCACCATTGAAAGTAATACTAAACATATAATGCCTAATTGCCATCATTTTTTATGCCACTGTATTAAATGTAAAATAAGCAATCATCCAAGTACTTTAATCATTGCTGTTCAGAGGACAGATGACATTTTCCAGGTATTCTGTCCTTAAGGAAAGTTCTGAGGGAAGAGTTTCTAGTACTCTGCTGAAGCATGGAACTGTGTCTGCACAGCGCCGATTGGTGCTGTGCCAGGTCACATGACTTTAAAAAAGGCTTCAGAATAGAGAATTAAAAAAAAGCAGCACTTTTTAAGATTTATACAAATCTGTTATCAAAGCAAAATATTTCTGCAATAAAATGGTGTGAGTTTAAAGTGATTGTAAACCTTTACATATATCCTTACTGGCCTCGGGTGATACACAGAAATTAAACAAACCCTCCCACATAAGTATCTGTTAATCTGCAGTCTTCACTTCTCCACAGCCATTCAAAGTCCAGAATTTATAAAAGCTTGCGATAGATGTCAGAAAAAAGAGGGCAGAGTGTTAAAATTACACTCTGCAAGCTCAGTAAGAAGAGCTCTGAAAGCGGATTGGAGGGGAGGGATACACCTCCCTTCACACAGCACACAGTAACAGAGCTGAGGCTGTCAACCACAAGCTGTGTGCTAGAGATCCCCCTCCCGTCACTTTTTCTCCTGGTGTCAGGAAACTTGTCAGAAGTGACTCCCGTTGATAGCAGAGGATCAAAGAAGCAGACAAAAAAAAAAATATTACACTTAGTGCCCTTAATTGAGACACATACACACTATAGGGGAAAAAACATTGAAATAAAAAAGGAGGAACAAGTACGAATTGTTACAAAGGCAGTACAAGGAATGTAGTAAAACATTGCACTCAAGAAGAGGATGTGTCAATACGGTAAATTACTAGAAAGTACATAAAAAGCACAGGAGTGCCAACAGCGGTGATCAACCACACCATAAATGAGATTTATATATGAAGACACATATACCCACATATACCCATACAGAACCAAGTATCAGGCTGGCAGAGCGATAATAGTAACAGGACAGTGGGCCTGACACCAATGAGAGATACGTCTTAGCCCAGATGTAAGGATCTACCTGTAAAAAAGGTAAAAGGAAAAACAAAAAATAGGAAACCGAAATTAAACATGATAGAAAAAGGGGAGGGGCAAAAAAAAAAAAAAGGAAGAAGGAAGAGGATCAGTCAGGAGCAGATGATCGATGTGGATGCGTTGCATATAAATACTCAACGTTAGAAGGTATATAAAGCTTTCACTTTGTTCACATGTTAAAAGACATCTGGGAGGAGGTTCTGCCAAACACAGGATGTGTCACGCCAATTCAGCGAGATTTATACCAAAAAAAATGGGGGGGGTGGGGGGGGGGGAGTAGTGGTAGTGTAAATTTTCTCTGAAGATACTAAAAGGAATAAAGGGAGGTCTCGATTCTTAGATCACCATAAAGATTAGATGTGGGCTATATTTTTACCCACAAAATAACTGTATGTATACATATATTGTATGCATTACAGCAGCAGTCAGCTATGACAACACAAATTGGCCAATTGAATGGTGTATTTTAAGCAACAATGACATTTTTGGACACCATAATCATTTGAAGACCGTTTAGCGCAGTAAACCAAACCTCTATTCCTTCCAGGGGCGGATCTAGGGGGCGGGGCAACAGGGCAATTGCCACCCCTGGGAAAAATTTCTAGTTGCGGAATTTTTGGGCACCGTAGAGTCTAAGCGGCTCCGCGAGTCTGTAGCTCGTGGCGAGTGAGAGTCAGAGAGTGGGGGGTTACCTGGTCGGCTCTGTGGGTGAGCAGACGGCGGGCCAATCAATAAGCCGGCGGCTGGGTGAGCAGAGAGATTACATCATCTCTCACCGCCCCACGCCCACCCTGCATCTCGCAGTAACTTCCCCCCTCACTGTGCAGGCAGCAGAGAGATTACATCATCTCTCTGCTGCCTGACTGACAAGCAAAACACCACCTTAGCATGTGGCAAACCGTAAGGTGTGGTGGCAAGTGGCATTCCGTAACTTGTGGCAGGTGATGTGGCAAGTGACAATCCGCAACATGTGGCAGGCGACGTGGCAAGTGACACTCCGCAAAGTGTGGCACGTGACACAGCAAGTGACAAGCTGCATCTGGTGGCAGGTGGCGTGGCAAGCAACACACTCAGGGCTTCCACCGATTCTGCATTATGGCGAGTTGTAATAATATAAACAACCTAGGTGCCGTGATCATTGAAGCGTCAACACCAGCCATTTCCCTGATAATTTGCCCCCCCAAAAAAAATATTTTCTGGTAGTGTCCCTCCCGAGACTAGACTCTGGATCTGCCCCGGATTCTTTCTTTGGTTTCTGCAGAGTGCCATCAGGACTGTATAGGTTCTTGGCAATATGGAGATGGACAGTTTTGTTAAAGCAAAAACCGTCAACAGCACAGGCAGTGGCCAACGCCAATAGAATGTTACTTGCAAGAGAGCGCGCCACAGAACCAGCTGGTAATTAAACACTGACACACACACACAAGCTACTCCACATAGCACACGGTGGAACAAATCACAGTAACAGCACAGCTCAGAATTCTATCTTGAAAATAATATGGTGCTGAGCTTCCGATTCCAATTTTGACCTATAGCATACCATCATGTAAAAACTGCACTTACAGTATATGGTGCTCTGAAAATCATCGTTGGTTGTATCTTGTGGTAAGTATCTGGAGCTTCTCCAATGCCCAATGCTGCCCTAGTGTTCAAAAATTTTTCAATCACTAATTTTCACATTTGTCATAGAAATGAATACTTCTATTCATCAAGGTGGGATTAAACTGATTTGAAAGAAAAGTCAACACATTCAACATGGTCGAGTCATGGATAGCTTGATTATGTATGCAGCCCAGTAACTAAAATAATATTATATGCATAAGAGATAAGGAATTTTATGGTCTAATGGAGCGATTTCCAAAGTGGGTCGACACGTCCTTTTCTTTGGTTTCATTATGGGTTATGTTATTCATATTGTTGACTTATTAGGAGCCCCCCGTTGTAGACCAATATATGTTCAACTGCCTATTTTGGTCTCAATTGTTCTGTACCCTTTCTGTACTTTCCTTATTTGAAATATGCAATAAAATTTATATTAAAAAAAAGTCAACACATTCACAAGTAACCGTTCAAACATATTCAAAGAATCCGTAATTTTCAGCTTTGCAGGGATTTTGGATGTTCTTGAAGATATTTAGGGAAATTTTCACTCCACACCTTCTGCGTCTCTTCCCAGAGGTCCAATTGACTTGTAGGATAATTTGCGCTGACTGTACGACGAAGCTCTTACCATAGGGGTGTACTAGGTTTGAGAACTGTCAATAATAAACACCAGCCTATCAAAGGCAGTACTGTGGCTTTCTTTATCTTGGCCAAAGAGCTTTTTCAGAAATTAGAGATATGCTTTGGATCAGCTGCATGATGAAATCTGTACCAATCATCCTACGATCATAAGAAGGGACAATGCAATCACCTTTCTTTGTACTCTGTGTAGAATCTCCCACTTTACAAGCGTTGAAGCAGCTCCCCCAAAAAACAAAGGGGGGAGCAGTTTTATCGAGGCTGTCTGCTTCAGATCCAGTTTGCCTTTTTCTCTCAAGACAGTAGAAAGCTCCAGTTTGACAATTTCTTGGCAATATGACACTTACAATAAATTTCGAACATGTAAATATGCAAAAAAAAAATGTTTCCCCTTTGATGAAAGCTGGAACCCAAAACATTAACGTGCATCTCCACTTTTGTGGAGAAAAAAAAAAACACAACATTCCCCCCCCCTGGGTGATCTATGTACAGGCAAGGATTATAACAACCATTGTTGGCCATCTGTTCTGAGAAAAGGAAGTTCATACTTGTGAGTTTGGCCAGCAGATCTATCTGTGGGGCACCCAACGTCCAAGTTATCACAAGGATTTCCGAAACCTGAACCTGGTAATGATTCAAGCAGCCATGCTACAAAACAGAGGGTCCCTTTGAGGTGGATTACTAAGAGACAGAATTTGCATTTCTATCCAGGTGGCAATACTGTTTACCAGAAGGTATAAAGAAAGAAAAGCTGCAAGCGTCCCCTAACCGTTTAGCTTTGTCAACCCGAGAATATTGTTTCACAGAATCTGCTAAGGTCCTAATGCAAGATCTGCAGTGCTGCCCATACAATTCCAAACTGTCTCAGAGAGAATTTTGAAAGACATGTATAGACTTGCCCTTTGGGCCAGCAGCCTTGGGCTACTTTTCTCGCCATATCTGCTCTACAGACCCAGATACTTGCATCATTCATGCATTTTATGGAAATACTATAGAAAGCCCCTGATATATTAGGTCTTTCCCTCTCACCAAAGATATCTTTTCACTCTGAGGGGGGACTCTGAATGAGGACAATTAAGGCAGCTCACAGAGGACAACCAGCAGTTTGAAAGAAAAAAAGATACCCAATTCCCCTAGCCTCCCTGCTGTATCCTTGTATTTTGACAGTGTAGAGAGCGATAGCCTGCATCACCATTTTCATTTCCTCAAAAGCTACAAAAAAAAAAAAAGCCCATAGCCAAATCTCTTCCCGTTACACTAGTAGGGACACCCCTTTCTTCACCGAGATGTCAGATGAGGAACAGCATCTTCAACTTCTTCCTTTTCCTGAGTGAGAGGAGGAGGCGGCAACTGAACTGAAGTTCCAGCTTTAAGAGAACATGCAGACCACTCTGAATAGCTGAGCTGCACACCATTCACTTGTAACGGTACTAAACTTCTACATGAAAGCAGAAACTTCACACTGCCAGCTTCAGAACACACTCATACAAAAAGGCTTTGTATGCTTACATTACAGCTGCCCCAGCTTTTCTTAACTAGAGGCAGCAGTAGACTAGCAAGGGTTCAGAAGAAGGGCCCCACAGAAAAAAAGCTACCTATAAAAAGAAGAGAAGGCAGCAGTACAACAAAAACAAAATGCAACTTCAAGGGAAGGAAAATACCAAAAGCAACACAATGTACCCCCGTAACCACCAAACTATTACAGCAGCCCAAGTAACAAATCCCCAGCAGGAAGGACTCAGCGCCACTTAAACATCCTGTTCCTCTGCATTTTGGATGGTAGCAGCAAATCCCCCAACACCATCTACCCCAGAGGTGTGCCATTCGGAGCTGCCAGAAGAGACTGAGCTATTTAAAACCAAAAGGCCGGGTTGCATGCCACCTCCAAAAAGCTCTCCTGACCACAAGATAACAAGCATCAAGAGATGCTGCCAGAGCTAAGGGGATTCAGAAGTCACCCCCCCTACAACGACAAAGCAGGCAAAAAAAAAAAAAAAGTAAAAAAAAAAAACGGGAACCTTCTGATCAAAGCAAAGCATACCAGTCATCAACATTAGGACTGCTCACCCAATAGAGAAGAAGGGAACTGCCACTCCAGGTGAGTGCACTGAGCAATCAGTGTCCTCTCAGAAGCATGGGTGCAGGCAATGCTTGGAACAAAACTTGAAAAGAACAAGGTTGGACAGCCGCACTTCCAAAAATCCTTAAAAAGGTTGCCTTTAATAGTAAAAAGAAACAGCACTACAAATCACAGCAGGCAGTGGGGTATAACCGACGCGTTTCGCACTGTAATGTCAGCGCTTAGCCATAGCTTGGACTGCTGACCCAATGGCCATCCAGTCAAGACAAGAAAATAACAAACATGTGATGCTCCTGGACAGTGGGAAACACAACCTAAGAACCAATCATCTTAGACTGCAGTCCAGGAAGATGAGGTGGAAATGTTTTTCTCCCCTCAAGAATGGAGCAGCGAGGGTTTCAAATAATAGTCTAGTTCTTACCGATGTCTTTGCCTCCAGTAGAGAGATTTCCAGTCACTTCCAGTCTAAGGCTGCATTCACACCTGAGCGTCGGTCGTTTTTTTCTGGCGTTTTGTCACACGTATTCATGGTTATTTGCATACAGCGTCGTCCGACGTTTTTGTACTTCAACGTTTTTTTTTTTAGCCAATAGGAAAAATGATCATCTTTTAATCACTTGTTGCTATTGGTAGATTTTTTTATCTTCTGCCTGGGTGAAAAGTTCTAATGATTAAATTGACGAAACGCCCGTAGCAAACGCTCGTTGTCGCGCTAGTCGCTTGAATCAAGCGTTTCCATTACTTTCTACGGGAAATGGAAACGGTCAAATATGCCCAAACCGCCCGATAAAAAAGGGTCCGGAACTTGTTTGAGCTTCCCGCGATCGTCGTTTCAGCGTTCGGCGTTGAGATGTGAACAGTCTCCATAGAGAATAATGTAATTTCGCCCCTCCGGCGTATTGTAGCGTCGCGCTTTAGGCGTAAAAACGCCTAGGTGTGAATGGAGCCTAAGGGACTCGGGTGCCTTGAGCACAGGGTGCAGAGTGCAGCGAAATCACCCCAGTAGAGGTGCAAACAATAATATAAATCCAACAAGAAAAGGTTGTTATATTGACAACTTTAATCTCTGTTAAGAGAGATTGCAGTGAATATACATGCAAGTTGACTTCAAACTATGTGAACACATCTGGAATAAAGCCCATATAATATATATATGTTGAAGGCAATTATCCCAACACTTTATAACAGACACAGCCATGAAGACCAAAATGGTTATAACATTTGTTGCTAGATGATGGAAAGTTGAATCACCTCACTGCTTTATCACCTTTTACATGCAACATAATTTCATTACATTTTACACAGAACAAGGCCCCTCAAGAGGAGGGTGACTGCATTGTTAAAATTAAGCCAACTCAAACATCTTAAAATAGTCAAAAGGGAAGTTTCCCCCAATAGGGGTTTTCTCGGCAGCAGGGGATGAGAAAATAATGATAATTGTGGCATGTAAAAATGACATTTTATCGATGACAAACATAGCAAAGGACATTGACAATTAAAATATGAGCTCTGGTACAAAGGGCTAAAAAATCAATACATACAATGCAAACACAATGTAATACACAGCATTATGAGTCAAACATGCCCATAAACAGGTAAATCTTGACACGTTTCAACCCGTCAGGGTCTTCTTCAGAAGGAAAGTTTGCTGTGAAGGAATTGCATAACTGCATTCAATAAAATGAACCAAGTTTATAATGTAAAAATATTACTGAAGTTCATGAACATCTTAATGCAAAGTTAGCAATCACACTGTACTGACACAGAAGTCTCGTGACCAGAGATCCTCTAAAAGGTCTTCACATAATCCCACAAGGAATCCCCTGGCCAGTCTGTGGTATAAAGTGGAAACATTTTGAATATAATGAGAATAAATATTATATATTTTTCTATATTTATTTATAATTAGAATAAAATTAATTTCCACACTATTCACTGTCGCTCAATTCTGCAAGTGTTCTAATTTACTATCACTGTTTTCTAGCTGGGCTAAAACTGCTTTTGACAAAAAAGGGGACACCTTTTGGTTGCCATGGACAATCTCAAGTTTCCAGGCAGGAACAACAGTATACAGTTGCAAGAAAAGTATGTCAACCCTTTTGGAATGATATGGATTTCAGCACAAATTGGTCATAAAATGTGATCTGATCTTCATCTAAGTCACAACAATAGACACTCACAGTCCGCTTAAACTAATAAACACCCAAAGAATTAAATGTTACCATGTTTTTATTGAGTACACTATGTAAACATCCACAGTGCAGGTGGAAAAAGTATGTGAACCCCATAGACTAATGACATCTCCAAGAGCCAATTGGAGTGAGGTGTCAGCCAGCTGGAGTCCAATCAATTATATGAGACTGGAGGTGTAGGTTACAGCTGCCCTGCCCTATAAAAAAAAACACACACCAGTTCTGGGTTTGCTTTTCACAAGAAGCATTGCCTGATGTGAATGATGCCTCGCACAAAAGAACTTTTAGAAGACCTACAATTAAGAATTGTTGACTTGCATAAAGCTGGAAAGGGTTATAAAAGTATCTCCAAAAGCCTTGCTGTAAGACAAATTGTCTATAAATGGAGAAAAAAAATATATAATTTTTATTCTCATTATATTCAAATGTTTTCCACCTTATACAACAGACTGGCCAGGGGATTCCTTGTGGGATTATGTGAAGACCTTTCCTGTCATTTTCTCTCTCTCTATATCTATATATATAGAAAGGGGAGATGGGTAGTGCAACAAGTGATAACGTTGAAAATATATATATATATTTTTTTTATTTTTTATTTGCCCTTTGTACTAGAGCTCATACTTTAAATTGTCAATGTCCTTTGCTACGTTTGTCAACAATAAAATGTCATATTTTTACATACCACAATCATTTTGTCAACCGCTGCTGCTGAGAAACCCCCTATTGTGGGAAACTTCCCTTTTGACATTATTTGGGATCTGCAGCACTTTTTTCTTATCTCCCCTAAGAGTCCTTCTCTTTATCAAAAGTAATAGTCATGCCTTAATTCTTACTTTCAACATTCTTTTCGTCTTGCCAATGTATATTTTTGGGCAAGGACAGGTAATGATATATATCACTCTGGTAGTGGAACAATTAAGTCTCTGATCTCAAACTCTTTCTGGCCTTCCGCGTCCATAAATACATTTATTCTATCCACAAAGGGGCAGATTTGGCATTTTGTACATGATTTTTATTAAAGCGGAGCGCCACCCATGAAAACAACATTTTGCCATGTTGTTTAAAAAAAAAAAAAAAAAAAAAACCTGAAAAAAAAAATACTCACCCGAAATAGCTGTTGCTATGCGGAAGTCCGTAATCTGCCTCACCTGCACCGCGGTCCGATTTCTTCTTGTCCTTCTCCTTGTAAATGGGGCGCGCTGCTTTCTGGGAACTGTGTGTGTTCTCAGAGAGCAGCGCGCCCATTCACAAGCCAGCGTGAGACTCGCGCAGGCACAGTAGGAAACGGGCAGTGAAACCGTACGGCTTCACTGCCTGTTTCCCATAGTGTGAATGGCGGCGCGGGACTCGGAGCGATCGCGGGACCGGCATCGGGGGGGCCATCAGCGCGGGCACCTAGGACAGGTAAGTGTCCTTATTTAAAGTCAGCAGCCACACTGTTAGTAGCTGCTGACTTTAAAAAAAAAAAAAATTTGCGGCTGGAGCTCCGCTTTAAGAAAAAGAATTCAAAAGAATACACAGCACTTGTTTACGTGCCTGTGTGCATAGGCACATTACAATTAATGGGCTGTATTTTAGCTCAGTAGAAAAATAAAAGATGTACAGAGCTTTTTCTAAGCTGCAGTATGCAAGAAGCCATATACTCATATACACACACACACACACACACACACACACACACACACATATATATATATATATATATTCACACATAGTCTGGTTACTAAAATTAAATGCAACATAGGACTGTAATCTAAATTTTGCAAATACCTTTTATGCTCTTCTGCTCTTCTTCCTTTAGGTCCAAGCCAGGAATGAATGGTTCTCTGTTTGAGAACTGTAAAGCAAAGAAAAATACACCATTACATAAAAGAAGTCAAACCATCCACATTTACATTGAAGAATTTCTAACAGAAACCTTTCTTTATGAAATAATTAATTTGGAGTCTTCCCACTGAATGAAAGCAACTTCAGAATACAAAAAGCGAAGGAAAAAAGGCATTCAGAAAGTAAATCTTGTGCCAACATATAACCTACAAGCAAAGGTCAAAAGACATAAAACTATAGGAGGAGTTCTGTTCTGAAACAAAAAGTAAAGACAACTTGTGAAACTGCAAAAAAAATTCCACCCAATTACTGACACATATGACTCACAAATTTTCAGAGAATAACTATATATAATTAAGGCACAGTATGAATCAAATTACCCCACAGTCAGTTTATCTAGGACATGCCAGTAAATAAAGTTATGAGTCAACAGCTTTGCAATCTATCAGATGGTACTTTCATTTTTAAATTTATTTTGGGAATAAATTGGGTATCAAGGTAAAAAAGTATATCTGCATCATATACAAAATGTATCTGGGATGAACATACTAAAGCAGAACTCTACTCACACAGGTAAATATTTACCTGCCAAGAGATAGGCAATTACAGTTCATACGTGGCTAAGATACATAGATGACGTATTGGTCATCTGGACAGGGGACATAACAACCCTACACAATTTCATCAAAGAACTTCACATCAATGTACGGAATATACGCTTGACCTACACGTATGACCAATCACAGATCACATGTCTTGATCTACCGATTGAATTGAAGTGGGTGGCCCCTTAAAAAAAAATATATATATATTAAAAGCCAGCAGCTACAAATACTGCAGCTGCTGACTTTTAATACTAGGACACTTACCTGTCCTGGAGTCCAGCGACGTCCACAGCAGAGGACGAGAGTTCGCTCGTGTCTCTGCTGCTCCCCCCTCCATCCACGGTGAGGGACCCTAGGAAGTGAAGCGCTCCGGCTTCACTGCCCGGTTCCCTACGGCGCATGCGCGAGTCGCACTGTGCCCGCCGATTGGCTCCCGCTGTGTGCTGGGAGCTGAGTGTTCCCAGCACACAACGGGAAAAACCCGTCTTTTGCCCAAGACTGCGGGCCGGAAGTGGATGCAAATACCTGTCTTTAGAATAGAATGGGAAAATTAAACAAACACCAGTACCTATCGCAAGGATACAGCAGGTAACACGTTTTTACAAGCAGACAGTCACCATCCATCATGGCAAAAGAATGGGATACCTACAGGTCAGTTTATGAAAATTAAAAATAAACTTTTCTACACCTACTGCCTTAGATAGAGAAGGAAGGGAACTGTATGCACGATTTTGTTAACGTGGGTATTCTCACAAGCAAATCAGACACGCTAAACACAAGGCGGCATGCCGCAACAGAGATAGCCTACTTCTCCAACCTCCAAAAGACAAAAAACATACAGACCCAGGGCCGGTAAGATTGATTACCACATTTGGAGCACAATGGGGAAGTGTACGAAAAATACTAGAAAAACATTGGGGTATTCTAACCAACAACAAGGAATTAGCCAACATAGTAGGAGACAAGATGTTGGCACGTAGAACTAAAAATCTGGGAGATATCCCGATACATTCGGAATACGTCAGGCAATCGAGCACCACTTGGTTGTCTGGGTAACTATGAAGCAAGGGGATGTTCCCATGTACAAAATGCCAAATCTGCCCCTTTGTGAATAGAACAAATGTATTTATGGACGAGGAAGGCCAGAAAGAATTTGAGATCAGAGACTTAATTGTTCCACTACCAGAGAGTGATATAAATGATCACCTGTCCTTGCCCAAAAATATACATTGGTAAGATGAAAAGAAAGTTGAAAGTAAGAATAGGGGGAACACCTTAGAGACATTAAGAAGTAAAAAGAAAGAGACCCAGAATAAGAGAGGGAGAGACCAGTGGCTAAACACTTTGCCATCAAGGCAAAGCCGATGGCCTAACAGTAAAAGGAATATATATCCTTAAACTTTCAGCTAGAAGAGGGGATTTTAAATCGCATATTACAAAAAGGGGAAGTGGTGGATATATATACCCTGAGATCGCGCATAACTCTTGGTATGAACACTGAATGCAATCTACAGCCTTTCTTGGCGTAGCAGAATATATAATAGCCTTCCTCCTCAGCTTTATCGTCTGTATATATATTTACATGTCTGTATAGGTATATCCCTTTCTCTGAGGCCGCGTACACACGTACGAGAACCTCGACGGGCGGAACACATCGTTCCGCCCGTCGAGGCTCTCGGCCGGCCGTCGAAATCGGCGACCCGCCCGTCGGGAATGGCAACCAGCCATTCATCCAGGCGGGCCGTCGAGCAAATAGAGAGCCTGCTCTCTATTCACTCGACGCGATTCCCGACGAGCAGGGCGAGCCAGCAGCGTACACACGGCCGAGGTTCTCGCTGGAATGCAGCTTACAGCGAGGTTCTCGCTGGTTTCCAGCGAGAACCTCGGTCGTGTGTATGCCGCCTCACTCTTCTCTATTTCCAATACATCAAGGGTTATCATACTACATGAGAGTAGCAGTTGTATAGATGGGCTTGATTGCAAACCCATCTTTAAACAAAAATAAAACCTCTTTATTCCCCTTTTTGTATTCTTCTTGGTTATCTCCGCTTTAATGCAGTGTATGCGGGGCTCGCACCGATTTATATAGGCCTCTTATGAAGTCATAGGAGGCCTATATAAATTGGTGTGAGCTGCGCACACGGCATTACATCTGGAGGAAGCAATGTGTCAACATCGAAAAAGGCATAAGGCGACAGAAGCCCGGGCACCCCCCCCCCCTCGTAAAAGAGCTAAAGAAGAGAGCAGGGCCCCCGGCGGAAGAGAACCAGACGGCAGTGAAGACCGGACCCCCCCGGCAGACGACATCGAAGAAGTAGGGCCCTCCCTCGTAAAAAAACTAAAGAAGAGAGGGGGGGGTCCCCCCCGGAGCTGACTAATAAATTACTTTAAAATTCCTGTGTAGTTTTTTTTTTCTTTTATTCTGCCAGGTGAATGGGCAGGGGTACGATGTACCCCATACTCATTCACCTAGGGTGGGAGGCCGGCATCTAGAGGCCCCCTTATTAAAGGGGGCTCCCGGATTCCGATAAGCTCCCCTCCCGCAGACCCCGTCAACCAACGACCATGGGGACAGGTGCTTTGGGGTGGGGGGCCACAGGACACCCCCTGCCCCAAAGCACCTACCCCCCTCCATGTTTAGGGCATGCGGCCTGGCACGGTTAAGGAGGGGGGCGCTCGCTTGTCCCCACCCCCTTTCCTGACCGGCTGGGCTGCTGCTTGGATATGGGTCTGGTATGGATTTTGGGGGAACCCAACGCCGTTTTTTCGGCATACGGGGGAATCCCTTAAAATCAATAGCAGACCCAAAGGCCTGGTATGCTCTTATAGGGGGAAACCATGCCGTTTTTTTATTTGAAATTTGGTGTGGAGTTCCCCTCAAGATCCATACCAGAGCTTGATCTTGGCAGGGATCCAAGTCGGATCCCCGTTCAATATTGTGCCACGGCTAAACGCAACCGCAGCTAAAAGCACTGTACAAATGCAGCCGATCGCTGTGCCTGGAATCTTGAATTCCAGCAAAACAAACATGCTTTTATCTTCAGCAAAACAGCCGCCCGCATGAAAGGGGCCTAATTGTAAACTTCAGCTCTATCATGAAGGTATTTCCCTGAAACAGCAAGATGTTTATGTAGAATTGTCGTTCTAGAGACACAGACCTCGAGCCATTATTAGCACTTGTCAATCTCTGCACTCAGATCAGAGATTCAGCTAACAACTGAGACATATTGTTTGGATCAAAAAGTTACCAGCAATCCATCAATAACAATTTAAATACACCCACTCTACCACACAACTGCTACTCCCATTTCACCCCCGGGGGGAGCCAAATAAATGAAAGACCTTAACATAATATATTGTTACTCCATTTTTGTATATAGCGGTGTATTACCGCTGGACTATGTAATATATGTGGCTTAACCACTTAAGGACCGCCGCACGCACATTTACGTCCACAGAAGGGCACGGCTGGGCACAAGGGCGTAAATATACGTCCTCGCCCAGTAGCGGGTCGGGGGTCCGATCGGGACCCCCTCCGCGGCGTGCGGCGGTCCCCGGGAGCGATCCGGGACGAGCGGGCGGATGTCCGTCTTTGCCCCCCCCCGCGATCGCTCCCAGCCAATCGCTGCGCTCCCCTGCCCTGTCACTTCCTCCTCCTGTGTTTACACAGGAAGGGGGAAGTGATGTAATCTCTCATCGCAGCGGTATTTCCAACCGCTGCGACGAGAGAAACACCTCACAGTAAGTGTGCACGAACACTACACTGACATACACACACATAGGCACACTTAACCCCTTGCGATCTGCCCCCCCACCCCCCCTGTCACAGGGTCACTGAATGTAGTGATCTAATCACTGCATTTAGTGTCAGTGTGACAGGCAGTGTAAAAGTCAGTTAGTGTTAGGTTCAGGATAGCCCCCCCACCCCCCCTAATAAAGTTTTAACCCCCTGATCACCGCCCTAGTTAACCCTTTCACTCCCTATTGCCAGCGTCACTAAGCGATCATTTTTCTGATCGCTGTATTAGTGTCGCTGTTCCCGCTAGGTAGCTATTTTTTTTTATTGCAATTTTTTTTTTTTACTAAAGACATGTGGCTAAATAAATTTTGGCCTAAATGTTTGACTAAAATTTTGTTTATTTTTTACTTTTTGTTAAAAAAAAAAAAAATAGTGTTTTTTTTTCAAAAATGTCGCTCTATTTTTGTATATAGTGCAAAAAATAAAAATCGCAGAGGTGATCAAATACCACCAAAAGAAAGCTTTATTTGTGGGAAGAAAAGGACGCAAATTTTGTTTGGGAGCCACGTTGCACGACCGCGCAATTGTCTGTTAAAGCGACGCAGTGCCGAATCGCAAAAACACCTTGGGTCATTTACCAGCGTATTGGTCCGGGTCTTAAGTGGTTAATAGGCGTCCGGACCGTTTTTTGTTTTATGTCAGTATAAATGTTGGTATTTGTTTTCTTTTTTTAATCATTTTTTGTATATGACAGCTTTTTGATAGATTAATAGAGATTTGTACATTTTATTACATCTGATCCATTATAGCCCAATATTACTGATAGTAGCCATCTTTATTTCCCTAGGGAAGCCACCTCTCCGGTTTCCAATAGGGAAGTTCCAGGATGTATGCAATTCCAGTGCAACCTGTTTTTCTCTAATCAGACTTGTCATGTGACTGACCGCCCCATCGCCTATGAACGCCTATTTCCAGGATGTTTATTGCACAATAATCAGGGTTATCTTTATCAGCTGAAAAGTTTGGCAACACAAAAAAACTGTGAAGCTAAACAGGAAAAGTTAGAATAGATTATTATGGTTATGCAGGGGGTGGAGCAATCCAAAAAAATGGGCTTAACAGAATTCTAAATTCTTTGGCACTTAGACCCCTTTCACACTAAGGAGTTTTTCAGGTGGTACATTGCTAAAAATAGCGCTGCTATACCGCCTGAAAACCTCCTGCATTGCATACTCAATGTGAAAGCCTGAGGGCTTTCACACTGAGGCGATGGGCTGGCGGGAGAGAAAAAAAATCTCCTGCCAGCAGCTTCTTTGGAGCGGTGAGAGGAGCGGCGTGTATATTGCTCCTTCACCTCTCCTTCCTATTGAAAACAATGGGAAACCGCGGCAATACCGCCCGCAATGCGTCGGTATAGCGCCGCTATTTTTAGTGGCGCTATACCGCCACCGCGACTCCCGCCCCAGTGTGAAAGGGGCCTTAGAGCAGCTTCCTTGCAAGTATTTTAACTGTGTAATGTGCAAGACATTTGCATGAAGTCAATCTGTGTAGAGGTAGTAAGGAGAAACGGGGATGGGGTTTGATGCAGATGCCCCCCCTCAAAAAAAAAAAAATCAAAGAAAGAGCAAAAAGTACAATAAATTAAAGTGAAAAACCCAGTCAAATCCTAACTATACATGAACCTGTTCCCAACCCCATTCTAAGCCTAATCTTACTACGCTGTAGTGGAAAGATATCTATACTTACCTACTTTGAGGGCACTCAGGTCCAGTCATCTGATTGGCTCCCATCACTGGCTTCAGGGGAGAGGAGGGACAGCCGATAACAAATGCATTGCCCAGACTCTGCAGCCATCTTTAGCAATCTCCTCGCATAAGCTGGCCTCTGGAAAAAATCATGCGACACGACCGCTCTCAGCATAGTCAAGTATACACATCTGTCCTGTTAGTAGCTAGAATAGGCTTAGAATGGGGGTAGGAGTAGGTTTAAATATAGTTACCATTTGACAGAACTACTTTAAAAAGTGGAGTTCCACCCAAAACAAAAAAATGGAACTTCAGCTTTCGGATTCCTCCACCTCTCGGGTGTCACATTTGGCACCTTTGGGGGGGGGGGGGGGGAGCAGATACCCGCTTTAGACAGAGAGGTATCTGCTCCCACTTCCGGCGAAAGATCGCTGAAAAATCTGCAGCGACCACGCCATGTCCAACCCCTCCCCTTTCCCCCCCGCTGTGTTCTGGGAGACACACAGGTCCCAGAAGACAGCAAGGACCACTCAGAACGCCCAACGCAACTCGCACATGCACAGTAGGGAACCAGGCTGTGAAGCCCCAAAGCTTCACTTCCTGATTTCCTTACTGAATATGGCGGCGCCTCCACCTGGGAGCAGAGGATTGGGTCGGCTTCGGGTGAAGCCCGTCCTGGGAGCCTGCAATGTCAAGTGTCCTTATTTTAAAAGTCAGCAGCTGCAGTATTTGTAGCTGCTGACATTTTCTTTTTTCGGCGGAACTTCTCTTTAAAAGAGGACTTCTGGGCCTGGTTATGGCGGGGAAATTGGGCAGCTGCTGCAGCATTGCGAACATGTTACATGTTTTACCCTAAAAACAGGTGGATTGTGTAATGTGTATCCAAAAGGTGATCCTATCCTTTACTAGACTGTAAAAAATGCATACCTAACAATTTTTAGCCCACTCTGGTCCAGTCACAAAAATGTTTGGGTAATGGTTTTGCACACAACAGCACTTGGGCTCCTCCTTCCATAGCAATCCCCTATGGGGGCACTGAGGTGGGCTCAATCCCAAGCCATGTTGTGTGTGTGTCCATTGACATGCGCAGTGTGACTCGACCCTGCCCCTCGCTCTGTCGATACAGGCTATGATTGACAGCAGCAGCCACCAATGGCTCCCACTGATGGCTTACCCACCCGGGAGGAGAAAGAAAATGAAGAGAGGCACTGCTTTCAGGCACAGCGCTGCCTCCAGATCAGGCTCAGGTGTTTAGTCAGATATGGTGAACAGTCAGAATCCGTCGCCGCCATCCTGCTACACCCCACACTTCTCAATAGTAAGGATACTCTGAGAAGGGGAAATCGGACATCTCGTTACACCCACCGGAGTTTTGCATTTTCACACTTACATTTAACAGTAAAGTGAGTTTATATGTTAAAATACAGGACTTCCAACTCCATCTGACGGTTATGATGTTGAATTTTTAAAAGCAGCAGTAAGCTTGCTCATCTCAGAGGTTTGTGAATCTGAAAGAAGTTCGCTGCTTTTAAAATTCAATATCTAACAAGTCAGACAGACTTCTAAGCACTGAATTTAACTATATAAAAACTCACCTTCCTGTTAAAATTGTAAAATTGAAAACTCTGGTGGGTGCAACAAGATGTGCACTTTCCGCCTTCTCAGAGCATCCTTACTATGGAGGAGCATGGGGTGTAGCAAGATGGGGGCGACAGAATGTCACTTCCGTTACCAATTCTGACGGTTCGCCAAATCTGACGAAACACCGGCAAGCATGAGGGGGATGTAGCTAACCTTAACACAGAAGTTTTTTTTTTAAATCTTACTGCTTTAAGGTTAAAAAAAAAAAAAAAACACGCACACACACACAAATTACAATTACTTTTTTCCAATAAATGTTCAGTTTTTAGAAATAAGAGAAAAATTGTGATGGATATAATTTAAAAGTACTATCTGCCCTTAAAAAATAATAATAATCAAGATTGGCTTCAAGTTGACTGCAAAACACAGCAGCAATTATAATCCATTACATGTCCAAAAACCTGGAAAAAGCCCAGGGACTCAAGGTGGGGTTATATAGGTTTAGAGCCGAAGTAAAAGTACTGCTGTTGTGATTGTAAAGGCAGAAGGTTTTTTTATCTTAATACATTCTATGCATCAAGATAAAAAGCCTTCTGTGTGCAGCAGACCCCCTCAACCCCTCTAAAACTTACCAGAGCCCATCTCTACCCAGCGATGTGCACGAGTGCCTCGTGCATCTGGGACTCTCCCATAGGCGTGTGCACAGGGTGTGTCGGGTGTACCCAGGCACACCCTAATCACCCTATGCGCTATCACTCTGTGTAGCAACAGGAACAATCTCCCTCTTTCCGGCACTGCCATAAAAGAAGTGTTTATGCTCTTCTCTTTCACTGTACCAGCAGAGAGATCATTGTGCCAGGGTCATATATATGTAGGATTACACATGCATGCGTGTTTGAGCTTAAGGATGCACACCCTATGGACTCTCCCTTTTGGATTGGCTGGGACACAGCAATGCTGCCATTGGCCAATCAGGAGAGAGATAGGGGGTGGTGCCGAACCCCGGCTCCATCGCCGAATGGACACACAGAGCTGTGGCTCGAGTGCCCCCATAGCAAGCTGCTTGCTGTGGGGCCACTGTACAGAAAGGAGGGAGCAGGAGTGCTGGCGAGGGACCCGAGAAGAGGAGGACCTGGGCTGCTCTGTGCAAAACCACTGCACAGAGCAGGTAAGTATTACATGTTTGTTACTTTTTAAAGAAAAAAAGACAAGACTTTTGTATTGGAGAATGGGCATGCAATGTGCCTTCTGTAATAAAATACACTTGCCTGCCCGTTAGCAGCTGAGCTTTGCACGCGCAGCTCAGCCTTCAGTGACCAGCCAAATCCCTGTGTGCAAAAATCAGAGTTAGTCTTACCGGAAACTCTGTTTCCAGGAGTCTTCCAGGACAGCCCTTGAGAGATGGAGCTCCTCCCTGGACAGGAAACACATCACCTCCAGCTCTTTAAAAGGCGGTCCCTCAGGCATCTGGTCAGTTTTTAATCCAAGAACCGAAGGACAGAGCTGAAATACAGTTAATGACATACATACATATTATCCATGCATATATACACATATATACCTACCTCCAAGCATAGGGTGGGAACGTGCTGTCCTGGAAGACTCCTGGAAACAGAGTTTCCGGTAAGACTAACTCTGATTTTCCCAAGGCGTCTTCCAGGACAGCCCACGAGAGGATGAGCAAGCACTCACCAGATTAGGGTGGGACTACTGCTTGCAGGACTTTCCTCCCAAAGGCCTGATCTTGACTACTTAGGACGTCCAGTCGGTAATGTCGAATGAACGTAGACATGCTTGACCACGTAGCAGCCTTACATATCTGCTCCGGGGTAGCGCCGGCTTTCGCCCTTGTAGAGTGTGCCTTCAAACCCTGCGGAGAATCCAAGTGTAGAGCTTTATACCCTTCCAAGATGGCCAACTTAATCCACCTGGCTAATGTCCCTCTTGAAGCCTGTTTTCCTTTTCGACTCCCGGAAAAAAGAACAAACAGTGCATCTGATTCTCTAAAGCTTTTAGTTGCTTCCAGATAAACTAAAAGGCATCTCCTGACATCTAGCCGATGTAATTGTTCTTCTTTGTTATTTCTTGGTTTATTGCAAAAAGAAGGAAGTATAGTGTCCTGACTCTTGTGGAAAGCAGAGGCGACTTTTGGCACAAAGGACTGATCTGTCTTTAGAATAACTTTATTCTCTAAAATTTGCATATAAGGATCTCTAATTGAGAGAGCCTGAAGCTCGCTGATTCTGCGGGCAGAAGTCATAGCGACCAAAAAAATTGTCTTTAAAGTAACCAGTTTTAAGGATGCCTCCGATATCGTCTCAAAAGGCTCTTTAATGATCGCTTTCAACATAAGAGATAGGTCCCACGTCGGGACCTTACGGCATGGGGCCGGGCGTTGTTTGGCAATTGCTTTGCAAAATCTACTGATAAGCGGGTCCTCTTGTAGGGAGCGCTGAACATAAACTGAAAGGGCAGCAATTTGAACCTTAATCGTGCTTAAGGCCAGCTTCTTGTCGATGCCCTCCTGTAGGAATTCCAATATCGTTGGGGAATCTTGTTCCCTCTTTCCATTCTCTTTTTTCCCCAGAGATTGAATTTTTTCCAGTGTTTCAGATAAATCGCTCGGGTAACTGGTTTGCGACTTTGTAACAGAGTTTTGATTACTCTATCTGATAGACCATTAGACTTCAGGATGTCTATTTCAGAAACCAGGCCGCTAGATTCAGAAAGGCCGGATTGGGGTGCCGTACTGGACCTTGAGTCAACAGATCTTGACTGCACGGCAACATCCACGGTGGACGATCTGCTAATGCTAGCAGAAGCGAAAACCACGCCCTTTTTGGCCAAAAGGGGGCTATCAGGATAAGGGAAGTCTTCTCCATCCTGAATTTGGAAAGGACTCTCGGTAAGAGATGCAGAGGTGGGAAAGCATATGTCAGGGAGAATGACCATGCGTTTTGAAGGGCATCGACTGCCACCGGTTGATCCCTGGGGTTCAGTGAGAAAAATTCTGGAAGCTTGGTATTTCTCCTGTTGGTGAACAAGTCGATCTCCGGAAGACCCCATTTGGACACTATCTTGGCAAAGACCGTCGGATCCAGAGACCACTCTTCTTGAGAGACTAATTCTCTGCTCAAGAAATCGGCTAGACTGTTTTGCGTACCCTTGAGATGGACTGCTGAAAGTGACTCGAGATTCTCTTCTGCCCATACAAAAATTTATTTTGCTATGTCCATCAGGGTGGGATTCCTGGTCCCCCCTTGTTTGTTCAAATACGCTACAGAAGTTATATTGTCCGACCTGATCTGTAGATGTTGATGCCTGAGCCGATTCTGGAAAGCTGCGATCCCTTTGGCTACGGCTTTTAACTCCCTGTAATTTGAAGAGCGTTTCTTCTCTAGATGACTCCAAGCGCCTTGTCCCCACTGACCTAGGTGGGCTCCCCAACCTTGGTTGCTGGCGTCCGTAGTGAAGATGCGTGTCACAGGTGGGTTCCACAGCAGACCTTTGTTCAGGTGGTTTTGGTTTCTCCACCACCAGAGAGCCTGTTTTGTTCTTTCTGGCAGGTATACCTTCTCCTCCAAGTCATTTCCTGACAGATTTTGAAGGAGAAAAGACTGGAGTGGCCTTTGGTGGAACCTGGCCCATCTGACTGCTGGGATGGAGGCTGTCATGAGGCCTAGGACTGACATGATCTCCCTTACCCTGACAGGGAGATTTGTCTGCAACCGAGCTACTCGCTGACCTAGATGGTCTATTTTTTCTTGTGGGAGAAAGGTTTTTTGCTCTGTCGAACTTACTATGTAGCCCAAGAACAGGATTTCCTGTGTGGGAATGAGGATCGACTTTTGCCTGTTGACTATCCAGCCTAACTGAGTCAACCACTGCTGGACGACCACTAGGTCCTCGAGTAGCTTTTGTTTTGTCGGTGCCAGGAACAACAAGTCGTCCAAGTATGGGACAACTGTTACTCCTTGGAGCCTTAGAGGGGCCAACGTTTCCGCAAGGATCTTGGTAAAGATCCTCGGGGACGAGGAGAGGCCAAAGGGGAGGGCTTGGCACTGATAGTGGAAAATCTTTCCCCCTATCCGGACAGCTATGCGGAGGAACCTTTGGGAGCTTACTCTGATAGGAATGTGGAGGTAGGCATCCTTCAGGTCTATTTTTGCCATGAAGCAATCTTTTTGAAGCAAATTCTTGACAGAATAAATGGATTCCATCCGGAATTTTTTGTAACGGATGGCTGCATTCAATGGTTTTAGGTTGAGGATCAGGCGATATTTCCCTGATGGCTTTTGAACCAGAAAGACGTGCGAGTAAAAACCCTGTCCCTCTTCCTGTTTGGGAACTGGTATTAGGACTTTTTGATCTACAAATTCTCCAATGAGATGCTGTAATGCCTGTGCTTTTACCGGGTCTTTTGCCAGCTGTGTAACCAAGAATCATGTTGGTGGAAACTGGCTGAACTCCAGGGCATAGCCCCTTTCTATGACTCCCCTGACAAACTTGTTGGAGGTCAACTTTATCCATTGTGGAAGGAAGTCCCCCAGTCTTCCTCCCACCTGGACCCTGACATCACTGTGACTTGGGATTTTTGTCAGGAGGGTTAAAGAGCACCTTCGCTTTTTGCTTTCCTCCTTGTGATGTCCAGGGTCTGTTATGTTTCCCTTTTTCCTGTGTTTTCTTCTGCGATAAAACCTACCGCCTTAAAAAGCATGGGGAAGGATTTTAGTAACTCTGCTCTAGGGGTACCTGCCGTTAGGTGTTCCTGCAACTGTTTAAGCCAAAATTCAAAATTACGGGCTACACACGTAGTTGCTAGAGCTGGCTTAAGATTAGCCATAGCCGTATCCCAGGATCGTTTGAGGATAACATCCCCTCTTTTATCCATGGGATCCGCTAAGTGACCCATGTCCTCAAAGACTAGGTCTGAATGTTTTGACACCTTCGCTAGGGGGGCATCTAATTTTGGAAACTGGTTCCAAACGGCATTAGGGTCTTCATCAAACGGAAACCTTCTCTTTAGACCACCTGAAAAGAAAGGTCTCTTATCAGGTTCTTCCCATTCCCTGAGCACCAAATCTGACATCAGTTGGTGTACTGGGAATACTTTCTTTTTTTTCTTACTTAACCCTTGGTACATTTTATCATGTCGTGAGAGCGAAGTTTTTTCTTCCTTCAACTCTAACGTTTCATGAATGGCCCCTACCAATTCATCTACTTCCTCTTGGGAGAGTTTGAAACGGGTGGGGGTGCGGGAGTCCTCCTGATCTTTTTCCTGCCCCGAATCTGACTGGGAGTAATCAGAATTTCTAAGGGAAACTTCCTCATTCTCCACAGGTTCACCTGATCCTGATGCCACCGGAGTGGGAGAGGTGGGCACCTCTTGCTGCCTGGCAGTTAAGCCTGGAATTTGGGTATCCTCAATAAGCTTTCTAAAGGACTTAAAAGTAGATTGCATCTCCTCTTTGAAGGATCCAAGGAACTTTGTAAGTGGGGAATCTTCCTCATTATTCAACACTGTTGTGATACAGGGGCCACATAATTTTTTTGTATAGCCAGATGGAAGCCTTGCATTGCAGGTGGGGCACTTCCTCTTGTCTTTTGGCAGTCCCTTTGTACTATGCTCTTTGAGATCCTTCCGAGAAGGGACAAAAGAGGGGAGAGAGAAAGAGAGGGGGACCTGTTACATTACTGCCAAAACCACTGCCCCCCCCCCCCCCCTAAGAGGTGCCCACTGGGCTCTGAGAGGATTAACCACCCTTTCTAGCCCCCCTTGTAAAATGGGTGAAAAGCGCAGGAAAAAAGCTTCTGGCACAGCCAGCCTACCTGCGATGAGCCGGCGCCGGACTCCCCTGGAACGTAGGATGCCTCCATGATGCTCCGTTAGGCGGTATATAGCACGTGCTAAACGCCTTTATAGGCGCCGACTCGGCCTTCCTTCCCTGCGCCGGAAACCGGAACCAAAGTTTCCGGCGCGCAGTGATGACGCGCATCCTGGCCGGAGGTTATACTTCCGGGTCACGACGCCCACAACGAGGAGAATGTAGTTCTCCCGCCGCCGCCATGCAGGCCATCACTGCCCACTCCCTCGCCGGGCACCGGAGGGAAGAAGGAACGGGGAACTCCAAACCCAAGCGGAGGGAACCCGTGGGCCCACAGGGGAGATTTTCACTGAAGGTGAGGTGAACCAGCCCAAGCTGTCTTCCTCCAGCCCTTGGGATGGATACTCACCCAGATCCATCCCCCTTTAAAAAAGACGGTTCCTCAAGGCAACATGTCTCCTCCGACTGAGGAAACACATAAAAACTGACCAGATGCCTGAGGGACCGCCTTTTAAAGAGCTGGAGGTGATGTGTTTACTGTCCAGGGAGGAGCTCCATCTCTCAAGGGCTGTCCTGGAAGATGCCTTGGGAAAATGACAGCCTCTTGCACACAGAGGAGTGATGTCATCCCAAGCCAACCAATGAAGACCTGCATGAGAGAGGGACAGGACCATTGGAAGAAAAGTGAGTATCAGTTGTGCTTAGTTCTGGGACTCAAGTGGTTAAGCCCTCTTTCACCCTTGAGCGCTTTTCTGCTCCTTTCCCTATGCCTGACTACATCCAACTTCACCTGACTGTGCAGAATTCTATTCTAATTTTTCCTGTTCAACTGTGCGCTCAGTCGCCCCTATACTCTGTGTCCTATGCTCCAGAAACATACAAGAACTTTCTTTTTAGGGTATTCTGGCATTTTTTGGTACCATAGACTACAATGGAGTACCTTTAAAAAAGCATGATACACGTGTTTTTGTGTGTGTTATACATAAATTGCTGCTCTCCTACAAAACTGCTCTCCGCCCCTTGCCCAGCCAACAAACTCTCAAGGCTCGGTACAGATAAAAAAAATGCCTACAATACCCCCTTGAAAAAAGCTTCAAAACCACCAGGAATACCCTCTGCTTATTTTTGCTCAGGTGTGAACGCAGGCTTAGAGCCATGCCATCTTTTCATTCATCTGTCGGACGCCATAGACTTTACTGCTCACCGAATCACTTACATTTGTTCCCAATCTTACAGTCAAGACCCTACGTTTAGTCAAGGCCTAGAATCCATGGAAGCTCAACAGTGGCTCAGGACTGACACAAGTACTGGTAAGCATCACAAAGTGCCTGCCTAAGGCCCCTTTTTACACATGCGGACCGCTAATATCAATCAGTTCAGTCATGTCTTTTCAAATAAATAAAAAAACAGATGAAGTTTACATCAGTTGCTCACCAACTGCTCATCAGTTTTTTTTTTACATCCACTACCAATGCAAAAAAAAAAAAAAACAGATGCAGAAAACAGACAGTTTTTCCTTCGTTTACATTTGTTTTTTGTCCTTACTTTTTTTTTTTTTTACAGGATAAAAACATGGCTACGGTCTGTTTAAAAAAAGGATGTTGGCAGATGTGGATTGTGACAGAACCCACTGTCACCGTGTGTTTTGAAAAGGACTGTGGGTGAGCCTCTTACCCACAGATTACGGCCCAGAAGAGACTGGAGACAAGCTGGCATTGAGATAATGTAATGCTACATGCCTTCCCCCCCCCCTGTTGCTGTGCCTAATTGTGATGGTAAATGACACAGACAATGGTCTGGACTGGAGACATCTCTCCACAGAGGATGTGTATTGAGAGGCTGCCTGCTTACCATAATCCCTTCATGTTTATCTGTGTTCTATTTCAAAGTACACGTGTTCAGTTCCCATTGGTTGTTTCTTGTCCCCTACCCCCTACCCTCTATGACAAGGCTAAGGGGAGTGTCCCTAACTGTGTGTAAAAGTGTATGTCTTGTATTTAATAAACAGTTTATGCTCTGTGTGTTTAACCCTCAACTACTGTGTGGATTGTCTCGTGATTGAGGGGTTAAGGGCTGGTTATGGTGAATCTGCCGGTTGCGGGAGCGTTTGGAGGACAGGAGACACAGGTCTGGTGGATGTTCCCACCTAGGGTATGCGAGATCCATCACATGGATGCAAATGGATAATCATCCATTTTTCCATAGAGATACATTGATGTCCATTTTTCATCCATCAGCGGACAGATGAAAAAAAAAAAATGGACAAACGGTCCGCATGCTAAGGCTGGGTTCACACATGTCTGATGAGAACTGTATTTCCATTTTCACCGAGAATAAAAAAAAAAAAAAAGAAGAAGAATTTGCAGCGCTTCGGATACTTTTTTGATACCATTATGACGTAAATTTCCAAGGCTCAGGACCTAGCCAATCCTTTTCAGTGCTGGCCAATACATAGTAGATAAAGGGTGTCAACTCCTATAGTAGAAGAGCAATCTGAGCTGAAATTCTGAACAGAATCCTAAACATACGTGTGATTCAGAAGCATTCCCATAGAAGTCAATGAGCCTGAAATTCACACCTGAACCGCACTAGAGAGCTCAGAAACAAAACAGGACTGTGAAATTCACATTTCAGATGCACTGCATATATGTGAACAGCTTCAATGTAAATAAATGTTATTTCACGTCATGCGAATCGAATGCAGTGCAAAAACACAATCAATTTGCATATACAGTATGTGAACCGAGCCTTATGACGCGTACACACTGTCGTTTTTTGTCTTGTAAAAAAACGTTGTTTTTCAAACTTCATTTTAAAAAACGACGTTGCCTACACACCATCGTTTTCTGAAAATGCTCTTGCAAAGCGCGATTACGTACAACGGCACTCTGTTCCATTCAAGCTCGCATCATAACTTGCTTCTGAGCATGCACGGGTTTAAAAACGTTGTTTTAAATGTCGTTTTAGCCCACACACGTTCATTTTTTATGACACAAAAAACGACATTCTGAAAAACTACCAAAAAAATTGAAGCATGTTCGAATTTTTTTTTGTCGTTTTTCAGAAGACATAAAACTAAGTTTTGCCCACACACGATCATTTTAAATGAAGTCGTTTTATTTCATCACAAAAAACTACCGTGTGTGTTACTGTTGCTACCTTTTAAATGTTATGTCAGGCCTTTATTAAGAGCTGAACTGAAACTAAGCTTAAATGGGTTGTAAATGTTTGTGTTTTTTCGCCATAATGCATCCTATTCCCGTTCACCTGCTCTGCGCGTCCCCTTCTCCACAGAGCAGCGTTGATTTGATAGATTGATAGCAGTGCAGCCATTGGCTCCCGATACCGTCAATGAAATCCAATGACATGGCCGCCAGGGGGCGGGACCGAGTTATACAGTCCGGAACCATGGACGCCGACTATATGGGAGCGCGCCCACAAGCTAACCCCCTCTGGAGACAGCTTCCCAGAGGGGGTTAGCTATTGCAAGGAGGAGTCGAGAGCCACCAAGGTACCCCAGAACAGCAGGATCGGGGCCACTCTGTACACAACAAACTGCACAATGGAGGAAAGTTTGTTATTTCTAAAAAAAAATAAAAAATTTAAGAAACCTTTACAACCCCTTTAAAGAAAAGCTGTTATTTTGCACATTCAGTACAGTTTCTAATTACCCCTTTCGTAATGGAGGCAGTTTTCAGGTGTTTTAGCACTAGAAATAGCGCCTGTAAAGAGTCTGAAAACAACCGTCTCCCATTCCTTTCAGTGTGACTTTTCACACTGGGGTAGTGCGCCTATGGGACGTTAGGAAAAGTTCTGCAAGCAGCATTTTTGGGGTGGTTTTGGAATGAAATGAATGGGAAGCGCTGGCATCCACAGCGTTTACTAAGACACCTTGCAGAAAAGGTGTCCTACATCAATAACTTCAAAAAGCGCTGAAAAAAAAAAATGGTATGTGTCAAGCACAATCCACTTACCAGAACAAGAAAGGTCAGCGTCCATCAAAATCCAAACCCCCCCCCGGTAAAACTTTGCCGGTGTACGAGCAGAAGAAGAGTTGGCTGCCTTACACACCTGGGAACCTAAAGCCTGATGTTGAGAAACACATGAAGCACCAACACTTTTAGTGGAATGGGTTTTCACAAGAAAGGGAGGAACCTTTTTAGGTCATACGCCGGAGTGACGATTTGTCAAATCATCACTTGCCCAGCAAGGATCAAGATGCAGCCTGTACCTTCTGGGAGCCACTAGGAAACACAAACAAGGCATCGGAATGACAAATCAAGGCTGTGGCAGATTAGCAAAGCCTTATCCACATCCAAGCAGTGGAAAGTAAACTCCTTCGGATGTTTCAGACCCAAAACAAAAAGGAAGGCAACGCTATGTCTGGATTTAAATGAAACGCCCAGACCACCTTAGCCAAAGCAGTTTTGTGATCCCAAAAGTAATATGGTCTTACAAAAAAAACAAAAAAGGAAGTATACATAACATACTGTACATTATCTAGTTTGCACCACCTCACGCCATATGCCATTCTGCACGTTTCTTTCCTGTACACACAACCGGGAATCATGTCAGGGAAAAAAAAAACGTTGGTTTCCCCCGACAGGATTCCTGGCAGGCTTGCCCCGAAAACCCGTGTATACACACAGTCACGCAAAAATAAAGGTCGACCGATATGGGTTTTTTTCTGGCCGATGCCGATATTTGGAAATCGGGGCCGCCGATATATGTTGCCGATTTTTGCGGCCGATATTTTAGTCCGATTTAATTTTTTTCCTTCATCTCAGAAAATCTAGGGTGGAGAGGTGGTTATTGTTTAGGGTGGAGTGCAGCCTATTAGTACCTGTCAGTGTCCATCAGTGCAGCCTGTCAGTGCCCACAGTACAGCCCATCAGTATCCATTAGTGACCACCAGTGCAACCAGTAGCAGGGATCCATTCTATAGGCAGAGTGGTTATCTATTTTTAACTGAGCAATTGGGGGGTCAACCATTTTTTCAAAACTGACTGCCAGGCGCTGAGGGACCACAAAGGACTTCTGCGCCCATTCCCATTCCTTATCTATGAACTTATCAAACAAAGTAAGGAAAAACTTTCACAGGGCAGTTAGATTTTTGTGACCCAAAGGAGACAAATCCCTTTGTGGAAGGCCCAGCTGCACCTTCCAGCTTGAGAGAGTCTCGCACAGCATCAATAAGTGCACTCACAAGTGCCCTGTCTTGCACTGACCCGGACAAGGGGTCCTCCACACCAGGGAGGTCCTGGTCCGCATCCTCTGACATACCAGAACCGGGGTCCTGAGCTGCAGCCAGGCCTGAATACGAGTCAGATCATTCCCCAGAAGATGGTGGGGGAGGGGGTGCTTTTTACCCCCTTTATGCCCGCACGGATTTTGCAGATGGACATTTTATGGTTACGCAACCTAGTCACATTGCTATAATCTTTTTATATGCACTATAAACTGAAGGATTTATGAATAAATGGTTGTGGAACGAATCATTTGAATTTCTATTAGGGCTGCAACTAACAATTATTTTCATAATCGATTCGTTGGCTGATTATTGTTTCGATTAATCGACTAATCAGATAATCTTAAAAAAACTGTACAACTTAGTTATTAATAAGTTAAAAAAAAGGCAATTTATTCTTAAATATCCATATGCAGTGGTAAATATAAATAACCAACTACAGTAATTGTAATGCCTTCTATTACCTCCCCTTTCTCTGGGTTCAGATGCTGATCTTCCCTGCAGTTTTTAAACAAACTTGTTATACTTACCTGCTCTATGTAATGGTTTTGCACAGAGCAGCCAAGATCCATCAACTTCTGGGGTCCCTCACCGATGCTTCTGGCTCCTCCTATCTTCAGAGTGCCTCAATAGCAAGCTGCAAAGTATAGTATAGAGCAGGGGTCCTCAAACTTTTTAAACAGAGGGCCGGTTCACTGTCCCTCAGACCGTTAGAGGGCCGGACTATAAAAAAAAAAAAACCTATGAACAATTTCCTATGCACACTGCACATATGTTATTTTGAAGTATATACACACACACAGCGCTACAAAACAAATATACCAGCAATAACGCTCTTTGACCATCAATGCTCGCCAGTCCAGCCCAATCAGTGCCTGCCTCACCATCATTGCAAGTCCCCCTCACCATCATTAAAAGCCCCCCTCACCGTCATTTCAAGCCATCATTGCAAGCCTACCCTCACTGTCATTCAGACCATCATTGCAAGCCCCCCACCACCACCATTTCAAATTCAAGCCATCATTTCAAGCCTCCCCTCACCATTGCAAGCCCCTCGCGAACATTGCAAGCCCCCCTTCATCATTATAAGCCCCCCTCGCAATCATTAATTGCAAACTGATCATGATCATTGCAAGCCCCCCCCCCACCTCACCATCATTACATCACCATCATCATCCCCTCATTGCAAGTCCCCCCTCACCATTATAATTGTAAGCCCCTCATAATCATAATTGCAAGCCGATCAAGATCATTGCAAGCCCCCCAAATCATCATTACATCATCATTATCATCAGTCCCTCATTGCAACTCCCCTCACCTTTGCAAGCCCCCCTCACCATAATCAGCCCCTCATTGCAACCCCCCCTCACCATTGCAAGCCCGATTGCAAGCCCCCCCACCTTCATCATAACATCATAAGCCCTTAATTGCAAGCCCCCCCCCATCATCATCATAATGTTATCATCAGCCCTCCACCATCATTATTACATCAATATCAGCCCCCCTCACCATCGCAAGCCCCCTCCTTCCCTCACCATTGTAAGCCCTGCACAGCACTTTCTCCTTACCGTGCCACACTGCTCAATCAACTGCCGTGACGATCCCGCTGTGTCACGAAGGTAACAGTTCTGGCGCGCTGTGATAAATGTCCCGCCCTCCTCCTCCTAGACCAGCTTGTGTGATAGACATAACACCGGCTCTATCACACAAGCTAGTCTAGGAGGAGGAGGGCGGGACATTTATCACAGCGCGTCGTTAACACTGTCATCTCCGTGACACAGCGGGATTGCTGTGTTACAATCTGCAGTGTAACCGGCGTTGCCTGTCAGGGTAAGGTGGGCCGGTTACATGTCCTCCGCGGGCCGCATGTGGCCCGCGGGCCGTAGTTTGAGGACCCCTGCTTTAGAACCACTCACTTTCTGCCCAGGACTACATGTCCCATGAAGCATTGCTCCTCACACCTTTCACATTCACAAATTCTCAGGCACTTAGTGACATGTATGGATGGTTTACTGAGCTGTATGTGTGCTGCACTGTATTTCCTGATATGTAAACAAATAATTAGGGTTGTCCCGATACCGATACTAGTATCGGTACAGATGCCGAGTATTTGCGGGAGTACTTGTACTCCCGCAAATACCCCCGATACTAAAATAGAACACTTCCCCCCCATATTGCAGCGATGTGTCCCTCATACCTTTTTAGATGATATGCTGATGCCGCCGCATACCGCCGTATCCCCCTGCACAATCGCATAGCACACATTACAAGCATTCATTCTGAATACTTGTAAATGGCCGTGTATTGACACTCCCCTTCTCGGGATTGGAGGGATCCCTCCAATCCCGAGAAGGGGGGAGTGTCTATGCACGAATCCGCGTATAGACACTCCCCCTTGCGTGGGATTGGACGGATCCCTCCAATCCGGAGAAGGGGAGTTTTAATACACGGAACACGGCCATTTACAAGTTTTTAGAATGAAAGCTTGTAATGCGCTACGCGATTGTGCAGGGGATACGGCGGTATGCGGCAGAGGCGGCATCAGCATATCTAAAAGGTATGAGGGACACATGGCTGCATATGTGGGGGGACATACATGGCTGCATATGTGGGGGGACATACATGGCTGCATATGTGGGGGGACATACATGGCTGCATATGTGGGGGGACATACATGGCTGCATATGTGGGGGGACATACATGGCTGCATATGTGGGGGGACATACATGGCTGCATATGTGGGGGGACATGGCTGCATATGTGGGGGGACATTTAAAAAAAAAGTATCGGTATTTGGTATCGGCGACTACTTGAAAAAAAGTATCCGTACTTGTACTCGGTCCTAAAAAAGAGGCATCGGGACAACCCTACAAATAATGCATACTATATGCAGGCTAACCAATCAACTGGCCGATTAATCGTTTCGGCCCTAGTTTCTACTATTTCTTATGGGGAAATTTGCTTCAATATACAAGTGCTTTGGATTACAAGCATGTTTCCGGAACAAATTATGCTTGCAATCCAAAGTTATATGTTTCACCCATTACATCTTCAAGAAACAGATCCACCAGAATAGAGAGCACTTCAGAACATGCATCCGGATCGTCACAGGAGGAACCCCCCCCCCAAACACATCTAAATCAGACCAAAAGTTGGAAGAAAAAATGTGGACTACAGCAGAGGAAAAATGTATTGTTGCTAAAATCGGTTATTCAGAACATCCACAGCACAACCAAATTAAAATCGATGATCAAAAGTGTCTAAACTTTGTAGGGCTGTAAAGTGCCAGCATAGGTGTCTTTGGGCTGCAACTTTGCAGCTGAGGGATGCTTATGTTTGTACTATATAGCCCGACAAAGTTTGTACCGTTTTGATCATCCATTGAATTTGGTAGTGCATAGGCGCCCTCCTGTGGTTGTCACAAATAACTGATTTTAGCAAGATTTGTACACTTTTTTCTATCCTGCGGAGCACATTTTGCTTCCTCCTTTTGTACAGACCAAGGTGATTTGTTGGGGGGGGGGGGTTGTCTCCTGTGAAGTCCCGGAGGAATGTTTAAGGGCCTCACAATTTTTGTGGATGTGTGTCTTTAAATAATACGCTTCCTGAAGAAGCAATGTTCGAATCGATTTAAACATATGTGAAGACACCATGAACATCTACAAGAGAAATTTTAATAATCCGACAGCTTATTGTTCTAAATAGGAAACCTTCATTTTGTTTGCAAATATTAAAGATTCTAACTACCAGCAAGAATAAGTCCTTACATTTAAAGAGCACCTGTCATTTCAGATCTATCATGGTAGGACCTGTTAGTAGGCATCCACTCACCTGCTACCACCACCTCACCACCAGCTGCCCAATTGAAGTGAATAGGACTGTCGGTAAGTCAACAGCGGGTCAGAGGAGGAGCCGCTGCAGGACAGAGATGACAGTTCTTTGAAAATTATGCTTTAAGTAAAGCCTATTTAGTAGTAGGGGTGCAACGGATCAAAAAACTCACGGATCGATTCGATCCTCAAATCGGGAGTCACGGATCGGATCATTTTCGGATCAGCAAAAAAAATTAAAAATCTCCCCCACTGTAATATCCACATCTCTCTCCCCCCGTAGTACAGGCAGACAGTGACCCCCCCGTAGTACAGGCACAGTGACCCCCCCAGTACGGCACAGTGACCCCCCTAGTACAGCACAGTCCCCCCCCCCCCCAGTACAGCACAGTCACCCCCCCTAGTACAGGCACAGTGACTCCCCCTAGTACAGGCACAGTGACTCCCCCTAGTACAGGCACAGTGACTCCCCCTAGTACAGGCACAGTGACTCCCCCTAGTACAGGCACAGTGACTCCCCCTAGTACAGGCACAGTGACTCCCCCTAGTACAGGCACAGTCACCCCCCCGTAGTACAGGCACAGTCACCCCCCCGTAGTACAGGCACAGTCACCCCCCCGTAGTACAGCACAGTCACCCCCCCGTAGTACAGCACAGTCACCCCCCCGTAGTACTTGCAGTTACCCCGTTAGCGGCGTGTGTGTGTGCGCCTCGAGCGCGGGCTCCTCCTCTGTTAACACCAACAGAGGAGGAGCCCGCGCTCAAGGCACACACACGCCGCCGGGTGTACCAAGATGGCCGCGGCTCCGGAGCTAGGCCAAAGCCGCGGCCTTTCCTAATTATATATATTTAATATGTCATTGAGGATCTGTCAGAGCACCTTTAAATTTTAGTTGAAAATATTGCAAAGTGTGGCACCAGCTGATTATTAGCTGATTATTAGACATTGCAGAGACACACATCCACCACTCTATTGGTTTTAAACATACAGTGGGAATACACGGCTTTAAAAAAGTTATTGCAAAAACAAGTCTTCGTCTGGGTACTTGTTATGGGTCAGTCGCTCATTAACTGCTTGCCGACCTGCCGCCGTCATTTTACTGCGGAAGATCGGCTCTCCTGGGAGAGAGCCCGTAGTCTCTACATCGGTTCTTTTCGCGTCCACTAGGGGGCGCGTGCCCGGTGGGTACAATCGCCGGCGGGCACCCTGCGATTGCTCGGTACAGAGCGAGAACCGGGAGCTATGTGTGTAAACACAAAGCTCCCGGTCCTGTCAGTGGGAGAAATGCTGATCTTCTGTTCACACAATGTATGAACAGAAGATCAGTGATTTCCCTCAGTCTGTCCACCCCCCCCCCCCCCCCCATACAGTTAGAACACACCCAGGAACATACTTAACCCCTTCACTCCCAAAGGCATTTTTATAGTAACCAATGCATTTTTATAGCACTGATCGCTATAAAAATGCCAATGGTAACAAAAATGTGTCAAACGTGTCCGAAGTGTTCGCCATAATGTCGCAGTACTGAAAAAAAAACACTGATCGCCGCCATTACTAGTAAAAAAAAAATATTAATAAAAATGCCATAAACTATCCTCTTTTGTAAACGCTATAAATTTTATGTATCGGCCTAAACTGAGGAATTTTTTTTTTTTTATATATATATATATATTTGGGGATATTTATTATAGCAAAACTTAAAATTGCATTTTTTTCAAAATAGTCGCTCTATTTTTGTTTAACGCGCAAAAAATAAAAATAAAAGGACGCCAATTTTGTTTGGGAGCCACGTCGCACGACCGCGCAATTGTCAGTTAAAGCAATGCAGTGCCGAAAAGTGCTCTGGTCATTGGGCAGCAATATGATCCGGGGGTTAAAGGGTCACTAAAGGAAACATTTTTTTTAGCTAAATAGCTTCCTTTACCTTACTGCAGTGCTATTTTCATGTCCTCATTGTTCGTTTTTGCTTTGATGTTGCTGGAATTCTGCTCTGTTCTGGACACTTCCTGATTGTCCGTTTCCTTATAACCACAGTGCTGGGAGCTTTCTCAATGTGGTCACTAATCAAAGAGGTGCGATTACTGTGTGCAAAACAAAACTAGATTGGGCTGAGGGGTTTTAGACAAACCATCAATTCCCTCTATTGGCTCTCTGGCTCTGTACATCAGAGAGAAAGGAAACAGCAGCAAAAACAAAACTAGAACTGTAGGTTGATTATATGATTGATTTTTATCTATTTTTAATCATATTTAAAAAGGAATCAGTTAACGATTATGTCTCTGTACCCTGTAAACAGTCATTTCAGCCCAAATTTTATTTTTTTCCTTTAGGGACCCTTTGGTCAAAGGGGTTGTAAACCTTCCTGTTTTTAAGATGCATTAAAGGGGTGTTCCAGCCCAAAATTCTGTTTATTAAAAGTCAGCAGCTACAAAAAGTGTAGCTGCTGGCTTTTAATAAACACTCACTTACCTGCTCCTGCGTTCCAGCGACGCGCCGACCGGGGCTCCGCTCCTCTCCCCCCCCTCCCCAGCCGGCGTCTCCATTCCTACTGTGGGCACCCGGCCGTGGCGCGCGGCTCGCCGCTGATTGGAGAGGTGATCACATGGGACCTGTCAGTGTCCCAGGTGATCGCCTACAGAGAGGGGCTGGTGTAGGCGATTAAGGCTTAATCGCCTAACCAGCCCCTCGGCAGAAGCAGGAAGTGGGACAGGAAGTCCCACTCCTACTGAAGCCCCCACTCCCCCCCCTCAAAAAAATTACACGCCAAATGTGGCATGTAAGGGGGAGGGGAGTGGATTAAAAAAAAGTAATTTTTTAGGTGGAACTCCTCTTTAAGGTGAAAAAACATCCGATACTTACAGGCCCCCCAGTCCCCCGGTTTACTTACCCAAGACCTCGCTGGCTTCTCAGCTCTTTATTGGACAGATTGATAGCAGCACAGCCATTGGCTTTCGCTGCTGTCAAACAACTCCAATGACGTGGGTGCTGGAGCCGATTCCTGTACTGGACAGCTATGTACGCCAAATACAGGATTTAGGAGCATGCCCGCAAGGTAACCTCCATGGGGCTGCCGCTGCTGTCAATCATATCCAATTATGTGGGAGCCACGGGGTCAAGGGCCGAGTTCTGCTGTCTGTGTCGATAGGCGTGCGCAGGGGGTGTGTCTAGGCACACCCTAATCAACGCTTGAGGTGCAGATTCCTGTACAATGTCCCTGAACGGGGCTCCTAAAAAATGTACACACCCCTATTGACACCAACCACTGCTCTACTGACACCGTCCATATGTCTGTATCAATGGACGCAGCAGCAGGACACAGGAGCACGCCTACATGAGCACCCCGCGGGAGAGCGGCTCAAGAAGAGGAGGAGCCAGGAGCGCCACTGAGGGACCCCAGTAGAGGAGGATCAGGGCCACTTTGTGCAAAACCAACTGCGCAGAGGAGTGACAAGTATGTGCACAAGTATGACGTGTCCGTTTTAGAAAGCTTTGCCTGCAGTTCTAAAGTAAGATTACTTAGGAAGAGCCTGGAATTCCAATTTAAAGTAGAAATAAAGGCAAACTTGGGTAGAGTGGAGATGGATTCGAACACCTGTCACTTTTTATGGCTGTCTGTGTCCCCATTGGGGCAATACACCTTCTTCATTTGTCCTGTTTTATTGTTATCGAAAGTGAAAGTAAATGTGAAACGTTGGGTCACCCCCAGAACAGTAATAAAGGGGGGCTGTCTAATGAGGACACCAGCTGTGGTGACACCTGTGAAATGCCTTTCACTTCCTGTTTTGGTGATGGGGCAGGAAGTGAAGGGAAATCTCCCCAATGGGACACAGATGGCAGAAAACCTGACAGGGGTTATAACCCACCCTTGCTCTATCCTAAAGGGGGAAAATACTGTTTATATATTTAGTTGTACTTTAGGAAGGAGCTGAACTCCCAGAGCAGCACTGAGGAGGGGAGTCACGTGATTGGCCGGACACAAAGGCGGGTCACGTGTGCGGGTCACATCATCTACAAACATGACAAGGGCTTCTTCACCTCTATTCCCCACGGTGCTGCTGGGGCCCCGGCTTCCCGGGGAACCCCTTTCTGCTTCGGAGCTCTCGGCAACTGTCTCTGGCCCCTGGGTTCGGACTCTTTTGCTGAGCGGTTCTTCTACTACGTCCACCCCAAACACCGCACTCATTGCTTCGCACAGGCCGCCGGGAATCGCTTATTCATCCTTGAGGCGGCACTTTCCCCTCACTGACAATCCCAAACAAATCGCCGCCTCTCTCTCTCTTTCTCTGCGCTTTTCCTGGCAGTCTGAACTTTGGTGACGCCCCCCTAACACTCGGCGCATGCTCACTACATGACGTACGCCTGCGCAAAGACCGGCTCGCCTCCCATTGGCTGCTTATGACAGTGCCAGCAAGCAACAGGGACGTTTCGGTTTCAGAAGTCGTAAACTGCAGCTGTTGCGAGGAAAAGAAGGAAGTGACGAGGGTAGAACGGAAGTGCTCTCCTTTACGGCGGCTGCGGAGAGGTCAGGCAGGCGATCCGGAGACACGCGGCCGAATTTCGAGGAAGATGGACAGCAACAACCACCCCGGGGGCCGGGGAGGGTTCGGCAGCATCTTCGGAGGGTCGCCAGGTTATCCGCATACAGACCTGGGCGGGGTACCATGTAAGTGGGCAGGGTGGGTCATGTGATTGAGGGTCACCTCCAGCCTGGATCAGATGGCTGTGTGTGGTGTGGGCATCAGAGGGAATCCATACAGTCTCCATGTAGTCTTATTTTATTACTGCCTTTTTATGGCGCTAATTGTCCATCAAGGTCGTTACTAATAAATATATATATATATATATATATTCCAAGAGTATAGTGGCAGGAGACCAGAGTACTCCTAAGAATTCCCAAGCACTTGGAGGATATACATGATTGGTTTGCGCAAAAGTTATAGCGCCTACAAAATAGGGGATAGAGTTAGGATTTATTTTTTACTAGTAATGGCGGCGATCTGCGAATTATTTATATTTTTGGTCAGGCCTGCGATATTGCCGCTGACGTATCGGGCACCTTTGACACAAATTTAGGACTATTCACATTTATACAGCGATCAGTGCTATATAAATGCACTAATTACTGTATAAATGTGACTGTTAGGGAAGGGGTTAACACTAGGGGGCGAGGAAGGGGTTAAATGTATTCCCTGGGTGTGTTCTAACTGTGTGGGGGGAGGGGACTCGCTGGGGGAGGTGACTGATGCTGTGTCCCTATGTATAAGGGACACAGATCGGTCTCCTCTCTCCCTGACAGGACGTGGAGCTCTGTGTTTACACACAGAGCTCCACGTCACCGCCGATCGCACGTATCCGGCGGACATCGCGGCCGCCAGGCACACGCATTGGGTCCTCAGCGATGTGCCGGCACAGTGTTTCCCTGTGCGCGCCCCCCAGCGGTGCGCACGGGGAATGTAAACAACAGGACGTCCACTCGGGCACTTGAGAGCCGCGCTGTGGACGTCTTTTGTCTATAGCGCGGATCTCAAGTGGTTAATAGAGTTGGCCCTAAAAAATATGATCGAGTGTGACAGTTCTGTGGGGTCTTTGGGAATTATCGCTTAGTCATTGTTCTCTTATTAACTGGGTTATTTAAGCAGCTTGGTAACTTAGCGGTTGGCACTTCAAAATTGGGATATGTATTCTATTAGAGGTGGTAAATGCTGAGATCGCACGATACATTGACCGCACCCTGTCTGTGGGGGGGGGGGGGGTACAAATGTATGTTGTCCATCCTGTTCTGACCCTGCTTTGGCTGTGTTGGGGGAAACACTGATGGGCCATTCTGTCTAAAAGTGACTAGCTTTGATTTGATATCATTTATTCAGGTGACTGGGATGGTGTTACAGAGAGAGATTAGGGGGGGGTGGCAGTAGGGACCTGCATGACCCTTTATGGCTCATTTACACCTCCCTTAAAAGGTAAAAAAAAAACCTAAATAGCTTCCTTTACCTTAGTGCAGTCCTTCTTCACTTAATCCTTCAACTTTTCTTTTAAATGTCCTTATTCCTTCTGAGAAATCCTCACTTCCTGTTCTTCTGTCTGTAACTCCACACAGTAAAGTGAGGCTTTTTCCCATGTGTGGAGAAAGCCTCTCGAGGGGGCGAGCGGGAGTGTCAGGACGTTTGTCTGGGTGCCTAAAATGATTTGCACAAAGTGGCACCCTGAACCTCGTCTTTTAGAGTCCCTACCAGCACCCCCGTCACATTCCATAGCAAGCTATTTGCTATGGGGGTAATCATTGCAGGCTTGCTACTGGTCTGTGTGTCTATATACACATGTAGCATGGCTCGGGCTCCTCGCTAATTTTGATTGACGGCAGCAGGAGCCAATGGTTCTGACTGCCATCTCTGAGCCTTTGAGGATGGAGAGATCAGTGTTCGATCAAAATTTCTGTTTGTGTAAGTATTTGGGGGGGGTGTCTAATCAAGAATGGGTTTTTTACCCTAAGGCAGAGAATGCATTAGGCTAAATAGCTTTTAGAACCACTTTAAGACCCCCCTTTTACCCCAATTTATGTTGCATTCTCAAAAAAATATATATTACCTGTTTGGTTCAGCTCATTGTTTCTGCTTTACAGTCTATTTTATAGCTCATTTTTAATTTTGTTTCTTTTTAGTAACAGGAATGAGCCCCCTCTCTCCTTATTTGAACGTGGATCCAAGGTATTTAACGCAGGTAAGAAAGATTATGAATCTGAGAAAAGTCATAATATGAAACTGTATGTAGAGTATTAACCACTTGCCGACCAGCGCATGACTATATACGTCGACACAATGGCTTGGCTGGGCATATGGGCACATGTACGTCCCCTTTAAGACGCGCCATTGTGGGCACCTGCTGCAAGCTCCATGAGTGTGATTGCGTGTCCCGCGGACTTTGTCCGTCGGGGGTCCTGCGATCACCTCACGAAGAGGAAGAACGGGGAAATGCTAATGTAAACAAGCATTTGCCTGTTCTGCATAGTGATAGGACACTGATCACAGCTCCCTGTAATTGGGAGCGGTGATCAGTGTTGTGTCACAGGTAGTCCTTCAATTAGAACACATCCCTAGGACACACTTAACCCCTTCAGTGCCCCCTACTGGTTAACACCTTCACTGCCAGTGTCATTTACTTAGTAATCAATGCATTTTTATAGCACTGATCGCTGTATACATGACAATTAGGGTTGTCCCGATACTAGTATCGGGACCGATACCGAGTATTTGATAAACATGTCCTAAAACGATCCCCTATTTTGTAGATGCTATAACTTTTGCGCAAGCTAATCGATGAACGCTTATTGCGAGTGTTGTTTTTTTTTTGGGGGGGGGGGATGTAGACTACGTATCGGCCTAAACTGATGAGAAAATAGTTTTTTATATATTTGGGGGATATTTATTATAGCAAAAAGTAAATATTATTGCCTTTTTTTTTTTTTTTTTTTTTTCAAAATTGACGCTCTATTTTTGTTTATAGCGCACAAAATAAAAAATGCAGAGGTGATAAAATACCGCCATAAAAAAAGCTCCGTTTGTGGGGAAAAAGGATGTACATTTTTGTTTGGGAACCACGTCACACAACCGTGGAATTGTCAGTTAAAGCGTCGCAGTACTGAATCGCAGAAAGTTCTGTGGTTTTTGGCCAGCCAAATGGTCCAGAGCTAAAGTGGTTAAATTAGTTGACAACATTTTATTTTTGCAGCTTACCAATTAGGTGTGATTTGTTTCCCCCCACCCCCCACAAATAGAGCTTTCTTTTGGTGGTATTTGATCACCTCAGCAATTTTCATTTTTTTGCACTATAAACTAAAATCGTTTTTTTCCTCAGTTTAGGCCGATACGTATTCTTCTATATATTTTTGGTAAAAAAACTTGCAATAAGCATTTGATTGGTTTGCGCAAAACAGTTTACAAAAAAGGGGATAGTTTTATTGCATTTTTATCAATCATTTTTTTTCCACACACTCCATGCTAATAGTCTGCCGGCTTTCGCACAGGAAATCCAGATAGCTGAAGTTCCTGATCCCAGAATACCACCCAAAGATGCTAGTGAGGGAGCTTGTGGACATCGCTTTGCAGGAGGGGAGAATATTTCAGCTTTAGAAAACTGCAACTATACAAGCTCTTTATTGGAGTAGAGACATGAGAAAAGTTTTTTGATTTAGGACAGATTTTTCCTATTGCGGCATTTCATCACAACAGGAAAAATGGTGATTGTTAAAATCTTGACCTTGCTCCTCAGAGCTGCTAAATTACAAAGAACTGGTCGCCCCAAGTCGGTTGACAGCCCTGAAAGTTATTTTTCCCAATCTCCTGGGCCCCCCACAGCTCCTCCTGAACTCAAATACTAACTCTAAATAATTTGGACCAAGCCATTCACAAGTTTTTATGAATGAATACTAGGCTTCCAAGATAGGAGGATGATGTCACGATCTCCACTCCAGCCAGCCAATCGGAGGATGCCTTGTAATCATTCACAAAATACAAGGCTTTCTGTGAATGGCTGAGCAATGCTCGGCTTACTTTCTTTTGTTTCAGGAATGAGACTACCAGAACAAAGTGTTGAATATGTAGTTGATGCTACGTAAGTTTGTACAGCACTGACAACTGGCTCATCCCTTGGTAAAGGAAATAATTAATTTAGACCAGCTTGGCCCAAACTAATAAAGTTAAATGAAGCATGGAGTTAGGATTTAAAGTCCTTGGAGAAAAAAAGGTAAGGTGCGGGGGTCAGCAGGAAGGACCATATGATTTTCTGTAAGGCAGGGGCGTACATTCAGGGGTCACGATTCTGACTCGGCCCCATGTACATCTGGGTAGGAGGGGCGGCATATACAGAGTAGGAATGGATCTCCTCCAGACTTTTAGTGGCTACAGGGGAAAACTGGAGGAGATGGGTTCCTCTACATCAGGGATCTTCAAACTACGGCCCTCCAACTGTTGCAGAACTACATGTCCCATGAGGCATTGTAAAACTGGCATTCACAGACATGACTAGGCATGATGAGAATTGTAGTTCCTGAACAACTGGAGGGCCATAGTTTGAAGACCCCTGCTCTACATGCTGCCCCTCTTATCCACCTCCTGCTGTGATTGGGCTCCTGTGTACTCCCTTGAGGTCTGTTTGGACCCATGAAAATAACTAAAATGACACATTTTAAAATCTACAGACACCAGTGGTGGAACTACCAGGGTCACAAAGGCCACACTTGGAAAAGGACCCTGACGTTCCACCGGGGGGTGGGCATTATGGTTCCTTGCACTGGGGCCCTAAAAGTTCTAGTTGCACCTCTGCTGTAAAGTTTTAGTTATGTGAAAAAGATTCTGGACATTAAAGGTGTTGAAAAAACTTCTGACCAGCCCCCTGTTTTACTCACCTGGGCCCCATAATTCCCACGCCGGAGATGTGCTTTTCCCTTTTGCCCGTTGTCTCGGATCTTGTTTGGATAGATTGATAGCAGCACAGCCACATATCCTGCTGTTAATCAAATCCAATGATGTGGGAGGCGGGGCCAAGTCTGACATTCTGCGTCGGAACCACTCTGTGCAATACGAACTGAACAGTGGAGGGAAGTATGACATTAAAAAACAAAGCTTTACAATCACTTTAAGGGCATAAAACTATCGTTTGCAGCCTTCGAATGAAAATGATCAAATATATATTATGTACACTTTGTCATCCTTTAGGACTCAGAAGAGTTTATTTTGCCTACTGGTGCCAACAAGACTCGAGGAAGATTTGAACTGGCTTTTTTCACAATTGGAGGCTGCTGTATAACAGGTTTGTATCATGGCTGAGCATATAATGGCCCAGATAATTATTTATTTTGTTCAAAATTCATGAAGTAAAATATAACTAAAAGACCCCTTTCACGCTGAGGGCGTTTTGTAGGCGCTATAGCGTTTAAAATAGCACCTGCAAAGTGCCCTAAAACAGCTGCTCCATTCACTACAATGTGAAAGCCCGAAGCTTTCGCGTCGCTGAAAATAGTCGTTTTATACCGCAGACGCTCATGGCGGTTAATTTAATTTATATATATATCTATATATCTATATCTATCTCATAAAAAAAAGTGGTGATTTAAATACCACCAAAAGAAAGCTTTATTTGTATGCAAAAAAGGAACAATGTTGCACGACTGCTGCACGAATTGTCATTAAAAGTGTGAGCACTGAAAATTGTCTTGGTTATGAAGGGGGTGTAAGTGATGTGTTGTACACATAGGGCTCTTAGAAATCATTCTCTTAAATTCTACACTACAGGTAGTGAAAGTTGCCATGCAAGGCCACTACTAGTATTGACCCAGTGACCCCTTGTAGACTTTCATGCAGCCTATATAGTCGGTCACAGAACTCTCTCTGTATTATATAATGTGGAGCATACAGATTCCAGTGGTAGTCAGCTCTCCAGTGCTTTCCATGCCTGTGATAGTGTTACACTGCTGGGAGATAAAGGCACTGCTTCTTCATGCTGAAGTCCATTGTTACCGTTCTGGTGATCTGTGGAACTTCAGCTTCTAGTAGTGCTGTGAATCCTTGAGAGTGCGTCTTACAAGCTTTACTTGTTTGGTGCTAGTTTGGGATTTATACATTCAATCCTTATGCAAAATGTGACATAGTTCATAGTGCCAGTCCACGGAACCAATATCCAAGCATCTTCTGTAATTTGGACACTGGTAGATATGGGAAGGCTGGTACTTTATGTAACTTTTTTGCTATATTTATCCTTTATTTGGCTTTTAGGAGCAGCTTTTGGTGCTTTCAATGGTTTGCGTCTTGGATTAAACGAAACTCAGAACATGGTCTGGTCCAAACCGAAGAACGTTCAGTAAGTACAGCATGAAGATATAGACAACTGCCCATGCTGGGCAAACTAACGGGTTTGCTTTGATGTCAGCAGTCTGTTTTAGGCCTCTTACACACACATCAGTTTTTCTTCAGGTTTTTCTTTTCAGTTTACCAAAACTATGTAGTACAGGGGCCTGCCTGATTGCATACAAATTGAGACTCTTGAGGTTTGACCTCATATTAGATGGATTTGGTAAACTGAAAAGAAAAACCTGAAGAAAAACTGATGTGTGTGTAAGAGGCCTTAGCCTGGTTAAATCTTAGAGGCTGTGCAGCCACCAAGCAATGGATTGTGGAAATAAAGAAAATGTTTTACCTTCACTGAATTTTTATCTTTCTGCTCTGACTGTTGATCAAGTAATGGAAAGCGTTGCCGATATAAATGTTGCTTTACAAATATGGGCTCTGTACAGTGTTTAAACACGTACAAAATCTGGATGTGGTGTTATACATTTTTGTTTTTTAAGAAAACTGCTTTATATTGCAAGCCTTTTTGGTGTCAACCCCAGCCTTAAAGCTGTGTTTCAGCTTAAATATATATCATTTTTTGGTAGCCCTCCGCTTTAGAGGAAGTAAACCCTGATGGGTTTTACTTCCTCTTTATTTCCCCCAAAGATAAAGCACAATGGGCTACTACTATGCATTGCACAGTGGCCCATTATGTGTCACTTACCTGAAACTGAAGCCTGCAATGTCCATTTTCACCCCTCTTCCTTCCGGGGATGTGAACTCCGGGTTGTGCGTGGGAGCCACCAGTCATGGCATGACCCCTTTAGAAAATACAGGATCTGCCCTTTCTAAAGGCTTTATTGTAAATATCTAATAAATTGTGGATGTTTAGGGGATATTTCCAGCACCTACAAGTAAGCGTTAATCTAGGCCAGGGATCCTCAAACTACGACCCTCCAGCTGTTGCGCAACTACACATCCCATGAGGCATTGTAAAACTAACATTCAGACATTACTAGGCATGATGGAAATGTTTTCTTCCTGAACAACTGTAGGGCCATAGTTTTGAAGACCCATGATCTAGGCCAGGGGTGGACAACTTCGGCCCTCCAGCTGTGGTGAAACTACAAGTCCCATGAGACATTGCAGGACCCTGACAATCACAGACATGACTCCTAAAAGCAGAGGCATGATGGGATTTGTAGTTTCATCACAGCTGGAGGGCCGAGGTTGCCCACCCCTGATCTAGGCTTACCTGTAGGTTAAAGTGGTTGCACAGGTTATACAACCACTTTAATTGTAGCAGCACATGCAAATCTGCAAAACGCCAGCAGGTGGCAGTATAAGCTTGTGTTGTCCTAGGAAATCATGGTCTTTAACAGTTCTGGAAATAATCCAGTTTTTGTTCTAGTTGATTGACTATCATGCAGACCCTCAGGCTTCAACGTTCAACGCAAATGTTTATCAAAACGTATATTTTCAATAAAACGCAATTATTATTGGTGCACACAATGTAGTTTATTAAGAGTTTTTTTAATTGTGGCTTTTTGTGAAATGGTAAAAATCAAAGGTATGCAGAACTGTTGAGCAAGTTGTGCTAAAATTTGCGCTTATTTTTGGGAAAAGAGTTAAAGCGCACTTTTCTAATAGCAATGTTTTTAAAGCTGAGCTAAAATTAAGGTATAGTTGCCTGTACAGAGAGCTGTAAAAGAGAGAAATAACAATCCAATCCAGTGGTAGTCAGCTGTCCGGTGCTATTTGATGCCTGTGATAGTGTTACACTGCTGGGAGATAAAGGCACTGCCATCTAATACCTCTTGCCACACTCACTGTTCTGGTGACATGTGGCACTGGTATCGGGCAGTGTCATGCCTCCTTGAGAGTGCGCTAACCACCTTTTTCCTGTGGTTTGGTGCTAGTCTGGAAGTATACATAAATTATATATATTTGTGCAATTCTTTTTAAAATGTAATGTTCATATGACCAGTCTTATAATTTTTACTTTTGCAGTTTTTGTTTGTGCTTTTTTTTTTTTTATGCATGTATATATTTTTATCTGCTCGTTCTTAATAGCGCACTAATATATTTAGATGTGGTTTTATATTTTCATAACCTGTCCAAATAATTTTAACTGTACACCACGTTTCTGATTCCTGCTTGAAGTTTGTTTAGAAGAATCTTTAATTGAAAATTGGCCACATTTAAAAAGATGCGACATGACATCCAATTCCTGTAGAAAGCGACTTCTTTTCAAATCGTTTTTATTGGTACACAGGCATTGTATAACATAAAGTACGCATTGCATTAGAACACTTTTTTTATATAAAGTCATGTAGACAACTACTTCATGTTTTTGCAGCTCTAAGGCTAGGTTCACACGGCTTCAAATTCAGAATCGCAATTTTTATTTTCCCCCGATTTCGGGTAATGCCAGTTCTATAGAGCTGAATTTGCATCGCACACGGATCAAACTCGCACATAACCCTTTTTTTCTGCAGCTTGGATTCGCACCGCACTGATGTGAATGGCACTAATGGAAAACAATGTTTTAATGACATGCGAATTTGAGGCTCAAATTCACAAAATTTGCCGCAGTGTGAACCTAGCCTAACAGCGAAGAACACTTTCTGTATGGATAGTTATACTTTAATTTCAGCTACGTTTAATTACCTTTTGGAAAAATCCATGAAACTTATTCTGTGTTGATCTGTTTGTGTGCAGGCTTATGAATATGGTCACAAGACAAGGTGCGATGTGGGCTAACACTCTGGGATCTTTAGGTAAGTGGAATATTCTGTATTTGTACTTCTATGCCAGTGGTAGTCAGCTGTCCGGTGCCATCCTGTGCCTGTGGCCGTGTTACACTGCTGGCAGATAAAGGTGATGTCCTTCTATACTGACTGCCATACTTGCCGTTCTGGTAGTGTGGCGCTAGTATTGGGCAGCACTAGGCTTCCTCGAGAGTGCGCTGAATATTTGTTTTTTAGTGCTAGTTTGGAAGCATACAAAATACATTTATTTTCTAGTGACTGTAATGGGGGCTTTAAAAGCCTTATGTGCAGCAATATATAAAAAAAACTCCTTTTGGATTGTTTGTAATCCAAATAACATTGGCTACAATGTTTGCACTTAAAATGACCCAGTGTGACATCAGAATTGTCCTAGGACATGCTATGACCATTTTACCAGCTGTGTTTTGGTTAGGAGTTTTATTGCGACAATGTTCTTAATTTGTTTAGTGTCAAAGGTTGATTTAAACTCCTGAGTTAGCATCTCATTATTTAATCCATGTTTCACAGAAGAGCTTTCTTTGAAAAATATTGTGCGTTTATGAATGGTGTAAAATGGATGGCAATTTTTAATGTAAAAAATGTGAATTAGGGTTTAATTCTCTTTCCATATTCTCAGCATTATTGTACAGTGCCTTTGGCGTTCTAGTTGAGAAGACTAGAGGAGCAGAAGATGACCTGAACACTATGGCAGCCGGCACAATGACAGGAATGATGTACAAATCTCCAGGTACTTTTCATGTGTGTTTGTGTTTAATAAGCTTGTGCAGGTTTTCGTTTTTCTGCAGTCTTTTTAGTGCTGTCTTGGACCAGGAAGAACTAAGGTATAGTTGTCTGTACAGAGAGCTGTAAAAGAGAAAAATAATCCAATCCAGTGGTAGTCAGCTGTCCGGTGCTGTTTGATGCCTGTGATAGTGTTACACTGCTGGAAGATAAAGGCACTGCCATCTAATACCTCTTGCCACACTCACTGTTCTGGTGACATGTGGCACTGGTATCAGGCAGTGTCATGCCTCCTTGAGAGTGCGCTGACCACCTCTTTCCTGTGGTTTGGTGCTAGTCTGGAAGTATACATATATTTTATTTTTTACACTTGGCTAATTCACTCCCCCCCGCAGTGTTCCTATTTTCATATTCAGTGTTCATAGTGTATGTTGTGTGGCCTCAGGAAAGTCAAATGGTTGGATAACTGTAATAAAATTTTCATCCAATCGTAATTAAGTAGCGCTATGAATTTTTCGCAGTGATTTACATATTCTACATTCACATCAGTCCCTGCGCTCGAGGAGCTTACAAACCTAGTTTATACAAGAGCCAATTAGTTGGAGTGTGGGAGGAAACCGGAGTACCTGGAAGAAACCCTATACAGGCACAGAGAGCATGCAAACTCCGTGCTGGTGGTGTCATGGTTGTTATGTGCACCCTAGTGCTACCAGGCGGAAGCGCCACTGTGCTACCACATTAATATTTCCACATTGTTGCCTAGCACATACAATTTACAATGTACACAATATTTTTTATTTTTTTTTGTAAAGTTGGTGCTTTCCCCTAAAAAGGAAATCCACGTTGACAGAAATATGAACTCTGCTCGTTCTTTCTGGGGGGAAAAAAGATGCATAAAGTTGGGTAGAACAGTTTGACATCTGGCACCAGCAGGCTTGCTTAGAAGCCAATAACCTTCTACCCTCTGGCCTTATGTTCTTTGGCTGGAAGGGCTGTTGGTGGATTTTTACAAATAGGCTTTCATTTCACTGGACTGTTCCACTGCATCATTTACTCTTCTACATAGCTACTGTTTTGTGATCCCCTTAGGATGACATTGTCCCTATAAACACATGGAAGGCTGTCTGGTGATGTGATCCTCCTGTCCATTCTACAATCTCATAATATGGCACCGATTCTGCCTGTGTTTGTAGTGCATTTTCTTTTTTTGTGTGTTTGGCCATATTTATTTAGTAACTGCAATTCAGTGTGTGACCTTCAAATGTTTCTAGGTTATGATTTTTTTTTAGAATGACTGGGTTGTATGAAATGTATCACAAAAAGAACCCCTCGTGGACTTTGTAAGCAGAGAATATAGACACATGTCTAAAAATGTTATTAGATCACTTGCGGTAAAAAGGGAAGAAAGTCCCCTATAAAAGGATAAACACATATACCAGTACATGTCTAATAGTTCAGTGTACTTTGTGTGCATTTACAGCTATCTATAGAGCCACCTAGGTGCAACTTTAGGTAAGTATTAGCGGTCACACCAACATGTTTCAGACAGTAGTCCTTCCTCAGGGAATGGGGTTTATTTGCTTCTGAAGTCAGTATATAATCAGGAATGGAAGTCAAATTATATATTGCATCAGATAGTGTTTCTGGTCATACTTGCAAGCACAGATAAAGGAATACAAATGAAGAAAGACGTGTTCCCATCTGGAGAAGTGGCTGCAGAGAACAAATGTGGGGGTCCAGGGAGGAAGCGCCTACATCAAGGCACTGCTGCATACACAGGGAACCCAGTGCAGCTGGGGGTTCTGGAAATGTACAGGGATAAGTATAATGCCTTGCAAGGAGCAGACAGCCTGTCCATCGATTGTCTGTCTGCAGACTCGAGGTTGACAGACTAGAAGGGTGGCATGCTGTAATTAGAAGGACCATAATGGGAGAAACGCCTCCCTTGATTGATTCCTGAATGGAAGCAGCTGGTGATAGCAGGCCATCCTGCCATTCGTGGCTGGAGCGGCGCTGCAGTGTGTGCCCCCGGGGGAAGCGGCGCCACCCCTCCCACGAAGCGGGATGGTGTCGCAACACCGCCGACGTTTGAAACAGACCAGACGTAGCTGGAATGCATGCCAATGTGGAGCTTGGCACCAAGAGGTGAAAATGCAACTGTTGGGCGGGGGGGGGGCCAGAAAGGCTAACCCCATGAAGTGCAGCTACAGGGGCCACTATAGACCGCAACACACGCGTGTACAAAGGGAGAGCATATGACAACATTAGTAGAATGTAGAGCAAAGGCAAAAAAACGATTTGGTCCTGTTTGCATTTGGTATTCTCTTGTAATAGGATTCCTGTGACCTAACCGTAGATTTCAAGTAGGGTTGTGTAAGTTGGCAAGTTTAAGAAGAGGTTGTGGGTAAGAGATGTGTGTGCTTGGGTCTTTAGTAAACGGGTTGTACAGGCCACATAGGTCTGTGCTAAATATTTAACTCTGCTTATTAGGATTCAACAGGCTTTCCAGTTATTTTTTTGTTGTGTGTTTTTTTTATTTAAGATTGTCTGAATGAATGCCAATGTTCTGTTATTATACAGTGGGCTGTCATGTTGCAGGTATTTAGCAACGGATGTCCTGTATATTTCCCAGTGGTAGTCGGCTGTCCAGGATATCTCTGTACCTGGGATAGTGTTTTGCTGCTGGTAGAGAAACCTAAAGCTTCACATTGGAAATCAATGTCACTGTTTTGTTGACTTGTGACCTGGGTGTTCCTGTTTAGCTGAGCTGTGCTTCTCTGAAACTGCTGACCTCCTTTTTTTTCAGTGCTGTCTGCATTAGTCTGGAAGTACACAGTTTTATAGTATGAATTTATGTCCGTTTTATTTTTTATTTTTCCTCCAATCACTTTTTTCTTGATTATACCCATATAGCTATGTCTCTACAATGCTTCCCTACAATTGCGTATATCGTACAGTGGTCAGGTGATCTGCTGCCACATATCAGCATTGTTAGGGAGGGTGCAAAGGACAGAGGGGCTCTCAGTCGCTGTTCATGTGGGAGAAGCGGGGCAATGGTTCTAAAACTAGGATTTGTGCTGCCTGTGCCATTTGGTGCTTGGAGCATCAGCATGCACACCTCTAGTCCCAACCGAGGGTGTTCATTTGTGGGGGGTGCTACACACGGGCTACAGGAGTCCGGTGCAAGTTTTTTTTTTTTTTTTTTAAGGGGAATGTATGACACTTAAAATCACACTTATATAGAACTCGTTAAAAACGCAGCGTGGTGGGCCCGCATGTATTTAAACCGACTCCATAGAAAATAAGCCCTACTGTGTCTCTTGCCAAAATTAATATAAGACCTGGCTTATTTTTGGGGAAACACGGTGGTAGTATGACCATCTCTCCTAAAGGAAATTCTGCACTCTAAGTGCTGATGTCAGCAACTTCTTGCACACCCTCCTCTTTACTCCATAGCACATGCTGGTGTGATTTAAACTGAACCTAAAGGGGTTGTAAAGAAAAAAAATCCTAAATAGCTTCCTTTACCTTAGTGCAGTCCTCCTTCACTTACCTCCATTCTTTGATTTTTTTCCTTTAAATGTCCTTATTTCTTCTGAGAAATCCTCACTTCCTGTTCTTCTGTCTGTAACTCCACACAGTAATGCAAGGCTTTCTCCCTGGTGTGGAGAAAGCCTCTTGAGGGGGCGAGCAGGCACTGTGTGGAGTTAGACAGAAGAACAGGAAGTGAGGATTTCTCAGAAGAAATAAGGACATTTAAAGGAAAAAAAAATCAAAGGATGAGGTAAGTGAAGGAGGACTGCACTAAGGTAAATGAAGCTATTTGGGGGGACATTTTTTATTTTATTTTTTCCTTTACAACCCCATTAAGCTTACTGTTTTCAAGGTAGAAACAAAGGATAAATCGGTCAATGAGTCAGTCATTGTGTCTATTTTGTAGCAACTACTTATTTCTGCTTTTTGACCTATGCTTGACCTGGCCACCATCGGTCAAGTTTTCAAGCTCACATATTTAATCCGCTGTCAGGGGAAAAAAAAGGAAATTGCTGGGATAAACATCTTGAAAAGGAGGAAGTGAAATTTCCTTCAAGCCTAGAAAATAGGGGGGGGAACAAGTTGCATTTCTGCAGACTTGGTAATATTTAGTAGTTCAGATTCTTTACTCTCTACATTACTGGTTCTCAACCTCCGTTCTGTGGTCAGTTTGTTGCCCTGTAGTCTGTATGATAAACTAACCGAAATGTATTTGCCAGGCTAAAAAAAGGCTACTGTATTTTGTCAACCTACTACACGTTTTAGCTCCGAGTGATCAGTATAACAATGGTGCCTTCCAGCCTCTGTCACAGGGAAAAGGCCAGGGAAAATTTTTAATACGTAAATGCTGGCTATCTTTTGCACACATTGCGCATATTTTGGGCCCTTCCTCAAACTGCTAGCTTCCTGGGCTTATGCTGAGCGGCTGGCCTGCTGCATTCTGAACACAGGAGGTTTGGTCACTCACCTTTTTCAAAGGATGCTTTGTATTATATAAATGAATGCAGCATGTTCCCTGGTGAGGTGGAGCGGTGATGTCATGCTCTACACCTCTTCCAATTGGAGAACATAGTGAAATAAGCAAGGATACAAGAAGAAAAAAACATACAAAGGAATGAACACAGTCATTCAGTTTTTTTTTTTTTTTTTATGTATTAAAGCGGGGGTTCCGCGGTCCGGATTTTTTTGGTTCATTAAACTCAAATGTTCAAAAAATAGTACTCGCATATTTAATGTCGCCACTGCCCCACATTCTGCGTTGGCATCAAATGTGTCTTTTTTTTAAATTTTATGCTGGCCGTTTTCATTTTGCTTGTGGGCAGCGTGAAGCCCACAAGCAAATGCTTTCACGGAGAGGTGAGTGCGGATATCCCACCATTCAGCGCTCTATCCCGTGCATGAGCAGTGCATTCTGGTGACATCTGGGGATACCCTTACTTTGTGGATTTTTCCCTCGTTTCCTGCTTTGACTACAGGACAAGTAGTGAAGGGAAATCTCCCCAGTGGCACAGATTTGGGGGGGGGTCTGTAAGGGATTATAGATCTCCCTTATTCCATCAAAATTGAGTTTTTTTTAGTGACACTTTTTCAACTTTTCCAAACTTTGCTTAGTTGTGAATCACCTTCACTCCATTTTCAGTGCCCACTTACCTCACATACTTGGGGGAGAAGACCATGTGGCCACCAAGCTAAATGACCAGCATGTATTTAATGTTTTCTCAAATGTCAGTTGGAACCCATAAAGTCTTCACCTGCCACTTATTAAGTAAACCCCAGAATGAGCATGTTCTCCCACAATGCAGTTCTACTGAGATTTCTGAGCTCCATACCGTCACATTGGTGTGCCATGGGTGAAAACGTGGAACATGTGCCGTACATTTGGAAAACCTGCTCTAGGTCACATCTACACAGTGCTTTGAATAACATTCCATTGACTCATCAAACTATATTGTCTTGTACAAAAGTTAATTGACACTATAAAGGTGCAGTAGGGAAAGTAAAACCTAAGTAATTGCAGCTGTTTTTTTTTTTTTTGTCTTTGGGTTGAACCTGTTCCCTTAATTACATTGCTCAATGTCGTAGCCTTAGCATTTAACAAATATATGCCTTTTCTATTGCTATGAACTGTTTTCTATTTGGTAATAAAGCGAGGTAGGGCTTTACTAGTCAGCATAGCAGAATATAGTAAGGAGAAATATTGTAGGTGAAAAGCTTTGGTTGTTATATTCACAAGAATGCAATGTAAGCAAAATATTCTAAAATACAATTTCCCCCTGCAAGTTAATGTCACAATGTGCTAGTATTGCATACTTGTCTTTAAAACAAAGTCTTCTAGCGATGTGATGTCGCCACTGAGGCCCCGTACACACATCCGAGAACCTCGTCGGGCTAAACTCATCGTTCTGCCTGACGAGGTTCCCGATGAGCATTCGGAAAGCTCGTCGAGCCAAATTTCCTCATTGAACAACGAGGAAAAAGAGAGCATGCTCTCTATTTTGGCACGACGAGCTTCCCGACGGGATGCTCGTCGGAAGTGTACACACGACCGAGAACCTCGGCAGAATATGTCTCCCAGCGAGCTTTTCGCTGGATTCTGCCTAGAACCTCGGTCGTGTGTACGGGGCCTCACAGGTGTTCCGGGTTCGCACACTCTGGCTGTTTGACTGAACAGTGATGACATCACTGCCGCATGGGAGCTATTTCATGGCACAGCAGCCTGAAGGGATGGCGGCATACTCAGTATGTCGTCCCTTCAGAGCATAGCGCACAAGTGCCAGTGAAAGTCACTGGCTGCAGAAATTGTGCTTCTTCCTAAACTGTGCATATTTAGGAGATCTAACCTGCTTACAAGATCTGGTGGCAAAAGTACACACGTGTGTGTGTGTGTGTGTGTGACCAAAATCGTTTTTAAGTTTTTAATATAATAATAAATTGTAGTGTTTTTTTTTTTTTTTATACAAATGTGTCACTGCCAACCGCTTTTTGATGTTTGACCATATACTACTTTAATGTAATGCACGCTGTCCATGTCCTCTTCATAGTGTGTGTGTGTGTGTGTGTGTAATATATATATATATAGGGGCTGCACCTAACTATCATTTTCATAATCGATTAGTTGGCCAATTTATTGTTTCGATTAATCGGATAATGGCCTTAAAAAGGGGGGGGGGGGGCAATTTGTTGTTGGGCAGATTACAAAACACATCGCATGCTTTTCTGCAGCTTCTCCATTGAAGTATATTGAACCAAAAAATAAATAAAAAAATAGCACCGTTTTGCGTTAAAGTCCTTGCCCTTTCCAAATATGCAGCAGCTGGAAAAAATCATGGGTGTGAACCTGTCCCATAGGAAAACATATAAAAGAACTGTAGTGTGTTTCTGCAAAAAACACCCCGGCCTGAGATGTTTAGTAACATAATGGGGGTTAAAAAATACAAAAAAGTACAAAAAGAGCAAATCGCTATTGTAAGGAGTTCATTTTTGTACTGTGGGACAGTGAGTTATATTTACAGTAGTGATTTTGCTTTTTTGTACTATAAAAGGCTAATTTTAGTTTTTTTTTAACCCCATTATTTTACCGGCCGATTAATCGATTATGAAAATTGTAATCGATTAATTTCATAATCGATTAGTTGTCGATTAATTGATTAGTTGTTTCGGTGTGTGTGTGTATATATATATATATATATATATATATATATATATATATATATATATATATATATATATATATATAGTTCAATTGTTTCCACTGTTTGTAATAAGACACATGCAATGCACAGTTGACTATGCAGTCAAAGTAGACCATTTTAAGCAGACGAGTCATTTTATATGTAGTGTAGAGCTAATCTCTGAACCTAAACGTATTTATTTTTTACAGGTACTTGTATAGCAGTCATTTTACACATTCACATCTATCCCTGCTCTCAAGGAGCTTACAATGGGCTTCTATCCTCCAGTTTGTTCAGTTAAACATTTAAAAAATGAAAGCTAGAAGCTGTCTGGTTTCCATGCACAGTATTGATAAATCCCCTTGATTTGAAAGTGAGTGATCACTTGAGATAAATCAAGAGGCAGTTTTACCTTCAAAGTAAAAGGATAACTGGACAACTGAGGGTAATCTTCCTGTTGGTCAGTTTTGCAGAGACTTTTTTATTTTTTTAAACAAGCTGAGTACCTAGGGAAATAACCGTGGCCCCAGAGGTATGGTGGTTTGTGTACAGAGGTTGCTAAATTTGTTGATGCCAATAAAACGTTCAAAGGAAACCTATATCTTTAGATTAAACCTACAGATTTCACTTTTAGCCTTAGACAGACACAGGATTTTCTGTGATGGTTGCAGTAGAATTCAGATTTTTATAAAACATGCAGTTTTGTGTGCAAAATTCAACTTGCCACTTTTAAGAAATAAACCTTGTGTATTTGTCTTCCTACAGCTGGATTACGGGGAGTAGTACGCGGTGGACTGGCAGGCTTTGCTCTTACAAGTATCTATGCTTTATACAACAACTGGGAACACATTCGGGGATCTTCAACACGGCTATCATTATGAGCACTTTTTGAATTGCACAGAACTGCTTTCAGTCTTTCTGAACATTCTACTTCTATGAATTGCCACACTGGAGCCCTAAGGTGGACAATTGTTTGTTGGAGGTAAACAAGGGTATGTAAGGATTAGTGGACGTTGAGGAACCATCAAAACGCATGGCTGTGAAAGACTTCAGTCCATACTTGCCGCCCACTGAGCCAAGGAAAGGCCTGGATAAGAAGGATCGTTGTCAGTTTTAACACTTAAAAAATTATATATATTTAATGTTACCAAATTATATTGTATTGTATTACTAGCTATGTTGTACTTTAAGTTTAAATTAAAGCTGACGTAATGCGAGAACTAGCTTTTTATTCTCATGTATTGACTATGCGGAGGGGCACATAATACCCAACATAAGAAATCCAGAGTTCCCCATTGTAGACCTCTCTTATAAAATTGCTAGTTGTCTGGCTGTCATGATCATCCTCTGGGTTAAATTCTTTAAATCCCTTGCCTATAAAAATAATACAGATTAGTAGTTTGGATTTCACAGAACTGACCCAGAAGATCCTGAACTCGAGGAGCTGGGTAGCTAACCATTCCAAATATATTTTTGAGGACGTGTGTTCTATGGCCTGGTTCGCACCTAATGTTTTTGGTGCTTTTTGCAAAAACGCACTACAGTCCTTTTTAACATGGTTTTCTTATGGGACGTGTGCTTTTTTTTTTTTTTTTTTTTTATGCAAAACTGCTTTTTGGGTTTAATAGACTTCAATGGAGAAGCTGCAGAAAAACCTTTTGTTTGCCAGATTAAAATGTGCAATAAACAAGCCAAAAAAAAGCACTGCAGAAATGTATCAAAAGCCATAGGTGAGAACAAGGCTTTAAGGTATACTAAAACTTTCAATGTGGGAGATTTTGATAAGACTTGGGGTTCCTTTGTCCGAAAGTCCACAATTTCCTACCTTTTTGTCCATTGAGAGACTCCTGTTCTAAAATGTAGTTCTTTAGGGCCTCATGCACATGGGGCACTTTCTTTTCCTTTGGCAACAGTGGAAAAATGCTTGATGTGTGTAAACATGTCAAGCTCTTGGACATTTCAATTAATTTCATTGACCAAAATAACGTATTCTGTCACTTGAAATTAACACTTGACGCGCCTAGCATTAACATGCGTTTAGACACCATTTTACACGCATCAAGCATTTGTTTTTTGTGTTTTTCTGCCATAACACTTCTGCTCCTGGATGCGCCGGCAGTGGGGCTTTTTTTCCACCTCTAAACACCTATGTGTGCAGTGATGTTTAGAAGCAGAAACACTATAGGGGCCCGCAGTCCCTGCCTGAAAAGGGCAATTGTTGAGGCCTGTTGTAGCCCGTGTCAGGTCTATCAACTTTGAACAAGCTGTGCCTGAATATTAGAGAAGAAGCAAATGTGCAGGAGGAGATATTGGAGTGTATATACCTGAATGTATATAGTTGTCCCAGCAAGTTCTGCAAAATTCCATTGGGCTGCCTATGCCCTATCCAAGTTCAAATCCCTCAATAAAACATAAAAACAAGCACATGGACTGTTTTTTTCTGTCTTGGAGTGTCTGAGAGGTGAACGCCAGGCAGGGTGACAGGTGGGTCACAACACTTAGCAGCCCCTGTGGGAGTACCGCTACATGCAATATGCACTGCTCAAAAATAATTAACGGAACACATTTTTGAATCGGGACTCCTGGGATATTGATCTAGTCAGTTAAGTAGCAGAGGGGGAGGGGTGTATACAGAGGGGGGTTGCTAATCAGTTTCAGCTGCTTTGCTGTTAAGTTCCAGGTGCCTAGATGGGCAACAATGAGGCAACCTCCAAACCAGGAATGTTTTTTCGGGTGGAGGTGTCTGACATTTTTTTTTTTTTTCCCTACTCCTCTTTTCTGATTTTTTTTTCACTAGTCTTGCATTTGGCTAGGGTCAGTGTCACTACTGGTAGCACGAGGCGATACTTGGACAGGCAGTCCAACTCCTCCAGGATGGCACATCAATACGTGTCATTGCCAGGTTTGCCGTGTCTCCCAGCACAGTCTCAAGAGCATGGAGGAGATTCCAGGAGACGGGCAGTTACTCTAGCAGAGCTGGAGAGAGCCGTAGAAGGTCCTTAACCCATTAGCAGGACTGGTATCTGCTCCTTTGTGCAAGGAGGAACAGGATGAGCACTGCCAGAGCCCTACAAAATTACCTTCAGCAGGCCACTGGTGTGAATGTCTCTGACTAAACAATCAGAAACGCACTTAATGGGGGTGGTCTGAGGGCCCGATGTCTTCAAGTGTGCTCACCGACGGACACTGGATCTCAATGGGCTTTTTCCATTGAACACCAGAATTGGCAGGTCTGCCACTGATGCCCCTATGATTTTCACAGATAAGCTCAGGTTCACCCTGAGCATATGTGACAGATGTGAAAGGGTCTGGAGAAGCTGCAGAGAACGTTATTCTGCCTGTAACATCGTTCAGCATGACCATTTTGGTGGTGGGTTAGTGATGGTCTGAAGAGGCATATCCATGGAGGGACGCACAGACCTCTACAGGCTACACAATGGCACCCTGACTGCCATAAGGTATTGGGATGAAATCCTTGGACCCATTGTCGGACCCTACGCTGGTGCAGTGGGGTCCTGGGTTCCTCCTGGTGCATGACAAAGCCCGGCCTCATGTGGTGAGAGCATGTAGACAGTTCCTGGAGGATGAAGAAATTGAATCGCCCTTACACTCACCTGACCTGAATCCAAAAGAACACCTTTGGGACATTGTGTTTCGGTCCATCCGTTGCCGCCAGGTTGCACCTCAGTCTGTTCAGGAGCTCAGTGATGCTCTGGTTCAGATCTGCAAGCTTTGCACATCTAGGAGGGAAATTTTTGCCCATTCTTCTTTTGTAAAATAGTTCCTGCTGGAAGGTGAACTACCACCCCAGTCTCAAGTCTTTTACAGACCAACAGGTTTTCTTCTAAGATTGCACTGTATTTGGCTCCATCCATCTTAATTCAGCGCTTCTGTCCCTGCTAACGATAAAGCATCCCCGCAACATGATGCTGCCGCCACCATGTCTCATGGTGGGGATGGTGTGTTCAGGGTGATGTACAGTGTTGGTTTTCCGCCACACATAGCGTTTTTGCTTTTAGGCCAAATTGTTCAATTTTGGTCTCGTCTGACCAGAGCACCTTCTTTCTATGTTTGCTGTGTCTTCCACATGGCTTCTTGCAGGCTGCAAATGGGACTTCTTATGGCTTTAAGGGGTATGAATACTTTTTCAAGGCACTGTGTATATATAATACAGTGCATGGTATATAGTGCAAAGTATATAATACAATGTATTGAAGTTGTTAAGGGAAACCCTATGGACAGTATTAAAAAGGAAAAAAAAAACATAAAATGGCATTGGGTCCCCTGAAAATTATCACTTTTTTATTCCTATTACAAGGAATGTAAACATCCCTTGTAATAGAAAAAAGCATTACAGGTTCTCTTAAATATGAGATCTGGGGTCAAAAAGACCATCTCATATTTAGATTTAAATGCAAAAAATGGAAACTAATTTTTTCAAATGACAAAAAAAAACGTTTCTTTTAAGACGCATGGGCGGGACTTCCACCCAGCAAAGCTATGGGGGCCATCTTGCCCTCACTCGCATCCCCACACAGACAGGAGAAGGACCCGATCGCCTCCGCCACTACCGACAGCTCCGGTAAGCGGCGGAGGGCACGGGAGAGCGGCGGGAGGGGGGGCCCTCTCCCGCCACCGATAACGGCGATCTTGCGGCAAATCCGCCGTGGAGATTACCGTTATCGGGACCACTCACTGAAGAGATGGATATCTCGATTGTGGCAGCAGCTGCTGCCGTTACCGAGATATCCATCTTTAAAAAAAGGACGTATATATACAGTGAGGGGTCTTAAGTGGTTAAAATTAAGGTGAAAAAAGCACCTGGAAGGTGGCTTACACCCACATGTCCTTAAAGAAGAAGCATGCGTGCGGGAGCCGGCAGACACTCCTTTAGGAATGACACGGTCGCTGTTGCTAAAGTGTGCCGTTGTCTATGGCGCATGCGCCCGCCATTTTTGTAAATATCTCCTAAACCATGGAGGCTTAGGAGATATTTCGAGCACCTACAGGTAAGCCTTAATCTAGGCTTACCTGTAGATAAAAGTGGTTATTACGGGTTTACAACCACTTGACTGGTTGAGCTTTGTTTTCAAACCATATTGACTGTCTTGATACCACTTGCTTGGCACAAAGCACATATTTCAAAAGGGATCAAAGTCTTTACCAAGTAACCACAGACTTCTATAGATGGAAAGATACTTGAGAGTTTGATAAAAGAGCACATATAATATTGTTTTCTTGCGAAAACTCTTCTAAATCAAGTCCGCATTGATTGATTTGATTGCACCAAAAAAAACAGAAGCTGACAAACAAATCTGCTTTCTTTCTTTTTTTTTTTTGAGGAAGTAAGCAAAAACTTAGAAAAACAAGTTGTTAAACTGTTAAAAATAGTATATTAAGTTGTTAAAAAATATGTTAAGCTGGTAAAAATAGTATATTCAGACTTTGCAAAAGCATTTCTAATGCCCCATACACATGATCGGAAATTGCGACAGCAAAAGTCCGATGTGAGCTTTTGAACGGAAATTCCGACCGTGTGTATGCTCCTTCAGACTTTTTCTGTCGGAATTTCTGCCAACAAAAGATTGAGAGCTGTTTCTCAAATTTTCTGACTGAAAAAATTCCTGTAGCAATTCCGTTGTGCAAAATTATGATGCATGCTCAGAAGCATTGAACTTAAAGGGTCACTAAGGCCGGAATCACACTTGTGCGGTGCGAATTTCAGCTCTGTAATCTCTGTAGATAGATAAGGGAAGTGTTCAGCAGATCCATTGCGTTTTAGCTCCGAATTTGGAGACCTGGGAGAAGTTCCGGGTGAGAGGAGAGTGGGGAAAAAGTGTATTGAGCTGAATGAGAGAAATTCCTGGAGAGAACTGAACACATCTGCGAATCTGCTGCGTACCCATAGAAGATAATGGGACTGAATTCGCACCTGAGCCGCAAGGCATGAAATCCGCACACGTTTTTTCTGCAATGCGCATCGCGAACGCATCGCACATATGTGAACCAGCCTCATTGAAAACAATGTAGAAATGTTCTGCGTATTAGATGCGGTTTAAGCCGCAACCAATTCGCATAGGTGTGAATCCGGCCTAAAGGAAAACATTTTTTTTGCTGAAATGACTGTTTACTGGGTATAGAGACATAAAAGTTAACTAATTCCTTTTCAAAATGATTAAAAATCAATCATATAATGTACCTGCAGGTTAGTTTCACTTTTGAACTGGCTTCATGTTTCTGTGAAGTAGAAATAGACACACAGAACAAAAACAAACAAATCCAGGGCAGTGTTTTGTTTTAAAAATGAATCTGATTGGTTCTGGGAAGTTTTAGACACACAGCAATGACAGCTCAGACCACCATGAGAAAGCTCCCAGCACTGTGGTTATAAGGAAACAGACAAGCAGCGGTATTACTACAAATATCACTGCCAAGAGTCCATTATAACTGAAGTGGATAGCTTCAGATACAGTAGTTGCTCAACAAATTGAAAAGTTTTGGGGTCCTGTTTAGTGTTGGAGACTCGAGTCCCTCTTAAAGAATGTGATCCATTGAGACAGTGTCACAAATTAAAGGCACTACCAACCAAAGACAGAGAGTCATTCCAGTTCATTCAAACTAGGGTTTAAATAGATAGTCCAACTGGCTATCAGTCCCTAAAATTAAAGGAATTTTACATCATCAACCAGTAAGGTGAATAACTCGACAGTTCACAGTTGCAGGTTGGCATTTATTGCGAATGACGCTGGATTTACAGCACACCCCCATGTTGAGGGCATGTGACCTGGTATGGTTCGGGGGGGGGGGGGGGCACTCGCTCCCCCCCCCCCCTTATTCCTGGCCTGCCGAGCTGCATGCGTGGATAAGGGTTTGGTATGGATTTTGGGGTAGGGGGGCCCACATAATTTTTAATTTTGCTGTGTTATTCCTTTTGGTAGGAGTCTAAAATGTATATATTTTTTTTTTTTTTAACAATTTTGGTGTGGGGCTCCCTTCAATATCCAGACTCGATGGGCCTGGTATGGATTGGAGTGGGGACCTCCACACTGTATTTAAATTTTTAATGCTGACATTTGTTTTGTTTAAATTCAGCAAGGAATCCCACAGATAAGTCATGGTTGTAAAGGACGCTAAACCAGCTATTCGCAATTAGTCCAAATGAAAAAATTCAGTCGTTAATATTGTTATAACTTTTTTTTTCGGATTTGTTGACATTTGTTACTATCTCCAATCAGAAATTCAGGTACATACGGATCTCTGAAAATTAAATTTTCGTCCGAAAACAAATCGTAACGAAACAAAACTCAGATGTCTACACAACAGTCTGGAAAACACTACAAGCAGAGCCCAGTGCCTGAAGATCATATTTCAGGCTAGTCCTGCAATCTTCAGTCCAACAGGGTAAAGGCTGCTGATGAGGATAAGCCCAGTCTAGAAAGCTACTGTATAGAGACCAGTTCAAGCAGCATATTAACCCCTTCTTGCCAAGGGTACACACATATGCAGCTTTATAGAAGTAGGTCTTTATGCACGGGGCCACATATTTTTGTACCTGTGTTTATGCTGGGAGCATGCTGCACAGCACAGCTTAGAGACCAGACTCTCATCAACAGCCCTGGGTCCTGTACTGACGATCAGGAACCAGACCTCTGATTGGGTATCACAGTGATCAGGCACTAATCAGCCCACCCCTGTGTTTTTTGAATAAAGAAAAAGATACATTTTATAGAGACAACTCCTTGCTAGAGGAGAAAAAGGTAAACAAATAAGGGCTCTTTCACACGTCCGTTTTTTGGATGTCTGTTAACGGACCTCAATGCTTCCCTATGGGAGCGGATCCGTTAGCGGATGATGCATCCGCTAACGTCCGCCAGATCCGCATATGTTTTTTCGGACAGAAGAATGTCCTATTTTTCTTCTGTCCGGCCGAATGGATCGGATGCAAACGGACAGACGGTCTGTTTCCATCCGATTCCCCATAGGGCATAGCGGAGGAGAGACAGTGCACACTGTGCAGGGACCGCCCTGTCCGCCCGACAGCTCAGCGGAGACCCCCCGCTGAGCCGACGGACACACGGAGCGGACCGAAAAACGGACCGCACGTGTGAAAGGGCCCTAAGCGTGTGTAAAAAAAAAAAAAGTAAAAAAAGAAAAATAGCTAGATCAGGTTTTCATATAGGTCAGGATCAGGGTTATGATTAGGGTGAAGGTCAGAGTCAGTGTTTTGGCTAGGGTCAAGGTCATGGTCAGGGTCTGTGTATTTTAGGTAGGATAAAAAAAAAAAGGCAAAATCCGCACCATTGTTTATGGGCCCTAATACGAGTACAAATAACATACAGTGTATATGGTGTCACTGCAATTGTCAGAAGCAGGAGAATTTTAATTGGATTGTTCTTTGGCAGTAAGTTATGGTAATAGCATAAACTATACAACTAAATTATTATTTTTTTACTATGTTATGCCAGTTTTCCTTTGATAAAAAAAATGTATTACAATTTACCGACAAATGACAGCCCAATATGTCCTGAAAAAAAACCAGGTATAATTTACCCGGATACAATAGGTATAATAGGATAGCAATGATATTTACAGTTTTATAGACAAATGTCAAAGTTGCAAACTATGTATCCGACTTTGCCCTGCGACTTGAAGCCCGACATGCGTCCGACTTCAATGAACAGGGATCTGACTTTGATCCCCGACAATACCAGGCAATGTGTCTGGTATGAAACTTTAGGGGGAACTCCAAAATCCATACCAGACCTTTATCCGAGCACACAGCCCAGCAGATTAGGAGAGGGGGTGGGGATGGGCGAGCACCCCCCTCCTCCTGAACTGTACTAGGCCACGTGCCCTCAACATTGGAGGGGTAGGTGCTTTGGGGCAGGGGGGGGGGGTCCTGCACCCCCACCCCAAAGCACCTTGGGACATTCTGGACAAACTTACAACATGCCTGTGCGGAACCATAAATTACACCACATGTTCATCCTTTTTATCTTTCTCATAGCAAAACAGGTAATTGAAGAAGCATAGAAAACATTTGCTCCTGGTAGAATAGAGAGACTATTTTCATGGAAAATAAAAAGTTAACAGCTTTTAAAGTTAACGAGCATATTGTCAGACAAGTATAAACTTTAAGGTTTGGTAGCCAAGGATATCATATAAATATCTAAACCTAGATATAACCAGTCTTATGCCGCATACACACGGTTGGAATTTGTTCAAAAGTGTTCGATGTGAGCTTTTGGTCAGAGATTTCCAATCGTGTGTAGACTCCATTTTTTGTTGGAATTTCCGACAACCAAAATTTGAGAGCTGGTTCTCGCATTTTCTGACAACAAGATCCGTTCTCGTAAATTCTAAGCGCGTGTAGCCAATTCCGACAAACAAAATTCCACGCATGCTCTATCAAGTACGAGAAGGAAGCGCTCGGTCTGATAAAACTAGCGTTCGTAATGGAGATTTGGACATTTGTCACTCTGTAACGGACTGAATAGCACGAGGCTAAAAAGCGCAAATTGTCTCTCACCAAACTTCTACTAACAGGACTGGTATTGAACTTCCCTTTTCTAGTGCCGTCGTATGTGATGGACGTCACCGTGTTCTTGACGTTTGGAATTTCCAACATTTGTGTGACCGTGTGTATGCAAGACAAGTTTGAGCCAACATCCGTCGGAAATGTATCCACCGTTTTGTTGTCGGAATGTCTGATCGTCTGTACGCGGCATAACATGTTGCAGCTTACCATTCTTTAGATGTCATCATTTCATTGTTTCCTTTTTTTCAGACTAAAAAGCATTTTCAGCAAGTACAGTAAATATCGGTTAAGCATGGTACACACAAGCCAAATATCAGCCGATATTGCCCGGTTCAACGGAACCAACCAACATACAGTCTATGTGTATAGCCAGCCTGTTCAATAGAAGTCGGCTAAACGTCTGGCTTCTGTAGAATGGGAATGCTAAAAAAAAATCTGCCAATCACCATTCAATCATCGCTCTCAGCCAATGAATGAATGAAAACTTGTATAGCGCGGCACATGCAAACTAAATCGCCTCTGGGCTGCAAGCACTGTCCAATGTGTTCTGGCAGGGGAGGAGTCTCCCTGTCAGAACACAATAGCTCAGCGGGGAGATCACTGTACTACATCAGAGTACAGCAAGCTCCTCAGTTTTTATTTGTTTTTTTTTTAGCCCGCTGGGCTGAACAAAAAAAAAAGACTGGTAGTGTGTGCCAGGCTTTAATCTTGCAAGAAATGCGATGTCGTTTTTACTTTCTGGGAGCTATAAAGACAGCATAAATAATGTCATTTGTTTATGAATCTACAAGTCCCATCAATTTACCCTGTAATGGAGGTGAACAAAGGCAGACGTGTTTGAAGTCCATGTTGGTTGACAACTATGGCTCCTTGCATAGATACTATAGATAAATGATTGTAGACATAAAGGGACAAAATTGTGATATTCACAGCATTACAAAGTGACAAAGGGAAAAAAAATTAGAAAAATAAATGTATCCTCCACATATACAGACTGACAAGCTGCAATATTATGCCTTTTTGGTTTTGAGTTTGGATACGCTTCAATAGAAAGTACAATGCCTACCGTTCCGTTCTGCTCCATAGGGTAAGTGCATACCTACCCTACCCATTGTGCGCAAGTAAAAAAATAATAGGGGATGCCATTCAATAAAAGATTAAATGCAAACATTTAGAATTATGCTTACCCTGAAGAATATGAATCTGTACATATGTTATCAGTTTTTGAATATGTTTCTGTATTAAAAATACGTTTTCTCCCAGTTGTCTTCCAGGACAGCCCTTGAGAGATGGAGCTTCTCCCAGTGGGACAAAAACTCATTGCTATCAGATTTTAAAAGGTGGTCCCTTAGAAACATGGTCAGTTATTTGTGTTTCCTCCATCTGAGGAACCGTCTTTTAGGAAGGGGGACTCCGTCTCTTAACCGCTTCAATACCGGGGCTATTTTGGCACTTCTCGTACATGCATAAATCATAATTTTTTTGTTAGAAAATTACTCAGAACCCCCAAACACTATATATTTTTTTTAGCAGACACCCCTAGGGAATAAAATTCCGGCCATTGCAACTTTTTATCTCGCACATTATTTGCGCAATCATTTTTCAAACGCCTTTTTTTGGGGAAAAAATGGTTTTGTGAATTAAAAAATAACAAAACAGTAAAGTTAGGCCAATTTTTTGGTATAATGTGAAAGATTAAGTTACGCCGAGTAAATAGATACCTAACATGTCACGCTTTAAAACTGCGCACACTCATGGAATGGCGCCAAACGTCAGTACTTAAAAATCTCCATACGCAACGCTTATTTTTTTTTTACAAGTTACAAATTTAGAGTTCCAGAGGAGGTCTAGTGCTAGAATTGTTGCTGGCGCTCTAACGCACGCGGCGATACCTTACATGTGTGATTTGAACGGCGTTTACATATGTGGGCGGGACTTACGCGTGCGTTCGCTTCTGAGCGCGAGCTACCGGGGATAGGGGCGTTTAAAAATTTTTTTTTTATTATTTTTTTTTTTTTTTTACACAATTTCTTTTATTTTTAAACTTTTTTTGACATTTTTTTTTTTTTTGATCACTTTTATTCCTATTACAAGGAATGTAAACATCCCTTGTAATAGGAATGTGTGTGACAGGTACTCTTTATGGAGAGATGCAGGGTCAATAAGACCCAACATCTCTCCTCCAGGCTGGAAAGCATTAGATCGTGAAAAAAAATTCACAGATCTAATGCATTCAGCCGCTGTTGCGGCTGTGTTTACATTCCAGGACCCGGGCGTGACGTCATAACATCGCGCCCGGGCCTCCAACGATCATAGAGATGACTGGTGACCATCTGGTCACCAGTTTACTCTATGGTTTTCGACGGACGGCGGCGGATCGTTTCTCCGGGTCTCCGATGGCAAAGGAGAGCCCGGAGAAGCACCGGATGGCGGCGGGAGGGGGGGGCGTCCCCTCCCGCCGCCTAGAAGAGCGATCAAGCAGCGGAACCGCCGCTATGATCGTTCTTATGGTGCGCAGATTCGCCGCCTGAAGAGATGGATATCTGAATGATGCCTGTGGCTGCAGGCATCATTCAGATATCCCCACTGAAAGCCAGGCCGTCAATTGACGGCCTAGGTATTGAAGTGGTTAAGGGCTGTTCAGTGTTGTCGGTTGGTCCCTTTTTCAGACATGGTTCACCTTACCGAGATACTTGGCCTGCTTTTGGGTGTGGAGGTTGGTGATTCCACCTTTGCACATGGCTAAAGGAGACCCGTTCCAGCCTCCATTCGGAGCCCAGCGAGGGATACGAGTGGCATTGAATCATCTCCTTGGCAGCGTTCCACTTCTGAGCTGAAAGTGGCATCACTTGACCAGAGGTCTCCAGGCATCATTTCCGGGAGGGATGATCTTTGTTTGGCCTGCTGGCTAAATGAAAAAAACGAACAGTGTATGGTCAGCCTAAAGAGTAACTCCACTTCCGTTGAGAAAAAAATAATCTCCACTAAGTGATGATGTACATTTTAGGAATTTTAACAAAATTTCTTAGTCCTACCTTTGTCTGTTCTGAAATAAAATCTGTTTCAGTACGTCCTTTGAGAACTGATTCTGAATGGGAAAGAATGGTTCTCAGAGATGTGAAAATGTGGAATAGACCCCCCCCTTTAAGAGCTGGTTCTGGCCAGCTCAGTAGATTGTTTTAAAAAAGGCCTGGATACTTTCCTAAATGTACATAATATAAGTGGATACTAACATTTATAGGTAAAGTTGATCCAGGAAGGAATTTTTTTCCCCTGCTGGAGCAAATTGGATTATGCTTTATTGTTTTTTTTTTGCCTTCCTCTGGATCAACTGTGGGTATAGGATTGTATTAGGACTATACATGTATAAATATGTACAGTATAATCAGCTGGTGCACTCGTGTTCTAATGAAAAAAGCTGCAGTGTCTGCATCCCTTTAGCTGTATTTAACCCCTGTAGACTATCTCACTATAAATAACATTTCTATTGCAGGTGATGCCTAAACTTTTACTTGTATCTTAGTGCAGACTTTTTTAAGGTGTCTCCTTAACCACTTGCCTACTGTGCACCTACACCCCCTTCCTGCCCAGACAAAATATAAGCTTCCGGCACTGCGTCGCTTTAACTGACAATTGCGCGGTCGTGCGACGTGGCTCCCAAACAAAATTGGCGTCCTTTTTTTCCCATAAATAGAGCTTTCTTTTGGTGGTATTTGATCACCTCTGCGGTTTTTATTTTTTGCGCTATAAACAAAAATAGAGCATAAATTTTTAAAAAAATGCAATATTTTTTCCTTTTTGCTATAATAAATAACCCCAAAAAATATATAAAAAAAATATTTTTTCCCTCAGTTTAGGCCGATACGTATTCTTCTACATATTTTTGGTAAAAAAAAAATGCAATAAGCGTTTATCGATTGGTTTGCGCAAAATTTATAGCGTTTACAAAATAGGGGATAGTTTATGGAATTTTTTTTTTTTTTACTATTAATGGCGGCGATCTGCGATTTTTTTATTGGGACTGCGACGTTTATGGCGGACATTTCGGACACTTTTCTGACATTTTTGGGACCATTTACATTTATACAGTGAAAAATGCTATAGATATGCATTGATTACTGTATAAATGTGACTGGCAGTGAAGGGGTTAACCACTAGGGGGCGGGGAAGGGGTTAAATGTGTGTCCTATGAGTGTTCTAACTGTAGGGGGAGGGGGGAGACTGGGGGAGGTGACCGATTGTGTCCCTATGTACAAGGGACACAACTGCTCTCCTCTCTCCCTGACAGGGACGTGCAGCTCTGTGTTTACACACAGAGCTGCACGTCCCAGCTCAGTTACTGAGCAATCGCGTGTGCCCGGCGGCGATCGTTGCCGCCGGGCACTCGCACGGGATCCCCGCGGAGCGGCGGGTGCGCGCGCCCGCCGGCGGCTTTAAAGGGACATCACGTCATATGACGTGATGTCAGAACAATGAAGTCGTCTGCCCGCCGTCATTTGACGGTGGGCAGATGACAAGTGGTTAAAATCTATAGCAGATCCAAGGGCCTGGTATGGTCCTGTAGGTAAACCCATGCCGATTTTTTTATTTGAAATTTGGCGTGGAGTTCCCCTTCAAGATTCATACCAGACGCAGTGCTTGATCTTGGCAGGGATCCAAGTCAGATCCCCGTTCAATATCGTGCCGCGGCTAAACACAACCGCAGCTAAAACACTGTACAAATGCAGCTAATCGCTGTGCCTGATATATTGAATTCCAGCAAAACATAAACACGCTTTTAGCTGCGGTAAAACAGCCGTCGGTCTGAAAGGGGCCTTACAATAATGTCAGATGTATACTCACTTTTGTAAAATACTGTAAAAAACTAAACAAAGCCACACTTGACATGTATGCCTCTCTGCTATACACGTAGGCATTCTATTTTAGCATACTGCTGAGGTATGGGCCAGCTTCCAGATGTGTGTTTGTGATAAAGAAACAGCTGAGCCACCAGTAAGATTTTGCAATACAGTACTGGTATGGAAAACGTATCTGGCTAGGAAAAAAATATATAAAAATACTGCCAGGGTGTGTTACATAAGTAAGTGTAAATGACTGGATGATTCTTCTATTTGCAGACTAAACAGACAAATTCTCCCCCTCCCAGAACAACCCCCCACCCGCCAAAACAAATCTCTGTCCCCCTCCACCATACCCAAAATCTCCAGTCCCAACACAATCCCCCCTATTTCCTCATCCCAGCGCTTATCCCAACCCACTCCTAATACAAATCACCTTCTCCTATCAGCACAAATCCTCCTTCCTCCCAATACTCCCCGGGCCACCCACACAGGGTACCACCAGGCCTCCTGTAGGGAGACATAGTCAGCAGGGGGATCGGTGTGGCAGGACAGGGGATGATTACAGAGGAGACAAAAGGGAAGGGAGAGAGAGGCGCTAGGTGCGATCCATGCTGCTGTGATCACCGAATCGCTGGAGGAAGCCATTACAAGGATACAGGGCCATGGGAAACTCCAGTGAACGGTCAGATGTTCTGTCATATAGACTGGGATGCTGTAACCAGAGCATTTCAGAGGCTTAACCACATCTCCATCATATTTTTAAACATTTCATTTAAGAAAAACCACTGCACCAGCAGCTATCTGGCGCCTCTCTCACCCCCTTCCCTTTTGCGTCCTCTGTAATTGTCTCCTGCGCTGTCGCACCGATCCCCCTGCGTGCTGATGTCCCCTATAGGAGGCCCGGTGGTACCCTCTGTTGGCAGGCACTGGTATCCGGGTCTCGGGCAACCCGGAAACATTATTAAACACCCAGATTGTCCGGGCAAAAATTGGACAGATGGCAACCCTAACATACATAAAACTTGTAAAAGGGAGCAGTTAAAAAAGGTCTCGTATGCACCCAAATGATAAAGTCCATAGGATGTGTGGATAAAAGAAGACACCAACGCCGATGAGGGAGAGTAGATCTACACACGATCAGACATGTCCGATGAAACATGTCCGACGGACCGTTTTCATCGGACCACACTGAAGTGGTCTGTTGGTCTGATGTGTGTACACACCATCGGACCAAAATCCCATCGGACCAGAACGCATTGACGTAGAACACAACGACATGATGAAAAAACGAAGTTCAATGCTTCCAAGCATGCGTCTACTTGATTCTGAGCAAGCGCGGGATTTTGGTCCGATGATTTTGTGTACTAACCATCGAACCTGTCCGACGGACAGGTTTCTAAGCATGTTTTGAAACTTTTGTCCCCTGGAAAACGGTCCGATAGGCCGTACACACGATCGAACGTGTCCGCTGAAACTGGTCTGCAGACTAGTTTCAGCAGACATGTTCGATCGTGTGTACGTGGGCCTTACATCACCGCTGTGTGATAAAGCCAATTCCCTTACCAGCTAGTATTGACTCTCAAATTATAGAGAGGTCAACACCAGCATACAAGAAACAAAATTGGATAGATCATCTGTGGCGAAGGCTCTGCATCCTCCGTCACTCCAGGCTTTCACCATAGGATAACCTTAAAAGAGATGTAAATGACATCAGTATGTCCCAAAAAGCTAAAATGCTAGTTTATTTAAAGTGGTTGGAAACCCAAAATGTTTTTTTTTTTTTTTTTTTAAATAAAAACCTGCAAGACAAAGGCATAATAAGCTAGTATGACTAGCATACTAGCTAATTATGAATAACTTACCTTAGATCAAAGCCTCCGAAGCCGTCCTCGTCTCCCCCCCTGGCCGCAGACATCTCTCTGGATGGTTACTTCTGGGTAGCGCCACTTCGGCGCTGTGATTAACCGGAGCGGCAATGATGTCACTCCGCGCATGAGCCGTCAGAGCCAGCATTATCGATTCATAAAACCGTCATTTTCAGTGCGCCTGCGCCAATGTCTAATAGATATCAGTGTATTCTTTTTGGCAAATATCTCCTAAACTGTGTAATGCCACGTACACACGGTCGTTTTTTGCGATGAAAAAAAACATTGTTTTTTAAAACGTCATTTAAATTGATCATGTGTGGGCAAAACGTTGTTTTTTGTCTTAAAAAAAACGACCAAAAAAAAATTCCAACATGCTTGAATTTTTTGTGCCATTTTTCAAAACGTCGTTTTTTGTTTCACAAAAAGTCACCGTGTGTAGCAAAAACGTAGTTTAAAACGACGTTTTTCAACCCGCGCATGCCCAGAAGCTAGTTATGAAGTGTGCTTCAATGGAAAAGAGTGGTGAACGTAACCTCGCTTTTTGTGAAAAAACGATGGTGTGTATGCAACATCGTCTTTGAAAGTGACGTTTCAAAAACGTTGTTTTTTACTTCACAGAAATCGTCGTTTTTTTTCATCGCAAAAAACGACCGTGTGTACGCGGCATAAGTTTAGGAGACATTCCAAACACCTACAGGTAAGCCTTAATCTAGGCTGCAATCCTTTTTTTTAGGCTTTGTTTCTTCTATTGTCATCTAGTAAGGATCAAGCCAGCAAGTCTTTTTTCAAAAGCTCAAGCTCCCCAGTAGAATCTGTCAGTTTACATGGATGAGACAAAGCATTTAAAACAATCAGATTTAGGGAGCTTTGGTGGATCAACGTGAATGGCACTGCGCTGATAAGCCGTTCACCTCTGCAGCCAAAGGTTCGGGTCCCGGTCTCGGCTACATGTAAATTGAGTTTGGTGGTCTCAGCCCGGCTCCCGGTGGGTGTGCTATGCAAGGTACGCCTGTGCTTAGTACGCCCCCCCCCCCCACAAAAACCACCACACTTGCACGCACACGAAATTGGTTTAACACGCACACACTTTGGCCATGCAGTCTCTTAAAAAAGAGAGGCAAAGGACCTATGGGGCTGGCTGAGCGGGCTAGGCCCCCTCACTTCCTCATAGGGGGAGTCCCTCTGCCCCGTCCGGGTCCCGTTGGGCTCCCAAGCGGAGCAGGTAGGGTGGGGTGAGGGGGAGGTCCTCCCTTACACCCGCCATTGCCATCGGGGGCATGGAGAAGGATGGCAGATTGCCTCCGGGGGGAGGGTCTGCCTACTCCCAACTCCTGCAGTCCGGCTCCTCTCTTGAGTTCACGCACACAAAAATACACTTAAAAAAAAAACAAAAAAAACAATCAGATTTATTTATTAATGTAAAACCCTTATCCCAATAGGAAGAAAACTACTGTAACTGATTATAAAGTGCGAGCTAGAGGTGTGTTACTGGCCAGATCACCAGGGGAAAAGGCTAAAAAACTAAATTGGTGCAGCCATCACATCTAATGACTGGTAAGCTGCAATATATTACATTTTTGGTTTTGCACCATCCTTGGTGTCATTGGGAGAATTAGTGTCCCATTATCGGTGTCAGTGTGAGGAATAGTGCCCCATTATTTGTGTCAGTGGGAGGAATAATCCCACAGGGGCTGGACAAAGTCAAGCAAAGGGCCACATTCAGCTTCTGGCCCGCAGTTTGGAGACCATTGATTTACAGGTATATTAAAGTGTTTGTTAACCACAGTGCTTGTGCTGTTTAATCTTCCCCCCTCTAAACTGCAAGAAAAACCTGGCCAATCCTGAGACTTCCTGTGTCCCCCTCTGTGTGCTGACCATGATAATCAGGGCTGCTGGGCCCCAACCACCGTGGCAGCTCTCCTCTCTTCCCTTTATCCCTGTCTGTCAGCTCTGTGTCTCTGTCTCCACCCCCCGCCCTCCGGCTGTTATTATTAGAAAAAAAAGCTCTCCATTCTGCCCCTCGCCCTGCCTGTCAGCTCTGTGTCTCTTTCTCCACCCCCCAGCTGCTATTATTAGAAAACAATAATAGATTTTGTCACTGCCAGCCCCTCTATTATAGCCATATACACTGTATATGCATTTTATTAAAACGAGGCATTGTAAATACCGTTTCAGGCTGGTCCCATGACTATTGGCCAGTCTCCAGGGCTTCTGTAAGAGGGGTTGAGCGGCCATGTGACCTCCCCGACTGACGTAAGAGGGAGATGTCAGCCCCTTCTGCAGTAGACCTGGCTCAGAGGTGTACACAGGGTCGATGCAAGGATTTTTGCAAACTAAGGCGAAGGTGCATTTTGCCACCCCCCCGGCGCGCTCAGACATGCACACACACACCATAGATTATATCTGTGGTCCATTAAGCTTTAATGGTTATGATGCTTAAAGTGATCGTTTAACTTATTTATCTTTTACAGAGAAAGATAGCATAGATGGCGTTATTCTGCATTGCGTTTTATATAATGTATTATTGCTGGGATTTGTAGTCCTCTGTAATTGCTGGTATTCTGCATTGCACGGTATAATGTACTATTGCTGGGATTTGTAGTCCTCTATAGCTGGTGGTATTCTCCATTGTGCTATATAATGATTATACTGCGCAATGCAGAATACCAGCAGTTACAGAGGACTATAAATCCCAGCTATAATACATTATATAAAATGCAATGCAGAATACCAGCAGTTACAGAGGACTACAAATCCCAGCAATAATACATTATATAAAAGGCAATGCAGAATACCAGCAGTTACAGAGGACTACAAATCCCAGCAATAATGCATTATATAAAATGCAATGCAGAATACCAGCAGTTACAGAGGACTACAAATCCCAGCAATAATACATTATATAAAATGCAATGCAGAATACCAGCAGTTACAGAGGACTACAAATCCCACCAATAATACATTATATAAAAGGCAATGCAGAATACCAGCAGTTAGAGTACTACAAATCCCAGCAATAATACATTATATAAAAGGCAATGCAGAATACCAGTAGTTAGAGGACTACAAATCCCAGCAATAATACATTATATAAAATGCAATGCAGAATACCAGCAGTTACAGAGGACTACAAATCCCAGCAATAATACATTATACAGTCTGCTTAATATATTATTACAGGGATTTGGTGTTTTTTTTTTAAACAGGAAACTTTAAAACAGGTCCCCCCTTACCTGTTTCTGAAGCCTTGTAAGTCGCGGCGGTGGCTCTGCAGGGGGCGTGTCCGGCCTGTGTGGTGAGCGTGGTGTGGACTCGTTCTTCAAATGCCGCCCCCAGCAGCAGCAGCAGCAGCCCACACATACTGCTGGCCCCGAGGACAAACCACCCCCCCCTTCATTAGTACAGACCCTCCAGGACTAACCACCCCCCATTAGTACAGACCCCCCAGGACAAACCACCCCCCTACATTAGTAAAGACCCCCCTCAGGACAAACCACCCCCCTCCATTAGTACAGATTCCTTCCCCTCCATTAGTACAGACCCCCCCTTTATTAGTACAGACTTGTCACTACCTTCATTAGAAGACCCACCCCCCTTCATTAGTATAGACTTGTCACTTCCTTCATTAGCAGACCCCCCCCTCATTAGTATAGACTTGTCACTTGCTTAACTAGCAGACCTCCCCTCATTAGTATAGACATGTCGGCGCTGAGTTTTCCGCCCTGTTCACTTGGCAGCGCTGGCACTGTAAGGCAATTGCCATAGTTGCCTTGCGCGAGCGCCGGCCCTGGGTGTACAGCAGCAGCGAGTCACATGACCGACCTGAAGATAGCTCTAAAACGGCATTTACATGCCTCGTTTTAATAAAACGCATATACAATGTAGTATGTCTGGCTATAATAGAAGGGCTGGCACTGATTTCAAAGTTTAATGCTTAGTTTTAATATACAATTGTGGTTTATGGGTGGTATACGCTGTGCTGTTACTATGCGGTTGCAAATATACATTTACATACAATTTTATTCATCGATTATCTGTACTTTTTATTCTGCTTACAATAATCTTTGTATAGTGTATTGGAGAAACAGTTTTTGCAAAGCAGCTTATTGGTAAAACTGAAGCTCCTGTGGAATGAAAATGGGCCTAGGCAAAAGGACAGCTGCATGAATGCCTACTGTGGTATATTAGGTATATTGACTGAAGGATAGGTTGCCCGTGTTTCAGCCTGCTTTGGAAGTTTCTAAGGTTAGCAAAGAAATGTGACACCTGAACACACAAATATGTGTCACTGGAGAGCCTGTTAGCTCAGAAAGAAGCCCCAATGCACTTTGAACTCCTAGAAAAATTGCTGATATTTTCTTTAAGCATGTTCCAGGTCAGCAATTCGTTAGATATGAAACTAGGTTGAGGGTGAATGCCCAAAGCCTGTGCCTAAGGCCTCATGCACACTGGACATTTTTACAGCTGCTGTTTTTAGCTTCAGGCATTTTTTTTTCCTGCAGCTAGTAAACTCCCCAGTATGTTATCCTGTGTGTCCATGCACACATAGGCTTTTATCAGTGTTTTTTGGCAGGGCTGTTTTGTGGCTGGGAAAAAAACCCAGAACAAGCGGGTGTGAAGAGGAGTTTTGCTGGAGGAGAATGGAGGGGTGATCTAGCCTGTACTCAATAGGCATGTGCAAAAGTGAAAAATTCGTTTCGTTTCGTTTCGTTTCAATTCGTCATTTAATAAATTTCGTTAAGTTAGGTTCGTTACATGTGTTGAATTCGTTTTCGGAATTCGTTCGTTTTCGACCGAATTTCGAAAAATACGGTCGAAATCGAAAATATTTCGACCGGTTTTCGAATTCGTTCGTTTTCGACCGAATTTCGAAAAAAACGGTCGAAATCGAAAATATTTCAACCAGATTAGAAAACAAATAGTCTCTTTTCGAATAGAATTTTTTTTCGAATTAAATTCGAAAATATATATATTTTTTTTTTTTTTCGAATTCCGATCGAATTTAGTCCGCGGGTATTCGATTCGGAATTCGAAAAAAAAAATTCGATTTCGACCTTTTTTTTCGAAATTCGGTCGAAAATGAACGAATTCCGAAAACGGTCGAAATTTTTCGCTATTATAGCAATTCGGAAATTCGTATGCATCCGAATGTCCGAATAATGGAAAATTCGTCCGAATTTCGATTCGGAACGAAACGAAATGCACATGCCTAGTACTCATCATAAAACATCTGTCACCGCAAGGTCACATAGGAATTGTTTCCTATGTGTCCCATTCACGCTGCAACGTGTGCGTGACATGCTGCATTTTACCGCAGTGCACCGTCCCAGTGCATTGCCATGAATGAAGTGTACATAAAAAAAAAAAAAAAACACAGGAGCCTTGTGATGTGTTAAATCGCACACCACACTGCCCCCTACTGCAGCTGGGAACAGACAGCTGCCGGAGCGGTAAATTGCTCCAGAAACTCTCCGTTCCCATGTGAATGTGTGCGGTCCAGTTCCTAACAGGTCACAGAATGGTACCAGTGGTTGGGGACCTCTGTTGTATAGTACAATTAGTGTAAATTATCAAAATTGCTGGATTCCTACCTTTCAGCAAGATGTGTTGCTGTGTGTATGTGGTGACAGGGTAGTAGAGAATGGCAATATATATCAGCAGCATTACTGAAGTCCATACTGAATAAATAATATACAAATTGGAGCCCTATTATTTTGCATGTGTTATAAATGAGCCACCTTTTCAGGGATGGGGATTAAATTGAAGAAACGTTTGCGAGATGGCCTTCCTGGAGACTGGTATAAGATGTAAGCTAAACGCTTGGCCCCCAGACTTCAAGACCAATACTCAGCCTGTTTTGTTCAAAAGATTTTATTGGTATTTCAGAATAAATAACATAGTAAACATATAATTTAATGTAGATAAAATAAAGTAACATAGGCAGCAGAATTGTAATATCAAATGAGAGAAAACAAGAATAGCAACAACATCAGTACATATTTTTGTTTAAAATTAAAGTAAATGTTGACTTATACATCAATAGTTTTCGAATTTTGGGGCAACAAAAACAAGAGAATAAAAATTGGAAATCATGGAATGAATCTAAAATAACAATATTAAATTAGAAATTTAATAAACAAAGGGTAAGAGGGGCAGGAAGGAAGGGAAGATAAAAAAAGAATTATCACCTCAAGTCTGATTCGAGGAAGGCTGAAGAGATATTGCCTTAAATTCATCAGTTTTAGTAAAGAGTGTCCAGCAAGCCCATTTTTCGTAAAACTCTGTGGGAGAGTCTTTAGCCTGTAGAATTAGGTCTTCCATTTCAGCTATTCTGTCAATCCTTTGGAACCATTCAGACAAGCTAGGAGGAGATGTGTCTTTCCAATGGGTAGGGATACACAGTTTGGCTGCATTTATTCAATGTATTAATATAGTGTTTTTATAAGTAGAATGAGGTAAGTCGGTATGATGAAATAGGTATTGTGCTGCCGTAAACTCCAGGGAAAAAGTGGTGATAAGGGAGATAATACGGTGTACTTCTTTCCAAAATGCTTGTATAAGAGGACAATCCCACCAGATGTGTAGAAGAGTTCCTATCGAGTTTTTACAGCGCCAGCATATAGGTGGGGTTGAAGAGTGGAATTTGTGGATTATATAAGGTGTCCTATACCACCTTGAGTAAAGCTTATATACATTTTCTTGAGCTAAGACATTCATTGAGCCTTTATGTATGTATTTAAATATGTGGGTCCAGTCACTCCTCTCTGAATTCTACTCCATCCCAGATCCTGTGGTGTGGCCAGGGAAGGGGATTAAAAAATTATACCACATTTGTGTAGAAAATACTTTAATTACCTTTAATGAATTTAAACTTGGGTATACCCTCTCTACTTCCCATCTTTTCCATTACCACTCAGACATGCCGTTTCCACTCAATTCAATACTCAGGGTTCAACCCTCATTCAAGGTAATTTAGAAACTCTATTGATGGAATATCCCCTAGACAAACCATTATCATATATATATATATATATATATATATATATATATATATATATATAGCACTCTCACCATCGGTCCATTTCGGTATGGAAGGCCTCCACTCCAAATGGCAAGCAGATGTCCCTGATATAGATACAGAGGATTGGGAAGACATGTGGGAATACCCCAACAACTGGTATCTGTCAGGTCGCCTAATCCCATTTAAACTAGTTCACAGAGTTTAATTAACAACACAATGCCTGAACAATAAACAACATCTACCCTGGGGCCTATCCCCATTGGAAATGTACCGAAACAATGTCTGACTCCAAACATGTTTTGGTCATGTCCCAAAGTGCAAGGGTTTTGGAGTGAAGTTACTCAATATATCACTTCCTTAACAACTATTCCCATCCCACTGACCATGGAAGTGTGCTTGCTCAGCCTAGTCGGCTCCCAGGCTTTTCTCTGAGCAATCAAGACCCTTATAGGCTGGCTTACTGCTGTTTTAAGCAAGGAAAGCCATAGTGATTAAATGAAAGTTGAAAGCGGCACCATCCATAAATTTTTGGAAGTCCCTGACTCCCTGGTAAATTCCTCCGTATCCCTGTATAAGGCCACTTATTCCTCACGTGGTTGGACAGCTAAGTTTGGTAAGGTGTGGAACATTTGGATGAAATTTTCATACAAATGAAACATAAGATGCATCACATAGTTATATATCCTTGGTGCGCCTGTCTGTACTGACAATTCAATTACCCCTTCGTCTTGGTGGTTTATTTCTTCATTGTTTTCTTTTTTTTTCTGTTAATTGTAGATAAGCGATATGTGCCTTATCGTGGTGTAAGTTTGAGCCAGGGAATGCCCTGAGCCTTTTTTTTGTTAAACCTTTCACTTTTGAAAATAGAGTTTAAAGAAAGCATACAGCGACTAGAACTGGTCTTTCAGGATTTAACTGCACCACTTTACACACACATACACACACGCAAGCTTCCTGGCTGATGATTTAAATTGTTCCTCTAGTATTTTTTGATAGCATACTGCATTCATCTTGCCAACAATTTTGGCCAAATTTCCTGTGTCTTTGTAGCTCCCGGGGGCCCCACCCTGCTGCTGAGAAGAGTCTAGCAGCTGTCGGTAGGCGATCTCCAGCTCCCATTCCTGAATGGCCAGAAACTCCAAAGCTTCCTGTAACCAGTGCCCTTCCGAGACATTAAATTTTTGCTCTCTGTGCTCCATTATTTCCTCCAAGCGCCACTCCCGATCATCCCCGAAGTCAGGATCACTGGACATCCTCCAATACAACAATCCCAGGCCATCATAGTCATAGCCTTCCGTGGGGCTATCATCTGCTGACCACAGGCACTCTTGGGCTACATACCACCGGAGGGCTCTGTAGCTCTCTTCCAACCGCATCTCTGCCCGATTCAGCCTGCTTAACTTGGCTGTCCACTCCTGCTTTGGTTGTTCCCCCAACAACGTCATTTGTACGTCATACTGCAGCCAGTACCTTACATTGATGGAGGGCAGGACCTTTCCTTGGTGTTGCTGCTCCAGAGCTAGCGCTTCCTTCCAGAGTTCTCAGCGAATCGAATCAGACCATCCCAGCAGGGCCTCCTCTGAAACTGGTCCTCTGTGCTGTATCCGTATCTCTTGTAACCTCTTCCTGAATTCCTCTTCTATGGCGACTGGTATCTGTACCTCTCCTCTCTCTTCAGTTGGTGCTGCTGTGACTTCTGCTGCTGCAACACCTCTTTGATGTAGCCAAGTTGCATCCACAGCCACTATAACCAGGTCTATGATCTCTGGTGGAGGATTAGGGCCATACTGTGCCAGTCCACGTTTAACAGCCCGATCAAAACTTTCTTCCTTTGGTGTCCTGTCTGTTACGCCGGGCCTTTCAGCTCTATCCATTTCAACAAGTTCTGCAATAATGTCCCTTTTCTTACGATTGCTGGCCGATCTGCCCCGACTCTCCAGTAAGTCCATGAGGGAAGAGAGCTTCAGCCGTTCATACTGTGTCTTCATTGTCCTGTGTCCTTGTAGCTGTCCTTCTGGTGATGGAATCATCCCACTGCTGCCACCACTTGTTACGGTCACCATTGTTTACGATTTCTATTCCACCAACCCATGACAGCTTATCCAACACTCCACAATCCGGCAGACATGACCCATTCCATTTCCCAGAATAACCGAGACACAAGCTCTAGTTCTGGTTCCAAAATGAATACTTTAATGGTACACTCAGCTGGTGATATACCGTTTTAAAAATCAAGTGAACAATGAATCAACTCCACCCACCACATTACACAAGGCACTTCAATACACACAATCTTAGACAATGACATTCAGATGAGTTAATTATTAGTCATCCCCCAGACTTCCTGACTCTGCAATAATCTATTCACTGCTACATAATGCACATTTCTTTGTAGACATAATTGACATGCTAATCCACTACACCTAAAAAAAGGGATGTCTGACCTTTAGACTGCTAACTCACAACCCATCTATCATCAATAGTATCTTCACACCAAACAGTGTCATTAGCATACACAATGAAATATCTAGGAGCAAAATCAATTAACACCTCAAAAGCATGTGTCCCCACAGTGAATGAAAACACTCCATTGACCTGTTGGAGTCAGGCTTTAACAACTTGTAATATTTCAAGATATCCTGCAATACATGAATTATCAGTAATGTCCCATCTCATGTAATTTATGAGATCATTTCTCAGTCATCCTATGCCCCTAAGGGACATAGGATGACCCTAGACCCAGGAGTCATTGGTGAAGCTGGCACAGGAGTACACCGTATCCTTTAAAAGTCTCAGAGTATCACGGGTCATTCCGTTACATTTATTATAGCAAAAAGTTTTAGCTCTATTTTTGTTTATAGCGCAAAAAATAAAAACCGCAGAGATGATCAAATACCACCAAAAAGAAAACCCTATTTGTGGGGGAAAAAGGACATTAATTTTGTTTGGGAGCCACGTTGCACGACCATGCAAATGTCAGTTAAAGCGACGCAGTGCCTAATCGCAAAAAGTGGCCTGGTCTTTGATCAGCAAAATGGTCCGGGGGTGAAGTGGTTACCAAGCAACTAAAGACTTGTTAGTTTAACTTCTATAGTTAGGAAGATACTGGAGTGTTTAATAAAAGACCACATAGACAAGTTCTTGCTGGAAAAAAATTGCTTTTAACTAGATACCGACCGCCCACCGTCGTCATACGTCAGCACTTTAAAGATGGATATCTCGATAACGGCAGCAGCTGCTGCCACAACCGAGATATCCATCTTTACTGTGGGCGGTCCTGTACACGATAACGGCGGTCTCCACGGCGGATTCCCCGCGAGATCGCCGCTATCGGGGGCGGGAGAGGCCCCTCACCTCCCGCCACTCTCCTGCGCCCTCCGCCGCTTACCGTAGCGGCGGAGGCGATCGGGTCCTGTCGGCAGCTGTGTGGGGATGTGAGTGAGGGAAAAATCGCCCCCACCCGTCCCCATAGCTCTGCTGGGTGGAAGTGACGTCAAAACGTCAGTCCTGCCCAGCGTCTTAAAGAAACATTTTTTTTTGTCATTTGAAAAAATTACAGTTTCAATTGTTTTTCCTTTTTTTGCATTTAAGCCTAAATATGAGATGTGAGGTCTTTTTGACCCCAGATCTCATATTTAAGAGGACCTGTCATGCTTTTTTCTATTACAAGGGATGTTTACATTCCTTGTAATAGGAATAAAAGTGATAATTTTATTTTTTATTTCAGTGTTAAAAAATGTAAATGTAAAAGTTTGACGCCATACCACGAGCGGGCGCAATTTTTAAGCATGACATGTTGGGTATCATTTTACTTGGCGTAACATTATCTTTCACAATATGTAAAAAAATTGGGCCAAATTTATTTTTGTCTTATTTTTTCATTTAAAAAAGTGATTTTTTTCCCAAAAAAAGTGCGCTTGTAAGACCGCTGCGCAAATACGGTGTGACAAAAAGTATTGCAATGACTGCCATTTTATTCTCTAGGGTGTTAGAAAAAAATATATAATGTTTCGGGGTTTTAAGTAATTTTATAGGAAAAAAAAATGTTTTAGTCTCGTAAACACCGAATCTGAAAAACAGGCTCGGAGCTTAAGTGGTTAACCACTTAAGCCCCGGACCAATATGCTGCTAAATGCCCAAAGGCGTTTTTACAATTCGGCACTGTGTCGCTTTAACAGACAATTGCGCGGTCGTGTGACGTGGCTCCCAAACAAAATTGGCGTCCTTTTTTCCCCACAAATAGAGCTTTATTTTGGTGGTATTTGATCACCTCTGCGGTTTTTATTTTTTGCGCTATAAACAAAAATAGAGATATAATAAATATCCCCCAAAAACATATATAAACATTTTTTTTTTCCTCAGTTTAGGCCGATACGTATTCTTCTACCTAAATAAGCGTTTATGGATTGGTTTGCGCAAAATTTATAGCGTTTACAAAATAGGGGATAGTTTATTTTTTTACTACTAATGGCGCCGATCAGCGATTTTTTTCGTGACTGTGACATTATGGCGGACACTTCGGACAATTTTGACACATTTTTGGGACCATTGTCATTTTCACAGCAAAAAATGCATTTAAATTGCATTGTTTATTGTGAAAATGACAGTTGCAGTTTGGGAGTTAACCACAGGGGGCGCTGTAGGATTTGTGTGTGTTTACAACTGTAGGGGGGTGTGGCTGTAGGTCCGACGTCATCGACCGAGTCTCCCTATGAAAGTGATCACTCGATCGATGCAGCCGCCACAGTGAAGCACGGGGAAGCCGTGTTTACATACGGCTCTCCCCGTTCTTCAGCTCCGGGGAGCGATCGCGCCTTTGTCCTTGATCACTCCCCGCGGGTTTCCGACCGCCGCATGTAGCAGGGGGAGGTCCCGATCGGACCCCCGACCCGCGCAAAGGCAGGGACGTATATATACGCCCATCTGCCTTAACGTGCCATTCTGTGGACGTATATGTACATGCGGCAGTCGGGAAGTGGTTAAGCAACAGACAGCATGGATTCATGAAAGAAGTTGTCAGACAAACCCGATTTATTTTTATGAAGAGGTGAGTAAAACCTTGGACAGAGGCGTGGCTGTGTACGGCTTATGTGTAAGGTAGTCTACAGGTTTGAAAAAATCAGTTTGTAAATGGATAGAAAACTGGCTAAAAGACAGAGAGTTGTGGTTAATGATTCTTACTCTGAATGGTCTAAGGTTTAAAAGGTGTGGTATCTCGCGCCAATAAAAATTTATGTGACAACAACATATAATTATAGTGAATAAGCAGCTCCCCTAAGATAGAGACCTCATCAAAGGTCTGAACTGAACAGTAGTGGTATATGGAGGGGGCGCTAATAATGAATAATAAGAGAATAAACAATAAAGTGAAATCTAATAAATGGTCCGTCTGAACCAACAATAGCAGACTTAGTGAGCAGCAACACACTGAAAATGGTGAAATAGAAATAGATTGTACAAAAAAAAAAAGATGAATGAATAAATAAATAAACTCAATTCCATTCAAAGAGTGTTAGATAAAGTCCAATCAAGGCTAATCTTTCTCAGATGCAAATTGTAGAAAATGAATTGTAAAAGGTGTCCACCTCCACCAAGAAGATCCCCCAAATGTGCACTAATGGATGGCTATTTACCACACGGTGTTGACCTGATTGTTTAGAAAAGGTCAAATACAGCAGTTGGTCACTAAACCAGTTGAATGATTCAGCTGCGCAGCTCTATGTTTCCCGGAATCAAACACTCTCATGAAGGAGGGAGAGGGGAAAACACCATAGTGAAGTACAGTTTATTTAAAATATGTCACAGATAAAACAGCATAGCCAAATGGCCTCTTACTTTAGTAGTGCCTAGGACCCGGCACTGAGGCTAGTCAGCATGGCAGGATGGGCTATGATGAGTGTTCCTCGCTGGGGAACTGGGGTGAAGTCCAAGCCGGATACGAGTTCCTCGCTAGGGAGCTGGCGTGCGTTCCAGGCCAGGGGACCAGCGGGACCAGAAGTGCGTTGTTTTTACGTATCCAGGCGCTTCGACGTACGTTTCGTGATTAACACGTTGTCAGGAAGCATGCCTAGATACATAATGGACCCATAGAAATAGGTCTAGCAGTTGGAATGGGTGGGGTTGGCCTATGACGAGCCTCGGTTCCCAGGTGCAAACAGTTAGTTAACCCATGCTAGGTTCCACATAATATAAATATAAAAACATGTGTTCAAACCCACATTTAGAATATCATACACACATATAACCACTGATTGGCTGATAAATGTATAAAATATAAATATATAGAAGAGAAATAAAATAAAATAAAATCTTTATTCATTGGTTAAAAAGCAGTTTAAATCCAACTCAATGTTTAACCCTAGTGGCTGCATTGTCCTTAAAGGATGTATCCATTCCGTTTCGCGATACGGCTTTTTTGAGGTCAGTGCCTCTCCAATGTTTAGTGACCCTGTCTATGCCATAAAAGGTCAGCTTGCGAGGGTCCCTATCATGGCAGTCTGCAAAATGTTTGGAAACACCATGGTTGGGAAACCCTTTGATTATGTTCGCCACATGTTCGTTGATTCGCACTTTAAGTTCACTAGTTGTGCGTCCCACATATTGCAAATTGCACGGGCATTCTAGGACATAAGTCACATGATCTGAATGACAGGTGATAAGTGGTTTTATCGTGAATTCCTGTTGGGTGACAAAAGAAATGAATTTGCTCTTTTTCTTTCCCTGTCTGGTGGTATTTTTACATGATCTGCATCGGGTGCAGTAATGCAAGGGCGGATCCAGAGTCTAGTCTCGGGGGGGGCACTGCCAGAAAATAAGGTGTTGCTTACAGAACTCAATTAGGTGTCCGATGTGTCCGCTGCAATGTTGCAGTACTGCTAAAAAATCAATGATCCCCGCCATTACTAGTAAGACATATTTAAATATGAATGCCATAAATCTATCCCATGGTTTGTAGACGATTGTCAGGGACTGCAGACGTGGTACAAGAGATGGTCAGAGACTGCAGACATGGTACAAGAGGTGGTCAGAGAATGCAGATATGGTACAAGAGATGGTCAGAGACTGCAGACGTGGTACAAGAGATGGTCAGAGACTGCAGACGTGGTACAAGAGATGGTGAGAGACTGCAGACATGGTACAGGAGATGGTGAGAGACTGCAGACGTGGTACAAGGGATTGTCAGAGACTGCAGGCATGGTACAAGGGATGGTCAGAGACTGCAGACGTGGTGGAGGAGATGGTCAGAGACTGCAGACGTGGTACAAGGAGATGGTCAGAGACTGCAGACGTGGTACAGGAGATGGTCAGAGACTGCAGACGTGGTACAAGGAAATGGTCAGAGACTGCAGACATGGTACAAGAGATGGTCAGAGACTGCAGACATGGTACAAGAGATGGTCAGAAACTGCAGACATGGTACAAGAGATGGTCAGAGACTGCAGGCGTGGTACAAGAGATGGTCAGAAACTGCAGACGTGGTACAAGACATGGTTAGAAACTGCAGACGTGGTACAAGGGATGGTGAGAGACTGCAGACGTGGTACAAGGGATGGTCAGAGACTGCAGACGTGGTACAGGAGATGGTGAGAGACTGCAGATGTGGTACAGGAGATGGTGAGAGACTGCAGACGTGGTACAGGAGATGGTGAGAGACTGCAGACGTGGTACAGGAGATGGTGAGAGACTGCAGACGTGATACAGGAGATGGTGAGAGACTGCAGATGTGGTACAGGAGATGGTGAGAGACTGCAGACGTGATACAAGAGATGGTCAGAGAATGGAGACATGGTACAAGAGATGGTCAGAAACTGCAGACATGGTACAAGAGATGGTCAGAGACTGCAGACATGGTACAAGAGATGGTCAGAAACTGCAGGCGTGGTACAAGAGATGGTCAGGAAAACTGCAGACGTGATACAAGGGATGGTCAGAGACTGCAGACGTGGTACAGGAGATGGTCAGAGACTGCAAGCGTGGTACAAGTAGATGGTCAGACTACAGACGTGGTACAAGGAGATGGTGAGAGACTGCAGACGTGGTACAAGAGATGGTCAGAGACTGCAGACGTGGTACAAGGGATGGTCAGAGACTGCAGACGTGGTACAAGGGATGGTCAGAGACTGCAGACGTGGTACAAGAGATGGTCAGAGACTGCAGACGTGGTACAAGGGATGGTCAGAGACTGCAGACGTGGTACAAGAGATGGCCAGAGACTGCAGACGTGGTACAAGGGATGGTCAGAGACTGAAGACATGGTACAAGAGATCATTGCAGCCTCACTGTGCATATGAACGCAGCCCCACCTTTGTATATCAATGCAGTCCCACTTTTGTATATCAATGCAACCCCACTTTTGCATATCAATGCATCCCCACTTTTGCATATCAATGCAATCCCACTTTTGTCTATCAATGCACCCCCGCTTTTGTCTATGAATGCAGCCACACTGTGCACGGCACTCACCATGGCATTGCCTCGATCACACACAGCAGGCATCTCCTCTCCCGACGTCTGTCATGGAACAAACAGGAGCTGAAGGTCTGTGTTCGGTAGGCCAGTGTGCTCTAGCAAGGTCCCCCCCTAGACAGGCTTGTGTGATAGACAAAACACTGATTGTCAGGAAAGGTCCCCCCGCTGGTGATTTTGCCTGTTATTTGGGCTGCAGTACTGGCCTCCACCAGCGGGGAGTTATTGGCAGTATGGAGCACACAGCCCTTCCTGCGTTCAGGTGTGACCTAAATGCAATCAGCACGCCTCTATAATACCCGGCGTGTGTAATCACTCCTCGCCCTGGTATCTGTCTACTAACCTGATCCTGAGCCTGATATCTGACCCTGAGCTTGCTGTCCCCTTTCTTGACTTCTGATCTGATCCGACCTGACCTGATCCCTCTCCTGGACATTCCCTTCCTGCCCATTCCCTGTCTGCAGCTTCTTCTGTGATCTCCTGGTATGACCTCGGCTTGGCTTTTGGTTTATGATTACGGCATTTCCCCTTCACTTATATATGCTTTGTTGTTATTTGTGCACTGTTTGTCTTCACCTGTTTTGTTCACCTTGTAAATAAACACCTTTTATTTCACTGCATACAGTGTTGGTCTCCTCTGTGTAGGCACACAGTACTGGTCTATTTAGAATCCCTGACACTGATTCAATCAGTGTTCCATCTCCATCTACTATCACACGAGCAGGTCTAGCACAGGCAGCACAGCCGAACACAGATCCAGCTCACACACAGCCAGAGATGCCCGATGTCAGCAGGAGAGAGGGGAGTGCTGCAGTCAGCTACAGCTCAAAGCAGCCTCAGGACAGGCAGCCTACCAGCCCTGGTGATGAGAGAGAGAGAGAGTGACAGACTCGGCAGCAGCAGCTGCAGGCACCGCAAAGCAGTTTAAAAAAATGATAAAAAAAAGTTAAATAAAACAATATATAAAAAAATATAAAAAAAAACATTTATTAAAAAAAGGGGGTTTGACACATGGGGCCCTGGGGACCTCTGAGCCCTTTAATAAAAATATATCTATATATAAAAAAAAAAAAATAAATAAATAAAATATAAAAAATTTATAAAAAAAAGGAGGGTTGTCCTCCGGGGGCCTCTTTGCCCTTTAATAATAATACTAACAATAATAATAATAATAATAATTTAAATATATATATATATATATATATATATATATATATACACATTTAATAAAAAAAGGGGGGTGGTCATCTGGGGCCCTGGGGATCTCTGGGCCCCTGGGGACCTCCAGACCCCTAAAAAAAAGGGGGGGTTGCCATACGGGGCCCTGGCGGCCTCTGGGACCATGGGGACCTCCGGACTTCTAATAAAAAAATATGTTAAAAAAATATTTTTTTTTTTATAAAAAAATAAATGAAAAAAGAGGGGTTTGCCATCTGGGGCCCTGGTGGCCTCCGGGCCCCTGGGGACCTCCGGACCCCTAAAAAAAACATTTAAAGCCAATGTGACATGATTGCCTCGGGGGGGGGGCAATTGCCCCGTTGCCCCCCCCCCCTGGATCCGCCGTTGCAGTAATGGAATGCAGATCCATCCAGAAAGGTCAGAGGTCTCTCAGGTGGATCTGGAACATTGGCCGCAATTTTATTTCTAAGGCCCAGAGCTCGCCTGTAAATGAAATTGGGCTTGGGGGGCATGGGCGTCCGCTGAAATTTTTTCAGAGGGGGGCGCTTCGGCAGCGGCGATACACAGTCGCATTTTACCCTTTCTTCGACCGCTAGCGGGGGTTAAAAGCGCCCCCCCCTCACATTAAAATGTAAAAACACCCCACTGTGCCCCCTGCATCTTTCAATATCTCTTTGTACCCCTCTCCACAACTGCACCTCTGGACCCTTTTACAGCACCCCCCAGCTCTGGACCGCTTTACATTACACAGCACCCTGCATCACTGGCCCCCTTTACATTACACAGCATCCTGCATCACTGGACCCCTTTATATTCATTACACAGCACCCTGCACCACTGGACCCCTTTACATTACACAGCACCCTGCATCACTGGACCCCTTTACATTACACAGCACCCTGCATCACTGGACCCCTTTACATTACACAGCACCCTGCATCACTGGACCCCTTTACATTCATTACACAGCACCCTGCACCACTGGACCCCTTTACATTACACAGCACCCTGCATCACTGGACCCCTTCACATTACACAGCACCCTGCATCACTGGACCCCTTTACATTACACAGCACCCTGCATCACTGGACCCCTTTACATTCATTACACAGCACCCTGCACCACTTGACCCCTTTACATTACACAGCACCCCTTTCCCTTGACTGAAACACTACACTATATTGACAGTATATTTATTTCAGGTCTAAAAGAGGAACCTGTTGGAATGAGGGACAAATGGATTTGATTCCAGAAGAGGGACAGGCACTCTAAATAAGGGACAACTGGAGGGGAGCGCTGCAGTCACTGATTAAATCGGCACCAGGGCCAGTTCGGCCCTGCTCTTGGCTCTACCTGCCGATTCCAGGGGGGGGCCAACGACCCCCCTTGCCCTATGGAGCGGACGCCCATGTTGGGGGGGTAATATTTTGGCCAAATCTATATCCTGTAATAGGATAGGCCAACATTTTTTGAAAATATTTTCCACATTCCTGTACTGTCTGTGAAAGCCAGAGAGGAAAGGCACCTGATCCTCCCGTTTGGTGCTTCTCTTAGACTCAAGCAAGGTTAAACGGTCCATACTTAACACCTCATCTTGAGTGGCCTGTAACGTAGGCAAAGGATATCCTTTTTCAGCAAACAGTTTAGTGAGTATGTTTGCTTGTAGGTTGTAATCAGTAATTGAATCAGTTTTTTCTTATGCGCATATATTGACCCTTGGGGGTTGCTCCCAACCATTTAGGATGGTGGCAGCTGGAGGTGGGCACAAAACCATTTCTATCCGTAGGCTTGAAATAGGTTTTTGTGCCAACCTGATTCCCCTACAGTGTTAAGTTCAGATAGTTGATAGAGACAAGGCTGCATTCTGCAGTGAACCTCAGACCATAAAGATTATTATTCATTTCCAATATGAGTTCGTCTAGGGCTAATTTGGTGCCCTCCCACATTAGCAGGATGTCATCAATATATCTTTTATAATATATGAGGGCAGGTGGGTTAACATTATAAATGGTTTCTTCCTCCCATTTATTTAGAACCAAATTAGCCACGCTGGGGGCATAGCGAGCCCCCATCGCAACGCCCTTGATTTGCTTGAAAAAATCCCCCTGTGACCAAAAGTAGTTGTTCCCCATGGCCTGTTTTAAACCTTCTACTAAAAACTGAATTTGAGCCGATGGTAATACAGATTGTGTTTCAAGTGTTTCAGTAACAGCCAAAATCGCATCAGTTTGTTTAATGTTGGTATACAGCGACTCGACGTCGACTGTTACCAACCAGGTGTTCTCTGTTACTAGCACAGGGGGTAGGGACTTAATGAGATCTCTGCTATCTTTCAAATATGCTTTGCCCTTTACAACCAAGGCCTCTTGTAGAAAGAGGTCTAGATATTCCCCTACTCTGGAATAAAGGAATAAAGATCCCACTGATAATGGGTCTCCCTGGCGGGTTTACTTTATCTTTATGGATTTTGGGGATAATATAGAGCACCGGTACCCTTGGTGCTTTTGGAACAAGATATTGTGCTTCTTTGTTGTCCAAAATGGATGATGTTAAACCGTTAGTGACCCAAAGTGACAGTTGAACTTTCAATTTACTTGTTGGATCTCCCGGGAGGGGGTAGTAGGTATCAGTATCCGCCAATAGGCGCTGGATTTCTCCATAGTAGTACTCTTTGGTGAGTACCACGACACCTTTATCTAACACTCTTTGAATGGACTTGAGTTTATTTATTTATTCATTCATCTTTTTTTTTTTTTGTACAATCTTTTTTGTACAATCTATTACTATTTCACTATTTTCAGTGTGTTGCTGCTCACTAAGTCTGCTATTGTTGGTTCAGACGGACCATTTATTAGATTTCACTTTATTGTTTATTCTCTTATTATTCATTATTAGCGCCCCCTCCATAAACCATTAATGGTCTAAGGTTATCAGTGGTGTACCCCAAGGTTCAGTGTTGGGACCCTTACTTTTTAATATCTTTATAAATGATATTGGGTCTCGGATCAAAAGTAACATTTCTGTCTTTGCAGATGAAGCTATGAAGTGGAATAACGTCCTTACAGGATGTCTCCAATTTACAAGCCGACCTCAATGCTCTGTCTAATTGGGCAACTATGTGACAGATGAGGTTTAATGTTTGTTTTTTTCATTTTTTATTATGCTTATTCCATACAAAATTTTAAACAAGAAGATAAACATTAAAATTACAATCATTTCATTTAGTCTCTAGATATACAAAAAGAAAGACAAATATGTAAATCAAACAGTATGAGGATTATCTTATCCTACAAAAAACATCTAACAATACAAGACAACTACAGACATACACCTACAAATAGATTTCCAGTTCCATTTATTTTATACCATTCTCCACTTCTTAATTTGTTAGAAGTTGATCTCCTCCCCCCCACCTCCTCCTACTCAACCTCCCTACATGAGCCATCGTACAGTAAATTACTACAGTCAACCCTATTACATTTTTGGGGGACTCCTCTGTTTATATGCTAGTCTCTCTTTTTAATATATCATTTATTTTGTTACCCCATTGTTTATGGGTTAGTGGAGTAGTGACAATCCACTTTTGTAAAATAAGTTTACGAGCTATGTAGAGGGATCTAGTCCACATTATATACATATCTACAGGTAGAACTCCATCTGGAATTATTGCCAATATTGCTAATTTAGGGGTACTTGTTATATCTGTCCGAGATATTGTATTCAGGGTCAGGAACACTTTCTCCCAGTATCTATGAAGCTTGGGACAGTGCCATAACATATCAATAAGGGAACCATTGTATACGGAGCATCGGGGACATAAAGGCAATGTGTATTTTCCCCAGGCATTTAACTTTTGTGGAGTATAGTGAGTTCTACTGTATGTGGGATAAAAAGCTGGGTCAATTGCTGAGATGGTGAAATAGATACCACAGGTAAGATCTACATAGCCCATATCCATTCTTATTCATTAAGATCTATCAAGTCTTTTTTGCCAATGGAGGAGACTATTCGCCTGGCCTTCTGCCTTCATCTCTACCACTGGAAGGAATATGGTAGAGATCCCCTATGATGCCACGTACACACGATCGGATTTCCGATGGAATTTTCCGTCAGCATTCCGATGAAGCCGACTTTCATCAGTCTTGCCTACATACTACCAGACTAAATTCCGACCGTCCAAAACGCGATGACGTAAAACACTACGACGAGCCGAAAAAAATGAAGTTTAATGCTTCCGACCATGCGTCGACTTAATTCTGAGAATGCATGGATTTTTTTCCAATAGAGTTCCACACAGACGATCGGAATTTCCTATCGTTTTTTCTGATGGGGCCCACACACGATCGGTTTTCATGGGAAAAATCGATGGTGTGTACATGGCATTAGTCCTCGTCCTCGTTTCATAGATCATACTGAAGTTGCCTTCAGTAAGATCTCTGATGAATTGTATTATAGTTAGAATGTTAAAGTCTGACTTTGTAGAGCATGGCGTATTTAAATCTACTGATAGAAGTTGCCATTTGATAATCGAAAACAATCTTTCAGTATACTAAAGGGTAATAGGGTATTCCCCTCAAATAACTGATGGAGCAAAGTTAACCCAGCTTTTTTCTATTCTAAAAGTTCTGGTAATTTATTCAACTCAGGTAAGCAATAATTAATTGTCCCATATTGGCTTACGCATTGTATAGCCCTTATGATGCGTAATACTACATACTGTATTGTTTCCCATATCCTATGAATTACATAAAAGGTTGGAAATGTTCTCTTCTCATAGAATTTGTGAGACACTATACGCTGTACTAATGGTAATGGTTTAAATTGAGTCATTACTATAATCTGTATGGGGTCTTGATGGTCTAACTCTTCCCATCCACACCAGTGTTAAAGTTGTGCTGCCATGAAATATAATCTTGAGTTGGGGACTGCTATTCCCCCTCTATCCTTTACCTGCTGCAAGAATTCAAGTTTGATTATTGGTTTACCATGTTTTTATAGGAGGTCTCTAAAAGTCGCATATATTGTCCTAAATCATTTTGATGTTAACCAGACTGGACAATTGGGACAGTCACACCATTTTCACCAGGGTTGCTCTCCCTATCATAGTCAATGGAAATTTGCACCAGATTATACTTTGTTGCCTAAATTTACCTACAAAAGGAAGTATATTTTTGTCTAGGTATTCATTAATATTTGGGGTGATTGTCACCCCTAAATACTTAAATGATGAGCCATGCTTCATCGGGTGGTCCTGGTATGGAGGTTCCAATTGTATCGGGTAAGTAGGAAAAGTAGCAAAGTTAACAATAAACTGTAAACAGAGAAGTATATGTATCCCCTAGAAAGACCAGGGCATCGTCTGCAAAGAGTGCTATTTTTTCCCTCGCCTGTACCTCTCCGAAAACCCCAGAATATGTGGGCAAGTGCAAATAGCCTCAGCCAGGGGTTCTACGGTCCTGTCTTGTTCCTCTTTTCAACAGAAAGGATAATGAAGTGGAACCATTAATCTGTACTCTTGCACTCGGAGTGCTATATAATAGTTATATCCATTTTGTAAATCTCGGTTCTATATCAAACTGTTTTAGGCAGGTCCATAAGAAATCCTACTCTATACTGTCAAATGCTTTGGTCGCGTCCAAAGACATAATGGCTCTATTTCCTGTATTATCTATGGGTAGTTTAAAAATAGTCGTCTAATGTTATTAGCAGCTGATCTGTTGGGGATAAATCCTGACTGGTCATAATGTATTCATTTGCCAATAAACTTTGAGAGTCTAATTGCCATCACCTTTGCCAAAATTTAACATCTGATGTCAGCAACGAGATTGAGCGATATGCATCGGGCCTAGTTGAATCTTTACCTGGTTTCAGAATATAAATAATCACTGCTTCATTCATCGAGGGGGGCAAAGACCCGACCTTAAAGGAATGGTTAAAAACTGCGAGGAGATCAGGTAGTAGCACATCTCTATATATTTTATAAATTTCCCCTGGCAAGCCATCCAACCCAGGAGATTTATTATTGGATAGATTTGAGAAATGCTTCCGCCACTCTTCCAATGTTAAAAGTCTCTACAATAGCTCACTCTCATCATCTAATAGCATTGGCAAATGAATAGACCTTTACCACAGAGGCCAATATATGTCCTGTTCCTTCTCCCTCCTCAAAATAAGGTTGCAGGAGGAAAAACCTTTTGTTTTCTGCTTTTTTTTATAGCTTCTTGTGCATATTTTTCTTGGCTATGTATCAATTGTATTTGAGTGGCTTTATTAGGGTTAGTTATATATAATGCTTCAGCTTGCATCATATTGTCAGCAAGGGTTTTTTCCCATTTTCTAAATTGCTTATTTTTTTTATATATATATTTGTGAAATAAGAAGGCCTCTAAGGTAAGCTTTCTGTGCATTCAAGTAAATTAAAGGTGAGCCCTTAAGTTTATTTGCTAAAATGTGGAGAGCTCTAATTTAATGTCCTCTGGAGGGAAGAGTGAAATCCCATAAGGATTCACCCTCCATAGCTTGTTCCCCACTTTAGTTCTAAAGAGAAAAGATGAGACCCGAGGAGAGTGGTCTGATATACCTCTGGCCTCATATTTAATCTCAATATAATAAAAAAAAAATGTAATCTCACAAAGATATGGAGATAGAAAATGGGAGCCTAGTGCCAGATCTATTCTAGATAAGGTTTTATGTGTACTCGCACGAGAATTGCCTACTAGTTGGATTTTGCAATCTCCAAAGATCAAGCAGCCCCATCTCCGCTATGTATTTTGCAAAAGCCATAGATCCCTGCGGATATTGCTTATAGAATGTGTCCATTGATAGATCCATATACCGTATTTATCGGGGCATTGCGCGCTCCCGCGTATAGCGCGCACCCCTAATGTCGACCTTGAATTCCTGTAAAAAAAAACATTTTAGTACTTACAGTTTTGGTGTCTTGCGCGGCGTCTATCGGCGGCCTTGTCCGGTCCGGCGTCAGTCTTCGGTGTCCTCCCGGCTTCTCCACTGCTGTGTCTAGTCGAATCCCCGCTTCCCGCGCTCAGTTTGAACGCCTCCGCCGATAAATACGGCACTTATTAAAATCCTGTCAGTAGCCATAAACTATCTGATTTATCGAATGCAAACAATTTCCTTCAAAATTTCTGGAGTATAGGGCGTGGAATATAGATGTCCGCCAACACACATTTTTGTCCAGCCAGTAGACAGTGCAAAACAATATATTAGCCCCTACTGTCCTTAACCTGCCTACATTGAAAATCAATTGTATTGACTATAAGTATGGATACTTCTCTGGAATATGATTTGTATGTCGAGTGAAATTGGGTTTTAAATTGTTTTTTTATTTAAATAGTGTAAAGTGTGAGGAAGTAAATGAGTTTCCTGGAGGCAGATTATAGAAGGTAGAAATCTCATTAGTGACATAAAGATAGCTTGCCGCTTGGACAGGGTACCCAGACATCTAACATTCCATGAGATTATTACATCCTTCTGAGGAGTCATAAGGCAATATCACCATACATTTTAACTCCAGTTATATTCAAGTTACAAGCTATATATCCATAATTTAATAATCAAATGGTCACAAGGTAGGGAGATGAGGGGGAAGAGATAGAGGGAGAGACAGGGGAGCAAATTGGAAACCAGAACAGAGGGATAAGGTCAATGGACCAGTGTCTAGTAAAAGGTGTACACAAACATATAAAACAAGGGATGAGAAAACACACACAAAAAAAAAAATCATACAGACAATAACAAATAAAGACAATAACAATCACACCAAAACATAAAGCACAATAATAGGGGTTATACGATCAAAAAGACCCCATAGAACCCACCCTGACCCCTTTATTTCTGCATTTCTATACTTTTCCTTCCTTTTTATCTATTACCCCCCATTCTCTTCTTGGCAAAAAAAAAAATATTTCATCACGGTCTGGCGTGGGGCAAAAAAGTATTTAGTCAGCCACCAATTGTGCAAGTTCTCCCACTTAAAAAGATGAGAGGCCTGTAATTGTCATCATAGGTATACCTCAAATATGAGAGACAAAATGTGGAAACAAATCCAGACAGACAATCACATTGTCCGATTAGGAAAGAATTTGCAAATTATGGTGGAAAATAAGTATTTGGTCACCTCTACAAACAAGCAAGGTTTCTGGCCCTCACAGACCTGTATCTTCTTCTTTAAGAGGCTCCTCCGTCCTCCACTCATTACATGTATTAATGACACCCGTTTGAACTTATCAGTATAAAAGACACCTGTCCACAACCTCAAACAGTCACACTCCAAAATCCACTATGGTGAAAACAAAAGAGCTGTCGAAGGACACTAGAAACAAAATTGTAGACCTGCACCAGGCTGGGGAGACTGAATCTGCAATAGGCAAGCAGCTTGGTGTGAAGAAATCAACTGTGGGAGCAATAATTAGAAAATGTAAGACATACAAGACCATTGATAATCTCCCTCGATCTCACCCTGTGGGGTCAAAATGATCACAAGAATGGTGAGCAAAAATCCCAGAACCACACGGGGGGGCCTAGTGTATGACCTGCAGAGAGCTGGGACCAACGTAACAAAAGCTACCATCAGTAACAGACTACGCCACAAGGGGGCTAAGATCCTGAAGTGCCAGACGTGTCCCCCTGCTTAAGCCAGTATATGTCCGGGCCCGTCCGAGGTTGGTAGAGAGCATTTGGATGATCCAGAAGGGAATTGAAAGAATGTCATATGGTCAGATTAAACCAAAGTAGAACTGTTTGGTAGAAACACAACTTGTCGTGTTTGGAGGAGAGAGAATACCGAGTTGCAACCAAAGAACATCAACCTACTATGAAGCATGGGGGTGGCAACATCATGCTTTGGGGCTGTTTCTATGCAAAGGGAACAGGACGACTGATCTGTGTACATGAAAGAATGAATGGGGCCATGTATCGTTAGATTTTGAGTGCAAACCTCCTACCATCAGCAAGGGCATTGAAGATGAAAGGTGGCTGGGTCTTTCAGCATGACAATGATCCCAACAAACTGCCCGTGCAACAAAGGAGTGGCTTCGTAAGAAGCATTTCAAGGCCTAGCCTGTCTCCAGATCTCAACCCCATAGAAAACCTTTGGAGGGAGTTGAAAGTCCGTGTTGCCCAGCGACAGCCCCAAAACATCACTCCTCTAGAGGAGATCTGCATGGAGGAATGGGCCAACAGTGTGTGTCAAACTTGTGAACTTACAGAAAACGTTTGACCTCCGTCATTGCCAAAAGATATACAGTATAACAAAGTATTGAGATGAACTTTTGATATTGACCAAAACTTAATTTTCCACCATAATTTGCAAATAAATTCTTTCCAAATCAGACAGACAATGTGATTGGCTGGATTGGTTTCCACTATTTGTCTCTCATAGTTGAGGTATACCTATGATGACAATTACAGACCTTTCATCTTTTTAAGTAGGAGAACTTAAACAATTGGTGGCTGACTAAATACGTTTTTGCCCCACTGTATGTAAAAAAATATTTTTTTCAAAATAAGCATCCTTTACCTGCAGACATTCTTCTTTTCACTTCCTCATTGTTCGTTTTTGCTCAGAAGTTGCTCTATTTCTTCTCTGTTCTGTTCACTTCCTGCTTGTCCGATTGTTACACACCACCGTGAAGGGAGGCTTTACTGCGGTGGTCAGTGACGTGCTCGCGCCCCTCCTGGGAACTAAATCTGTGCGGCAGGACACTTACTACGTGTTAGAGACTTCAAGGAGGTGTGAATTACTGGGCGTGCCGCAATGCATACTGGGAAATGTAGTTCTTACATGAACGACCGCCGCAAACAAGGAAGTGAATGAGAGAACAGAAACTAGAACAATGAAGGCGATATAGATGAAGGAATTTAATTGGTATTTACTCGTTTTTTAACAGGATCATTACACTATTCTGTCTGTCTACCTTGCAGACATTAATTTTAGCCCAAATTTTTTTTCCTTTACAACTCCTTTAAGAAAGCCCTGGATTCTTTCCTAAATGTACAGAATATAAACGTGTTCCAACATTTATAGGTAAAAGTTGATCCAGGGAAAATCCGATTGCCTCTCAGGGGGATCAGGAAGGAATTTTATCCCACTGCTATAGCAAATTAGATTATGCCCTGCAGGTTTTTTTTGCCGTCCTCTGGATCAACTGTGGGTATAGAATTGGGTATATGGGATTGTACGATGTTTTTTTTATTTTATTTCTTTTTTTATGGTTGAGCTGGATGGACTTTTTTCAACCTAGCTATGCAACCTTTATTAACCATTTAAACCCCTTGGTGTCAACTTGTGTGCATGTTATCAGTTACCACTTCAGCCCCAGAAGAATTTACCCCCTTCCTGACCTGGCCATTTTTTGCGATACGGCACTGCGTTGCTTTAACTGAAAATTGCCCAGTCGTATTGGTATATGGCATATATTAGTTTGAGCAAAAGATTTAGGGCGAGATCCACAAAGAACTTACGGCGGCGTATCTATTGATACGCCGCGTAAGTTCTACGATGCGCCGTCGTATCTTTGTTTTGTATTCACAAAACAAGATACGCCGGAATTTTGCTAAGATACGACCGACGTAAGTCTCTTACGCCGTCGAATCTTAGTTGCATATTTACGCTGGCTGCTAAGTGGCGCTTCCGTAGATTTCCGCATCGAATATGTAAATGAGCCAGATATGCCGATCCACGAACGTACTTGCGCCCGGCGTATCAATATACGCTTTTTACGTAAGGCTTACAACCGGCGTAACTTTACCGTAACTTTACCCCTCATAAAGCAGGGCTAAGTCATGTAAAGGTATGGACGTCGGAACAGCGTTGAATTTTACGTTGTTTGTGTAAGTCGTACGCGAATAGGGATGTGCGTAAGTTACGTTCACATCATAGGCAGTGTTTGACGTATCTTAGGCATTCTATCCGATGCATGCGCACTAGGATACGTCCACGTTTGGCCATGCATCTACATGGGGTCACGCTTAATTTAAATACAACACGCCCCCTACCTGCCTACTTTAAATTGCGCGGCCTTACGCCGGCCGATTTACATAACGCCGGCGCACATATGGGAGCAAGTGCTTTGTGGATAACCTACGAGCCTCACAAAGTTACGTCGGTGTAGCGAATATCAGATGCGCTACGCCTGCTTAAAGATACACCTGTTTTTGTGGATCTGGCCCATAGTGTCTACAAACTATGGGAAAGATTTATGGCATTTTTATAAAAAAATGTTTACTAGTAAAGGCGGTGATCTGCGATTTTTATCAGGACAGCGACATTGCAGCAGACCATCGAAAACTACACATTTTTGTGACCATTAACACTAGGATGCGATCAAGAGGTTAACCATGTTCTCTCAGTGTGTGTTCTAACTGTAAGGGGAATGAACTAACTAGGGGAGAAGACAGATAGTTGGTCCTCACAGAACAGGGATTTGTGCGTACACACACAAACGACACTGTTTTGGCTCATGCCCGCAATGGCATGCGGCTGACGGTCATCTCGACTGACTGGTCACACACACATCGGTTCCCTCACAGTGCAGCCTGCTATCCCTGCTTAACCACTTGAGATCCGCCCCATTGTCATAATACGTCCTTCTTTTTAAAGATGGATATCTCGGTAACGGCAGCAGCTGCTGCCACAACCGAGATATCCATCTCTTCATGGGGCGGATCTGTACACGATAATGGTGGTCTCCGCGGCGAGAGATCGCCGTTATCGGTGGCGGGAGAGGGTGCCCCCCCTCCCGCCGCTCTCCCACGCCCTCCGCCGCTTACCATAGCCGTCGGCAGCGGCGGAGGCGATCGGGTCCGTTCGGCTCCTCAGCGGGGATGCGAGTGAGGGAAAAATCGCCCCCACCCGTCCCCAGAGCTCTGCTGGGCGGAAGTGACGTCAAAACGTCAGTCCCGCCCAGCGTCTTAAAGAGACATTTTTTTTAAATGCCATTTGAAAAAATGACATTTAAATTTTTTTTTTTTTTTTGCATTTAAGCCTAAATATGAGATCTGAGGTCTTTTTGACCCCAGATCTCATATTTAAGAGGACCTGTCATGCTTTTTTCTATTACAAGGGATGTTTACATTTCTTGTAATAGGAATAAAAGTGATAATTTTTTTATTATTATTTATTTCAGTGTAAAATATTATAAACTAAATTAAAATAAATAAGAAAACAAAAAAAATTTAAATTTAAAACGCCCCATCCCGACGAGCTCGCGCACAGAAGCGAACGCATACGCGAGTAGCGCCCGCATATGAAAACGGTGTTCAAACCACACAAGTGAGGTATCGCCGCGATCGTTAGAGCGAGAGAAATAATTCTAGCCCTAGACCTCCTCTGTATCTCAAAAAATGCAACCTGTAGAATTTTTTAAACGTCGCCTATCGAGATTTTTAAGGGTAAAAGTTTGACGCCATGCCACGAGCGGGCGCAATTTTTAAGTGTGACATGTTGGGTATCATTTTACTCGGCGTAACATTATCTTTCACAATATATAAAAAAATTGGGCCAAAAAAAAAAAAATTGGGCCAAATTTATTGTTGTCTTATTTTTTAATTAAAAAAAGAGATTTTTTTCCAAAAAAAGTGCGCTTGTAAGACCGCTGCGCAAATACGGTGTGAGAAAAAGTATTGCAATGACTGCCATTTTATTCTCTAGGGTGTTAGAAAAATATATATATATATATATATATATAATGTTTGGGGGTTTTAAGTAATTTTCTAGCAAAAAAAAACAGTTTCGTATACACCGAATCTGAAAAACAGGCTCGGTAAATAAGTTACCTCATGTACAGCTCATGTACAGCCCATGTACAGCTACGACGGCGCGTGGGAATGTGCCAACCTACTGCTATATATGTATAATGACGGCAGCTGGTCGGCAAGCGGTTAAAAATAGTAATTACAGTTGATTGATTAAAATGGCTTCAGCCAAACACTAACCATGAGTGAAATTAATGTTATTCATATTCTCTGAAAAATTGCCATCAAATCAAATTCTGCCAGGGTTATATAAAACTTATGAGCACAACTTTTAAATCTGATTTAGAGCTGTCTTTAGGCCGGTCACATGACTCGCAGCCGCTGTACAGTTTCAATGAATAGATACTGCAGGAGGGGCCGTGATCTCCCTTGGATGCCACCTGGGGAGATCATATGGCCGCTCAGCCTCTCCTGTAGTAGCCTTGAAAACCATCTGAGTCACGTAACTGGTCTGAAGACAGCGCTAAATCAGTATTTACAACGCTCGTTTTTCTAAAAGACAGGTACAGTATGCTATGCCAGGACATAATAAAGGGGCTGGCAGTCAGCATTTCACATTGTTAATTTTGCCAATAGCGGCAGGGGGAGGAGACACAGACATAGCTGAATGTCAGCAAGGAGGGGGTGAGGATGACAGAGGAGAGCAGAGGGGATAGCAGCATATGACCAAGGGACGCAATCAGACCATGGTGTTTAGGGTGGAGCAGCCCTGATTTTCGTGGTCTGTACAGGGAGGGCATACAGACCCTCCCTCTTTTTACAATTTAGAGGGGGGCAGATTAAACAGCACAAGCATGGTGCCGTTTAATCTGCTTTAGGGGACCAGGAAATTAAAAAATAAATAAAAAATTGGGGTTTACAAACTTTAAAATGTCTTATTCAATTTTGCTAAACTAAACTTGGGTTTTGCACACTTGAAAAGGATTGTCTGCAATATGTTTTTTTTTAGAAAATAAGTCTAAATCTTTTTTTTAGGGGCTTGGGAACCTCTGCAAAAAAACATGAAGTTCTCACATTACTGGGTCCATGCTTTTTTACAGTGCTGTAAGCATCTCCAGAAGATTAGCAAAAAACTAAAATTTCTGATGTTTCCATAAAATGTTTTGTGTGAACTGACCATGCCCAAAGTCTGATTTAGCTGTCCAACAGGGAGCTTGTCAAACTACGGCCCTCCAGCATTGCGGAACTACACATCCCATGAGACATTGTAACTCTGACATTCACAGACAAAACAAGGCATGATGGGAATTGTAGTTCCTGAACAACCGGGTGGAAGGCCATAGTTTGAAGACCACTGCTGTATAACATTCTTTTTTCTTAAAGTAGTAGAGTGTTGTAATCATGGCTCTTGTGAGCATGCGTCATCCATTCAAATGGCCAACGCCTGTAAACATGGAAGGAAAACTGGTAGAAGGTGGAAGCCCCATCAGCGGTGACAGTGTGCTGCTGGAGGGCTTCGTTTTAAGGTATGCAATGCATACTGGACATTATGCCATTGACTTTTTAAATTACAGCCATTACTACCGGTTTGAGTTTTCTTCTTGTTTAAGGTGTCCAAATGTTGTAACCTCAAGCACGGACTTAATTTCTAGAAATAATAGTATAAGAGATCAAGTATAAAAAAATAAAAACAGAGTCATAATTATTGCTCCAATTATTTAATTGAACATAACAAAGAAAGTAATTTTAGAATGAATAGGTTACCCATAATGACAGATTAAAGACATGTTTAACTTTAAAGGTCTACATGTATGATGGCACAATCACATAATAACATACATTAGACCAGGGATGACACACTGGGGCAATTCAGTTGAACAGCTGCATAATCTGGGAATATCAGAGTCGCCAACTGAAGAGCCAGTGGCATCAAACTCGAATACATTTCCTTCATGGTTTTTCTGATGGCAAATAGGTAACATTATTACGAGCACGTTTAAACATAAAAAAAAAAATTAACTAAAATATCTGCTTCCAAGTGGGTTATCCATAAAAATATATAGGTTACTTTGTTAATTCAAGATATTATGGAAGCAAAAGAAACAAAGACCTTTTTAATATATATAAAGAGTTGAAAGACAATTTTTTTAAATACGATTGCCTTTTCCAATCACTCTGTGCAAAATGCTAAAATGAAAAAGATTAAAAGAAAGCTTTCTGCTCATACAGGTTTAAGAAAATGCAACTTAAAAAGTGTACCCCTCTAAAACAAAACCGCTCAAGTACATTTCTGACTTACTCAATTCAGTAACAATTATTTTGTCTGATAAAAAATTTCCAATTCTCAATTACTTTTCTACACCACCTGAAATGAGCAGTTGGTGACAAACACATAACATTTTGCCTATTGGCCCACAGGGAGAATGCCAATGGTGAGACCTTTGAGTGTCTCACAGGTCCACCATTCATTGCCACAGATAAGGACTTGTGGTAACACTATTCAGGTTCTGAAGGGAAACATGTACATGTAGTACTAGGTTCCCTGTGAAGCTAGCTGTGATGTCAGCCAGGGCATGTCCCCCGCTTTAGATGGGTGCTTTGCTAGAGACTGCCCATCTCTGCCTCCCAGCACTCGCTTGAGTCAAGCATTGGCAAGAGGAATGCAGAGGGAGGCAAGACATCAGCCTTTCATTTTTCTGCATTCCTCTTGCCAGTTCTTACTTAGGGTAAGTGTTAGGAGCTGGAAAGCAGCTGTCTCCTAGCTGGCTGCAGTCAGGCTACCATATGCTTGGGCACACCCTGTCTGACGTCACAGCTAGCGATGCAAGGAAACCTAGGAAGAAAGTACAGGTAGTACTTTGTCCTATCAGGATCAGAATATTGCATAAAAAAATATGATAAATCGTCATTAAAAGGAGTTGTAAAGGTTCATTTTTTAAATATGTTGCTTTAAGCTAGTGCATTGTTGGTTCACTTACCTTTTCCTTCAATTTTCCTTCTAAATGTTTTTTTCTTTGTTTTCTTTGTCTGAATTTCTCACTTCCTGTTCCTCCTCAGTAAGCTGTTCTAAATTACTTTCCACAGCTCGGATGACGGTGGAAAGCTTACCGAGGACAAACAGGAAGTGATAAATTCAAACAAAGAAAAAAAGCATTTAGAAGGGATATCGAAAGAAAAAAGGTTAGTGAACCAACAATGCACTAGCTTAAAGGAACCTATTTAGAAAATAAAATACGAACCTTTACAACCCCTTTAAGCATAAAGGATGCAGTATTTCTATCTTGGGAATCATTGCTATTCCCTGTATTGCCACTCCACTGCAGCCATTAACAAGACATAAAAAATGTGATTCTACCTGCGCTCTTCAATAACATAGAACAAATACTATAGTTCGAGTAGAACCACGGTGTCCTCCAGTGCTTGCAATGCATGCACTAAACAGCCATTATACTCTATTGTACTTTTATTCACATTTATTGAAGAGCATGACTGCCCTTTATCACCGAGAGCCACATGCACCTTTAGGTGTTTAAATCCTTGATTGTTTATGGACAAGAAGTTTTATCTGGCAGAAGATACTATAACAGCACCAAAAATGTACCTCAAGTGTTTAAATATCTTTCAGTTCACTACTATGTGCAAAAAATGTGAATTTAAAACAAAGATTAAAACTAGTACTTAAGCATCAGGCTATTAAACCACTCTGCTACTGAAATCAATGTGGTATTAAAGAGATGTCTACCAACAAGTAGTTAAATGTATCAGTAGCAAAGAGATTTATTTACTATTGTCCCAGCCTTAAAGTCAACATATGACCACTTTAAATGCATTTAATTCCAGGCACAAGTGTACAGGTGATGCATTTATTCACACCATTTAGGCCACTTTCACACTGGGGTGGCAAGGGCAGCGGCAGTAAAGCACTGCTAGTTTTAGCTTCAGCAGCGCTGCCCATTCATTTCAATTGGCATGGCGTTTTAGGAGCAGTGTATACACCCACTCCTAAACTGCCCCAAAGATGCTGCTTGCAGGACATTTTCGAACATCCTGCAAGCGCACCGCTCTAGTGTAAAGGAACACGGGCTTTCACACTGGAGTGACAGGAGAGGCACGTTACTGGCACTTTGCAGGTGCCATTTTTAGCGCTAAAGTGCCTCAGTGTGAAAGTGGCCTTAAAGCTCCCAAAAGGCCAGAGACATTTAGTGTGCATACAGTGAGATTTTTTTCCTAAATCTGTGTTTTGTTATGCCCCCTTCTGCTTCCCTGTTAGTCCAATATTGTAATGAACAGCTTCACTGAGCCTAGCAGGTGGAGGGGACAGAGTTACTGGGAGGAATCGCATGCAGGCATCTATCTATATGTACTTACCAATGTGTATGCCTACAGTTTAGTCATATTAAAAAGTTAACACAGCTTCACTTTAAAACTATAAAATGAACAACGAATTGCTGTTTTAAGCAATATTTTTTTTTTTTTTAAACAAAAAAGAAGATCTTGGACACACAGAAAATGTCGAAGACTCCATTATTACAACACCACATCATGAAAATACTGTCCCTGTCACTAGGAATTAAAGGGAATTTTCAAGAAACAGGTTACATTGTAACCCAAATAGTTTCAAATTATCGATTTCGTTACAGGTTACATTTCTTTACATGTTATGAGCAAGAAAACAATCCTGAGGAAAAGGCAGCAGGCAAACAGCTAGGAAGTCTTTTCCACTAAGATTTTGGTGTGCGTCCTTGACCAAAGTTTGGAGATCATAAGTTGCTTCACATCTGCAATGAGATATTTCCATAATTACTATAACACTCTTCATTTTAGCACATTTCACAATAATGTTAAACAACAGACATTCGTTTATTTTCATATTGAACCATTTTGGCACAAAAAAAAAAAAAAAAAAGTAATGTAGTAAAAGCACATCACAAGACTTTTCAATATTGACTGGCTGAACAAAATTTTCAATCGATAACTCATTGCTTTGTACTTTCCCACCAGTATATTTCACAGGACATTTCTGAATCATACAATATGCACAAAAAAAATATATACATTTCAGATGCACAACATTAGTACAGCGCCCTTGTGCTTGCATATTTCTGCTGCTTGGAAAGCACAGGTCAGCCCAACGCTCATTGTACACTTAGGCAATTTTGTGTCAACCACCTTTCAATCACATAAGTGCTCTACCACTAACAATTTTTATTGAAACCTTAAAATAAGCAAACCTGTTTGTGGTAGGTTCAGTGTTGGATCCACTGAATTCTTTCTGTAGTTGAAAGCCAACAAACTTCCACAGTACCATCTAATGTATGGTGAGCGAGACCCTGGCAATACTTAGACCATTTATTTCATCAACGATTTTCCCAGATTAAATGCGCATTTAAAAAGGGAAACCTCACCCATATGTAAATAATTTCCCACGTACCACTTTATTTACCCAGATAAAACATGCATACAAGCCCAGCGAATCCTGCGTTATCCCTTTCTTTCCCCAGCACATCCCATCCTGCGTTGCAAACCACCTTTCTGCCTCATTGCTGACTCTTCCCGCTTCTTGCGTATATTGGGCATGTAATTTACAAGTAAGTCTCCTATTGTGTAGACATACAAAACCATAAGACTGCTGCCTGGCACCTTCTTTGATGTGATGTTAGCACATAGTATTACCCTTCGCTCCTACCCAGTAGGTTAGGGCAGCACAGAGAATAATTAGACACTACCAGAAGAGGAGATTGCCCTAAGTTGCTGTGCTAGGAACCGACACCCCTAGCAAGTGAATACAAATAATTTATAAAAAAGAAACATTGCGAGGAATTTCAAATATTTTTTCTGTAATTTTATAAGCTGGTGACCAGGTCTCTCTAAGCTAAGAATTTCACTTTCATTTGCACTTTAATAGGGTTTTTTTACGCACTGCAATATCCTTTTCCTGGGAGTCCATGGAAGGACACAAGACTTAAAACGTCAGGTTGTACTGATGCCTATAAGAATATTGGACATTGGCAAAGAAAAAATAAATGTGGGCTAGCCCAGGAAAACTAGTCCTGCTCTTAGCAGGCCTTAAAAGCAATGCCAAGAGCATGATCAGTGGAGAATGCAGAAACATGCAGGTATGCATTCTTAAGGTCAACAAAGACCAGGGAGGCCATCACAGACATGACAGATTCCATGTGTAATTTCTGCGCCCCAAATTAAACCATTTAGGACCTTAAGTCCTAAGATGGCATGGATGCCCGCGTTTGGTTTGGAAACTGTGAACATGTTGGTGTAGATTAGAATACCATTTGATCACTTGTATCAGTGTGCACCACACTGAACATGGACCAGAGAAAGCAAGACAGACAACTGCCCGAGAAGATCAGAAAGAAAACTAGAGATGATTACAGAGGTAAAGGCTATACAACACATCTTCAAGCAGCTTGATGTTCCTGTCACTACAGTCGCAAATAAAAGGTAGTTTAAGGTCCAATGGAGTGCAGCTAAACATCCTCCTAGGACACTAGCAAAAAACTGAGGCATGCTGGAAGGAGGAGAGGTTATCTTGGGTGGGCCAATAACGTTATTGTTTGCCAATGTCCAATCCGCCTGTATGCGACAGTATAATCAGACAGTTCAAGACTTCCTGTGTCCCCCCTAAAGCAGTGTTTCTCAATTCCAGTCCTCACGCCCCCCCAACAGGTCAGGTTTTCAGGATTTCCATTATTTTGCACAGGTGATTTGATCAGTTTCACTGCCTTAGTAATTCCCACAGCCTTTTCATCTGAGGGAAATCCTGAAAACATGACATGTTGGGGGGGTGTGAGGACTGAATTGAGAAACACTGCCCTAAAGGGATGGACGACAAGTAAACATTTTAGATAGAACAGTTCTTCCATCCTACTTAAAGTGGAAGTTCACCCTATATAACAAGTTTACTTTAACCTGTTGCTGACCGCCCGCCGTCATTTTACTGCGGGAAGTCGGCTCTGCTAGACGAGAGCCTGTAGCTATACATCCGCATTAAAGCGACCACTAGGGGGCGGCAGCGGCGCGCGTCCCCGCTCGACCCCGAGTCCCGCGCGCGTGCCCGGCAGGTACGACGCCGCCGGGCACACGCGATCGCTCGTTACAGCGAGGAAAACGCTAATCTTCTGTTCATACAATGTATGAACAAAAGATCAGTGATTTCCCCTAGTGAGGCCACCCCCCCATACAGTTAGAACACACCCAGGAACACACTTAACCCCTTCACTGCCAGTGGCATTTTTATAGTAATCCCATGCATTTTTATAGCATTGATCGCTAAAAAATGCCAATGGTCCCAAAAATGTGTCAAAAGTGTCCGAAGTGCCCACCATAATGTGGCAGTACTGAAAAAAAATGCTGATCGCCGCCATTACTAATCGTTTTTTGTGGGAAATCGGTATGCAGGCGGCTGTACTTACGGAACGGGTGAGTACACGATTATATGTAGTAACACTGGGAGAAAGGATTGTTTAAAAAAATAAAAAAAAATAAAACGTATTTCGGCTGAACTACCGCTTTAATACAACATTGTAAGCTGTAATTATTGCAGGTTGGAAAGTCCCGACACACATGAGCTGCTGGAACTATAGTAAAAGGCTTTCTCGGGAAGCTTTATAGCAATATTTCTCCAACTGTTCTGTAAACGATCAAGTTAACTGGCAACTGTCACATGCTGGTATGACAGCGCTGATTACGTTAGATAAAGAAAGAAAAATATATTCTTTATGCTTGTACTGAAATTTCAAAAACAATTTCAGGAAAAGGCGTCTTAGAGGTTAGTGCCATACAAAACATTTTCAGTTTTGCATCTCTAATGGAATTTTGAATCATTCAATACTATTTTGATTAGGTATTAATAAATCGATGACAATTTATGCAGTGCTTTACACAAAGTGCCTTGTATTAGTCTCTGCCCTCAAGGGCCGATTTGCCCATTAAAAAACCTTCTGCCTTTACAACCCCTTTGTCTAAATGCATTCAGATAAAAAGCCTTCTGTGTGCAAAAGCCACCCCACCACACCCTAATACAGCGATGGCGAACCTTGGCACCCAAGATGTTTTGGAACTAGGTTTTTCATGATGCTCAACTACACTGAAGAGTGCATGAGCATCATGGGAAATGTAGTTACAAAACATCTGGGATGCCAAGGTTTGCCATCACTGCCCTAATACATATCCCCATCTGTATCCAGTGATGTCCACGACTCCCACAGCCGTCTCCCACAGCCATCCGGGACTTCCCATTGACATTGACTGACACCATTGGCTCCCGCTGCTGTCAAAGTCAGTTAGCCAATCAGGAAAGAGAGAGGGGCAGGGCCAAACAGCAGCTCCATGTCTGAATAGACACACAGAGCTGCAGTTCGGCTCGGATGCCCCAATAGCAAGCTGCTTGGGGGACAGGAGGGAGGGGCAAGGAACAGCGAAGAGGGACCTGAGAAGAGGAGGATCCAGGCTGCCCTGTGCAAAACCACTACACAGGAGGCAAATATAACATGTTTTAAATAAAAAAAAAAAAAAAAAAAAAAAAAAACTTTACAATCACTTTAATCTACCCACCAAGTCTTTGGAGTGCAGGGGTAGATGCAGATAGTGTTCTGATGGAGATTTGAAACAAGGATCCCGGTGCTTCCACGTAGAATCTCTAATCACTTAGCCACTGTGCTATATATCTCAGTGGGGAGATATTCACACCACAATGTTGCCTGCTCTGTCAAATGTCCCCTGCTGCAAGCGGGTCAATTTTTACGAAAATCTCAGAGGATTTGAAAGATAAAAAGTCTGCAGGTGAAGCAAACAGTGCCCACCCAAATCTAAATATTTTGTACGCTAAAACAAGTACATAAAAAAGCCAATATTGTGCAAATCTATTTGCCCTGTTCTATTACAAAATTACATCACAATGTTCCCTTGGAATAAAATGTATGCATACCTGTAAGGGAGTGCGGTACAGCCATTTGTCTTTGTCTGCTGCTAGCTTCATGCAGGCAAAGAGGTCAGAGACACTGGGAAGGCCATAATATTCCTAACAAAAAATAAATAAAAACAATAGTTAAAACAAATAAACTTTTTTAGGCAGAAATATTAATATAAATATATTAAAAATATTAGCCAAGGTCTCTAGCAAGGCAGCATATAAGCATTAGTTAAATGTCTTATCTATATACTTACATGTGCTTTTTTACGTAGAAGCCATTTATCCTCCAGTACAGGCTGTTCTGACTTTTCTGTGTTATCTATGTTCTTGGAGGACAACACCCAGCAACCAGTGTCTAGAGGCAATTGAAACGGAGAATGGTTCTCCGAGGGGTTCAGCTTCCATTTACTATTTGAAGTTTCGTTTTCTGCCTTCTCTGCTGCAGTGGACTCGACAACCCAATTAGCTAAAGGGGTTTCAAGCAATGCTCTGAAATGCCTAATTAAGGGATCATATTCTTCTGTCTTCTTGGTGCAAGTCTGCTCCCCAGAATTTCTTTTGCATGGATGCAGCCACATATTTATGGAAGGTTTTGACTTTTCTGGCTCTTGGTCTTTAGCAATGTGTTCTGAATTCAGAGGAACGCCATTTTTGTCTTTCCCTTCTTTCTTCAAAAGCCACTTCCTTAGAGCATCTTTCTCACAGCTTTCATCACAAACACATTCTGAGAGAGTAGAGCAGGGCTCATTAGCTTTGCAGATGTCTTCCATCTTAAAGAAGGCCTGAGATTCCTTCAACAGCCACATTTCATCGCTAGACACCGTAGCCTTCTTCCCCCCAAGCTGCTCATTTAAACAGCGGAGGTTCCCAAGATTTTCTATTTCTAAGGGAGCTGTATTTCCACCACAGCAATTACTGCAGGACTCTACTTTGTGGAGCCAATCGTTAATGCTGTAGTCCTGAACAAATGGATGAAAGAGGAGTTTCCATTTGTCCACTTCACTGGTCGATTCTTCGGTCGTGGCTGGGGAAATGAGCCACTCTGAAAGATCCATCTCTTCCTGATCCTCCAAATCACAGTCAATATCATCAACTTTTTCAAAGGAGAAAGAGCTGGACTCTGAATGGTCACGTGTACGCACTCCAGTTTTCTCAGGACAAGATTCCTTGTTTTGGGACTCTAGCAACCAATTATGTAATTCCCCTAGTTTACCCCAGATTTTCTCAATATCAAAAGTGGGTGGTGCAGGTGTTTCTGAACCCTGTTAAATAGGAAAAAAAAAAAAGTAAAATGAATACAAAGTACTTTGGCAGTTGAACTGAGCAGAGCAGGTAATTTGCAGAAAACTCATGGTGACAACACAAGCCAGCCTTCCAACTTGGCCATTTAACAGTAACTTGCACACTTATCTCACTACTGCCACAAGGGAGACCAGCATGCATCATTTACCTCAGTTTCAGATTATGTCTCCTGGACCTTGCCTCGTCCCAATGCACAAGATAGAAATCCAGGTAAAAATGGTCCCTGGCTCTCATCTGCTTCACTATACATTAATAGCCCAAGAGGCTTGATAATATAAAAACCTAGACACATTTCACACTCAGTGTCTAAAATGGACCTTAGCATGTAACCTTATGAGTAAGCACTTTTGTAAGTCAAATAAATCAAGGTTTTTATACCGATTAACCATTTGTACCTCTTAAACATACAATAAATCTACAATTAAGCAGATGAGTAGCATGGACCCATTTTTTCTGGACATTTATATTATAGAATAGTTTTGTCATGAGAAATTCTTACCAAACACATGCTGTTCTTTAAAGCGGTGGTTCTGCTGGAAAACTTTTTTTTTTTTTTCAGTCTACTCTGCTGCTGTTCAAATACAAATTTAGTTACTTACTAGTGCCGATCTTGCAGCCGCCACGATCGTGATTTGCCAAGAAAGAATATTTTATAAAACGTTGTGATGGACATTGCCATCTTCTTTGTGGGCACTTTGAATCCCTCCTGAATGTCTTCCGGGATGCGGCGATGGGGAATATGTATACGCCCCCATCACATGATGCGCTTTGCGGGTCATGTGACCCGCTCCCTGCGTCACGTGACAGCACAGCTAGCACGAGACTAGCTAGTTCTGTGGATGTGCTGTGGATGGCCCGCACGTCACTGCATGGAGGCCTGACAATCAGGGCCCACAATGCACAGCGCCATCGGGCAAAATAGCTACACGCCCACTCCCCGCAGGGCTGGAAACCCGGAAGCACAGGATATTACAGGTAAGGGAGCATTGAAAAAAAAAAACATCAAGGCTATGTTTCTTAAATGGGCTTGAGGTTAAGGATGCTGTAAAGTTGATTTTAAGGGTGAACCTCCGCTTTAACAGATTATGCCGTTAGTGACTTTATTGATCAAGTCAACATCCAGTTGTTTTGACATTTTAAACAAAATGGTGCATAAGTCCCTAAAGGTCTCTTGACTAACCTAAAAGTTACCTTTTAATATAAAACTATTTAATGAGCAGCAGGCATGCTCCCATGATCAGCGTCTCAAGACTTGAAGCCCTGTGTGTTACAGCTCAAGCTCCTGAGGTTCACAGCTTAACCCTGCAGATGCTTACCTGCCCATTAGGCTGCACATCATAGTACTGAACCAACAAGGAGATATAGGAGGCAGCAGAGGCTCAATTACAGAGAATGGAAAGATATAGATAGTAAGAGGTGGATTAAGCACTACTAGTAACGGACCGGATTTCCCTCAATGCGGCCCATTTTGCACTCCTAGCTGGCCAGAGGTTTGGTTACATTTTCTGAGCCACCACCCTAATCCTGCTACAGTATCAACTGATAGGCTAACCTAGCTGGTTTGGAGTGCTGATCTCTAAGATATCATAACATGTCAAGCTCAGCAAGTTAGTTAAGGAGCAAGCTCATGGATGACTGCTGTTCAAGTGGATGTAAACCCACCACTTACCATGTATTAAATAATGGCACACTATCCAGCTATATGTATATATAGCTGAATAGTGTGCCATTATTTAATACATGGTGAGCTTACATCCACTGCAATTGATTTGAGCTGCTGACGCAGGCGGTGGTGGCCGACGAAACCGGTCAGGCTTTGCTATAGTGTCATCCTCATGACCCTATTGACCCTGTGACAGCACTCACGTGTCAGTGCTTTGTATGCACCCTGTAATGAAATACTGAATAGCATTGTTGTTCTTACTCCAGCAAAAGCAGCAATGTCCGAGGTTTGGTGCAATTGCCATTTTTTGTATACAGGCACACTTAAAGCATGCCTTTGCAATTATGAGTGTACATGGGGCAGGTGACTTTTAAAAAAGTTTTTTTTTTTATTTGACCCAACTGAAATTTTACTTTTTTTTACCCATCACAAGGGGGCACACATTTGTTTATATAAAAAGTGATCAAGTAGCTAAAAAGCTGACAGACGGCTACAAAAATGTAAACTCTCAGTGACTATAGCGACCAACAGTGTTCACAGGTCAGCATTCTGCTAAATTATGCGTGCCCGAAAAAGATTAAAAGCTGGACAGCAATGACAATTTCTGTTTCTCTGGACAAGCTAACTTTATTAATTATGAAGACGTGATTACAATTATTTCAGTACAAAAGTATAATCTAGTCTATACAGAACATACCGCAATATGTCCAGTGATGTCCGAATTTATCAGCCAATCCTGTGGAGAAGAGCTTGGAATGTACAAAGCAGGACATGGAGAAATGCTGGTAACTTTGCCCTCCAAAAGCCATTCAGATAGAGATGTGTTAAAAGACCCAGAATGAGGTTTCTGAAAAGAAAAAAGGTTTCCATTTTTTTTTTTTTTAACCAAGAAAGAGATCAAACAACTGTATTGTAAAACATTAATAGATTATTCAGATGGTTATGTGGAAACGGACCACCATTTTTGTAGGAAGAGAAGAGCGGGACTGTGCCCATCTCTGCTCTGTAGAGTGAAGATGGATGCGTCATCCACCAGCTCAGCAGGGATCAGCGGAAGGATCCCCGCTGAGCAAGCGGATTCTGCAAAAATAGAGGCGCCCATGTGAAAGGGGCCTTAAAGAACAGCAACAAGTAGCATATTTAGCACTATACTTGGTACTCGGTAACAAAGTACTGCAGCCAAAGAAACACTATGATCGGCACCCAGGCAATTGCAGAAGGAGAGTTAAACAGTAGCAGCCTAGATATTTCTCTCATGACCAGTTTCTTTTGAGTACGCTGGAGCAATAAACATTTTCGTTACAATATATATATATATATATATATATATATATATACACACACTATGTTTGCATTTTGCCAGACAGAGAAGAACTTTGAGTATACATAAGTGTATGCTACAATGGAAATAGCTTATAATAGGAACCTCTACAACTCAGGATCTGGCCACTCAATACAATTTGGGTCTGGACAGCACTATTATCCCTTAAAAAAACAAACAAAAAAAAACAAAAAAAAAAACAAAAAAAAAAACATGTACTGAATCCTCCCCCACCAAGCAAATCATTATTAGCTGCTATAAAGGGACCTGCAACATGTACAGCATTGCTGAAGTTGACCAGAGAAACTATGTACTAAAAATATTTATAAAAATATATAACCAAAAATAAAATAGGTTAACCAAAAATTCTACGTACACAAAATGTTAATCCTAGATGCAGTACCAATTTCTTTCTAGCTACTGCAGTACAAAAGTTTAACTACTATATGAAACGTAGGCATTAATCTAGCTTAAAGCTACACAATTATTTGTTGTTTGCAAGATATGCCAGAGAACAGCTATGGATTATGAAAATTATTGAAGATACAATTTAGCAAAAAGCCAAAAAAAAAATAAAGTCTGGAAGGTGAATACTCCTGGATCAACCCTTTTATTTCTAATTGGTGAACCACTGACCTGGAATGAACATTCACTGACTTACAAAGTACTGAAGAAAGGAGCATGGATCTTTCACAACTTGTCAACAATGTCAGTATTGACATATTGCGAGAGGTCCCTTTTTTGCTGCATTCACACCAGTCCGGTGCGAATTCCAGCTCCGTTCTCTGTGCGAAGAGAAAACGTAGCTGTTCAACGCTTCCTCTCATTTGTAGCTGCGGATCAGCTGAGCAGGAAGAGGGGAGGTGTAGTGAGGAGGGGGGGAGAGAATTCCTGTTCACAACAGAATGCATCCGCGAATCAGATGCATTCCCATAGAATATGTGCCTGCAATTCGCACCGCACTGCCTAGAAAACGCACACATGTGAACCAGACCGATTGAAAGTAATAGATATTACAATGTTCTGCAAATTGGATGTGGTGTAAGCCACATCAGTGAATACAGCGATTATTACTAGCCGCCAGCAATAATCACATAAAAAATTAAATATGCAAGTTGGATGTACCAAAGAAGATCGATTGATCAGCTTGGGTACAATCAGCCTGCCCATACACTGTTTGAACAGTCTATGGCCAGCTTAACATTTTTAGATTGTTGCAATGGAAAAGGCAATTGTGCTCCTTCTGCTCCATCACCCATCAAACTATTCCATTTCAAGTACAGCTGTTTAGACATGATATCAAGCATTAGAGTGGATGTACCTGATCGATTGGAGGAACGTAACAATTGTTGAGAAGCCAAGTATTCTGGGTAACAAAACTGCATGGTGCAGGGCTGGCAATTACTGGACTTGCTTCACAGTTCTTGAAATACAGAAATAAAATAAAAACATGAGAAAAATTGAAACATTAATTAGCATAGATACATTTCTGATAGACTGAATGGAGTCAAGAGATCTATAGACAGATTTGTTGTCTTGGTTTCTTATTTAAGCTGGTCATAGATGAATAGAATTCCAAACAAAAATTCATAGGAAAAGTCCAGTGAAGATTTGTATAAAAATTATCAGAAAATTTCCAATGTCGCTCAAAAGATTTAGTTTACTTTTAACATTTTGTAATGAATGATTTTTTACCAAACGAAAACCAAATGCACTGTTAGAAATTTGTTCATTTGATAAAAAATAAATTTCATCCTGTTCCCTCAAGTTTTAGCATTGTTTGAAATTCCATCCATCTATGGCCAGCTTAAATAGTATGGCTAAAAAGGAGATTTAGCGTTGAGCCTAAGGCGTGGAGTGGAGCCCCTTAGGCTGCTTTCACACTGATCAGTTTTTCTTCTGTTCTTGCGTTAAAAAAGTGGAAGGAAAACAAATGAAAATTAAACTCTATGGAACTCTTCACACTGGTCAGTTGTGAGTCTGTTGCATTTTTCAAAGTCCTGCTTGCTACATGTTTGGTGCAGTAAAAGGAGCACCAAAAATCGCACCTTCTTACTGAAAAAGAATGGAAAATGCATCAAAAACACAGCAAATACACATGAAAACCGCACCCACGGTTGCAATTTTGGTGCGGTTTTTAAGTCACATGTTTGCGGTTTTTGCAATGGAGCAGTGTGAAAGTAGCCTTAAAGTGATAATCAATCCTCAGTTTTAAGTAGTCGGTTTAATCATTTACTGGGTTTGCAGCCTTTAACTTTTAATGCCGGTCTATATTCTAGTTAAAGCTGGTACGATACCCACTGCCCTACTTTTCCTGTTTTAGGGTGGCTTTCTCTTGCAACAGCCTATGGATCCACCTGTGCATGCAGGGACTACAGTTGTGCCTCCCTACACGGTTTAAATTAAAATACACAGCCATGGTTTCTCTTACTCCCCTACCCCTCCCCTCTCCACTTTCCTCTCCTACTCACCCCCTCCTAATGTTCACACACCTATCTTTCCTCCTCTATCCACTCATACTGGAGTGCTTCAGTGCTTTTGGAAAATAAAATAAGCACTTCAGCATTGCGTCATGTATTGAGACACTGGTACGACTTCTGAGCTCTGATTCTTGAGGTAACTATGTGCCTTGAAGTTAGTTTGTCCATGCATTTGATTATTGTATCAACATTCCCATAAAGATGAGCATTTAGAGGAATATTTGTAAATCAGTGACTTTTTTTTATTGTCAACCTATACATGTTGGCTTTGTAAATCATCTGATTGTGGAATGGTGTCCTAAGCAATGCTGAAGGATGAAATAAAAAAAAAACTAAAATGAAAAACGTATGAATGAAACACCCAGCTACGTAACCTGGGATGGCAAGGCGCTCCTATGCTTATCCTCCTTATTTCTTCAACACTACACTGTTCACCTCTTTCTTGTGAAGACTGAAAGCTCGGGGAAGCAGCACTAAGAGAACAGGTGCCAGAGGCATTGAAAATTGAAAACTGCCTGCAAATGTTGGAGTAACAATTAACTACAGTGCATCCGGAAAGTATTCACAGTGCTTCATTTTTCTCCACATTTTGTTGTTAGTCTTATTCCAAAATGTATTCAATTATTTTCCTCAAAATTCTACAAACAATACGCCATGATGACAATATGAAAGAAGTTTATTTGAAATGTTTGCAAATGAACAAAATTAAAATAAACTACAAATAAAATCGCATGTACACAAGTATTCACAGCCTTTGCTGTATACAGCGCTCTTAAAAGCGCCTCAAAGAAGCTTTTCTTGACATCCTGCCAGCGCACTGCTCCAGTGTGAAAGCCTAAGGGGGTTTCACATTGGAATGACAGGAGAGGCGCTTTACAGGCACTATAGCGCCTCATTGTGAAAGGGGTCTTGGCACCAATTACAGCCTCAAGTCTGAGTATGATGCTACAAGCTTGGCACGTCTATTTTGGCCAGTTTCTCCCATTCTTCCCTACAGGAACACTCAAGCTCCATCCGGTTGGGATGGGAAGCATCAGTGCACAGCCATTTTCTGATCTCTACAGATATGTTCTTTCAGAGATGTCACATAGCCACTCCTTTTTTATCTTGGCTGTCTGCTTAGGGTCATTGTCCTGTTGGAAGATAAAACTTCACCCCAGTCAGAGGTCCACAGCGCTCTGGAGCAGGTTTTCCTCAAGGATGTCTCTATATTCCTGCATTCATCTTTCCCTCAATCTTGACTAGTCTCCCAGTTACTGCCACTGAAAAACATCCCCACAGCATGATGCTGCCACCACCATGCTTCACTGTAGGGATGGTATTGGCCAGATGACTAGTGCCGGTTTTCCTCCAGACATGATGCTTGCCATTCAGGCCAAAAGAGTTCAATCTTTGTTTTATCAGACCAGAGAATTTTGTTTCTCATGGTCTTTTAGAGTCCTTCATGCGCCTTTTGGCAAACTCCAGGTGGGCTGACATGTGACTTACTGAGGCGTGGCTTCCGTCTGGCCACTCTACCATACAGGCCTGATTGGTGGAGTGCAGCAGAGATTATGATTTTTCTGGAAGGTTATCCTCTCTCCACAGAGAAACACCGGAGCTCTATCAGAGTGACCATTGGGTTTTTGGTCGCCTCATTGACTAAGACCCTTCTCCCCCGATCGCTCCGTTTGGCTGGGCGGCCTGCTCTAGGAAAAGTCTTAGTGGTTCCAAACTTCTTCCATTTACGCATGATGGAGGACATTGTGCTTATTGGGACCCTCAATGCTGCAGACCTTTTTCTGTATACTTCCCCAGATCTGTGCCTTGATATTGTCTCAGAGGTCTATAGACAATTCCTTGAAATTCATGGCTTGGTTTGTGCTCCGATATGCACTGTTAACTCTGGGACATTATATAGACAGGTGTGTGCCTTTCCAAATCATGTTCAACCAACTGAATTTACCACAGGTGGACTCCAATCAAGTTGTAGAAACATCTCAAGGATGATCAGTGGAAATAGGACGCACCTGAGCGCAATTTTAAGTGTCATGGCAAAGGCTGTGAATACTTAAAGAGGAGTTCCACCCAAAAAAGGAACTTCCTCTTAATCCACTCCTCACCCCCATACATGCCACATTTGGCATGTAATTTTTTTTTGGGGGGGGGGGGGGGGAGTGGGGGCTTCAGTAGGAGTGGGACTTCCTGTCCCACTTCCTGCTTCCGCCGAGGGGCTGATAAGGCGAGAGGCGTAATCGCCTTATTTCAGCCCCTCCCTGTAGGCGATGGCCTAGGACACTGACAGGTCCTAGGCAATCGCCTGTCCAATCAGCGACGAGCCGCGCCGCGCGCGCATGCGCAGTGCGGCTCGCGCATGCGCAGTGGGTGCCCGGCCGTGAAGCCGAAGGCTGTCACGGCTGGGTGCCCACAGTCGGGATGGAGACGCCGACTGGGGAGGGGGGAGAGGAGCGGAGCCCCGGTCGGCGCATCGCTGGAACGCAGGAGCAGGTAAGTGAGTGTTTATTAAAAGCCAGCAGCTACACTTTTTGTAGCTGCTGACTTTTAATAAACACATTTTTTGGCTGGAACACCCCCTTTAAGTACATGTGATTTTTTTTACTTTTAATAAATTAGCAAACAAACGTCTTTCATGTTGTTATTATTGGGTATTGTTTGTAGAATTTTTAGGAATTTTTAGGAAAATAACAAATTGAATCCACTTTGGAATAAGGCTGTAACATAAAATGTGGAAAAAGTGAAGCACTGTAAATACTTTCCGGATGCACTGTAGTTTACTGGGGAATGTTTATTTTATTGTGATCAATGTGTAAAGCTGAAATTACTGGGGAAGGTTCAGGGAGACATTTTCTAATGTCAGAGCAGCATTTATGCAATAGGGCCACGTCGGGTGATTACCTAAAAGAGACACTAGCTTGGTGGCTGTGTGTTCTGCTCTCAGCCTGTTCAATGTAACAACTTTTCTACAGCATGTGCACTATGTATTCATTACATGCAAGCGTCAATTCATGAATGAAGAGAGAACTCCGCGCTATGGTAATAAAAAAATATTAAAGAAGCTTGCACTTATTTTTTGATGTTGTCATTATCTAAGCACTTGTACTTTAAATCTCTATTATATTGTTGACCTTATAGTTAATATTATTGTTTCAGAATTTGGAATTTATTTATCGCTTACCATTAGCGCCCCCTATTATACACCCTCCACATTGCCAAAGCGTCAATTCATGCTCCTGTGGTTGTGAAAATTCCCATAAATATGGATGTGCAAAACAAACCCGAGAATAGAAAAGGAGGTTAGGCAAGCACTGCATAAGTTAACATGATGCTCATACCACAGTTTTAATTGATCCAAATGTAGTAATAGCTTTCCGAAGAGATGGGACATCAGCTTCAAAACTGAGAGCGGATGTTTCTTCAGGGTTAAGAGCAAGACTGCCCAATCTGAAAGAGAATACAAAATCATCATAAAATAGCAAACTGTGAAAAGGGTGTAGAGGGGACAAGCAGCTGAGGATGGGTTTTAGGTGGAAGCACAATTCTCTTCCCTGTTGCCAATATTGCTCACACAACCACATTTCCTTCCATTCTGCTACTTTAGGCATTTACATTACCAAAATGGGTGTAAAAGGGAACCTGTACTTTTACGATTTAGCAATTTATGCAACAACTTACCTTTCTAAACAAACTGTGATCTGATTGGCAAGGTCGTTACTGTGGGGGGTCTCTAGCTGGTGAATCAGGCAATTGAACTGTCCCAACAACTAAAACAAAAAGAATGCATTAGACAGAGAACTTCTAAAACATCTCACCGACGATAAAGGCTGCTAAGGTATCTGCCTGTCTTAGCTCAAGTTTAGCAAATCCATACCAGCCAAAAAACTGATACTGTGTAGGACTGCAAAGCTTTATTCTTCAATGCTTTTTATTCTCTAGTTCACACCTCTACATTTAGCACAGAATTGTCAGCACAAGTTGTAAGATGAAGCACAACGGCTCCCAGTGCAAAATCTACATAACAAGAAGTCCAGCATTAGGACTTTAAAGTGTTAGTAAACCCAGGACCCTGAATTCACTATAACTGATTTCCCACACAACATGGAAATGCAATTATTTATGTAAATATAAACTGCCAAATACCTTTTCTCATCAGCAGCATATAGCAGCCTTGTGACTTCTACGAGTGTCTGGTTAAAGCTTGTAGGAGGCGGTTTTAGTATTAACCCCCTGTCTGGACAGTGCCGATTGGCCCTGTGCCTATCACATGTCCCCTCTCAAGAGAAATGAAACTCTAGCAATACACACCAAACTGAGCATGTGCAGAGTTCTCCCAAGGCCCTGTACTGTCAGATCGATTGAGGACAGTAAAATCAAGGGGATGATCAGAGAAGACAGGATCAAACAACCTTTACACAATGCACAGTATTAACCCCTTAGGTTCCACAGTGAGTATAACAAGCATGCTTTACAGCAGGGATCCTCAAACTACAGCCCTCCAGATGTTGTAGAACTACACATCCCATGAGGCATTGTAACACACTGACATTCACAGACATGACTAGGCATTATGGGAATTGTAGTTCCTGAACAACTGGAGGGCCGTAGTTTGAAGACCCATGCTTTACAGGATATACAGACCGATTTTACTGTTGTGGTTTTAGTAACACTAAGGGGTTACATTAGGTAAGAGTCAGGGAATTTGATAAGCGAAATAAAAATTGTCCAAATTCTAGCATTACACAAATCATCACACAGCCTTCAGTGAAGAAAAGTGTCCAGGAGAAGCTATGGTACACTTACCCAATACAGCTGCTGAGCTTGCTGTTGTAAGGCCTCTTCCTTCAGCTGCTGAACCAAGTCAGCCTGCTCCAAAAGCCAGATTTCACGGCTACGCATACATTCCAGGTGACGACTAATACAAGACTGAATCTGAGCTTTGACCTGCAAATGGCAATGGTAATTATAGACATAGGGCCATCATGATCTTCCTACATTTCAAAAGATTACTATCAGATATTATTACAATAAAAAAAGTGATAGTTATAGCATCTTAAACACAATAGCACATTCATTTTGAAGCTTGAAATGTATTGGCTCAGTGGAGAGAAATGGGAATTACTAGATTTACTTAAAGTTTAGTATGTAAACCCAACACTCCTGATTAAGGATGGGCTCAAAGCCGACACTGCACACCGCCAATCATAGGCAGCGTGTGTATTGGCAGCTGCCGGTTGGTAAATGCCTCACTGCCTATAATTGGAGGTGTGCAGTGATAGCTTTCTAGCGGGTTTGATCAGAACAAGCCCAAGCCCATTACTACTCCCGATATGAACCTGTTGTACTTGAAAAAAGTATCCCGTTTTCTTTGTATTGGTTCCTTTGTGTGAAGTCAGTCCCTCTACTGTCCTATTAAAACTGACCACACTAGGTATGAGAGCACAGCTTGGTCAGTTCTCTAGCTGCGATGAGAGCCAATTCAATGAGAAGGCTTATGCAGACATGCCCCCCTTCTGTATAGCCATTCACTGGGAAGATCTGTGTGCTGCTGTTTGCCTTCTTCCAGCTCTGAGCTCCTTATGTAGCTGAGAACAGAGGGTATGTAATTATAATGTTTTTTTTTTTATATGCATACACAAATGTTTTGCCTTTTATTTCCATTTTAAACTGAATTGGTTGTTTTACAAAAAAGGTGAGAATTAATATGTATCAGTGAGTTGGAACCCAGTAATATAGGAGGTGCAAACCAGAAACCTCAGAGAGGTATACTATAGGAGGGGGAACCTACTCTTTCAAACAAAAAAATTCCTTCAGAAAGGTTTTGTAACCATAAAGTGTATTGTTATCTTTAAATTTCAGGTCAGGGGTATGCAACCGCTTGAGAGTAATATACTAAAAAAAAAAAAAAAAATTGGTAAAAATCTGAAAGTGACAGTTTTATATAACAAAATGTAGATTTCACAATAGCAATCAATAAATATTTATATTTTGTAAAGTGTGGTGTTATATAAAACTAGATTCAACAATAAAACCCTCAAATAGGAGGGGGTCATGTGCAAGCAAAAAAGCCACTGTGGGCAACCCTTGACACCAATCCTGCATTCAGCAATGGAGATAATATGACTGAAATATCGAGTAGCAATGCTTCAATAAAGAAGAATCTTCTATCACTTGGTTGAATCTGAGGCTAAAGGCGGTTCTTTTGTTACAACCATTTCAGTGGACTAACTCTGCATTAAAAAGTTATGATCACTTTACACTTTAGGCTCCATTCATAGGAGCGTTTACACATGCTGAGAGAATCTGCGTATTCCCGCGGCTGGAACTGAAAGATAAAATGCAATGACAAGCTATGAGAGGCCACAGCTATTTATGACTGTTTACACGGCCAGCCGTTACCTGCGGTAATCATGGCTGGCCATACAAGGCATGCAGGTAAATCACTGGCTGTGCGAACAGTCACAAATAGCTGCGACTTCCAACATTTGTCATTGTATAGGCTCAGCAGCAGTGTTGCCAACCATCAGTATATTTACTAGTAGCCAGTAAAAAAGGGGCACTTTTCTCCTGCCAGTAAATGTGAGAGGAAAAGGTTGCCAGTTAAAAATACAACTGGGACTCTCGGCTTGAAACTACGCATGTGCAGTTCGGTTCAGAACCAGCCGAGACCATTGCCTGCTACAGTGTGTTTGGGGCAGTGAGTGGGTCTGGCAGAGGCATTGCCTGAGGTCAGTGTAAGGGAGCCGGTCGAAGCCTCTTGTGTGGGTCTTCAGGATAGAAGCATGGCAAGCTGGGATCAGGAATGTCAGTGCTGTTTGGACTGGAGTAGACTGAAGGGATCACCTGGCATGGCAATTTCTATGCTAGTAAAATACAAACTTAAAATTGTTGATATGGCATTATGAACACTAGAGCTGGTCCCATTAATTTGTCTCTCTGGGACATACAAGTGGCAGATAATATATTGCAGCCTGCGCACACACAACTCGCTCAGCTTACCATCCCCCATTAGCGCTTTTAGCCCTCATGCACACAGGTATGCACCAAATATGCTGCCTAAAGTTGGCAGGAAAAAATGCCTCTTAATAAACGATCACCTTGTGAAACAACCCGTAAAAAGAAAAAGGCAAAACTTTTTTATAAAAAACAAAACAAAAACATTGCCCCCCCCCCCCTTTTTTAAATAAATTATCACATTCCTTCAGTTTTCAGCTGAATAAGAGCTGGGGGGGGGGGCGGACAGCAGTACGCTGAGCTTCCCAGTGAATGGCTGTGCATCAGGGGTGTATCAGGACAAGTCTGATCATTGGAGAAGAGCACAGAGAGGTCCCAGCATAGCTAGAGAACTCACCACGCTGTCCTTTTGCCTAGTGTGGTCAGTTTTTAATAGGAAAGCTGAGGGAATGGCAGGGACACCAGTGATTTCACATAAGCGAATCAATACAAAGAGAACAGGATACTCTCTCATACAAGTACATGGTACAGCAGGCACATATCAAGAATATTAAGTTTTGGGGTAACTTTAGCTGAAATATTGGCATGCATTTTCTGTGTGTTAAGAGGGTTTATTTGGATATGAATGTAAACTCATTCTATTGGCTAGAATATTCCTTAATAAATGTACCCACATACAGTGCAGAAAATAAGTATTTGAACACCCTGCTATTTTGCAAGTTCTCCCACTTGGAAATCATGGAGGGGTCTGAAATTGTCATCGTAGGTGCATGTCCACTGTGAGAGACATAATAAAAAAAAAAAAAAACAGAAATCACAATTTATGAATTTTTAACCATTTATTTGTATGATACAGCTGCAAAGAAGTATTTGAACACCTGTCTATCAGCTAGAATTCTGACCCTCAAAGACCTGTTAGTCTGCCTTTAAAATGTCCACCTCCACTCCATTTATTATCCTAAATTAGATGCACCTGTTTGAGGTCATTAGCTGCATAAAGACACCTGTCCACCCCATACAATCAGTAAGAATCCAACTACTAACATGGCCAAGACCAAAGAGCTGTCCAAAGACACTAGAGACAAAATTGTACACCTCCACAAGGCTGGAAAGGGCTACGGGGAAATTGCCAAGCAGCTTGGTGAAAAAAGGTCCACTGTTGGAGCAACCATTAGAAAATGGAAGAAGCTAAACATGACTGTCAATCTCCCTCGGACTGGGGCTCCATGCAAAATCTCACCTCGTGGGGTCTCAATGATCCTAAGAAAGGTGAGAAATCAGCCCAGAACTACACGGGAGGAGCTGGTCAATGACCTGAAAAGAGCTGGGACCACCGTTTCCAAGGTTACTGTTGGTAATACACTAAGACGTCATGGTTTGAAATCATGCATGGCATGGAAGGTTCCCCTGCTTAAACCAGCACATGTCAAGGCCCATCTAAAGTTTGCCAATGACCATTTGGATGATCCAGAGGAGTCATGGGAGAAAGTCATGTGGTCAGATGAGACCAAAATAGAACTTTTTGGTCATAATTCCACTAACCGTGTTTGGAGGAAGAAGAATGATGAGTACCATCCCAAGAACACCATCCCTACTGTGAAGCATGGGGGTGGTAGCATCATGCTTTGGGGGTGTTTTTCTGCACATGGGACAGGGCGACTGCACTGTATTAAGGAGAGGATGACCGGGGCCAAGTATTGCGAGATTTTGGGCAACAACCTCCTTCCCTCAGCTAGAGCTTTAAAGATGGGTCGAGGCTGGGTCTTCCAACATGACAATGACCCGAAGCACACAGCCAGGATAACCAAGGAGTGGCTCTGTAAGAAGCATATCAAGGTTCTGGCGTGGCCTAGCCAGTCTCCAGACCTAAACCCAATAGAGAATCTTTGGAGGGAGCTCAAACTCCGTGTTTCTCAGCGACAGCCCAGAAACCTGACTGATCTAGAGAAGATCTGTGTGGAGGAGTGGGCCAAAATCCCTCCTCCAGTGTGTGCAAACCTGGTGAAAAACTACAAGAAACGTTGGACTTCTGTAATTGCAAACAAAGGCTACTGTACCAAATATTAACATTGATTTTCTCAGGTGTTCAAATACTTATTTGCAGCTGTATCATACAAATAAATAGTTAAAAAAATCATACATTGTGATTTCTGGATTTTTTTTTTTGATTATGTCTCTCACAGTGGACATGCACCTACGATGACAATTTCAGACCCCTCCATGATTTCCAAGTGGGAGAACTTGCAAAATAGCAGGGTGTTCAAATACTTATTTTCTGCACTGTATGTTGTAAATTAAGCTCATACGTGCCTCTCCAAATGCAGCTTTGGGGCTTTTTTCTTACACCTCTGAACGCTGCATGCAAGTATGCGCATAAAAGCATGAAGGTGCGTGGCCACATTAAATAACATGCAGCTGCATTTATGGGCATAAAAAGAAAAAAAAAGCCAGACACCCCAAGCAATGGCATTTTTTTTCTACCCATGTACGAGACCTTAAAGTATATGCAGATGTCAGTGTAGTATTGCCCGGCCCATAAAAAAACATGTTGCCCTTAAAGGGGTTGTAAAGGATTTTTTTCCCCCCTAAATAGCTTCCTGTACCTTAGTGCAGTCCTCTCTCACTTAACTCATCCTTCTATTTTGCTTTTAAATGTCCTTATTTCTTCTGAGAAATCCTCACTTCCTGTTCTTCTGTCTGTAACTCCACACAGTAATGCAAGGCTTTCTCCCTGGTGTGGAGAAAGCCTCTTGAGGGGGGAGGGGGCGAGCAGGCAAGTCAGGACACTCTCTACTTTGCAGATAGAGAAAGGAGCTGTGTGTTAGTGGGCGTCCCGACACTCCTGCTCGCCCCCTCAAGAGGCTTTCTCCACACCAGGGAGAAAGCCTTGCATTACTGTGTGGAGTTACAGACAGAAGAACAGGAAGTGAGGATTTCTCAGAAGACATTTAAAAGCAAAATGGAAGGATGAGGTAAGTTAAGGAGGACAGCACTTATGTAAAGGAAGCCATTTAGAACTCCTTTAAGAATATCTAATGCAGTCATACACAATTGACTTTAATTAATCAAGACTGCATTTTATAAATGAAAATAAAATGAACACAGCTCTCATTTACATTCCATCAGGTGTTCAACATTACATAATGGTATTAGCAGAAATAATAATAATGCTAGCATTAAACAGGAAAAAAAAACTACTCTTTAGAAATGGATCACCAAATTTAGTAACTGTATCTACAGTAATCTAAAGAAGAAAAGCATTAGTTTAAGACCATTTCAGATAAGCTTGATTTTTCATTTATCACAAATATGACTGAACACGATTAGTCTTTGCAGATGCCTAAAATTAAACAAAGTACCTCTTTGCCATTTTCCTTTACTTGTTGTTCTGTTTTAATAAGTGCTTGAATTGCAGTTTCTAATTCTTTTCTAGCTTGAAGACATTTAGAAAGCGGGTCTTGGCCACTGGAATGATCTTGGTTCAAATCCATTTTGGGCACTTCTAGGAAAAAAAGAAAGGGAGAGGAAAAAAATGAATACACATGACTTAACAAGCATTCCACTGTCTGCAAGGTCAGCAAAATGACATGTCACTCACGCAGCAGTTTCTAAGAACTGTAACTAAGAGATAAAACTGTAAGTGTATATCTCAGAGAACATCTCAGACACTGCACACCACCATATCATGCAAAAGCTGCTTTTGGAGACACCCAAAAAATATATAAATTAGCAAGCTGTAAGTGGACTACAACAGCAAGAAATATAGCATTAAAAGAAAGGGCAACCGACATTTGTTCACAACCTGGATACTGTCACAAACAGTGCACAGCTACATGATCTATAGGCAGTCTGGGGTAGCCAGCTGTGCAGTCGGGGGCCTAAACAGGGAACACATTCCAGGCTGTTTACATAGAACCTCTCATGAAGGAGAAGTCAATGAACCTAAAAAGACAAATGCAAGTTTATTCAAAATCCTCCCTTAGCCCCCAAATTTAGCCAAGCCTAAACTCCCCCCACCTAAGTGCATAGATGGAGGTGTCTGTCTCTGGCGTTTTACAGCCTGAACCCCAAAATCTTGTCAAGCACCGCCCACATCACATAACCCCCAACAGTGCAGGTGCGGACACATTTAGGCCTATATGGAGTGCCTATGCAGATCACTGGAGGAGGTCGCTGCTGTTGGGAATGTAAGCACCTGGGGGGGGGGTGAGTAAATGCCCCAGGCCAAAAGAATTGGAGTTGTTTTTTTGGTGAACCTGAACTTGTCCTTTAGCTCTAAATACAAACCATGGTGCATTTAAATCAAAGTATGACCATTATTGACAGTTCACAAGACAGAAGCCACAAAGACAATCATCATACATAAAGTTAGACATTTTATTTTTTACAAACCAAAGTTACCTAAGAAGTATACAGATCCAAATGTCAATAGTTTTAGGGTCTGTTTTCCAAGTTACAGAAAGGCTACTTGTTTGCTGCTGTGATTGCAGTCATATAAATGTCATACACATGTATACAGTTTCCTGCAGACACATTTTTTCCATGCAGAATGGTTGTTAATCACAAAACCTCTCTCTGCCTACAAAAAAAATAATGAAGCTGCATCAAACATGCGACTGAAAACGAGCCGCAAAATCACACTAAAGATGCATGAAAATTTGCACGCTCGAGTGTGAACCCCAGCACTGGGCCTTAGCCAGGCTCACACCTGGGCATGATTTTCATGCAATTTTTGGTGTGTTTTTGCAGTGTGTCCCCCCCACAAGCACTGCAGTCTCTTCATCCTACAAAAATGTGCTGCAAAAACACACCAAAATATACATGAAAATCAGATGCACCGGGGAGATCTGGTCAGACCAAAAAAATCTAAGAATGATGAAGTGTACCCGCTTCACTTAACACCCCATAGACATGAGAGGAGGAGGATATCACACACAGCTGTCAAAGGAGCCCCGGGCCTGTCACCCCCATGTCAGTCAATGTCACCAGCACCGTCCAGGACACAGATCTCCTCTATTGTGTGACACTATGGGTGATCTCTCACACTCACCCCGGGGGGGGGGGGGGGGGGGGGGAGAACCGACACATCACACAGAACAATACCAGAGATCTGCACAAGCAATCCTCCTGTCATTGTGCCGCATACACCGATCTGTGATCACATACAAATACATTACCAGCCATGATCGGGATACGATGTATACCTTGCTCCTGCGACAGATACATGTCCCGGTACCGGCACCGACGGAAGAACGAGAACCGAGGCCGCACCAGTATAAAGATCACCGGCTGACGTCACGAGAATGTGGGCGGGCCTCAGTGCTCGCTGGACGCCACTAGCAGGGAGCGGCGGATCACGTACACAGCTCAGAGAGGGGGCCGGGGAAGGGGAGAGCGCCACCTCCCTGCAGAGGACTGCTAACGCAGTGCTTAATGTATTCCTTGCCATTGTTTTCATAAACGTTCACAGACACCATATAATTCCACTCAGTGATGAGGATCTACTACGCGCAGTGACATCACTGGGGGCTTCAGAGGACAAAGGAAAGAAAACAGGGAGGCTGCCGCTACCTTTCCTCCTAAAAACACTAAGCGTCTCAATTACTGGCTTCAAGTGAATCTCAAGTCTTTAGGCTAACCACATGTAGCCAGCCAGGCAGTATTGTACACAAACAATGGATTCCAATCATCCTGGTGTACACCACTGCACTGCTTTCATGTAAGCCAAGAAAAAAAAAAAGTACAGTGTTTTTCTGCACCAAAACAAAAGCACTTAAACCCGTGAAAACGCTTACAAACACAACTAAATAAAAGAACACAAATTGTAGTGAAAAATCAAAAAAGGATTCCAAAAACCACACTGAAAAATGAATGCAGAAGCAGTGACAAAAATGTCCAGGAGCTACAAGTAAAGATTTATGTGAATGGACTGCCCTAAGGTGTCACACCACAAACACACAATCACGCACACTGCAGTCCAGTCTGAGCTTCTCTGGGTCACGGGCGTTCAACTCGTTTTGCACTCCTGTGACCCATTTTTAGCAGAGAACGGTCTGAAGTGCGCTCTCTGCTGACATCACTGGAATCAATCCAAGAATCACGACACTAAAGTCTGGATCCGCACGGTGCCTGGACTGATGCCTGTCTCAGCCTCTCAGCGAGCCGCTTCCTGTCCCACCACAGCTCAGCGCTCCAATGAGCATGGAGGAGCAGAGAGGAGATGTCGACTGACAGGCAGCAGCTCTCCGCTTGGGCTCTGTTCTCAGTGCAGAGGCACCAGGGGACAGACCCGAAGCTGCATCCATCCAGGTAAGTATGATGGGTAAAATAAAAAAAAAACATACTTCAGTTTTTAGGGCCGTACACACAGGCTAAATAGTGGGCAGCATCGGCCAGTCCAATAGAAACCGTCCAACATTCGGCCTGTGTGTGTATAGCAGCTGGTCCAACAGAAGCCGACCACTCGGGCTGGTGACTGCCGAGAACTCCATCTCACAAATCTCCAACCATCTCACTTCCGTTTAGAGATTTCAGCAATAATGGGAGATTTACATGCGTTTGAGTTTTCAGCAGAACCCAGGAAACCTATACAGTCTGGTACTGGATGATTTTACTGTTGTGACAGAACAGCGGTTACACAGAGGAAAAAAGTCGTCGCTGCCTTGGAGGCGGCCATTTTCTGGCTAGTAGCGGGCGATGTGAAAAAAGCGAAATCATCCAGTACCGCACTGTATACAGTCTCAGGTTCTGCCAAAAAAATTTACTTGTGTAAATCTCCAATTATTGCTGAAATCTCCAACCGGAAGTGAGGTGGTTTGAGATTTTGGCAAGTTGGAGTTCTCGGCAGAACACCGGCTTCTGAGAACTGGGTATGACCAAAAAAGGTGTACAAATAGTGTGTACTAGGCTTTACCTGCACATGGTACTTTTGTATGAACATCAGATTCCTGCTGTGAGGGTGGGCTGTATAAACCTAGGTTCACATTGTAGGGGTTCCATGCAGGTGCGTTTAGGCAGGCCATCCAGCTCCTCCCACAGGCCGTCAGCGTGAACTTGATAGGATGTGTTGGGAGGCAGAGCAAGTATTTTAGTGCAGAAACGGGCAAAAAATAGGGGGGCATCCCTCTCCTCCAGGCTAGCCCTTTTTTTGCCCGTTCCTGCACTTCTCCATCTTCAGGCACCATGACGCCACCGCCTTGATGTCCTCCGGTCCTTTATTAGTTCGCATACTTTGTGACGGGTACGACCTATGTATTGTGTAAACCAAATCCATGCTTTTTCCTGTTTTATGTACCAGAAATAATTGTCTAACATTTTTTCTTTTTGTAAATATTGCCATTTATATTACATATAGTACAAACCCGCACGGACATTAGCCCCTAAAGAGGGGACTCTATTCCGAAACGCGTAGGGCCTGAATTTATCCCCGTGGATGAGTCCAACACACATCTATGCACTTTGTTCTTAAACAATCTGTCTTTATTAAACTTTTGTATGCAATAATAAACATATTTTATTGTACCTATTTACCCTCATTTAATCATTTGTTACTGTTAAAGCCCCACCTTGGGGGATTTTTCCTTCCCTATTCAATATCAGGGGTGTTGGTAACAGACAAGGGTCTCCCTTACAGATGTCTCCTTTGTATTTCTATTCCCTATCAGGTCCACACTCCTGACAGTTGGTGAGAGGAGCCACTCCCACTTATGATAAAAAAAATTCTTTGCCTGAATTTCTCACTTCCGGTTTCTCCTCAGTAAGCTTTCCACGTCATCCGAGCTGTGGAAAGTCAGTCAGAACAGCTTACTGAGGAGGAACAGGAAGTGAGAAATTCAGACAAAGAAAACAAAGAGAAAAAAAAAAAAACATTTAGAAGGGAAATCAAAAGAAAAGGTAAGTGAACCAACAATGCACTAGCTTAAAAGGAACCTATTTAGAAAATAAAAAACAAACCTTTACAACCCCTTTAACCACTTAAAGTCCAAATATTTTTCTGACACTTATTTCTTACATTAAGATCAATATTTTTTGCTAGAAAATTACTTGGAACCCCTAAACATTTATTTTTTATCAGAGACCCTAGGGAATAAAATGGCAAATGCTGCAATATTTTATGTCACACTGTATTTGCCCAGCGGTCTTTAAAATTTAATTTTCTGGGGGGAAAATACTTCAATAAAAAAAACAAACAGTAAAGTTAGCCGGCGAGAATCGTGATCTATATTCTGCACGATTTCGTCACGGTGCTCTTCAGCATATTTGCATTACACAAAAATGACGCACACTGCTGTGAATAAGTCCAGAGTGCAGCATAAGATGGTCCCATCCAAAAAAAGGTGAGAGAAGCCCCATGGTGGTCCATTCAGAGCAACCAGATACAAAGTGCTTTCCCTTCCACTGGGAATTGGGCTGGGTGAGTGCCCAGCTTTTCCTTTCATGCTGGCCATGATATACAGTGCAGAAAATAAGTATTTGAACACCCTGCTATTTTGCAAGTTCTCCCACTTGGAAATCATGGAGGGGTCTGAAATTGTCATCGTAGGTGCATGTCCACTGTGAGAGACATAATCAAAAAAAAAAATTCCAGAAATCACAATTTATGATTTTTTTAACTATTTATTTGTATGATACAGCTGCAAATAATTATTTGAACACCTGAGAAAATCAATGTTAATATTTGGTACAGTAGCCTTTGTTTGCAATTACAGAGGTCAAACGTTTCTTGTAGTTTTTCACCAGGTTTGAACACACTGGAGGAGGGATTTTGGCCCACTCCTCCACACAGATCTTCTCTAGATCAGTCAGGTTTCTGGGCTGTCGCTGAGAAACACGGAGTTTGAGCTCCCTCCAAAGATTCTCTATTGGGTTTAGGTCTGGAGACTGGCTAGGCCACGCCAGAACCTTGATATGCTTCTTACAGAGCCACTCCTTGGTTATCCTGGCTGTGTGCTTCGGGTCATTGTCATGTTGGAAGACCCAGCCTCGACCCATCTTCAAAGCTCTAACTGAGGGAAGGAGGTTGTTGCCCAAAATCTCGCAATACATGGCCCTGGTCATCCTCTCCTTAATACAGTGCAGTCGCCCTGTCCCATGTGCAGAAAAACACCCCCAAAGCATGATACTACCACCCCCATGCCTCACAGTAGGGATGGTGTTCTTGGGATGGTACTCATCATTCTTCTTCCTCCAAACACGGTTAGTGGAATTATGACCAAAAAGTTCTATTTTGGTCTCATCTGACCACATGACTTTCTCCCATGACTCCTCTGGATCATCCAAATGGTCATTGGCAAACTTAAGACGGGCCTTGACATGTGCTGGTTTAAGCAGGGGAACCTTCCGTGCCATGCATGATTTCAAACCATGACGTCTTAGTGTATTACCAACAGTAACCTTGGAAACGGTGGTCCCAGCTCTTTTCAGGTCATTGACCAGCTCCTCCCGTGTAGTCCTGGGCTGATTTCTCACCTTTCTTAGGATCATTGAGACCCCACGAGGTGAGATTTTGCATGGAGCCCCAGTCCGAGGGAGATTGACAGTCATGTTTAGCTTCTTCCATTTTCTAATGATTGCTCCAACAGTGGACCTTTTTTCACCAAGCTGCTTGGCAATTTCCCCGTAGCCCTTTCCAGCCTTGTGGAGGTGTACAATTTTGTCTCTAGTGTCTTTGGACAGCTCTTTGGTCTTGGCCATGTTAGTAGTTGGATTCTTACTGATTGTATGAGGTGGACAGGTGTCTTTATGCAGCTAATGACCTCAAACAGGTGCATCTAATTTAGGATAATAAATGGAGTGGAGGTGGACATTTTAAAGGCAGACTAACAGGTCTTTGAGGGTCAGAATTCTAGCTGATAGACAGGTGTTCAAATACTTCTTTGCAGCTGTATCATACAAATAAATAGTTAAAAAAATCATAAATTGTGATTTCTGGAATTTTTTTTTTTGATTATGTCTCTCACAGTGGACATGCACCTACGATGACAATTTCAGACCCCTCCATGATTTCCAAGTGGGAGAACTTGCAAAATAGCAGGGTGTTCAAATACTTATTTTCTGCACTGTATAGGCAAGTTTTCTAGACATTTTATCAAGTTTACAATCCCAACAATTCCAGAAAGATTGAATGGATCAAGACAACCCACCACCGATATTGCAGGCATTGTGGCTCCATGTCTAGATCCGTACAATAACTTTCAGATATTCCCAGCTGGTTTACATTGCTAGAAAACAGGCTGTGTATATGGTCAGCATAAGAGATTTATACATGTAGTCCATGCAAAGAATATCTGGACAAAGAATGCTGGTCACAGCAAATTAAATCAATCTATTTCTGAACGTGCATTCTGCCACCTGAGCATGTCTGAACAGCGTATGAACTCTGGAACCACCTTCCCAACCACGTCTGTTACACACAAACTACAGATAGTAACACAAAATCCTATCTCTGCTTTGCCCCTTTTATCAGAGGAGTCTGTCTTACAGTCGCCTTATCCAAACATTCAGCTGGTGTGTACGGCCATGGAAATGGGAAGATAGGAAGCCAATGTATTAAAATAAGAAACACGCAACTTATTGAGGGTTAATAAAAAAATAAAAATAAAACTATGGCTGACTTTTAGTAGATTTAGACATGCGTCTAAAACAACCACTCCTCTGAAGAGAGATTCACATTACTTTTCAGAGGCAACCGACAGGCAATGAGGAGGTGATGTGATGCTTCCGTATGGAATGTCTTGCCCCCCCATTTTTGCCAACAAATGCACCGCAACCACATGCACATGGTTGCGGGGCATTTGTGTTTGCTTCAATAGGTCGCATTTGGTCTTACCAATCACAATGTGTTGGTTATCTTTTGCAGCGGGTGCGAAGCATCACAACCGCAGTATGTAAACCCCCCCCCCACCCCCCCTCTGCTGACATTTGCTTCTTCAACTGCATATTTTTTGCTCTAACCACATGTCTAAACTTAGCCTTACCAATACATTAATTTTCATCGCTAAGTGGCAAAAAATAGTTACATGTCCCTTGATGGGCTTCAAATGAACAGGGTATGATGAGCCCCCAGCAGTATCCAACGGTCACATATTTCCTCATTTCCATGTACGCAATGAGTGAGTAACTTGTATAGCACTACAAATGCGAACTAAATCGCCTCAAGGCACTTTGCTTCCAGCGTCGTCCTGATCCTTAAGAGGTGGGTCGAAAGGCTTGCCGAGTGCATAGCTTTCATGCGGTATGAATTGCTACATTCCAGACCAGGTAAGTGTGCGCAATCTGTCACTCCAAGGCTCAATTCATTGCCACACTGGTACACCGGTCTTTCGTGGAAGCCAACAGAAGCACAGAAAGGTGTCAGGAATACAGGAGAAAGGCGTCTCACTCCAAAGTTTTCAAACATTTGCACACCGGTACAGACAGACAGGCTTCAGTGAAAGCGGAGCGATGTCAGACATGCAAGAGCATGAGGTCAACGTGTTTCACTAGGGAACCCCAACTCCGTCAGGACATGCCATAAATAATAACAGTTGCTTGTGCTCTCAACCAAACTGTCAAGCTATCAAATAACTTGTATAGCAGGAACAAAAATGGTCTCTGGACAGCCGCACTCTGAACAAATTGTAGCCTTTATTAAAAGAAGGACAGCACCACAAGTTACAACAAAATAAAATCTGGACACTGACGCGTTCCGCACTGAAACTAGTGCTTAGTCTAGCTATGACTAAGCACTAGTTTCAGTGCAAAACGTGTCAGCAGTTTTTATTTTAGTTGCTGTCCTTTTAATAAAGGCTACAATTTGTTCAGAGTGCGGCTGTCCAGAGACAATTTTTGTTCCTGCTTTGCCAAGTGCATTGCCTGTACCTGAGTTTTCTGCAACAGTGGATATTCATCTGGGTTCCCACCTGGAGCGGCTACTCCCTTTTCCCATCAAATAACTGGTGTAATAACTGATCACATGTGAAGCATCATGGTAACTGCACATCAAATAGAAACCTGGCTGTAAAAGGGTCAGCAGGACAGGAGGGAGAAGTGTCATGGGAGAGGGGCAGCGCAACGGGTGTGGGGAGGGGGTGGTGTTGTACGGTGTTGGAGTATGATGGAGATGGGAGCCCCTGTGTACAGGCAGGTGGGGTGTTGGGGGTAATGGGAAAGTGCAGGGCGAGGTTGGAGTGCGGGTACTGAATCCTAGCCACTATGTTCTGGTAATGGAGATCCCTATACCTAGGTGGGTGTATGGGGGTCGATCAGGTATGGTGGGATGGGGCCCCCCCGAGTACAAGAATTGGGTGTTGTCACTCACAGAGGTGCAGAGCAAGGTTGATAGCGTGCAGGTACTGTATCCCAGCCAGCATGGTCTGGCTCTGCCACCACGTCATGTCTGCCTGGTGCCCTGCTAGAGGTGGCGCTGTCCGCTGTCACACAGGTGGCAGGACTTGGGGACTCCAGTCTGTGCACTGTACTCCAAGAGGGAGCCAAAATGTATTGGAAGCAACTACCCTCAAGGCGGCATTGACAAATTCCAGCATACAGCTCTGCAGCTGGACACTTTCGAGCAGTTGTATAGACAAAGTGATCAATGTGGGAGGCTGCATCCCTTGCTCTCTGGAAATGATCGCTGTGTGATTGGAGATGAGCCCGTGGTGTCCTCCAGAGAGTCGGTTGTCATAGGGCTGTGCGGGGAGTTCGGGGAAGTGTGCACCTGAGGGCTCCACCTGCATTCTGTACACAAGGAAGCATGGAGGAGACAAGGGACAGCCAAGGGGACAGAGTGGGTAATGGGAGAGTCCAAAGCAGTGTGGGCTGGTGGGGGTCCAAGCGCTAAGACGCAGTTTCTGGTCACTGTGCCGACCTGGGATTTGTAAAGCCCTGGTTTTGGGGCTGTATGAGCTCTAAAGGCAAGGAGAATCTTGTGAAAATTCATGGCAAGATGAATGTAGCATGTTATCAGAAAATACTGGCAATTTGCATACTTCTGCACGAAAGCTGCACATGGGAAGCTCTTGGAATTTCCAGCATGACCCCAAGCAAAAAGGTGAAGGTTCTGAAGTGGCCATCACAGTCTCCTGACTTTAATACCGTATCATTCAGCCACTCTGGGGAGATCATGAACGACAACCAAGACTTTGCATGACCTGGAGGCATTTTGCCAAGATGAATGGGCAGTTACATAGTTAGGTTGAACAAAAAAAAGAGTTAGGGTTGGAACTTAGGGTTAGGGTTTCCCCTTGAAATATAAGGCTTGGACTCAGTAATTAGAACAGGGACCTAACCCAGAGGTCAAATGGCAGGTTCCAAGAGGTCAAAGGTCACAAGGCGTGGCTGACCCACCCACACCAAAGTGTACCGCCTACCCTAAGTCAGGAAATGAACAAGTGTGGGAAAGTCCATCCAGTTCAACCGTAAAAATATTACTCTGTGCTCCTCCATGGGTGGAGCTTTGCTTTAAAGGTGGTGCAATGTGCTGACACATCAGTTTTTATTTACTTCTACTCTTTGAAACACAGCGCACTTCAATGAAGTGCTTGAATATGCAGTGAAGTGTTTGGCATAGAAATGTAGACTTGTTGCATTTTTGTGTAACAAATCTCAACATAGCATTATTGTTTTCTATGTGTCCTTGCATTGAGCCTGTGTTAATTAGTGCCAATCAAGGGACATGGGGTGAATGCGCTCTTAACCACTTTAGCCCCGGACCATATTGCTGTCCAAAGACCAGAGCACTTTTTGAGATTCGGCACTGCGTCGCTTTAACTGACAATTGCGCGGTCGTGCAACGTGGCTCCCAAACAAAATTAGCGTCCTTTTTTCCCCACAAATAGAGCTTTCTTTTGGTGGTATTTTATCATCTCTGCGGTTTTTATTTTTTGCGCTATAAACAAAAACAGAGCGACTATTTTGAAAAAAATGCAATATTTTTTTACTTTTTTCTATAATAAATATCCCCAAAAATATATATATAAAAAAAAAATGTTTTCCTCAGTTTAGGCCGATACGTATTCTTCTACATATTTTTCGTAAAAAAAAAATCGCAATTAGCGTTTATTGATTGGTTTGCGCAAAAGTTATAGCGTTTACAAAATAGGGGGTAGTTTTATGGCATTTTTATTATTATTTTTTTTTTACTAGTAATGGCGGCGATCAGCGTTTTTTTTCGGTACTGCGATATTATGGCGGACACTTCGGACACTTTTGACACATTTTTGGGACCATTGGCATTTTTTTAGCGATCAATGCTATAAAAATGCATTGGATTACTATAAAAATGCCATTGGCAGTGAAGGGGTTAACACTAGGGGGCGGGGAAGGGGTTAAGTGTGTTCCTATTTGTGTTCTAACTGTATGGGGGGGGGGGACTTACTAGGGGGAATCACTGATCTTCTGTTCATACATTGTATGAACAGAAAATCAGCGTTTCCCCCGCTGACAGGAACGAGCGCTGTGTGTTTTCACACACAGCTCCCGTTCCCCGCTCTGTAACGAGCGATCGCGTGTGCCCGGCGGCGATCGCGCCCGCCGGGCACACGCACGGGACTCGGGGGCGAGCGCGCGGGCCGCCGGCGGCGCGCACGCGCCCCCTAGTGGCCGCGAAAGGCGCGACGTAGAGCTACGGGCTCTCGCGCCGACCTGCCGTCGTATAACTGCGGCGGCTGGTCGGCAAGTGGTTAAAGTAGAACTTGTCTGCTCGGTTTGCGCTCTTAAAGTAGAACTTGTCTGCTCGGTTTTGACAGGTACACGCTCTCATGGTGAACTCAGCCCAATGAGAGTTTAGCGCGCTTCGTGCCTGCACAGTAGGGAACCAGCTTTGAAGCCGCAAGGTTTCACTGGCGGTTTCCCTTATTGGAGATTGTGGCAGCAGCACCGGAGTGAAAAATCAGCTCAAGTGAAGACACCGCTGGATTCCTGGACAGGTAAGTGTCCAAATATTAAAAGTCAGCAGCTACTGCATTTGTAGCTGCTGACTTAATTTATTCTGTAGGTGCCTGGAGCTCCTCTTAATAGGTTTATGTCATGTTTTGTCTTCCTTGTCCTAGGATGGCGATTTCCCTGACATCTTGTCCTATAGCCACAACAGGAAGTGAGAGAAATCCCTGGTAGTCACCAAAACGTGTGTCCCCATTGGAAGATTGAGATTCCCTTCCATCCATGCTCTAAGACCACTCAAAATGTGTAATTTTCACTCTCGGTGATAACAGTAAACAGGACAAATAAAGCAGTGAACAAAAACACTGAGTAAAATTAAACCAGGTTATGTCATCAGGATTCTAAAGTATACATTTTTTTCTAAATTCCAATATAGCATTAATCTACTTTTTCAAAAATATCAAAGCTTTCCATTAAATCTACAGACACTTACTTCACTAGTCCTCATCGATGTTTCCAAACGTATCCATTGCTTCTGCCTTACTTCCTGGTCAGACTATAGGTCATGATACCAGAAGAAGTTGACCAGCTGATCTCATTAGCACCCTGCAGCATCCACTCTCCTACCTACCCACCCATTCCCAGTTTGTTTTTTAAATGAAACGCTATCAGTGATCACCCTTCTCACTAAATACACAATATAAAATGATATTGCATAGTGTATGGTTTTGGAACGTTTTCACACATATTCCACCTGAATGGGCTGCCCTGCGCACAGCAATCGGCCCAAAGAAACTTCAGATTTTTTATTTAATTTTTTTAGAGTGGAGCTTGGTGCGTTTTTGTACTGTGATTTTTGGTGCAGCACATTTCTGAAATGCAAGAAAACACACAGATGTGAATGCAGCTGCATTGTTTTTGTGTTAAAGCCGAAAACCGCCTGAAATTTTTTTATTTTAAAAAGTCAGCAGCTACAAATACTGCAGCTGCTGACTTAATATAAAGGACACTTACCTGTCCAGGGGCCCTGCGATGTCCTCATCTGAAGCCGACTTGTCCCTCGGCCCCTGGATGCCTTGCAGCTTTATAGTCTGGTTTCCTACTGCGCATGTCCCAAAAGACAGCTGGAGGGAAAGAAGTAGGGGCCAGACATTGCGTAGTTTGCCCCACAAAGTGTGGCGATCTATGCCCAGAAGTGGGAGCAAATATGGCACCGGGGGGGGGGGGTGCAATCTGATCAGCGGAAGTTCTATTTCTGTGTGAAACTCTGTTTTAAAAATGCACCAATTTCCCTTTAAGGCCCCATTCACATCTTGTGGCTCATTTTTCCTTTGACACGCATATGCATAGCATACTAGCTCATTCTGTATTACTTACCTCAGATTGAAGCCCCTGCAGCAGTCCTCGACCCCCCCCCCCACCCATCTCTCCTGAAGCTCACTTCTGGGTATGGCGGCTCTGGCGCTGTGATTGGCCGGAGCAGGTTTAGGAGATATCCTGGGTAGCTACAGGTAAGCCTTAATATAGGCTTACCTGTAGCATAAAGTGTGTTGTAAGGGTTTACAACCACTTTAAGGGGGAATATGATCAACTTGTACAAATATATAAGGGGTCCATATAGTGAACTTGGCGTTGAGTAATTCACTTTACGGTCAACACCGAGGACAAGGGGGCACTCTTTACGTCTAGAGGAAGAGAGATTTCACCTCCAAAAAGTTTCTTCACAGTAAGAGCTGTGAAAATGTGGAATAGACTCCCTCCAGAGGTGGTTCTGGGCAGCTCAGTAGATTGCTTTAACCCCTTGCATACAGGGCATTTTCACCCCCTTCCTGCCCAGACCAATTTTTAGTTTTCAGCGCTGTTGCACTTTGAATGACAATTGCGCGGTCAGGCAACACTGTACCCAAATAAATCGTTATGTTTTTTTCCCCACACAAATAGAGATTTCTTTTGGTGGTATTTGATCATCTCTGCGGTTTTTATTTTTTGCGCTATAAACAAAAGAGCGTCAATTTAAAAAAAAACACAATTTTTTTCTTTTTATTTATTTAATACATATCACAATATTTTTTTAAAAAAAAACTGTTTTTCCCCTCAGTTTAGACCGATACGTATTCTTCTACGTATTTTTGGTAAAAAAAACGCAATAATCGTATATTGATTGGTTTGCGCAAAAGTTATAGCGTCTACAAAATAGGTGATAGATTTATGGCATTTTTTTTTTTTTTTTTTTTTAACTAGTAATGGTGGCGATCTGCGTTTTTTTTTTTTGTGACCGTGACATTGCGGCGGATATATCGGACACTTTTGACACGTTTTTGGGACCATTAACACAGCGATTATTGCTATAAAACTGCACTGATTACTGTGTAAATGTGACTGGCAGGGAAGGGGTTAACACTAGGGGGCGCTGAAGCGGTTAAAATGTGTCCTAAAGTATGTTCTAACTGTAGGGGGAGGGGGACTCACAGGGGGAGGAGATCGATGCGTGTTCCTCTGTACTGGGAACACACATCAGTCTCCTCAGCGCTGACAGGAGGTGGATCTGTGCGTTTACACACACAGATCCACACTCCTGACGTGATGGCCGGAAATGGCGGGTGCCCGGCGGCAATAGCAGCCGTCGGGCGCGCGCGCGGGATAGAGAGTGGTGCCGCGGGCACGCGCGCCCTAGAACGCCTTTAAGACAGGACGTTGTGCAATGTCCAGTCTCATCGGCGAGGGGATGACCATAACCTCATTCCCCTATGGCCAGGTATTGAAGTGGTTAAGAAAGGTCTGGATTCTTTCCTAATATAACTATATATATATATATATGTACATAATATAACTGGGTACTAACATTTATAGGTAAAATTGATCCGGGGAAAATCCGATTGTCTCTCTGGGATCAATTTTTTCCCCCTTTGTTACAAATTAGATCATGCTCTGCTGGGGTTTTTTCGCCTTCCTCTGGATCAACTGTGGGTATATGGGATTGCATGATTTATTTTTTATGGTTCAACTAGATACATTTGTCATTTGTGTCCTTTTTCAACCTGATTAACTATAACTACATGTGGCTCATGGGGCATTTTGGCATTTTGTGGGTTGCTTTTTTTTTGCAGCATTTGCCACCCGTTTTTGTCACATGGGGAGGAAGCTGACACGCAAAGTTGCAAACATGCCCAAGCCCATTAATGCTAGGTGTAAATGTGGCCTGAAAGTGAAATCTGTGCAATAACATAAGAACAATGAGGCTCCATTCACATCTGTGTGTTTCCTTGCATTTCAGAAATGTGCTGCACCAAAAATTACAGTAAAAAACACACCAAGTTCCACTCAAAAAAATAAGTTCTGAAGCTTCTTTGGGGGCAATTGTTGCGTATAGAGCAGCCTATTCAGGGTGGATGGGCTGCTCTATGTGTGATGAGTAAAAATGCTCCGAAAACCACCCCCCCATAAAAAAAAATACATGTGGGAATGCAAGTCCCCACTATGCAGAGATGTGAACATGCCTTGACAGTGTTTCTGTCCATTCCCTCCTATGTACTTGTATAAAGATGCATACACTATGCAATCTGCTTGTGTATTTAGTGAAAAGTGTGATCATTGATTGCATTTCATTTAAAAAACATGCAGCTGGGAATGGGTGGGTAGGGTAGGTAGGGGGGTAGATAATGCAGGGTGTATGCTAATGAGGTCAGCTGGTCAACTCCTTCCTGTGTCTTGACCTATATAGTCTGACCAAGAAGTAAGGCAGAAGCAATGGATACATTTGGAGACATTGATGAGGATAAGTTAAGTAACTGACTGTAGATTTAATGGAAGGCTTTAATATTTTTGCAAAAAAGTAGATTAATGCTATATTGGCTAGAGTAGAAGAAAAAAAAAAAAAGGTGAACTTATCCTTTAATCACACTATACCCTCTAATCCACAGGTGTCAAACACAAGGCCCGTGGGCCAAAACCGGCCCTGAGCCCTGGTTCACACTGGTGCGTTCTGACATGCGATTTGGCATGTCAAATCGCATGTCAAAACGGCGGATTTTGCCACAAATTGCCGGCAATGGCAGTGTTCTAATTGGTGCGACGCTGCATCTGCGGCATTGCACCGATTTCAAAAAGTAGTCTCTGTACTACTTTTTGCGATTTCAGCCTGCGATTTTCATTGACATCTGTGCAGAAACTGCCGGGCGGGAGTGAAATCGTGCGAGTTCAGCTGAACTCGCACTGCTTCACTCCCGCAGCCCAGTGTGAACCAGGGCTAAAGGTCATTTCATGTTGCCCTCACACCCCTCTCGTTTCTGCCCCCACCTGGTCTCAGCAGTCAGCAGCAGACAGGATAGGACTCCTTCACTAGATCCTTCTCTGTCCAGCCCTCCTGGCAGCAGCACAAGGCAAGGGGGTGCTCGACTTCTGATGGTTGGGGGCTCTTGACAACTGATATAAATGGGGTGGGGTGCTGATACAACTGGCCCTTTGAGGGCAACCGTAATGCTGATGTGGCCCACAAGCAAATTGAGTTTGACACCCCTGCTCTAATCAGACTACAGGATGTTTTTCCCCATCTTGTTCTTTTAAGGGCTCATTTCCACTGGCGTTTTTACAGCCACTTTTCTGTGTGTTTTTTGCAGCTTAAAAACGCCTGTCCATGTTAGTCTATGGCCTCATGCCCACCATGACGTTTTTGAGCTGTAGATGGCTGAGACGTTTTTAAGCTGCAAAAAAAACGCGGGACCAGTGCGTTCTGAAGCTCCAGCAATAGAGCTGTAAAAACACCAGACATTAAAAAACGCTCAAAAACGCGCAAAACGCTGCTGCGGTGTTTTTAAAGCGCCACAAAAAAAAATTCTCTTCTAAAATAAACATGGACAGGCGTTTTTAAGCTGTAAAAAAACGCTCAGAAAAGTGGCTGTAAAAACGCCAGTGGAAATGAAGCCTAAAAGTACAAAATAGCACATTCCAGCAATCATTTTAATTCTGGTTTATTTTTGGCGTTTAAAGCTATGTGTAAGCTTCTCAGTGAATCTGGAGAATAGGCACTTACTGAACATAAGAAAAACAAGGGCAAGTCAGACGGGTTTTCACATGAATAAAGCAAAGTTTAAACCTTTTCTGGAATGAACATTTTAAATAAACTACTACCTACATGAATAGCCCTAAACCAAAGCCAATTACCTTAAAACAAATCTGAAAACAAAATTCCAATATGCATTCTTTCAAAACACCAATTCTACAAATGGCTGCTGCTTTATTTTGGCTTCTAAGGGTTATTTGGACAGCTGCCAGATTTCATAATTTCCCCTTGTTGTTCTTGTGATGTTCAGGGCTTTAGAAGCTATGCAAACCACTATGTCATGAAGCACACAAACATTTTAGGTACTACCTGTACTGACAACAATATGAAGGCTACTATCCCAAAAAAGCCAGAGAATCAGAAAACATTGAAGGTCGTGCATTAAGGCAGTTGTAAACCACCGATGTTAAAAAAAAAAACTAAAAAACACCCTGCAAGTCAATGGCATATCAGCACATTATGAAATACTGAAGCCATGCAGTGCTGTAAAGTCACGGCTGAGAGGGCTGACATATTCCTGGTCTGTCTTCCAAGTTTGTGAGCTCCGGCTATTCGATTGGCTGGAACCACAATGATGTCAGTCCCATTAATGCGGGAGCCGCCACTTCCAGCACAGGCTCTGAGGTCTGGCACTGTAAGCCGGACCTTCAGAGTGCATGCCCCGATGAGGTCATACCAAGAGGCCTACAGTAACTTTGAAGCCGTTGCAGGAATTTATGACAGAGTGGTGACTGTATGCATTCCTGTCCAATTGCACTTCAATAGCAGTGCATGCACTATGTTGTCACTGATATGGACACCCGCTGCAGATTGCAACTGAAGTGCGTTCTGATCATGGTGTATAACACACACATGGAACCTGGGATTCCTGTACTGCGTTCTTGTGTGAACTGGCCCTAAAAACCTCTCAACATTGGGCCCATGTGTATGGCTGCCAGTCCGACATAAGCCGGCTTCTGTCAGACGAGCATGATGGGAAATCAGCTGATCGGAATGTTCCCCATCAGAACACAATATCTCACCAGGGGAGATGGCTGTACTAACATCAGATCATTAGTACAGTGGCTTCAACCAGAGCCGTAATTTTTTTTTCTCTCCATCAACCCAGGAAAAAAAAAATAGTGCGTACCAGGCATAGAAATATTGTGAAAGTTAGAAAACATTCTAGCAAATTTCCATTTACAGAAGGATCTCCCCCTCTGGTGAAATGTTACAACCTATATTCATTCCTGTGCTCAGGACACATTTCTACACCGATACATTGGCCAGTGCAGAGTTCCCTTCATTGTTATTTTGTGCATTACTAAAATACCAACTGCCTATACCCGATGGTAAATAATGTGTGATTTCAGCGATTTTTTTTTTCATTTTTGGTAAAATTTACCTTGATTTTACTTTGATGACTTGACTTTGGTCACATGTGATATTTCCAAAAAATACTTGCGATATCAGGCCATAAGAGGCAGAGTGCAAAGAAGTAACCAATTCAATAGATTGCTGGCAAGTGCACAAAAAATTGAAAAATGGGATATACTGCACTACTAAAAGACATCAAAATTTAAATGCCGCAGCTCATATTGTAGGACCATACATTAAACAAATACAAAAAAGAAAAAATAGAGCTGCGCAACACAAAAAAAATGATAAAGTGAATTACCATAGGTGTCAAAGCCGACAAATTAATAACCAATGTGATGTAAAACATATATGAATCAGAGTGCATATATAGTCCATATGTGAACCAAACAAAAGAGGAAAAAGGAATATCCAATCACTGACGAATCGATAGGATAGTCCTATATTAAGATACACAGTGCAGCAACCAGTGAACAAATGGAAATCCTGTGCAGAAAAACAGCAGAACGACAATGTGTCACCAATCACACCTGTGCACCACCACCTATAAGGCCGGATTCACACTAGTGCGGTGCGAATTTCAGCTCTCTTATCTTTGCAGAAAGATAAGAGAAGTGTTCAGCAGATCCATTGAATTTTAACTGCAGATTAGCTGCGAATTTGGAGACCTGGGAGAGGGGAGGGGGGGGGGGGGGAAGTGTATTGAGCTGAATTAGAGGAAATCCTGAAGAGAAATGAACAGATCTGCGAATCAGCTGCGTACCCATAGAAGATAATGGGCCTGAATTCACACCTGAGCCGCACCGCAAGTCATAAAATACGCACACGTTTTTTCTGCAATGCGCAGTGCGAATGCATCGCACATATGTGAACCAGCCTCATTGAAAACAATGTATTTAGAAATGTTCTGCGTATTGGATGCGGTTTAAGCCGCACTCAATTTGCATAGGTGTGAACCCAGCCTAAAAGTTGTATGCGTACCAAAGGTAAGCTGTAATGGGCCAAAAGTATTGGACATATTTCCAATAGATCGCTTTCCCTGCCATTGAAGAACGCTAGCGATCAGATGGAACAAACTCAATAGGCACAAAGGCCACGAAGCTCAGCGTGGATACCCATCGCTTTGAACGGGAGATCGCATGCCGGACGGCTCTCCATTGTCCTACACGGATGTTTGCTCTTCTTTTAAACTGTAAGTTGCCATGTTGGTTATTAAATCTTATTCACCATACAATACACACATGTGAATCTCTCTTCATTTTGGGTATCCACGCTGAGCTTTGCGGTCTTTGTGCCTATTGAGTTTGTTCCATCTGATCGCTCGCTTTCCCTGCCATTGGAGAACGCTATCTACTGGGAAAAAGTCCAATACTTTTGGCCCATTACAGCTTACCTCTGGTAAGCATACAACTTTATAGGTGGTGGTGCACAGGTGCGATTGGTGACACATTGTCGTTCTGCTGTTTTCCTGCACAGGATTTCCATTTGTTCACTGCACTGTGTATCTTAATATAGAACCATCATATCGATTCATCAGTGATTGGATATTCCTTTTCCCTTTTTTGTTTGGTTCACATATGGACTATATATGCACTCTATATATATATATATATATAATATTTTTTTTTTATGTTTCACATCAGATTATGGTTATTGATTTGTCAGCTTTGGCACTCATGGTAATTCACTTTATCATTTTTTGTGTTGCGCAGCTCTATTTTTTATTTTTTGTAAGTGCACAAAAGCACCTTCCAGCTGCCAAAACAAACTTGGCTACTCTATTCTCATTGAAAAGGATACATTTGCCCTATTGCGACATAATACATTAGATGAATTGTTACAAAGTGATAAATTGGCAGATGGACTTTGTAGGCATAACAGTTGAATATATAAAAAAAAATCTCAACATTTTATGAAAGAGGATATACAGAACAGATTAAAACATTACATTAAAGTGGATGTAAAGCCACTCTCATCCTTTCTAAACTTCTGCCATAGTGCTGATCTATAAATGATATATATGTCTCCTGCATGTAATGTCTGTTATAAGAACTGAAAAACTGCAGATTCTGTAGGTGGGTCTGTTGTCTGGAGCTCGGAGGGTGAAGTCGTGATGTCAGTAGACTCCCCGCCCTCCTCTACACTCCCCTTGTCAACATGCATTTTTTCCTATGTATTCCTTACACTGAATTCTACTATGATCACTAACATCCAGTCAAAATCCAGAAAAGTAACCACATGACTTCAGAAAAGGAGTGGGGGTGGGAATTAATAATGCCTGTCTCCAAGCTAGTGCATGAGATATGTAAATAACATATCACTCACAGCAAGGGGGAGAACGGACAACAGTTTTTCTCTGCAAGTCCGTTTTATTTCACTGAACAATAAAAGAGGATTGCTCAGAGCTGGATTAACTGTGTGGCAAGACTGGGCACAGATGATAGGAAAGCTTATACTGTACATTGTGACATAAAAAAAGAAAAAATTTTGGGTTTACAGCCACTTTAACTATTCAAAAAGCATAAACCTTTAGAACAAGGATAACACATCACCTGGAAAGTATAGTATACTGGAAACAAGGTCACTCCCTATAATTATACTAATGTAGAGGTTATTAATCGAGAATAGAGAATTCCATAGAATATGCATTAAGCTCCTGAAGAAGCGTTCTCCACTCGCAACACGTCGAGTTAAAGCAGTATGCGGCACACCGCCTCCGATAATAACCTCTACATTAGTATACTTAATTATAGGAAGTGACCCTGTGTCCTTGTTTCCAGTATACTATATTTCATATGGTCTTTCCAGGTGGTGTTATCCTTGTTCTAAGGTTTATGTTTTTATGAATAGTTAATGTCATTTTATAATCTGTTCTGTATATCTTCTTTAACCACTTGACCACTGGGCACTTAAACCCACTTACTAACCAGATCAATTTTCAGCTTTCGGTGCTCTCACATTTTGAATGACAATAACTCAGTCATACAACACTGTACCCAAATGAAATTTTTGTCCTTTTTTTCCCACAAATAGAGCTTTCTTTTGGTGGTATTTTATCACCTCTGCGGTTTTTATTTTTTTCACTATAAATGAAAATTTTGTAAAAAAATGAATTTTTCTTCATTTCTATTATAACATTTTGCAAAAAAGTAATTTTTCTTCATAAACTTGGCCTAAAATGTATACTGCTACATATCTTTGGTAACAAAACAATTTTTTTTTAGATATTATTTAGTCTGGGTGAAAGTTATAGGGTCTAAAAGCTATGGTACCAATTACTGAAAATTGATCAATTTGATCACATCTGATGTACTGACAGCCTCTCTCATTTCTGGAGACCCTAACATGCCAGAAAAGTACAAATACCCCCCAAATGACCCCTTTTTGGAAAGAAGACATTCCAAGGTATTTAGAAAGAGGCATTGTGAGTTTTTTTAAATAATTTTTCCCACAATTCTTTGCAAAATCAAGATTTTTTTTCATTTTTATTTTCTTTCCACAAAATTTTCATATTAGCGGGTTATTTCTCACACACAGCGTATGCATACCACAAATTACACCCCAAAACACATTCTGCTATTCCTCCCGAGTATGGCGATACCACATGTGTGAGACTTTTACACAGCATGGCCACATACAGAGGCCCAACATGCAGGGAACGCCATCAGGCGTTCTGGAACACCCAGACCAATTCTGACATTTCTCTCCTACATGTAAAAATCAACACTTATTTGCTAGAAAATTACATAGAACCCCAAAACATTATATATGCTTTTTTAGCAAAGACCCTAGAGAATACAATGGCGGTTGTTGCAACTTTTTATCGCGCATGGTATTTGCACAGCAATTTTTCGAACACATTTTTTTTGGAAATAAAACAGTTTTGTGCTTTTAAAAAAAAAAACATTAAATTTAGCCCAATGTTTTTGCATAATATGAAAGATGAAGTTACGCCGAGTAAATAGATACCCAACATGTCACCCTTCAATATTGCACACGCTCGTGGAATGGCGCCAAACTTTGCGACTTAAAAATCCCCATAGGTGACGCTTTAAATATTTTTACTGGTTACATCATTTTAGTTGGAGAGGAGGTCTAGGGCCAAAATTATTGCTCTCGCTCTAACGTTCGCAGCGATACCTCACATGTGTGGTTTGAACACCGTTTTCATATGTGGGCGGGACTTGCGTATGCGTTCACGCGAGCTCACGGGGACAGGGGCGCTGTATGCCCAGAGTATGCCCAGAGTGTTGCCCCCCCAGAGTGTTGCCCCCCCAGAGTGTTGCCCCCCCAGAGTGTTGCCCCCCCAGAGTGTTGCCCAGCATTGCAGAGTATTGCAGCAGGGATGGCTGAGGAGGGAGGGATGGATGGATGGATCTGTGACTGCATTTGTCACAGATCCAGCCCGCAGGACTGGCGCTGCCATCCGCTCCCTCCCCTCCTCTCACACTGTACCGATCGGTACAGAGAGAGGAGGGAGGAACCGGCGTCATCAAACGACGCCGGTCTGTTTACATCTGATCGCGCCGTCATTGGACGGCGCGATCACATGGTAAACCGCCTCTATCAGCGGCGATTTACCGTGATCCGTGACCCGCCGGGTCCTCTGGACACGGCGGTCACGGACATTCCCGTGTGCGCGCCCCAGGGGGAGCGCGACTCTGGAATCACGTTATATAACGTGATCCCAGAGTTAAGCAACCACCTTGCCGCCGTTATTTTTCTTTATGCCTACAAAGTCCATCTGCCAACATAGTTACATAGTTAGTTAGGTTGAAAAAAGACACAAGTCCATCCAGTTCAACCATAAAAAAATAAAATAAAAACTTAACTTATCACTTTGTAACAATTCATCTAATGTATTATGTTGCAAAAGGGCAAATGTATCCTTTTCAATAAGAATAGCATAGCCAAGTTTCAGATTTGGCAGCTGGAAGCTGCTTTTGTGCACTTGCCAGCAATCTATTGAATTGGTTACTTTGTTGCACTCTGCCTGATATCACAGGTATTTTAACACTAGGGGGCAATCAAGGAGTTAAAATGTGTTCCCTAGTTAGTATTTCTAACTGTATGGGGATAGGACTGACTGGGGGAGGAGACATATTGTTCCTACTTATGTCTCCTCTCCCCTGACAGAACAGGGATTTGTGTGCTTACACACATACATTTTTCTTCCTGCTCTTGTGCACGCAATTGCGGGTGGCAAGCCTGCTATCGCCCTTAACTACTTGAGGCCCACGCTATAGCCGAATGACGGCTTCAGCACAGACCTGAAAATCCAGGACGTCGTCATTTGACGTCCTCCCCATTTTGCTCGCTTCCGAGCGCGCAGCGGGGAAATTCTGTGCTGGCCGTGTCCCTTGGGCACAGCCAATCACAGATCGCCGTGAACGGCCAAATCGGAGTGGCCGTTTGCTATGCAATCTGTGCGGCCAATGAGAGATGATCTCATATGTAAACAATTGAGATCATCTCTCATTGCTGCCTCTCCCTCCTCACACAGAAAGCGTGTGAGGAGGGAGAATGGATCTGTGAGTAGGGTTAAAGTGCCCATACAGTGCCATCCAAGTGCCCATAGGTATCTGTGTCCACCTGTGCTAATCTGCGCAGTGCCCACCTGTGCCACCTCATCAGTGCCCACAGCGTGGGCCTTAATTGCATGGAGGGTGTCCATTTATGTCCTCTCAAGCATGGCTGTCTGGGCGCCCCCAGTCAAGGAGACTTGACTAATCACAGATCGTAGTAATGGGCCGATCCCGACCCCTTACCACATGATCAACTGTCAGCCAATGACAGCTGATCAGGTGATGTAAATAGAAGGTTGGAAATCAGCTTCCCCCTCCCCCTCACGCTAACAGTGTGAAGAGAAAAAAGAGCTGATCACCGGCTTCTGTCAGAGGGACATCAGTCCTGAATAGGGAGAGCCGCTGCAGCCTGTTCTGTGCCCACCAGTTCCACCTAATCAGCGCACATCAATGAAGGAGAAAAATAAAATTACCTGTATGCAAAATTGTATTACAAACTATAACACTGTTTGTTTTTTCAAGATTTCAGCCTTTTTTTTTTAGCAAAAAAAAAAAAACCCCAGCTGTGATTAAATATCTCCAAAGGAAAGCTCTATTTGTGGGGGAAAAAAATGAATAAATTTCACATGGGAGCAGTGTTGCTGTCATTCAAGAGTGACAGCGCTGAAAGCTGAAAAATGGCCTGGGCAAGAAGGGGGTTTAAAGTGATTGTAAACACTATTTTTATATATAATATATATCCCTGCAAGTATGCATGTAGGGGACAGGGGATATCTCTTAAACCGTACAGGTTTAGGAGATATCCTGGGTAGCCACAGGTAAGCCTTATACCTGTAGCATTAAGTGGTTGAAAATGTTTTACAACCAATTTAAGTGCCCAGTAAGCAAGTGGTTAAAAAGTGGCACGTTAGTTATTTGCTCTGCGCAACATCACATTTGATATTTTACCCCAAAAATTGGCGATCATATTGTGCTTGGTTGAGCCATGTCTCACTAAAGTATATTTTTTGCAGAAAATTTGCACTTGGTAAACCGCTGCGCAAATATCGCGTGACATTAAAGATTGCAACAACCACCATTTTATTCTCCAGGGTCTCTGCTTAAAAGAAAATACTGTATTTATTGGCGTATATAACACCCTTTTCCCCTGAAAAACCGGGATCAAAGCAGGTGTGCGTGTTATACGCCGACAGCGTACCTCACCGAGCCGTCATCTCCTCTCCACTCGCCTCCTCAGCTCACACACACACACAGTCCTGCCTCCGCCACTGGCATTGGATCAGTGTTCTGCCTATCACAGTAGCTGGTCCAATGCCGATGGTGAAGGAGGGACTGTGAGTGCAACTTGTGAAGGAGGGACTGTGAGTGCAACTTGAGAGACGAGTGGAGAGGAGATGACGGCTCAGTGATTTCCTGATTCATGCTGCTGGTGAGGGAGATGGTCAGGCTGCATTCAGGGACAATAATCAGGCTGCATTGAGGACATTGATCAGGCTGCAGATGGACACTGACCCTAGTTGTTTATTTTAAGAATATGTTTTTTCCTGAAACTTCTCTCTTAAAATTAGAATGCTCGTTATACGCTGATAAATACGGTATATAACGCTTGGGGGGGTCACAATTAAAAAAAATGCAAATATTTGCAGGTTTGAGAGAAATGTCAGAATTAGCCAGGACTTAACCTCTTCGGGTCCGCGCTATTAACAGAATACGTGAACAGCGCGGACCTGAGGCGCCGGGGTCACGTCTTTGGACGTGATTTGCTTGTAATTCCCCGGCGGGGAAAAACAGTCCCGACGCATCACCGAGGATCCGATGCGTGTACCCGGCGGCCGCGATGTCCGTCAGGTACACGCGATCGTCGGTGAGACAGCAGGGACGTGGAGCTCTGAGTGTAAACACAGAGCTTCACGTCCTGTCAGTGAGGTGACAGATGCTGTTTCTCTTGTACATAGGGAGACAGCATCGGTCACCTCCCCCAGTCACCCCCCTCCCCCCATACAGTTAGAACACACCCAGGCAATACATTTAACCCCTTCCTCACCCCCTAGTGTTAACCCCTTCAATGCCAGTCACATTTATACAGTAATTAGTGCATTTTTATAGCACTGGTCGCTGTATAAATGTGAATGGCGCCAAAAATGTGTCAAAAGTGTCCGATGTGTCAGTCGCAATATCGCAGTCCCAATAAAAATCGCAGATCGCCGCCATTACTAGTAAAAAAAAAATATAAAAAAAAAAATCATAATTATGTCCCCTATTTTGTAGGTGCTATAACTTTTGCGCAAAGCAGTCACTTATTGTGATTTTTTTTTTTTTTTTTTACAAAAATACGTAGAAGAATACGTATCGGCCTTAACTGAGAAAAAAATATATAAAAAAAATGGGATATTTATTATAGCAACAAGTAAAAAAATATATATATTTTTTTAAATTGTCGCTCTTTTTTTCATTATAACGCAAAAAATAAAAACCGCACGGGCGATCAAATACCACCAAAAGAAAGCTCTATTTGTGGGGAAAAAAAGGACGCCAATTTTGTTTGGGTGCCACGTTGCACGACCGCGCAATTGTCAGTTAAAGCGACGCAGTGCCGGAAGGTGAAATTTTGCCTGGGCACAAAGGGGGGTTTATGTGCCCAGTAAGCAAGTGGTTAAACTGGTAAAACAAAATCGGATTATAAAAAAAAAAAAAGTCACTAATACATAGTTAGGCTGGGATCACACTGCAGCACGCTCCAGCTGACAGCAGGAGACCGGTGCGTGGGGACGCACCGTTTCAGGAGTCGTTGCGGAGATGTGTATCCATAGCGAGGCGGTCACAAGCTACTGCTGTGCGATTCACATCCAATTCGCAACAGTCAGCCTTAGGCTATATGACATCAGTAAGCCAAATGCAACGTGCAGTTTAATTTTTGCTGTGAACCCAAAGCATCACAACACGTGTACAGCCCTAAGCAGCCACATACCCCAATGTAGGGGGGCTGTGTGATGAGCCTTAGATGCCTGGTACCCAACCTGTGGCAATTTAACCCTTTTTGTACAGACGCTCATCTTTATCTCCCTATTGCCATGTTATAGCCGTGATTTTCAGCAGGCTCATGTATCATACCCATAGCCAGTACCCTGTAGTGTGTCTGCTGTCTCTACACTGAATTTTATATGATGTCCAGGGCCACACTTGAGTCCTCATTGCAACATGGTTGACCAGATCTACCACCGGCTATGTAGAGCATGGCCTTGTGATTGGATGTATACAGAATGCATTGTTTGGGCCTGTCCTCATATTGCATAGGTCATGTATACCTAGAGGGGATTGTACAATGTATGGCCAGCTGGAATTATACAGAACACCTCCCGGCTCCTCTTCTCTGACCAGGTTGTCCTCTATCTCCTTCCTCCATCACACTGGGTCAGCCCAGCATACAGAACCCCCTCAGCCCAGCATACAGAACCCACTCAGCCCAGCTTCCTCATTACACAGCCCCCACACCGGCTCCTCACAGCTGATGCCGCCGCACATGCGCACAAAGTAGAACAACAGGAAAAGCAATGTGTGACCCTTTGTATAGGTTAGCGCCGCGACAACCCCCGTACAAACAACGTAGTGACTCCATGTATAAGCAGAGACTCACCACTTTGTTTCTGTGAAGCTCTAAGGTTCCGGTGACCAAGCAACACTCTCTGGTGACAGAGAGCCGCCTTCACCCCGCACACAGTAGTGCAGACAATCACAAAAGAGACGGAGAAGGGCCAGACGAACTCTCGCGAGACAAAACACTTGCTCTCGTCTGTGACTAGACGAGATTACTCAGAAATATGTCAGCGCCATCTGGTGGTTAAGGGTGATGTGCTGGTTTGAGGATCTGCAGTTGTGCTTCTTTTTTAGTCAGGTTTCATCAAATGCTAGTTTTATCCCAATTGTTACCACATTTAAAAACAATTGATATATACAGGTGCTTCCTTTTTTTATTTTTTATTAATTTTGCATTTTTTTTGTGGTGTGCAATAACAAAAACTCATATCCGAACAAAAAAATGTGCATGTGAACACGCACACAAAAAAGTGCACTGGAGCCCTGGTTCACACTGGGCTGCGGGAGTGAAGCCATGCGAGTTCAGCTGAACTCGCACGATTTCAGCCGCAATTTAAGAGACATCTGTGCAGGTTTCTGCACAGGTGTCAATGTAAATCGCGTCCTGAAATCGCAAAAAGTAGTACAGGAACTACTTTTTGAAATCGGTGCAGCGCTGCAGATGCGGCGTCGCACCGATTAGGACGCTGTCATTGCCGGAAAATGGCGCAGATTTGAGATGCGATTTCACATGTGAAATCGCATCTCAAATCGAACTAAATCGTACCCAGTGTGAACCAGAGTTCCGTCAATTTTTTCGCCTGGAGTTTCCGATCCCATGATCTCTTTGGAGGAAGGGAATTCTGGCCATGGGGTCTCTGCTTCTGCGGCAATGGCTCCAGACGACCGATCCATTTGGTAATCCCTCGGGGGCCTGGCCACGGGCATCATGGTGAACAGAGGGGCCTGGCACCGTAGGCATCGGGAAAAAGGCAGGAGGCGGACAGCCAGCTCCTCACATCTGGGGCAGGTGAGGCCCAACATCTCCGCTCCCTCCAAGGACAGCAGAACAAACTGTCCGGCTGTGGACAATCGGATACCCGTGTCCGTCATGGGCATCCCGAAACCCTGCCGACACGGAGGACAACCCTGGGGCGGTAATGGGGCGCCTCAATTTGGTAGGGACAGCAAAAGTCTCCATTGTAGCAGAACATGATCCGTCTTCTACTTAGGAAATGGTGGTTCTGCTTTCTGGCACACAGATGGGCGTGACTTCGCTCGCTTGGTGCGAAATCCTCAATGCACGTCTCACGCAGGGGAGGGTGGCTCCTCCCACCTGGAAGAACTTGTCCAGACATGTTGCAGGCGCATGCTGCGATGCACGTACGCCCCAGCTCAACGATATGAGGTTTAACTCCCTCTCCGCCGGACAGTTCAATACACACACTTGACACTCTTTGCTCTTTTAATAAATGGACACTCCTTTCTGGTTGCGAGAGGTAACGGCCAAAAACGGCCCCCACGTGTAGCGCTACCCCCCGAAGGAGCCGCTGGTTATATACTGGGATTGGCACGCCAAGTTACCCTGGTGATGTCTAGGGGTATATTCCAGTGGCGGAGCAATAAGCGAATGTCCAGACAGTCAATAAGTTTCCTTCAATGCCTTTTTTATTTTGCAGCTAACAAGGCAAACATCTTCAGTCTAAGGAAAGGAAAGCTAATGAAGGAAGGATAAGAGAACCTTGTGGTATCAGGCCTGGATGTGAACAGGGCAGGCCTGCCCTCGACAAAGCAATAGTTGAATTAGTCTCCACTCCCGAGTGGAGTGTGTAAAGTGCCCACGGGCAGGTTCCCCACACTAACCAAGCAGCCGAGGTGTCAGTTCGGATCGCTGGGAGGAACAGATCTCTCTATTTTAGATCTGGCTCTAGGGCCCTTGTAACCGGACAATTTCTTCAGTAAGTTGGATAGATGAACGGAGCGAATCCTCCCAGTAAATCTCCTTTAGCATAGGTTACTGGGTGACAGCAAAGTGTACCTGTCAGCATCCCGGTTACCAGATCCCCGATTGGTTCGTTCAGGTCCTGTTGGACAACCTGCCTCCAGGTTCTCCTCAAGCCGACTCCCCAATCGTACGGCACCCTGCCTGGGATCTCCTCAAAAGAACTGGGAACCCAGTAGAGTACTGAGGTCCCCTTTGACCTCCGGTTGAGGTCCAGCATAGCCTGTGGATTTGGCCAGGTGGGCCACACTGGCGGGGTCCATGGATGCGTGCACCCTGAAGGTGGATGCAGCACCTGGAACCGGGACCCCGCAGAACTGCTCTGAGCACATGACACCTGTCACAGATATATCCCTCCCCAGCATGCCCCGCAAGGAAAAACTCCTCCAATTGGTTGCTGGGGAAAGCTTGCTCTGTCAGAACCCCCTCTGCCGTCAACTGCTGACCAGGGATGATGACACATCCCTAGAGTGCAGACTGACCCAGAGGACACTTCTGAAATAACAGGGGTCACCATCTCAACAATTGTGTGAATGGGAGCAAGGTAACTCTCCCATTCTTGCTAAATTTAGACTAGTGCCCGCACTGAAAGTAAAGGGGGCACTACATGTATGCAAATTGTATTCCTCGCATCCAGTTCGCATGGCAGGAGAGTGTGCCCTGCTCTCAATGGGGCAACCGGGGATCAGCATTTAAAAAGGGTCAGATTCAGGTGCAAATTCAGGCACAAAATTCGGACCTGAATCGGTGAACAGGGACGCACCGGACCCCATGCTGTCATACCTCTCAACTGTAACAGAATGGCCCGTGACACCCAGAGACGTTGGAAGGATGAGAGATACTCCTGTGCCAGCAGCAACAATAACTCTTGGGTCGAAATCCACCCTGTGCCCTTTTGGGTGTAGGGTGGCTAATAGTGAATTATAATTCCTTTACTAACAGATGGGACATTATTAATACTTCATATTTCAGGACTGAGATATCACAAGGAGTTCATGATGACATGACCAGGTCAACCAGACAGTGACGCATACCTTTGTATAATAGGCTATTGAAATATCTTAAGGTGTTGGCTATTCACTGTAAAGACATTCCGTTGAAAAGGTGTTGATTGCACCCACTCTCACAAGACTCTGCCATTGTGTGATAAAGCTGTCTAAATAACTTATTCAACTAGATGTCTGTGGTATTATTCAAGGTTAATTGAACACTATTGATGATGCAGTGCCGTCATGTCTAGCTATCAATTAAAGAATTATCCTCAGTGAGTGAATAGGGGGGTGGGGACTGCATTGTCCTGTGATGAACTGTATTATGCTGTACTGGATATATAAGCAAGCTAAGAAAACCAATAAAGTCATTCATACATTTTGGAAACTAGAGAACGGAGCTCTGTCTCGTCTTATTCTGGGAATTGATATGGATCGTGTATGCAGTATTGTCGGAGTGTGTCAGATAAGCTTGTCGTGGGTGGATGGAAGGTCGTAAGCGGTGGTGACCGTTACATTTGGTGGCATAGCAGTGGGATGATTCCATCACCAGAAGGACGGCTACAAGGACACATGACAATGGAGACGCTGTATGAACGGATGAAGCTCTCTTCCCTCATGGACTTACTGGAGAGCCGGGGCAGACCGGCCAGCAACCGTAAGAAAAGGGACATTATCGCAGAACTAGTCGAAATGAATAGAGCTAAGAGGCCCAGCGTAACAGACAGGACACCTGAGGAAGAATTTTTTGATCGGGCTGTTAAACATGGACTGGCACAATATGGTCCTAATCCTCCACCGAAGATCATAGACCGGTTTATAGCGGCTGTAGATGCCACCTTGCGACAGCAAAGAAGTGCTGCAGCAGCTGAAGTCACAGCAGCACCAACTAAAGAGAGAGGAGAGGTGCAGATACCAGTCTCCATGGAAGAGGAATTCCAAAGGAGGTTACAAGAGATGCGGATACAGCATAGAGGACCAGTATCAGAGGAGGTCCTGTTGGGATGGTCGGATGTGATTCGGTGCCAACTCTGGAAGGAAGCGTTAGCTCGGGAGCAGCAAAACCAAGGAAAGGTCCTGCCCTCCATCTATGCAAGGTACTGGCTGCAGTATGACGTACGAATGCTGTTGTTGGGGAAACAACCGAAGCAGGAGTGGACAGCTGAGTTAAGCAGGCTGATCCGGGCAGAGATGCAGCTGGATGAAAGCTACAGAGCCCTCCAGTGGTATGTAGCCCAAGAGTGCCCGTGGCCAGCAGATGACAGCCCCACAGAAGGCCATGACTATGATGGCCTGGGATTATTGTATTGGAGGATGTCCAGTGATCCAGACTTCGGGGATGATCGGGAGTGGCGCTTGGAGGACATAATGGAGCACAGAGAGGAAGAATTGAATATCTCGGGAGGCCACTGGTCACAGGAAGATTTGGAATTTCTGGCCATTCGGGAATGGGAGCAGGAGGTCGCCTACAGACAGCTGCTAGACTCCGCTCAGCAGCAGGGTGGGGCTCCCATTGCCTGGGACTATGAGGAAAGGTCAGATAACTGTGAAATCCTGGCTGATGAATCGGCAGTGGAAAAAATGGAGATTGCCATCCCTAACGCCGAAGCGGATGGTGTGGAGTTCCAGAGAGTCGGGGCGGTTGGCCCCTTTCTCCAGCAACAAGCTGAGGTGGTAAAGCTTTTACCCCCAGCTGAATCACTGGCAACAGAGCAGGGTGCCCCAGGCCTCTGCTCCCAACTAGCAGAAGAGGGGGACCCTGTGGTAGTGGATGGGACTGTGGTCTCCACTCACAGCAACCCAGTGGAAGAGCTGGCAACAGAGCAGAGTGTCATAGGTTTCTGCTCCTCACTAACAGAAGAGTGGGACCCTGTGGTAGTGGATGGGACTTCAGTCTCCACTGGCACAACCCCAGAAAATGGTACAGGACTGGGACAAGAGGATGTCGGCTTTGCTTTGCAAGCACCGGGGGGTTTTCACCTGGCACCTGTGGATGGGACTGCAGTCTCCATTGGTATACTCCAGGAAGGGGGGGCAGTTGGCCCAGACCCCCAACAGCATGATGGACTGAGCCCAGCCACCCTGTCTTCCCTCCAGTGGCTGAACGGACTCCAGGGATTAGGGCCAGTCCAGGCCTCTCCCCAGCGGCAGGCGTGTTCTCTGAGAGAGGCAGAGGTTGGCGGGGTGAGTAATGCTCAGTTTGGAGCAATTTATTTGGGGTACAGTATGGATACCAGCATTGGAGGACTGGAACTACTGATGGACTTCGGAGTCAACCCGTTTGGGGTTCCCTCCTGTGTCCGTCACCCACCGAAAGGGGAGAGATGTAACAGAATGGCCCGTGACACCCAGAGACGTTGGAAGGATGAGAGATACTCCTGTGCCAGCAGCAACAATAACTCTTGGGTCGAAATCCACCCTGTGCCCTTTTGGGTGTAGGGTGGCTAATAGTGAATTATAATTCCTTTACTAACAGATGGGACATTATTAATACTTCATATTTCAGGACTGAGATATCACAAGGAGTTCATGATGACATGACCAGGTCAACCAGACAGTGACTCATACCTTTGTATAATAGGCTATTGAAATATCTTAAGGTGTTGGCTATTTACTGTAAAGACATTCCGTTGAAAAGGTGTTGATTGCACCCACTCTCACAAGACTCTGCCATTGTGTGATAAAGCTGTCTAGATAACTTATTCAACTAGATGTCTGTGTTATTATTCAAGGTTAATTGAACTCTATTGATGATGCTGTGCCGTCATGTCTAGCTACCAATTAAAGAATTATCCTCAGTGAGTGAATAGGGGGGTGGGGACTGCATTGTCCTGTGATGAACTGTATTATGCTGTACTGGATATATAAGCAATCTGAGAAAACCAAAAAAGTCATTCATACATTTTGGAAACTAGAGAACGGAGCTCTGTCTCGTCTTATTCTGGGAATTGATATGGATCGTGTATGCAGTATTGTCGGAGTGTGTCAGATAAGCTTGTCGTGGGTGGATGGAAGGTCGTAAGCGGTGGTGACCGTTACATCAACTGTCCCTGATTTCGAGGGAGTGTCCCTCATTTGGAACAATATCCCTTTGTCCCTCTTTCCTCCTCATTTGTCCCTCATTTTGGTCTGATCTATATATTTATTTATAAAATACATTTCACGGTGCTAAACGTTTCATCCAATTTCTAAATGGCTACATTTGTAAATTTCAAAAGCCAATATAAATAAATTGTAGTGGTAAAAAAAAACCCTTGTGGGTTTAACCAATCATTTTATTTGTCTCATTTATGGGGGTGTGGCAGGGTGTGTGTCCTATGCCTACATACTTTTGCCAATAGGTGTCCCTGATTCCCATTTCAGAAAGTTGGAAGGTATGCATTTTGTGAACCATGGCCGCAGCAAATGTGAACCCAGTCATAGGGTGTCTTTAGGTGCACACTGTGCAGAGGACACATTACACCAAGTGAGAATACTTGCAGATCCCTTCCTGTGGTATTAATATGAGAAGATCCCTGCCTGTGGTATTAATATGAGAACACCAGCAAATCTATTGATGTAGCTTTACATGCACACTGTGCAGAGGACACAGTACACCAAGTGAAAATACTTGCAGATCCCTGCCTGTGGTATTAATATGAGCAGATCCATGCCTGTTGTATTAATATGAGAACACCAGCAAATCAATTGACGTAGCTTTAGGTGCACACTGTGCAGAGGACATAGTATACCAAGTGAGAATACTTGCAGATCCCTGCCTGTGGTATTAATATGAGAACACCAGCAAATGTATTCACGCAGCTTTAGGTGCACACTGTGCAGAGGACACAGTACACCAAGTGAGAATACTTGCTGATCAGCCACTGCCTGTATCTCCGTTTAGGAGATATTTACTGTTCATGCAGTTAGTGACATCATGCGCGGGACTGACGTCATTGGGGCTCTGGCCAGTCACAGGGCTGGAGTCTGCAAACCATGAAATTTGTACACTGCAAGTGCTGGGGTAAGAATTAACAAACAGATTACTAGGGATGTTTATTTTTTGTGCTCAACGGTTTAGACCAAAAAGCGCCAAGGGTTTAATACTGCTTTATTAGAATAATAAGCACACAAAGTCCTGAAAATTGCATGTATCATTTTATTAGGTCATATACTGAACGACCAAAGCCCAGTCTTAAAAATTAACATTTTGTTCTCGGACAGCTCAGTCACATTGTGTGTCCACTCTGAATTTCTTCAGTTAACCATTAGAATCATTTTATTTTACTCTAAGGTGTTATAGAAAAATATACTAGTCTGAATAAACAGCAAACTTAATAGGTTTTAGGTAAAACAAACAAAGCACACACAGTAGTATACAGCCAGATACATGTAAGTGAGAAGTGATGCATAGCACCGGTATGTATAATAAATAATGTGTCTTTACACGGGTGGCTAAAAGTGCTAAGTCAGCCTTTTTGTAGAATTCAAGATGAAATGCAAGTGCAATTCAACCACATTCAAAAAACATCTCAAGGACAATGTAAAACAGCTTTAGCTGAGTGAAAGCTAATGACTATTGAAATCTAAGTATGACTTTCTAGGCTGGGTTCACACCATTGCCAATTGGATGCAGGAATTCGCAATAGCAGGAGAATTTGACCAGCTCTCTATAATGCCGGTTCACATAGCTCCGCAGTAGGTCTGGTGCGTTTTGCACAAAAATGCTGTGCGTTGTTTGGTCCGTTTCAAATCCGAATCTGAAATCAGACCTGTGAACCAGGGCACACCGGACTCCTGCTGTGAGACGGATGCGGTGATGTGTGAACCCAGCCTTAAAATAATAATAAAATCAGCAATATTGGACTGTATTTTGTGGAAGTGAAGTTGCTACCATGAATAAGGGTCAAAATCTTTATCAAATTCCACTTTCTCAATAGGCCAGTGAGAGTTCCTTCTATCTCAAATAAAAGAGAACATTTTGATTTTCTGACTTTGTTTGGTCAGCATAGCTTGACCTAAGCCAATATACATCAAACGTTTACGTATATTTATTTTATACATAATATGTGACAATAAATATATTAATTGTATACTTTTGATTTCAGTATGAGTAATGGATCAATTGCAGCTGCTATTCCAAATTAGGCCTCGTACACACGAGGGGATATGTCCGCTGAAAACGGTCCGATGGACCGTTTCAGCAGACATCTCCGCTCGTGTGTATGGGCTAGCGGACAGATTTGTCCACCCGACAGATTTCAAAGCATGCTTTGAAATCTATCCGGTGGGAATCTGTCCGCCCGACATGTCTGCTGGTTAGTACACTTACCAGCAGACATGTCGTCCCCCACCGCCGCCGCGCCGCCGCCGAATGGATTCGGCGCATGCGCGGAAGTGTTTTACTTCCTGGTGCGGTGACGTGGCGGCGTCAACGTCACCGCCGCGTCACCGCCACATCACCGCGCCGTCCGGCGGCGGGGAATTTGATCCGATGGTGTGTACACGCCATCGGATCAAACTCCCGATCGGACATATCCGATGGAAATGGTCCGCGGACCGTTTTCATCGGATATGTCCGATCGTGTGTACGAGGCCTTATGGTATAGCAGATCTTGGCCCTAAACTAACTCTCATATTGCCCTGCCTCCTCCCCCCTCCCTCTCTCACAATTGGGTATCCATTTTTTCCATATTTAAAAGATTTTTTATTTAATTTTTTTGCACTTTTGCACATGTGCAGATGTGCAGAAGGACTCTGCCAGGACCCGAAGGCCTGACAAAGGCCTTCGACACATCTGCACATGCGCCATAATGGCAGTGCCTGAGGGGGTAGATCCACACAAAAAAGGACTGAAGTTCCTCTTTAAAGTTTATGTATACCCAAAACATTTATTTTTGTGTTGCTAGATAGAATTGGGAAAGGTTGGAAGCCCTGGCTGCATTAGAGATATTTCCCTCCACTTTCTGTTCTGGGGACAACATTTTACTAAAACAGGGAGTGAGAAACATCTGCACCAGGGACAGGGGTGTATTTAGGTTTTGTGCTGCCCTAGGCCTGACTAAACTCGCCCACCCCCTAATTTAAATACGACACACCCCTTCCTGACAAGGCCACACCCCATTCTATTTAAGACCCGCCCCGGATTCCCTTAATTTGTATACATTTCCTCTTACTTCCTGTTTGGCTATGGGGCAGGAAGTGAAGCGAAATCTCTGCAATGGGACAGGAATAGTAAAAAATAAACTGACAGGGGCTATAACCCCTCCCCTACTCTATCCAAAATGAAAAATAAAGTTAAGTGCCTATAGTTCTACTTTAAGCACAAATTTCTGATAATTTTATGGAGAGGACTAAGAAGATTTAACCATGCCAATGGTGCAGCAGAACCCCCCCCCCAGTTGCTGAATGCCGGCCGCCTGCATACCAGAAGCAGTGCGGCCGCTTTATGGGGGCGCTAGACTAATTTGCCTCTCAGCCCAGCCTGCCCCATAAGACTGCCGCTACACTAACGGTGTAGCACAAGCCGGCGGGGACACTTTTTGTGCTGCCCCCCTGCAAAGTGCTGCCCTAGGCCTGGGCCTTGTTGGCCTAGGCCAGGATACATTGCTGACCAGGGAGACAGACAACAATAAAAAGCTTACAAAGGTTCTAGCATCCCCTACCTATCTTAAAAGAAAGCATATTGGCTTCTGTCTGTGTTTTTGCTACTTCCTGTCCTGGTGACAAACCTTTTACCAGAATGGAAGTGGAAATTTCTAAAACTCAAGCCTCGTACACGCGACCGTTTAACTCGACAGAATCCATCAAGAAACTTGGTGGCAGAGCTTTTTTGCCGAGGAAAACGGTTGTGTGTATGTGTTTCGTTGAGAAAACTGATGTGGAACTCGACTAGAAAAAAAGAAAACAAGTTCTCTTTTTCCTCGTCGGGAGTCTCAATTTCCTCGTCGTGTTTCTCGTCGGGCTGGTTTACGATGAGAAACACGTTTGTATGTATGCTTAGAAACCCACGCATGCTCAGAATAAAGTATGAGACGGGAGCGCACCTTCGGTAAAAGTAGCATTCGTAATGAGGTAGCACATTTGTCACGCTTTAACAGACTGAAAAGCGCGAATCGTCTCTTACCAAACTTTTACATGAGATTAGCAAAAGCAGCCCCAAGGGTTGTGCCAGTGGAATCAAACTTCCCCCTTTAGAGTGCCGTCGTACGTGTTGTACGTCACCGCGTTTGAGAACAATGAGATTTTGTCTTGACAGTGTGTATGCAAAGAAAGCTTGACAAGATTCTCGATAAGCCTAACAAGGAACTCGTCGAGGAAAACGATGTTTCATTTGCAACGAGTTCCTCGTTCTTGTGTATGAGGCCTCAGCATTTGACTGCTAATCCTTTCCTATTCTATATATGTAAAACATAAAGTTCTTACTGTGGATACACTTTAGACACATTTTTAGAATAGTATTACTGCAGGCTTGAATCTTATTGTATTTTATTTTGCATAGCTTATAGTATGTTTTGACGGTATAGGACTCTTTGGTTTTAAAGCCTGACTTGAGTCAAAATGTTCTCTTTTGTTTTAAATAAAGCAGGTAAGAATTAGAAACTTTTTAAATAATGTCTATGTATGTCCTCCTGAGATTTTTTTCAGTTCGAAAATCAGTGTCCCTGTTAAAATAGAACTTTTATATTTAGAAGAGACATACTGGGATTGCTTTAGACTGGGAAATGCAAAAATCTGGTCCAGTTGTTAATGGTAGCCAATCAGCTTCTAACTTCAAGTAAGCCTTGGAAAAAAAATGGAAGCTTTTGTGTATGCTACCACTATGTCTCTACTGCATTACATAATTTGTTCCTGCCTGTATGTTTGGTACACTTTCACAGTACAGTTTTAGCATCTGCTGAGATGAATGAACACAAGTTATGTAATCTCAGACCATTCCAATCAAAATGACCGAAGATCAAAACCCTAAATCCCAGGATCAAACCCCAGATTAAGTGGCCAGTGGCTGGCAGGAAGCTCCTGGGCCCTGCATTCCTGGAGTGGAGGTGTGTATAGTTCCGCTTTAAAGAGATATCCCCTTGTACTAGAAAATATGCCCATTGGTTGAATTTACCCTTACTTTTCTTCTCTCTGACATCCAGAATCTGGGCACAAACTGAAAAGATTTTGCCACAATAAGTAAAAGATTTTGACCCAAGAAGTGAAGAAAATCTCCCAAATTGAGACACAGACAGAACTTAAACATTGACAAAGATTCTAACCCTTCCACACTTTTACCAAAAAAGTTTTGGTTAAAGATGGCTTTAATGTTGGTAAGAATGGAACTTCAAGGCCTATAGGATTCATGAATCTGCATTGACACTCACATCATGTGATTTGACAAGTCAAGTAATATTGCCTAATTTATTAATACTGATTAAAAAGCCAATTTAGCACACCTCAGGTACTATTAAATCCTTGTAAATCAGGGCCTCTGTCCTCTATAAAGGAATACAGAGTATAAAAATGTACTTCAATTTTGCTTCTTTTGTGGAAGAATTACCCTGCTATTCTCATGTAGTCCATTGACATAAAGCTGTGGTATCATTTTTGCACTGTATATAAAGAACACAAAGTAAAGGATTTAAGCGAATGCCAAAGTGACAACCTCTAGAAACAACATTTACAGGTGAATACAGAACATTAGAATGCCAGAAACAACATTATTATCTGAAAAATGTTGTCACCCTCTACTCCTCATCTATGGAATAAAATATAAAAATGGCCTGGAAGGTAAAATCATTGTATATATCTTAAAAGTGCGTACAAACAGGTGTAAGTATTTGATGTACACAGATTGAGGTCACTTTAGCATTTACATGATCTCCTTAGTTTTATTGGACAGGAAAGGCTACAGTTGTAAGTAGCTGCATACGGCAGATCTGTGATATGTGCGAAGCACAAGAAACTGCATTCATTTCACCTCTGTGCCAACTGGCCTTTTCTATCTTTGCTGACTTCAGAAACAAGTAGCTACCAGACGGCACACTAATCTAACAACGCTGAAGATGTTGTATGCACAGGCTGTGCCATGTGATAAGACTAAATCCCTGCTATGAAGAATAAGCATAAATCCCTTTTACAATCCAAGATTTGAACAGCTGCCACATTTGAGCTCCCGCTTCTGCCTTCAGTGTAGGAAGAAATCACGGATTCTTGTGGCCTCAATCCAAGGAATATAGGTGGAAGTTTTAGTGAAAACACTGGGCTTGTTCTCCACTGTGCAACCAATGGGTCCAAAACTGACTATCCCATGGACTTCCCAACGTTCTCTTCCATTTTGACATACGAGTGGCCCTCCAGAATCTCCCTGTAAACAACAATCAGTGACTTTTAGGGGTTATCCATACTTAAGATATACATTATATAAACCTGACGGCAGATATTTGTCTCAATATCTCCTAATATCTGTGATTGCTTGCTAAACTGCAAAAAAAAAAAAAAAAAAGTCCATTGGTCAAAGTCATGTGTAGCAATCAAAGAAGACATTTTGTGACAATGCTAATCTAAAAGTTAAAGGACTGGAATGTGTTACTGAATTTTGCGCATTATCGTCATTGCTTGCACTTATTTAGTGAATTAACCCAACAGAATACACCATAATCATACAAGGATCTAACAGGAAATGTTTATTGCCTAGAAACAAAGGCCCAGATTCACAGAGCGATTACGCCTGCGCAACAGGAGAGGCGCGTGCGTAAGTCTAAATGTGCGCGTGCGTTTCGATGCACGGCATCCCCAAAACGAGATACGCAAGAAATCTACTTTTTTTTGTTCGTCGTAATTTCGTTAGACAGGCACATCCGTCCGCGCAAAACTGCGCTAGACAGACCATTGATTTGCTAGTCAAATATGCTAATGAGGGACTTACGGGGATCCACAAAAGAACGTTAGGGCAGCGCAGGCTACGCAGTGTGCGCAACAGCAAAATGTCCTGTCTAAAATTAGACCATAGAAAAGCTGGTCTAAAAAGAGAAAAAAAGTCTACCTTTTAGATAAAGCAACACTGTTAGTGAGGAGCTCAGCAGTCACACATGTTGCACAACAATCTGTATGCCAACATGCCAGGGGCATCGTCGCGCATAGCTATACTACTGACTTTAGATAAACAAAGAAGGATGAGGGCACTGAGGAGGGCACTAAGGAGGGCACGGGAGATGTTTTTTATTTTTTTTATTTGCTTATATAAACTTTACAATTTAATCTAATCTAATACAATATTCTTATCTGATACAAGTCCCTCACTCTTCACTTGATATATCACACATGCATAGACATCTTTGGCATGAGTGATTCTGAGGTGTATCACATCTTCAGATTCACCCCTCATGCCATCATGGAATTACCACAACCTTGCAGGAGGACATCAGCAGCCCAACACATGGCACTACCCATGACACCCATGACAGCTACATATACAATCAGAGCCCCATCCCCACATATTTCAAACAGAACATGTATGGGGACAGCTGGCTGGTTGGTGAGTGACATGGGTGGCAGGCATGACTGTCCCCCCCCATGATGCACACATCACAAGGGGCACATGCACTACTAACATCCTCCTGTCTTTTCCCTTCAAGGTGACTCTGCATATGCACTGGGACCCCATCTCATGACCCCATCTCATGCCAGCTCACATATGCATCTTTGCACGTTAAACACACACATTAATCATGACACAATGAGAATGCATGCATGCACACCACTGTGGTCCCTAGCACACACACCCCACATTCTCATCACATTGGATTGGCACAAGCCCACCATGCAGGACTTGTGAGCAGCAACGCCATGCCGCGGCTCCAATTATGTCACTGTACATTCATACACCATTCACACAGACCTGGGGATCACTTCTCCACCACAAATGAGGGTGACACCCCTTTTCCCGCAGGAATATCACCCCCACATTCCAAAATCATACACAAACAGAACCAAAAAAATAAAATAAATGACGAGCAAAAATAAAAAATGCCCCAGCAAAAATATAATTTAAACAAAATAACAACAAAGAAAACACATAAAAGACAAAAATCACTCTGCAAAACAGTCCCCAAATATCTCAAAGACACGTCACAAACAAACAAACAAACAAACAAACAAACAAACAAACGCTAATAAACAAAAGCACCTTGCTGTATAGGAAGGGAAACAAAGGGATGTACTTTTGCAAAGGAAGTGCATTTGTGTCTGTCTATTTATGCTGTTTGCGTAGTTCACTAAGTTGCCCTAGTCCACTTCCAATTTCACTGATTGCGCCGTTCCCGAGTTGTGAGCATGCGCACAGAGGTGCTGACCATGGTCTGCTTCAAGCGCGCATGCGCGAGCTGGCCGGCCCTTCATTTGCATGGGGTCACGGCTCATTTCAATGTAACACGCCCACGTCCTTCCCAATTTGTATTACTCCGCCTTACGCCTCTGAAATAACGTTACGCATGCGCAATTTTCTGCGCAAAAGCTACGAGAATAGGGTGATTACGCGGCTACATTGCGCAAGTCTAACGTAAAGGCGGTGCGCTACGCCGGTCCAATAATGCGCAGATGTACCTGAATCTGGCCCAAAGTTCTTTGTGACAGGGTTAATTTACTAACAGCAAATAGGCTGTTCACATTGCAAGGGAATTTGCTCCAGAGCTTAATGAATGTGATGAACATTGACTCAGTCAGGTGCAAGGAAAAAAAACATGATTGGATAATGGAAGTCAACAAAGCTTCACCTCATTCCCTAAGCTCCTGGGAAAAATCCCTTGCAAAGTGAACTGCCTATTTGCCTTTAGTAAATGAACCCCCATATCTCTTAAATAAAATATAGCCTGAACTTCATTTTAACCATGAAACAAAACAACTTGGCACCCTTTCATTCTAAATTCTCCAAGGTAGTAACAATTTGGTAAACATATAAGTATTTAATCCTTGGTGGCTTTGTTTGCTCATGTTAACCATCTTTTCCATTGCACATTTCTCTAAGTGGATTTGTTGATGCCATTGCAGTTGTCAGGTAATTACACCTTGGTAGTCAATTTACTCTGTACAACAGAAATGTCTAATGCCGTGTACACACGATCAGATTTCTTATGGAATAAAATCCAATGGATTTTTTCGTCGGATATTCGATGAAGCCGACTTTCATCAGTCTTGCATATACACTTTGTTCAATGCTTCCAAGCATGCGTCAACTTAATTCTCAGCCTGCGTGGATTTTTTTCTGAAGGAGCTTCACACCGAAGATCGTAATTTCCTATCATTTGTTTATCCATTGGAAATATTTAAAACATGTTCTATTTTTTTACACCGATGAAAAGAAGACGGATGGGTCCCACACACGATTGTTTTATCCAATGAAAAAAGTCCATCGGACTGTTTTCATCCGATAAACTGATCGTGTGTACACGGCATTACTTATTTACTTATTTACTTGCAGGGACCCTTTAGAAATCATCTAACATTATTTTATCCGCTCTAAACAGAAAGGGAAATTTGACTTTGACTATGTGGGTTACAGCACTTTGTACATTGACTTTTCCCTATTTTGACACCTATATAGTGGAATTCATTTTCCACCTCCCAAGCCTGAATTGTGAGGGGCACCGACACTAGCACACAGAACCACACATGAAAAGACTGTGACTGGATACACACAGTATTGATTCATGCTGCTGATTCAGCCTGCTGACATAATAGAATGAATATTCTAACCTAGTAATCAGTTTTAACTAAGGCTTTCTTGTGCTATTTATACTGGAAACTGACATTCCAGCATGATTAACTTCCTACAATACAAAAGTTGAGTAGATCCAACAATTAATGTAAAACTATAAACAACTTCAAATGGAGAGAACTTTTTTTGTTTATTTTCAGGATGACCAGTATGAAAAAAGCAAACTGATACAAAGTAGTCAGAAAGCAGACTTCTATCATTATTGTGATTATGGATAAATATAATTTTCTAAATTACTATTTGCAGGCAAGAACACCATGTATTGTCATAACCGTTATGTGAGAGTGATAAATGGTGGAACATCACAGTAATAGTAAAGTATTAGTAAAAGTATTCATTATTCGCTGCCCATAAATGTCTTTATTTCTGTAACCAGAGATTAGCATTGTGATTGTGTATACAGTGTGCAGTGCTTGAGCATGTCAAAGTCCTCCATCTTATCAAATGTTGATAACACCTGGTATCAATTGTATTAAAATCCCTTTAAATTGTGGGAAGGTCTTTATCTAGATTTTACCTTCAACCATTCTAACAATAATTTTGAAAGATTTAAGGAAATGTTAACTTAGACATGTGCGGTTTGTTATTTGGTGATTCGGATATATCCGAATACCCTAATTACAGTATAAACAAGGTTTACCAAATGCTCCGAATAACGAAACAAAAATCGTTCAAATTTTGAACTTTCAAATAAAAATAAAAATCCAATTTTACATCGCATTCCGTTCAAATTCGAACTGTAAACATATTTCTGAATCAAAAACTGTGTGTGTTATTAAAGTACCATTTCGAAATCATTTAATGAGAATTTTTCTTTTACTTGTTCACTTTGCCGAATTAGAATGGAAAAAATATATAACATTTTGGTTTTGACTGATTCTAAATCTATTGATTTGAACATTTCGAAAAATTAAAAGAAAAGAAAATTCGAAAAATTCAGAATACGAATCCCAAATACAAATTGAACGAATCAACTGAATTTAACTAAACTAGATTAATGAATCTAAACGAGATAAAACACATTTTTGAAACACATACACATGTCTATTTACTAGATTTCAGAGGATTGCCATGCATCAAATTAAGGAATGGGGTGCTTCCAGAGCAAAAGAAGCTTCTGACCTATGCCTCTTCATTTAAAGGGGTTGTAAAGGTACATGTTTTTTCACCTTAATGTATTTTATGCATTAAGGTGAAAAAACATCTCAGCATTAGCGCCCCCCCCCCCCTCGAGCCCCCGTTTAATTACCTGACACTTCAAGAGTCTCGTGCCGTGAATGCGCAGGCTTCTTGGTCGGCTTCTCGGCTCATTCATTGGTTGATTAAAAGTAGCGCAACCATTGGCTCGCACTGCTGTCAATCATATCCAATGACGCGGCGTGCCAGGGGCGGGGCCGAGTGATACAGTGAGCGTCTATAGCCGCTGTCTCTATCACGGGAGTGCACCCGCAAGAACTTTCCACCATGCGAGAGAGCTTGCATGGAGGTAGGGGGGGGGGGGTAGCCGAGACAGCCACTGAGGGACTCGAGAAGACTAGGTTCAGGGCCACTCTGTGCAAAATGAGCTGCTTAGTCTAGGTAACTATAGCATGTTTAGTGATCCTTTAAGCATTTGATAATTTTTATTAGTGCAATATACACATGTGTATAAAAGACAAATTACTTTCAGGCACTTGCAAAAAAAAAGTTTTTTTATTTTTTTTCATATAATATTGGAATTCCATATAATGAAGTCAGACCAGTAAAGATGGATTCTGATTGATTTCTATAAATTACAATGATTAGCAATTAGACAAATATGTATTTGTTTGGTAGTAGTAGTTGTAGAAATACATTCTTTCTAACTGGACTGCACAAAAATCATTTTGTCAATAAAAAGTCAATTCACAAAATGTTTTAATAATGTTCGGAATTTATTAAGCTCAATTGGTCACAGGAGTTTGAAACTTATGATCACTTATGAACAAATACGACAACTGGTGATTTATTTACAGATTGATTTATTGATTTTTTTGTAGGAACATTCAAATTTTTATTTCAGAAAACACTACTCTGTTTATGGTTTATTACGCTATGACTTAAATGAATTGAGTCATAGTATAATTAAGCACACTGCCATTTAGAAAATATTTGAAATCATGTTTAAAAATATTAAAAGTAGAACTCCATCAATGCATGATCTGTGTAAAGAAGGTTGGTGGTATTACTTAAGCCTCGTACACGCGATCAGATTTTACGACAGGAATTGTGATGACAGGCTGTTGTCGGAAAATCTGACTTTGTATGCTCTATCGGATAATTGTTGTCGGATTTTCCGTGGACAAATGTTGGATAGCATGCTTTCGAATTTTCCACCAACAATTTTGTGTTGTCGGATTTTTCGATCATGTGTACACAAGTAAGTCCGTCGGACAAAAGTCCAAAGTACAAACATGCATGCTTGGAAGCAATGCTCACCAAACACAGCATTAGCAAAAGGTGCCCAAATGGTGGCGCTAAAAAGCTAAAAAAACACGTAGCACATAACTACGTTTGTGTTTGTTGCACTACAATTGTGTGCTATTTATATGCAAGACAAATTTCTGGCCAACTCCCTTCGGACAAAAGTCCTATGCTTTGTCTACATAAAATCCGATCGTGTGTATCAGGCTTTATACTTACCTCCTAGTCCTTTAGATTTTTAGATGCAAAGTCCCGTATTTATCGGCGTATATCGCGCACTTTTTTGCACTCAAAATCAGGGCAAAATCATGGGTGCGCGATATGCGCTGATACTCGCTTCCCGCGCTGTGTTTGAACTGAGAAGCCAACATATACCGAGCGCAGTACACTCGGGTACATTCGGCCAGGCTCGGCTCCCCTCGTACACGTCCTTTATGCGAAAGGAGCCAAGCGTGCCTGAGCGTGCCGAGTGTACTGCGCTCGGTATATGTCGGCGGAGTTGTTCAAACACAGCGCGGGAAGCGGGGATCGGCTCAGAGACAACGCGGGAGGATACCACCGAGGCTGCAGATGGACGCCAGACCGGACAAGGCCGCCGATGGACGCTGGGCAAGACACCGTCGAAACCGTAATTATTTTTTTTTCTGAAATGTTTCTTCTAGGTTGGGGGTGCACGCTATACGCGGGTGCGCGCAATACCCCGATAAATACGGTAGTGGTTCTTCAATACCAGTACTACGATAAGAGATATAATAGCTGAAACGGATTGACTGTGACGCCCAGAGACTTTTGAGGGATGGGGGATACTCCTGTGCCAGCGTCACTAAGGACTCTTGGGTCTAAGGTCACCCTGTGCCCCTTTTGGGCATAGGATGACTGATAAATGATAATTCATGTTTTGCAGGAGATCTGGACATATTAAAAGCTGTAAAGGTCAATGTTTCATTTAAGGTGGGGACACATGTTTTTGAGGTGTTAATTGCGTCAGCTCCTAGACATTCCATTGTGTGATGCTAATAACACGGTTTAAAGCCTATTGATGATCAGGTGTGAATGCCTTATTGTCTGAGACAGAACATCTAACATAGGAATGTGTATTCTGCAGGTGAATCACTCATTAGCAGTCGAAACGTCTGGGGGATAATTACCTCAACTGAATGTCATTATCTAAGAGAATGTGATTGAAGTTCATTGTGTGATGTTAGGGGGGTGGAGAGTTCCATTGTCCCTGTAATTAACTGTGACATGTTTGTAACGGTATGAGTTTACCATTAAAAACGTTCTTACATTTGACTCAGAACACAGAGCGTATGTCTCGTCTCTCTGAGGGAATTCTTATGGATCGGGTCGTGTCGGCTGGATTGTCGGATAAGCTGTCGTGGGTTGATGGAATGGGAGATCGAAAACGGTGGTGACCGTTACAATAGCTATCCAGAGATTCCCTGGGAAACTTCACCCTGGGGTGCAGCATTTTTAGCTTTTAGGGTTAAGTGAGGTAAAAATAAAGATCACATACATGGTATGTAATTGTTTGCTGGATTAAAGCTTATATAAACCCTGGGTTATTAGATGTAAATTAAAGAACAAAAAAAAACTATGTAGCCCCTCCTCTGGTAAGTTGCAATACATGTCGTTTTTGGGTTATTGGTGCTGATTGTTGCGCAAATAACAATGATATTAATTTCTTATATATGGGTATTCTTAGCAAGTACATTCAGTAATGTTTGAAAAGTGAGCAAAATGTTGACCTTCATTCTACATTTATACACACATTTTTTTCATGTAATTATGTATTGGAAATATTTATGCAGTGGTAATTATATAATGATAATATCAATTTAATGATGTACTGAATTTTCTAATGTTTATGAGTCATAATAATTATCCAAATTAGCCACTATAAATCAACATCAACTTAGCTCCACCGTACGGACATATGTGTTGTGAAAGCAAATCTTTACCTTTGTGTAGGAATATTTCATTGTAAAATTGGTGCACCAATGTAAAATTATGTTTAGTTACCTGGCAAGCAGCAGGAGATCCTCCAAAGTCTCGGTAACCTGCACAAATCATTGACTCCCGTACTCTTTCTCCCCAGAATTTTTTCTGCTTGCACGTCTTGTTGTCAATGATGGGCAACTTGGCTTGGTTAAGGACTTCTGACAGTGTTAAGTTTTCCTTTCCACCTTTAAACACAGAGACGTGAGATTAAATATTAAGATTACATTTGTCCCAATTTAAGTCTATAGAATAGATCGAAATATTTGTGTTAATTAATTAATAGCATTTAAGAAACTCATAGCTAAAAAATAATTTTAATAGACTTTTTGGCAGATTCACATAGAAATAGATTATCGTAGCGTATCAGAAATACACTACGCCGCCGTTTTTTACCTGGCTCTACGTGGAATTCAGGTAGATTTTGTCCAGTAAACGACGGCGGCGTAGTGTATTTCTCCCGTCGCAATCCATCTGCGCGAGTAGGGGGCGTGAATCATTTAAAATAGGCGCGTTCCCGCGGCGATCGATCTGCGCATTTCCCGCCGTGCATTTCGCGAAATCACGTCGTGACGTCATTCGTTGTTTATGTAGCGTCGTTTACGGGCGATCCTAGTCCCGAGCGAGTTACGTGAACAAAAAAAAAATAAAATTCGAAGCGGGAACGACGGCCATACTTAACATGGGCTACGTAACGTTAGAGCAGCAAAAAGCTGCTCTAACATTACGTACAAAAAAATAGACGAAAGCGATTGCGAAGACCACTCGTATCTTCGGGAATCGCCGTAAAAAAACATTTGCATATCCCGACGCATCAAAACAACGCAAACTCCTCCCAGCGGCCGCAAATAGATGGCAGCGTAGATCCGAAGGCTTACGATGATGTAAGCCTCTCAGATCGAAGCCCGAAGCCGCCGTATCATGGTTTGAGGATTCAAACTAGTGATACGGCGCGCAAAATTTGAAATTACTCCTGTCTAACACCAGTTAGACAGGCGTAATTGCTCTATGAATCTGGGCCTTTATGTTTGAATAATCCAAAGGAACATTTAAAGGGGTTGATTTATTAATGGAAAATAGTCTGTGCACTTTGCAAGTGCAGTTGCTCCAAAGCTTAGTAAATTAGATGAAGCTCTGCTGACTTCCATCATCCAATCATGTACAAGCACAAATGCTGTTTTTTTATTTCTTCACATTTGGTGATTGGATATTCCTTACAAAGTAAGGGCAGTGGAAAATGCTAAGCTTTGGCGCAAATGCACTGGAAAAATGCACAGGCTAAAAATGCACATCCCTTAGTGTCTACATCCCATTTGCCATATAGGTTGGGAAGGCCATTCCTCAATTGTGCTATTCCAAATATGATGAATACCTTGTTTTAGCAATTTTATTCCGGTCACATGACTCATATCCTGATTCTCTGCACAGCCTTGGTCTGTAGGATGAGGCTATGCAGCAGCCTATTAGGTGACCAGTTAAAATCACTGCTGTGTGCTCTCATTTTCCACTGCCCAGAGCGGATTGGAGAATTTTCAGTCACATGACCACGGTTCGAAAATAATTATATTACATACACATGTTCATATTCCTAATATTATTGAATGCTTATGAACTGTAATTGTTGCTAGTAATGGTGGTGAACATCAACTTATATAGGGATTTCGATACAGCGACAGACATTCTGCCACTAATTGCCACTTTTGAAACTTTTGGGGACCAGTAACACAAATACAGTGATCAGTGCCAAAAATATGCACTGTTGCTGTCTAATGACACTGGCTGGGGAGGTGGTTAAACATCTAGGGCGATCAAAGGGTTAAATGTGTGACTAGCCTGTGTTTGTGTACTGTGTGGGAGGTGCTTTTACTAAGGGAAGGCATGGATCCATGTCCCTGCTCTGCAGGAACAAAGGATCCATGTTTTCCCTACTGACTTGTTTACATAGGCAGACTGCTGTTCTGCCTAGGTAACAAATGATCGGCAGGTGGCAGCGAACATAGAGTCTGCGGTACCGCTGATCAGCTCCCACTGTGTATAATCACAGCGGGAGTCATGTGCCCCCTACCTGGGAGAGCCAGATCACACATATATATATATATATATATATATATATATATATATATACTGTAAGTGATCCGGAGCACAGTTCCCACCCTGTAGTAGTAAAACTGCTATGGGGCGGACAGCAAGTAGTTAAAAGAGAAGCAATTTAAACATTGAGCTCCACACTGTTGAGCTATTGTAATTTTTAGGTTAATATCCAGAAAAGTATTTTCCAGTAAAAGTGGCCATATCTAAATATACCTAAAGCCTAGTACATACGATCATGGCCGAATGTGTATACCAGGCTTAACACTATAGATAGATTGAACATAGACAAAAAAATCATGAACTATGTGTATCATCACAGGGTGATGCTGTGGATACACAAGTAACAGTGTGCCGATTGAACATAGACTTTAAATATTTCGTTTTTTTAGGGCAGTGGTCATCAAACCTGGGCCCACTAACAGGCCAGGTTTGCAAGATAACTGAAATACATCACAGGTGATATCATTTGCTGCTCAGTGATTGCAGAATTCTAGTCTGCATCTCCCCAAGGTAATACATAAAACCTGGCCTGTTAGTGGGCCCTGAGGACAGGGTTGATGACCGCTGTTTTAGGGTACAAGCAGATTACCTCTGGTGTCTCCCCATCCGGTTACCCAGCAGAAATGGCCTGGACGTAGAGTTATTTCTTTCTTGGGAAGGCAGGCATAATGTATAAAGTGAGTAGGCAGTATATCCTCTACAGGCTTGACTAATGCAATGTCATAGTCCAGCTCGTTCAAATGGGGATAGCGAAAACGTTCATGTCTATAGATGCGCTTCACATAGTAAATTTTTTCCGTAGATTCTGTACGGTTGAGGTTATGCTTCCCAAGGACGATCCTCCAGTTGGTGGCATCTTCTGCCTTACCCCTATATAACAGAAGTGAATGAAAATCTATGTTAGAATTAAACATATTTTAATTTCTTTTAAATTGCAACTTAGAGCATTATTAAAGTCACATTTAAAAATAATGCTGACAGGCAGGGTTGTTATGATAGAAGATACCCTAATTGTCTCTTCTGTCATAAATGCTTCTACCCACCTGTCAGCAATAATGTACACATGTGCAGGTCAGGGTACATTTACAGCATCACTCTGTGTCGTGATAAAGTGACTCCTGTGTGTATTACTCGGGACTGATGTCATCGCGACCTGACCATATAAGCACCTAAACAGATTAAACCTGGTAGGCAGACCAAGAGTAGATCAAAGCACCCAGGACAAACTGGAGCACTGACAGCACAGCACTGGAGAGCTTCTTTTGACAGGTAAATCTACCATAACATGCTAAATGTACATACTAGAACATTATGACATAAACTTCCTAAGGCCCTATTCATAATTAAAAACAAAATTGTTATCTGCCTTCTTTGGAAAGTGCGGTGTCTACGCCTCATTGCCCATGTATTTACAGTATCTCACAAAAGTGAGTACACCCCTCACATTTTTGTGAATATTTTATTATATCTTTTAATGTGACAACTCTGAAGAAATTACATTTTGCTACAATGTGTCAATATTTTGTGTGGCTACCATTATTTTCCAGCACTGCCTTAACCCTCTTGGGCATGGAGTTCACCAAAGCTTCACAAGTTGCCACTGGAGTCCTCTTCCACTCCTCCATGACAACATCACGGTTCATGGTTCCATCAATGAACTGTATCTCCCCAGTGCCAGCAGCACTTATGCAGCCCCAGGCCATGACATTCCCCCCACTATGCTTGATTGTAGGCAAAACACACTTGTTTTTGTACTTCTCACCTGGTTGCTGCCACACGGCTTGACACCATCTGAACCAATAAAGTTTACCTTGGTCTCATCAGACCACAGGACATGGTTCCAGTAATCCATGTCCTTAGTCCACTTGTCTTCAGTAAACTGTTTGTGGGCTTTCTTGTGCATAATTTTTAGAAGAAGCTTTCTTCTGGGACAACAGCCATGCAGACCAATTTAATGCAGTGTGCAGTGTATGGTCTGAGCACTGACAGGCTGACCCCCCACCCCTTCAGCCTCTGCAGCAATGCTGGCAGCATTCATACGTCTATTTCCCAAAGACAACCTCTGGATATGATGCTGACCACATATACTCAGCCTCTTTGGTCGAACATGGCGAGGCCTGTTCTGAGTGGAACCTGTCCTTTTAAACCGCTGTATGGTCTTTGCCACCGTGCTGCAGTTCAGTTTCAGGGTCTTGGCAATCTTCTTATAGCCTAGGCCATCTTTATGTAGAGCAAGAGCAACAATTCTTTTTTTCAGATCCTCAGAGAGTGAGAGTGACAACACCAAATTGAACACATCTGCTCCCCATTCACACCTGAGACATTGGAAGACTAATGAGTCACATGACACTGGGGAGGGAAAATGGCTAATTGGGTCCAATTTTCAGTTAGGGGTGTACTCACTTTTGTTGCCAGTGGTTTAGACATTAATGGTTGTATTGAACAAACGACCATATTCAATAGCCACATTTTTCTATGAATGTGCTTCAGTAAGCAAATCTGTTTTTTCATCACGCTAATATTGTCGTGTTTGAATTGACACATGCCATCTTAGATCCCTTTTAACCTAGTTTCCTTCAATCAGGTACACACATAGGAACACACCTGTATAAGGACCTACCACCTGTTCATTATCCATCGCACCCACCAGGGGTCTTCTCATCACTCTTTGAGAACACGTCCTAGTGGGCATCCCCCTCCATGGTTCTCCCTTCTTTTAAATCAAGGTATGCTTTATGTTTCCTGACTCACAATATTATGTGTCATCATACGATCATTACTTTGTAGTTTTTCATCAAGGAAGTTACCTCTTTTGATCGCAATTTTGGACCAATATTTAGTATTTCAGTGTTAAGATTCTTATTAATATTCTTTCTGATATGCTTTTTTACTGTATATTTTTCATCTATATAGAATACATTCCACTGTGAGTTCCTGACGAAGCCCGTTAGGGCGAAACTAGTAGAACCAATCACACGACAGGAATGAAGAAGCTGTTTGGCAAATATTTGCTCTATCAAACACCTTTCTCCAAATTCTAAACTCGAATGGTTTTTAACATATTGTTTGTTTATTATGTATCAATACATTTTTGTTATTTTTTTACTAATATTATCTGGTTTCACGTCTCAGTTGTTTTGGGTTTGATCAGACTCATTTTTCTATATTTGATCCATGGTGCATCAGTAAGAATCCCTATAAATTCTACCCCTAACTGGGGTAACCTTTTTTACTCATACTTCATTGAGGGATTTCGATGCAGATGGTCTTTTTTAGCATAATATATAACAAAAGGTGCTTGCTCTAGAATTTCTCTATATTAATGGTTGTGTTGAGTTATTTTGAGGGAACAGCACATTTACACTGTTATACAAGCTGTACACTCACTACTTTACATTGTAGCAAAGTGTAATTTCTTGGTGTGTTGTCACGGGAAAAGGTATAATAAAATATTTACAAAAATGTGAGGGGTGTACTTACTTACTTTTGTGAGATACTGTAAGTGCCATTCAAAAAATGCAATGCAAGTTGTGGTTTATCATGACGTGCATAAAACAACAGTTTGTGGGATTGTGCTACTGCCATTTTTGTTTGAAAATGAATAGGGTTTCATTTGTTTTAGAGTCTCAAAGCAAATCAAATGCCAAGCACATTTGTAAAGGACATCACTGTGCCTTATATGTAAGTTGTTAGTTTTTTTCTTTCTTTAACCATTTCATTTCACTTCCTGACCAGACCATTTTTTGACATACATCATTGCGTTGCTTTAAGACGATTTTGCGCTTGTGCGACACTGTACCCAAATAAAATTGATGCCCTTTTTTTCCCCAGAAGTAGAGCTTTCTTTTGGTGGTATTTGATCACTGTGGTTTTTATTTTTTGCGCTATAAACAAAAAATTACCGACAATATTGAAAAAAAAATATATTTTTTACTTTCTGCTATAAAACAGTCAATAATATTTTTGTAAAAATCGTGTTCTGTTACATATTTTTGTTAAAAAAATCCCAATAAGCTTGTATTGATTGGTTTGCGCAAACGTTATAGTGTATACAAACTATGGGATAGATTTATGCACTTTTTATTTATTTTTTACTAGTAATGGTGGCGATCAGTGATTTTTTTGTGGGACTGCGATATTGCAGCAGACAAATATCACACTAAGTGACGCTTTTTGGGAACCAGAGACACTTTTTGGGGACCAGTGACACCAATACAGTGATCAATGCTAAAAAAAATGAACTGTCACTGTATAAATGTCACTGGCAGGGAAGGGGTTAACATCAGGGACGATCCAAGGGTTATCTGCCATTATCTACTGTTCTGCCTTTCCTTGGAATGATCGGCTGGTCCCAGCACCCATCGTGGCCACCGGTCCCTCTGATTGGCTCCTGCTGTGTCTAATCACAACAAGTGCAGGGCTCCGGTGGCACGCGCCCCAGATTGCCTGAACAAAATCACATACAGGTACAGCTGGCCCGCCCTGCCACAGTATATATGCAGTGGGCGGTCCGGAAGTGGTTAAAGTAACAGTATGCATCAAGGTATTTTCCTTTACCTGGGGGGTCTTTAAGAGCCAGGTCACACCACAATTTCTACGCGCCAAATTTGTTACTGCATTTTTATGCATTCCGATGGGTTTCCGATGCATTCCAGTGCACATTTTACCCTCTTTTTTTCTTTATCTCCTCCAAGATGTACATTATGGTGAGTTTTTTTATGCATTTTGTTGCATTCCATACAGAAAATATGCAACATGTTCTACTTTTGTTGACTGCACTGGAATGCACTGCACTAGTGTAAACTAGGGCCATTGGAGTCCATGTGAAACACTGTCCATGTTTTTTTGATGCCGAATAAAAATTCACTGGACTACATCTGGTGTGAACCAGTCCTACAGCACAGGACCCTTTTCCAAAGTCGCATCGCAGTTGCGTTGCATTGATGTGAGTGGGCACCAGTGAAATAAATGTGATTTCCATTGTGATGAACTTGCACCAGTGTTAACCAGGCCTAAAGGCATGGGGCAATGTTCACATGCTGCAGAGATGTAAATGTGATTGGGTGAGCACACAATGTGATAGGGTGAGCACACAACACAGTAATAAAAATTTGATAGCACTTGCTGACACTTTAAACCTGACCCTGACCACTTAATTATGCATCTGTTTTGTGTGGAAATCTGTCTTATCTTCAGTAATAAATCTGTTTTTTCACTTGGCTGCCCAGGAATACAGAGACCCAGGTCTGTAAACCTGTCACAGAGAGTTTGCTGAAGTCTGATTTGTGATTATACATATCGAATTTTCTTGATACATTTTGTCCCAATGTATTTTGCTGTGTTTAGAAATAAAGCAACATTTATGACACAGCATGTGTGAACAACCTCTGAAAGTGGTTCCTTAGGTAACAGGTAGCTTTTTCCTTTCCACTTGCTTTCTACAGCCAAGGTTCAGAGCAGGATTTGTTTTGCAAAGGTACTGATATGCCACCCCTTCAATTATATGCTTTATTTAAAGAATGAAACATCACACAAACATATCTAACTAGGAACTTACAGGGCCATACACTTGTCTAAACCCAATCGTTTTGAATTACTTATAGAACTTCAGAGCGTCATAAGCAAATGAACGTTTGCAAACGTTTGCAAACAAAAATAAGAGAAGAGAATGTCCAGTTCTGATTCTACAGTCCCTATTTTACTAGATGATTGTCAGATGCTTACTGTAGATGACAATAACTTAGTGCATCCCTTCTAACTTTAAGCCTCGCTACACCTCCTGTCCCAACCAATGAAAAGGTAACTCTGTCACAATGTTCCAAATGGTGGTAACAATAAAGTTTAATAGTCCATCAAGTATTAAAGAACCTATAGTGTCCAACAATAAATAGAGGAGAAAGGAATGCTATGAAAACTCTAAGGCCGCGTACACATGACTAAATAAATCCGATCAAATCGGTCTGACAGACCGTTTTGATCGGATTTGTCTCCTAGGATATGTTGGTTTGATCGTGTACACACGATCAAACCAAAATCCCCACCGGCAGACAGCGCGGTGACGTGGTGGTGACGTTGACGCCGCCACGTCACCGAACCAGGAAATAAAATACTTCCATGCATGCGTCGAATCCATTCGACGCATGGGCGGACAGATATGTCTGCTGGTTAGTGTACTAACCAGCGGACATGTCGGACAGACGCGTTTCAGCAGACAGATTTTAAAGCATGCTTTAAAATTTGTTTGCTGGAAAAACCTGTCTGTTCGCCCGTACACACGATAGGATTTGTCTGCTGAAACGGTCCGTCGGACCAGTTTCAGCAGATAAATTTGATTGTGTGTACGCGGCCTCAGGCCTGCATACACACGATCAAATTTATCTGCTGAAACTGGTCCGCCGACCAGTTTCAGTTTACATATCCGATCGTGTGTACGACCTAGCGGACAGGTTTGTCCAGCGGACTAATTTGAAAGCATGCTTTGAAATTTGTCCGCTACAAACCTGTCCGTCCGACATGTCCGCTGGTTAGTACGCCTAACCAGCGGACAGAAATCTCCCGCATGCGTCGAATGGATTTGACGCATGCGTGGAAGGATTTTACTTCCTGGAGTGGTGACGTGGTGGCGTCAACGTCACCGCCACGTCACCACGTCCTCAGCCAGAGGGGATTTTCATCCGATGGTGTGTACACGCCATCGGGCCAAAATCCAATGAGACATGTCCACTGGAAACGGTCCGTCGGACATGTTTGAGCAGACATGTCTCATCGTCTGTACGCGGCCTAAAGGAAAACAAGAGTATCATGATCAGGAACACCAATAAAGGTGGTGGGATTGTCATTCAAGACAAACAGAAAATATCCTGGAAGCGAAGAGCATTCTAGAGGATAAAACATACTACAAGTTACTAGAGTCTGACCCTACAATTTCTGTAAGGAATATACCAAATTAAATTAAAGGTTTTTGTCAAATGTTTTTGATCATCAGAAAAATCCTATATACCATACCTTTTATTATCTCGCCAAAGTCCATACATTTCTACCTAAATCTGGATGCCCTATTATTTTTGTCATTACCTTTTAATCTCACACAATAAATTAAATATAATTTACAATGATTTGTAAAACATCTCCCCTCATACCTTAAGGACACTTCAAATCTACATAACAACTTGAAAACCTTCAACTGGTCTGCCAGCTACCATTGGTTAACTTTCCACATGCCAAGGGCCGTGAGTGGGGAGTTCATTTGTGAATGCAGATACCCTTATGCCTAGAAAACAGATTCTCCTTCAGGCAACCCAATTTAGGAGTAATTCATCATGGCTCCTTCTAATTTGTCTGCTATGAGAATTATACTTTAAAGGAGGTACATTGATGACTTCATAATGGTCTTTGAGGGTGATCCAATTAAAATTCCAAGTTCTTGTCTAATAACTATCTTAAATTGCAACAGTTGTCAACATAAGCCATAGATGAGCAATATACCTTTTGGGCAATAAGAGATTTTTAAGAAGTGTTTTATTATCAAGTACTATACAGAAGAACTGATAGAAAGAGCCACAAGGAGAGTAAAATGTTTGACCAAAAGATATGTGCCTTCAAAAAGGACATTCTATCTAGACACTGGTTCCTACTTACATCAGACCCCCTCCTTAAGAAAGAACTCCAGGGAAGCCTAAAATGATTTTTTTGTAAGGTTTTGACAATCAAGAAAATTTTAGCGCCAAGAAATTCTTCTGCAGCAGAAATGATTGCCCCATTTTTCAGTTACTATCAATAACAAGATGTTTTTAATGCAGAGCCATAAACACCTGACAGTGATTTTAACCCTTCTACAGGCTACCAAGCCTAAAAAAAGTTGTTTTTTATCCAGTGAAAGTTTAAACACATTTGGCAAAAATTTCCTTTGTTACCTTTTGAGCAGTATGACAACTTATGTAGGTACACATATTGTTTGGCACTGTAATGTAAGAGCACACGAGTAGTGCAGTCCTTAAAAAGGGCTTCTGGGGGACCTCCCCATTTCCCTTTGATAGGCTTAGGGATGAGGGATTATGTGGGCTTTGCCTTTTAATACCCCTGTGTAATTTTCTTTAGAAAATGAACATTTATCTGTGTGTGCCATTCTAAAATGAAAAGTGACTCACTAAAGTGCCCTGGCTATTGTGTTTCTTTCTCTTGATAAACCCTAGGAATAAGGGTACAAGAGACACTTATGTTCTTATCTACTACCCACTTACATGCAGGAAAAATGTAAATACTGAATTGAGGTTTACTAACTGTGAGGACATAGCAATATAAGCTGCATTCTGCAAGTTGTGAATATATAACTCAAAAAGTGGAAATAAGCTGAGCCGCATCAGAGGAGGGGGAGATGCTGCCATGGTTAAATGGGATCCAATTCTCCTTCCAGCCTCCGCCCCCTGTCATTCTCTTAGCAGGGCCTGGCATACAGCGGGAGTTGGCAAAGAGCTCAAAAAGGTGGTGGGTGGTGAATAGTGGAGGGGGATTGGGCGGGAGCTGGTAAAGTTTACTTTTTCTATTAACAAGCTAGTGGTTGGTTGCTCGGACCTCCTAGCAACCAATCACCAGCTTGTTAATAGGAAAAGTTAACTTTGGCAGCTATAACTCCCCTGTCCAGTGTTGTACTCCACTGTAGTGTTTCTGCATCCTAAATCAGTGAAAGTGTCATTCATTGTTTTTTGTTTTTTTAACTCTATATGTAATATAGCATTACAATATTTACTTAACAAGGCAGTAATGATAGTGCCTATAGTAGGCAATTATATTTTATCCCTATTTTATTTATCATAGTCAGATGACGAAATATAATGAAATATAATTGCTGGTATTGGTTATTTTATTTGTTGGTTATTTTATTTTTCCTTATTCAGTCTAATTATTACACTGAATAAGGAAAACGATAAAAATAAGCAAATATCGGCTATCATATTTAATTGATCTGACTGTGATAAATAAAATAAGGATAAAATATGATTGGCTACTTTAGGCACTGTACACATCATTACTGCCATGTTAAGTAAATATTTTAATGCTATATTAAATAGCATTAAAAATATTTACTTAACAAGGCAGTAATGATGTGTACAATGTAGTAACCCAAAGGCAACCAATCATAATGTAAAGCTATGCCATATTGTTTGGCATGAAAGCAAGCCCTGCTTTGTTTTTCCTTAATGCCACACTTTCATTTCAAGAGTTTTTTTACATGTGACCGTAAAGATTAAAAAAATGCTCTAAATTCATAAAAGGTTTGAGCAGTTACACCTAATATTTGTTTTCCCTATTGATGTAAAGCACTTATTTTCCTTTTTATTGCTTCATGTTAATATTGTTAGAGCCGGTTCACACAGGGGCGACACGACTCTGGCCGCGACTATGCGAGGCGACCTGAACACGACCACGAACACCACATCGCGACTTGGGGTGACTTACAAGGCAAAGCTTTCTGGTGGCCAATCAAAAAACAATCAGCTCTGTGGAAGGGAGGGGAAAGGGAGGGGGTTGCCTGAGAAAACATGAGAAAACAATTTTCTCTTCCTGTATTGTTGCTTCAGTTAAGACACGATCCGACTTTGGAGGTGACTTCCATTGAAATCAATGGGTGCAAGTCGCCTAGAACTCGGATTGAAGTAGTACAGGAGCCTTTTCTGAAGTCGGAGCGACTTGAGTAGTGTGTATTAAGAAGGCTCCCATTCACTTCCATTGATTTTCTCAACCATGCGACTTGGGGGGACTTGGGGCGACTTCAAGTCGGATCCCAGGTCACCCCTGTGTGAACCGGCTCTGAGGCCGCGTACACACGATCGAACATGTCCGCTGAAACTGGTCCGCCGACCAGTTTCAGCGGACATATCCGATCGTGTGTACGACCTAGCGGACAGGTTTTTCCAGCGGACAAATTTCAAAGCATGCTTTGAAATTTGTCTGCTGAAAACCTGTCCGTCGGACATGTCCGCTGGTTAGTACGCCTAACCAGCGGACATAAATCTCCCGCATGGATTCGACGCATGCGTGGAAGTATTTTACTTCCTAGATTGGTGATGTGGCGGCGTCAACGTCACCACGTTATCCGTCCGAGGGGATTTTGGTCCGATGGCGTGTACATGCCATCAGACCAAATATCCGAGGAGACATGTCCGCTGGAAACGGTCCGTCGGACATGTTCAGCGGACATGTCTCCTCGTCTGTACGCGGCCTTAAAGTTGTTGTTTTATTTTTGTAACTTAATTCTGCATAAAATATTTATCAGTGTCATTTCATGAGATATATTAAGAGGGCGTGTTTTGGGGGCAGAATTAAGGCCTGTCTAGTAGCTCAGGACTTGAAATTTTGAGCCCTGAACTGTTTTAGAGTTTCAGAGATGTGATTAGAATAAATTAAATTTATAGATAGGAAGTAGGAAACATCTTTAGATATCTACATGGCTAAGCACCAGTCTTTCCCCTATACTTATACTGTTATCCATTATGGCCATAATCAAAGGCATGTAAGAAAACACTTACTTCTGAAAGCAGTGGGCTGCAGTGAGAATCCAATTCTTGTGAATGAGCGTCCCACCGCAGACGTGAACATACTTCTTACTTCCTCTAGACCGAACCTTATAATAATAATAAAAGAAAAGACGATAAATCAATTTAATGTAATGATTTGTTTTACTAACCAAATTCTGTATTTTGTTTGTCAAAATAAAACACTATTCAAGTTAGTGTTTACATGTGGTCTGGTCATACCCCTTTAGCACCTGATGGTTGTATATACAGTATGTACACTATATTGTCAAAAGTATTAAGATGCCCGCCTTTACATGCACATGAAATTTAATGGCATCCAAGTCTTAGTCTGTAGGGTTCAATATTGAGTTGGCCTTTCCTTTGGAGCTATAACAACTTCACCTTTTCTGGGAAGGCTGCCCACAAGGTTTAGGAATGTGTCTATGGGAATGTTTGACCATTCTTCCAGAAGCACATTTGTGAGGCCAGGCACTGATGTTGAATGAGAAGACCTGACTTGCAGTCTCAGAAAGGTGTTCTATTAGAATGAAGTCAGAACTCTGTGCAGGCCAGTCAAGTTCCTCCACCCCAAACTCGTTAATGGATTATGGTGTGAGGTTGTTTTTCAGGGCTTGGGCTTAGCCCCTTAGTTGCAATGAAGGGAACTCTTCAGGTGTCAGCATACTAAGGCATTTTGGACAATATCATGTTCCTAACTTTGTGGGAACAGTTTGGGGATAGCCCCTTCTTGTTTCAACATGACTAAGCACCAGTGCACAAAGCAAATTCCTTCAAGACATGGATGAGCGAGTTTGGGGTGGAGGAATTTGACTGTCTTGCTGATATCAAGCCGATAAAACACCTTTGGGATGAATTAGAGTGGAGACTATGATCCAGACCTTCTCATCCAACATCAGTGCCTGACCTCACAAATGTGCTTCTGGAAGAATGGTTAAACATTCTCATAGACAATGGATCAAAAAACAAACAAAAGAGGGAAAGGGGAGAGCACTCACATTTGCCACATCCGTAAATTTAGAAGACAAAAAGGAACAGTTACTCGAAAAAACGGTAATTGATGGTCGGATTTTAAAGGCAAGATGGGAATATAAAAAAATATACATTTTTTTACAAAAATAGAAAATTAACAAAAACAATAAAGATTATAAAACGATATAGGATATATAATATAAATGGACAATATCCTCTGTACATCGTCTACGTGTTTTGCCGCTGGGCTTCCTCAGGACGAGCATAAAAGAATAGATTTGACAATGTAAAGATATATTTCATTTTCTCAAAGTATTCCAAAAGATGTATAGATATACCAAGAAAGCAATATAGAGAGGTCCAAATGTAATCGGGGAGTCTCCAAAGATCCGAAAAGGGATTCGCTCAACCTATGATATCAACCATAGGGGGCACCGCAGGTACATACAAGGGGCCAGATCTAATAGATCCAGATGGAGCCTTAATTCCGGGGCAGACCGATAAAGGTGTATCAGAACCACATAAATATGTAGTCTTGGCCAGGTATGCCAAACTTGCATCCAATTACTACTTATACTAGCAGCCCTCAGTGGAAGAAGCAGACAATAAAATCTATGGAGCAGCAGACACAGGGATGCCTGGAAAACGTAGTGCGCCCCAGGGGTAATAGCCTGTGCTAGTTTGGAAAGTTTGGCATACCTGGCCAAGACTACAAATTTATGTGGTTCTGATACACCTTTATCGTTTTTTCCCCCGGAATTAAGGCTCCGTCTGGATCTATTAGATGGATCCAGATGGCCAGAGATGAATTACTTGAAGCAGTCTATCTGCCCCATATCGGCACTATATCCACTGGAGCATTTGAAGTTTGCAGAGCAGAGCAGGGACTGGCCATGAAGGGATTACTTTGACGCAGTTGGCCTGCTTAAAAAAGTACTGCAATGTATGTGAAATAAACATTCATATTGTATGCCAGGGGTGTCCAAACTTTTTTTAAAGAGTGCCAGATTTGATGAAGTGAACATGCGTGAGGGCCGACCATTTTGCCTGACATTCTTTGAACCATTAAAATTCGGTCTAAGTTTGTTCGTCCGAGCACTAATACACTGCCCAACAAGAATTCTCTTGCCTTTGTGGTTGTGTGTGGTGAAGAGATGAGCTTGGGCATGTTATGTGGATACACTGTATATATTTATTTTGCGGCCCCAACGAATCCCCGAGCACTGCTTAGGACTAAGGATGAGCTTGGGTGTGTTATTTGAATATACTGTATTTATCGGCGTATAACACACATGGAATGCAGCCTTAACATTGCCATCAGTGTAGCCTGATTAATGCCCATCTGCAGCCGCGGAGGGTATGGGGGGGGGGGGGACGGGTGAGTGCAGACAGATTACAAACAGGAGAATATCTTGTTTGCCTTTTTAATACAAATGCTGCTGAGTAAACAGGAGATTCTCCTCATGTAATCTGATGGCTCTAGTCCCGACCCCTCCCTGTTCCATCCGAGGCAGCGCCGATAAATACGGTATATAACTTTTGTGGCCACAAACAATATTTATATCCAAATCCCCAGGAGGGCCATATTAAATCACCAGGGGAGCCGCAATTGGCCCGCAGGCCTGTTGTATGCAAAGGGTGTAGCATTGTGCAGAGGGTTGCAACTGGTGTCTATCTGCCCCATATTGTCACTATATGCACTGGAGTATTAGAAGTTTGCAGAGCAGAGAAGAGACTGGCCAGAGAGGAATTACTTGAAGCAGTTGGCCAGCTTAAAGGAACACTAAAGGTTTGTTTTTTTATTAGATCAATTGATTGCTGTAAGCTAGAGCATTTAAATATCACTTACCTTTTTCCTTTTGACCTTCAAAATACAGTAATCCAGGTTTGAAAATGCCATTTCCTGTCTCTCCTCTTCTTGCTTTCCACCAGCATCTGAGCCGTTTTGCATGGTGGAAAGCAGAATGTGCTCACCCCTTCCCTCTGACTACAGCCCTGTGTGAAGATGCTCTCTTATCCATCACAGGCATGGAGGCTAAGCCTAATGGGAACTGTATTTTCCATTAGGCCATGATGTAGCAAGAATGATTGCGCACCGCAAACCAGGAAGTCAGTGAGAATAACAATTCAGGAGTGACAGAGGTGAATAAAACAGCTTGATTTCAACAGGTTTTAAACTAGTTATAATGCAAAACATTACTTTTTACTTTATCAGCTACTGTCAGACTTTAATTTAAGAGGAAAATATTTTTAGTCTTTACAACCCCTTTAAGCATGCAGGTTAGTTACCAGACCTGAACTTGTAGCTCTCTTCCAACTTATGTCTATCTGCTTAAAAAAGTACTGCAATGTATGTGAAATAAACATTCACATTGTATGCAAAGGGTGTGTAGCATTGTGCAGAGGGTTCATCCAAAATGTATAGTGTTAACCTGTAGTCACACTTCTTTAGCACCAGATGGACTATATACAGTACATGTATAAGCTGTTGGTATTTGAGCACAGGTATATCTTATTTCTATTGCATAGTCCAGGTCAGTGACCGGACCTGCACCTCATTTGCAACTTGTGTCTATCTGCCCCATATTGTCACTATATGCACAGGAGCATTAGAAGTTTGCAGAGCAGAGTAGAGACTGGCCAGAGAGGAATTACTTGAAGCAGTTGGCCAGCTTAAGTATGCACTGCAATGTATGTGAAATAAATATCCCCATTTTATGCAGTTTGTTAGAAAAGGCGTATAGCAGTATGCAGAGGGTTGGTACAAAATGTATAGTGTTAACATGTGGTTACACCACTTTAGCACTGAATGGGTTATATACATGTATAAGCTATTGGGATTTGAGCACAGGTTTATATTTTTTTCTATTACATAGTCAGTGACAGCGTCCGTTTACCACGTGATCGCTCCATCAAATGACGGAGTCATCACTCGTAAACAAACCGGCGCATGTCGATGTTCTCTGTACCGATCGATACCGTGCAAGGGGAAAGGGGAGAGAACAGTTGCAGCAGCGCTGTGTAGTGCCCACAGAGCTGCTCCGTGCCATCCCACACCAACCATACCAGCCACAGCCATCCCTCCATACTCTGCCTGCCATCCATCCCTCCATACTCTGCCTGCTATCCCTCCCACCCTGCTCTGCCTGCCATCCCTCCCACCGTGCTCTGCCTGCCATCCTTCCCTCCATGCTCAGCCTGCCATCCCTCCCTCCACGCTCAGCCTGCCATCCCTCAGTCATACCCTTCCATCCCTCCATGCTCACCCATCCATCCCATCCACCCCTAGCCATACTCATCTACATCCAGCCATACCCAGCCATATTCTGCGATATCCAGCCATACCCAGCCATACTCGGCGATACCCAGCCATACTTCTCAAAACCCAGCTATACTCTGTGATATCCAACCATACTCTGTAATACCCAGCCATACTCGGCGATACCCAGCTATACTCAGCGATACCCAGCCATACTCGGCCATACTCAGTGATACCCAGCCATACTCAGTGATACCCAGCCATACTCAGTGATACTCAGCAGTACCCAGCCATACTCAGCAGTACCCGGCAATACCCAGCCCTATCCAGCCTCTGTATGTGGCCAGGCTGTGGAATTCTCCCACATGTGGTATCAACATACTCAGGAGGAGTAGGAGAATCTATTTTGGGGTCTTATTTTTTGTATGTACATGCTATGTTAGAAATATTGTATGAAAGGACAACTTTGTGTACAAAAAAAAAGCATTTTCATTTTCTTTCCACATTTTCCAAAAACTTTCAGAAAAAAATGACAAGTTCAAAAGACTCATTATGCCTCATAGATTATGCGTTGGGGTGTTTACTTTCCAAAACGGGGTCATTTTTTGGGCGTTCCCATTGTCCTGGTGCTCCAGGGCCTTCAAAAGTGTAAGAGGTAGGAATGAAATTAGATGTTTAATTTATGCTCCCAAAACGCCTGATGGTGCTCCCTGCATGTTGGGCCTCTGTATGTGGCCACGCTGTGTAAAAGTCTCACACATGTGGTATCGCCATACTCGGGAGGAATAGCAGAATGTGTTTTGGGGTGTCATTTGTGTTATGCATATGCTGTGTGTGAGAAATAACCTGCTAATATGACAATTTAGAAAATAAAATAAAAACAAATCTTGATTTTGCAAAGAATTGTGGGAAAAAATTACAACTTCAAAAAACTCACAATGCCTCATGCTAAATACCTTGGAATGTCTACTTTCCAAAAATAGGTAATTTGGGGGGTATTTGTACTTTCCTGGCATGTTAGGGTCTCAAGAAATGACAGAAGGGTATGTCTTGTGATGAGAAGTGAAAAACATGTTTTCCACTCCTTATCTCAGCTTCATAAACTGTCACACCTGAAAGATCAGCTGTGATCATCAGGATCTCGGCTCTTCTCTGTTTGATAAATGTACGCCTCAGTGTGGTGGTAAAGTTTGGAAATTTCTAGAAGGAATTTTTAGGCGCTGCTTTGTTGCAGTGGTGTATTTTGTCCTGAGATATAACACCAATGTCCAATAGAGTATAAATAATTAGTATGAAAATGTAAACAAATTGTTTGTTCTATACCAGTGGTCTCCAAACTGCGGCCCGAGGGCCAGACGCGGCCCTTTGCTTGCCTTCATCTGGTCCTTGGAGCTCTATCCCTCCCAATGATACGAGACACTATTCTACCATCTGACACCGACAATGGAGCAACATTTCTCCCACTTAAACCACTAATGGGGCACTATTCCTCCCTATGATACCAGCAATGGGGCCTTATTCCCCCCCCTAATACCAGATGTTTACTCCCACTGATGCCAAGAAAATTTTCACTCCCGCTGGCCAAAGTCCGACCCTCCAAGAGTCTGAAGGACAATAAACCGGCCCTTTGTTTAGAATGTTTGGAGACCCCTGTTCTATACATTTGTCAATTTGGAAATCAGCTTCATAGCAAGCTCAGCACACACCAAAAGTTCATCAAACCATAAAACTGAAAACAAATTGTACCTGCAAGGAAACCTGCCAAGGCCAGGAGAACGGGCGTACTTCATTTCCAGACACAATCCTTCCTGCTGTATTTTGTTGAAAAAATGCAACTCCACAATCAGCTGGCCAGTCTGAAAAAAGAAAGTAAATGCAAATAATATAACCAATATATTTTCTACACAGGACATTTTGTAACAAATCGCACAGTCCCATTATCGGTTTATACGTGAGTATTTTATATAATAAATATATAGATGTTTTTAAAAAAAATGGTTGTAAATATCTATGATGAAAAAAGTGAGGGATCCGATGTCTATTAGAAACGTTATACAGGCGAAAGTAAAAAATATAATGTAATTACACCTGCCGATAAAGTAGGGGATATTGTGCTGATGACCAAAACATACTATAAGATGGAAATGAACAGATTACTTGAAAATAGAAACACGTATCAGTTTTTAAGTAAGAACCCTATTCGTGAATTTAACACTGATTTGCAGGGACTAATTAATGGAGGTGTTAATAGGAACATTCTAAACAGGAAAGAGGCACAAGATCTAAACCTGTCTGCCATTTCCCATTACTTGTTTCATTTTATTTAAAGCCATTAATGAAGTTCAGTGTAGCTTCAAACCTACAGTATGACAGTTTAAAAATATTATGTGACTTTAATTTTAATCCGCAAAGCCATATCTAGGAACCTTTTAGAAAAACGTGGTCTGGTTTAATAGCATTTCAATGTAGTTTAATATTGTAGAGTTTAATAGCAGTACACTAAAGTATAGGAGCAGTGGCGGTGCTCAAATTTTTTGGGGGGCGCGAACGGAAAGAAGACAATTGCAGCCTCACTGTGCCCATCAAAGGCAGCCACTGTGCCCATCAAATGCAGCCACTGTGTCATGCCATCAATTGACGCCACTGTGTCATCAATTGTCGTCACTGTGCCATCAATTGTCGCCACTGTGCCATCAATTGTCGTCACTGTGCCATGCCAAACGCAGCCACTGTGCCATCAAACACAGCCACTGTGCCATGCTATCAAACGCAGCCACTGTGCCATCAGTTGTCACCACTGTGCCAACAATTGTCACCACTGTGCCCATCAATTGTCACCACTGTGCTATGCCAAACACAGCCACTGTGCCATCAAACGCAGCCACTGTGCTATGCCATCAATTGTTACCACTGTGTCCACATCAATTGTCTTCACTGTGCCCACATCAATTGTCTTCACTGTGCCCACATCAATTGTCGCCACTGTTCCCACATCAATTGTCGCCACTGTGCCCACATCAATTGTCACCACTGTGCCCACATCAATTGTCACCACTGTGCCCACATCAATTGTCACCACTGTGCCCACATCAATTGTCGCCACTGTGCCCACATCAATTGTCACCACTGTGCCCACATCAATTGTCACCACTGTGCCCACATCAATTGTCACCACTGTGCCCACATCAATTGTCACCACTGTGCCCACATCAATTGTAGCCACTGTGCCCACATTAATTGTCCCCACTGTGCCCACATCAATTGTAGCCACTGTGCCCTGTGAAATGCTGCCAGTCAGATTGCCTCCCCCGCCCGGCACTTACCTTTCTGGGGTCAGCCATCCTCTATCCACGGTCCTTCGATGACGCTTCAGCCAATTAGGTTACCGGTAACCAGAACCGGTGAACCTGATTGGCTGAGACGCCTGTCGGTGTTAGCCCGGAACGCACCCACCGTGCGTCCCCTGGCTAACTATTTGGAAGCCGATTACAGCCTGAGGGCTGTAAATCGGAAAGCCTATCAGAGCCGCTGGCTCTGATAGGCACTTCCAAAGCCAACCAGCTGCCGTTATTCAGATGGCGGGCGTTCACCAGAGGGACGGCCATCTGAATAGTGGGCGGAAGCATCAATACATAGATTCATGCAATGCATGAATCTGTGTATTGTATTCAGTGGCGATGCAGGAGAGAAGGGGGGCAGCGCTCCTGCGCCCTCTATGGACGCACTGCTACTACATAGGAGTAATAGTAAAGAAGGAAAACATGCCTTTAGTCAGTGGTGTCAACAAGAACATAAATGCCCATGAGACCTAGAGCCAGATTCAGGTAGATGCGCGCATCTTTTCGCCAGCGTATCGCATCGCATATACGCTGCGCTGACGCAAACTAGCGAGTGAAGTACAGTATTCACCAAGCGCCTGTCCGTTACTTTGCGCCGGAGTAACGGAAATGCGCTGGCGTAACCCGACGCAAGTGGAAGTGGGTGTGATCATATGTAAATGATGGGCGGAGCCCAGCGCAGAGGCTTACGTTCAGCGCATCATCCATGGAGCATGCACAGTGAGTGAGGCTTCACTCGGCCCCCTGTGCGCATGCTCACAACTTCCGTCGGCACCACTTCACGGGAAACGTCAGCGCAATGTGTTCCGTTGCGCGTATAAAAGCATCAGCGGAAGCGCCATTCCGGCGCAAAAGTATTTCCGTTTCCCCCCACCCCAGGGAAGTTACTTTTGCAAAGAGATGGCTGCTCCCGCTCCCCCCAAAGAGAGGAGGAACCTCAATTTCAACTCCCAGGAGGTCTCTGTTATCATCTCGGCTATGGAGACTTTTAATGACTTCCTCCACGGCAAAAAAAGTCGGAAGACCAGCCGGGAGAGGAAGCAGGGCATCCTGGAGACCATTGCTGGCAGGGTGAATGTTTTGGGGTACTCCACCCGGACTGCTGGCGATATCCAAAAAAAAAATTAATGACCTGCGGCGCAAGGTCCGTGGCAAGGTGGCCACCATCAGGAGGCATGAGAGGGGCACGGGTGGTGGACCCCCATGTGCGGTCAGCCTGACCACGGAGGAGGAGGTGGTCGCCCGCTGCCTGGACAGGGAGCAGTTGGAGGGGGTCCCTGGATATGACTCCATGGAGGAAGGCTCCAGGACAGGTAAGTGATTTTTACCCCCTTTTTGGTGTGTTGCATGTGGGGGGGGGGGGTACATGTGCCAAGTGTGTGGGACCACCCAACATGTGTCTGCTTTGTGTCATCCACAGATGACGGAGCTGGGCCATCATCTGTTGGCGGCCAGTCCACCCCATCCCCCCAACGGCATCCTGTGCCCGAGCCCATGGGTGGTGAAGAGACCGAGGTGGAGGAGGAGAGTGCCCACACCTCACCTGCAGAGGTGGTTGAGGAGCAGCCTGTTGTGGCAGAGCAGGACATAATTTTATTTTTGGAAGAGTCCTCCTCTTCTGCAGGGCCCTCTGCAATACCCTCCCCCATCCTAGGAAACCCCTCAAGGGCGACTCCATCCCCCCGGGGACAACCATCTACTGGCCCCAGGAAGGCCACCCGTAAGACCAGGGGGGTGTCTGATCTGGTCCAGGAGGGATCACGCCAGGCAGACGCAGCAAATGGGGGACATAGTTGGGCACCTGGACAGAGTGGCTGACAACCTGTGCTCCGTGGCCCAGATATCCAATGCAGTGCAGGATGTCAGCTGCAACTGCGCTGCAGTAGTGACCAGCCTGGGGAGGTGCAGGGTGATATAAGGCACCTCACTGCAGCCGTCCAGGCAAACACTGCTGCCATCCGGGACCAGGGGAGGCAGAGTCGGCGGGCCCAACAATACCAGGTCACCCGGCAGCTCAGGATGCAGGCCCAGACCAACTCGTACCTCGGCCGGATAGCCATGGCCTTGGAGGGCATGCAGGCCACACCTGCCAGGAGTGGCCCACCCGGGGATCAGCCACCTCCAGATGCCCCCCCACCCCCACCCACTCCATCCAGGCAGCTGAGGAGCCAGAGAGGGGCCACCAGAAGGAGCCCCCGGCATCCCAGATTATTATTTTTTTTATTAATGCTCAGGATATGAGATTTTTATTTTCTTGATTATTAATGCTCAGGACATGAGATTTTTATTTTATTCTTAATGCTCAGGTTATGAGTTTTTTTATTTGTGATTATGCTCAGGATATGAGATATTTTTTTTTTGATACTGCACACGTTGCAGTGTGAATGGTGTGTGAATGTGAGGGGGTGGCACTCCTGCCAGTAAGGGGTGTCACCCTCGGCCGTGGTGGAGAAGTTATCCCTACGGCTGTGTGAATGACGTGTGAAAGGTGTATGAATGGACAGCGACATCATTGGGGCCTTGACGCTGGCGTTGCTGCTCCCAAGTCCTACATGATGGACTAATCCAATGCGATGTGGATGTGGTGTGTGTGATCTAGGGACATCAGTGGTGTGCATGCGTGCATTGTCTGTGTGATCAATGTTTTGGTTTAGTGTCCAAAGATGCCTACGGCGAGGACCCTCCTGACTGCTCTTCCATCAGCAGACTGTGTAGCCTCTGGCAGGTGGGGACTGTGTGGGTCGGGGTTCAGGTCATCACGTATGTCAATTTGCAGGCCTTTTCTCATGGCAAAGTTGTGCAGAATGCAACATGCACCGATGATCTGACACACAAAGGTAGGGGAATACAATAGGGCCCCCCCAGACTTATCCAGGCAGCGGAAACGGGACTTCAGGAGCCCAAATGTTTGCTCCACCACTGCACGGGTTTTGATGTGTGCTTCATTGTATTTTCTCTCTCCTCTGGTTTGGGGGTTCCGGAAAGGAGTCATTAGATGGGGTCCCAGTGCATATGCAGAGTCACCTGTAAGGGATAAGACAGGAGGATGTTAGTCATGCATGTGGCCCTTGTGATGTGTGCATCATGGGAGGGGATAGTCATGCCTGCCACCCATGTCACTCACCAACCAGCCAGCTGTCCCCATACATGTTCTGTTCGAATTCCATTGGGATGGGGCTCTGATTGTATATGAAGCTGTCATGGCTGGATCCGGGGTGTTTGGCACGGACGTGCCATATGAGGCGTTGGGCATCAGCTATCACCTGTACGTTGATGGAATGCCAATGCTTCCGATTGCGGTATATGTGCTCTGTGGCACTGGGGGGCTGTAGGGCCACATGTGTGCAATCAATGGCCCCCACAGTGCGTGGGAATCCTGCAATGTTGTAGAAATCTGTCATTGCCTTCAGCCGCAGCTCCTCAGTGGTTGGTCTGATGAACTGGTTGGACATGCGTCTGAGGATTGCAGGGACAACCTGTTGCACACATCTGCTCATGGAGGACTGTGACATCCCAGCCACCACTCCACTTGTACGCTGGAATGATCCACTGGCAAGGAGATGAAGTGTTGCCAGTACCTTCACCAGTGGCTGCACTGCTTGTGAGCGGTGTGTCTTGCTGGTGATGTCACTCTGCAGGGTTGTGGTTAGTTCAAGTATTGCATCAGGGCTGAATCTGAAGAGGCAATACACCTCCTCATCCCCCATGCCAAAGAGGCTCATGCGCGTGCGGTATATCCTCTCACGTGCCTGCCTCCTCCGTACCGGGGGACCCATCAGTAGTGCTAGGACCGCGACTGCCCCTGGCATGTTGGCACACAGAGGTGTTGTCCTTGCACGTGTGGTTGTTCAGCTTGCTAGTTTCGTCGGTAACGCTGCTGCTGTAGCTGCTCTCCTGCTGACTTGTGGCCGTCTGGAGTAAAGATAAAGCAGCTATTTGTAGAAATAACTTTGCGCCGGACGGACGAGATACACGCGGCGCATGTAGCCAGCGTATGGTGCTAATCCGTTCGCGAATCGGGAAATCTCCCTCATTTGCATATTTGCATGGCACATCAATAGGCACGACGGATGCGACGAGCGAAAATATGCGCTAACGATACTCTGGCGAGGGAAAGTTAAGCCGATCGGAAAGGGCCCGTTTTCTGGCGCATCTAGGTTGGTGGGTACGGCCACATAGATACAACGGCGCATCTTTACAGTTACGCGGCGCATATCGATTTACTCCAGCGCAAGTCTTGCTGAATCTGGCCCTTAGTGTGTAAGTGATCAGCTCACAGACAAACTTTGACACAGGCTGCAGAAGTTATGCATGGGTTTAATGCTAGTACTAAGTGAGGTAGGTAGCCACATTTACTTATTTTGGAATAAGCCTAAATTCATAATGCAGCCATACACCATCTGCAATAGCACACCTGACCTTTCTAATCCAAATAAATTCAAAGTGCACATCAAGGGGGCTTACAACCTATGTGCAAATGTCATATTACAGCAAAACAAATATAGCTACCCCCCTCCTATGACTTGCATAATTTCTCTAACCATTTTTATTGCATGGCCCCTCCTAGGGCTTAATCATAGATTCATCATCGATTTAGCTAATTACATCAGCCATACTATCCAGACCAGCACATTGTATAATATTTGCTTATATCCCAGGATTTATTAGTAACAAAGGGCCAGATTCAGGTAGAGCAGAGCATCTTTGCTCTGGAGTAACGCATCTCATTTACGTTACTCTGAAGACCCTTTCAGCGCAAGTACTGTTATTCACATAGCAGTTGAGCGTAAACTTGCGCCAGAGTAACGATAATGCGCTGGCGTAACCCGACGCAAGTGGAAGTGGGTGTGATGATATGTAAATGATGGGCGGAGCCCAGCGCAGAGGCTTACGTTCAGCGCATCATCCACGGAGCATGCGCAGTGAGTGCGGCTCCACTCGCCCCCCTTGTGCGCATGCTCACAACTTCCGTCGGCACCACTTCACGGGAAACGTCAGCGCAATGCGTTCCGCTGGGCGCTTAAAAGCGCTGGCGGAAACGCCATTCCGGCGCAAAAGTATTTCCGTTTCCCCCCACCCCAGGGAAGATACTTTTGCTCGGTGATGGCTGCTCCCGCTACCCCCAGAGAGAGGAGGAACCTCAATTTCAACGCCCAGGAGGTGTCGGTCATCATTTCTGCAATGGAGACTGAGAATGCTTTGCTCCATGGCCAAAAAAGCCGGAAGACCAGCCGGGAGAGGAAGCAGGGCATCCTGGAGTCCATTGCTGCCAGGGTGAATGTCTTGGGGTACTCCACCCGGAGTGCTTCTGACATTCAGAAGAAAATTAATGACCTGCGGCGCAAGGTGAGGGGCAAGGTGGCCACCATCAGGAGGCATGAGAGGGGCACAGGTGGTGGTCCCCCATGTCCTGTCACCCTGACCGCAGAGGAGGAGGTGGTCGCACGCTGCCTGGAGAGGGAGCAGGTGGAGGGGGTCCCAGGCTATGACTCCATGGAGGAAGTCTCCAGGACAGGTAAGTGTTTTTTATCCCCTATTTGGTGTGTTGCATGTGGGGGGGGAGGGTACATGTGCCAAGTGTGTGGGACCACCAACATGTGTCTGCTTTGTGTCATCCACAGATGACGGAGCTGGGACATCATCGGTCAGCGTCCATTCAAACCCATCCCCCCCACGCCATCGTGTGCCCGAGCCACTGGGTGGTGAAGAGGTTGTGGAGGAGAGTGGCCACACCACACCTGCCGAGGTGGTTGTGGAGGATCCTGCTGTGGCAGAGCAGGACTTTTCATTAGTTTTGTCGGTCTCCTCCCCTTCTCCTGGGCCGTCTGTTATCCCCTCCCCCATCCTTGGAAGCCCCTCAAGGGCGACTCCCTCCCCCCGGGGACAACCATCTTCTGGCCCCAGGAAGGCCACCCAGAAGACCAGGGGGGTGTCGGATGATGTCCAGGACCAGTTGGCGAGGGATCACGCCAGGCAGACTGAACAAATGGGGGCCATAGTAGGACATTTGGAGAAAGTGGCTGACAGCCTGGGCTCCGTTGCCAACATCAGCAACGCAGTGCAGGATGTGAGTTGCAACTGCGCTGCAGTGGTCACCAGTTTGGGGGAGGTGCAGGGGGATATTACACAACTCACTGCAGCCGTCCAGGCCAACACTGCTGCCATCCAGGGTAACCGTGCTGCCATCCGGGACCAGGGGAGGCTAAGTCGGCGGGCCCAGCATTACCAGGTCACCCGTCAGCTCCGGATGCAGGCCCAGACAAACTCTTACCTCGGCCGGATAGCCAGGGCCTTGGAGGGCATGCAGGCCACACCTGCCAGGAGTGGCCCACCTGGGGATCAGCCACCTCCAGATGCCCCCCCACCCCCACCCACTCCATCCAGACAGCTGAGGAGCCAGAGAGGTGCGGCAAGAAGAAGCCCCCGGCATCCCCGATGAGGCTTTTATTTTTTTGGGTTTATCTGATTTTTTTGGACATACTCAGGTCATGAGTTTTTGTTTATTTATTTTCTCAGGTTATGAGATTTTGTATTTCTTTTTTTACTGCACACGGTCAGGAGTGCAGGGGACAGTGTGAATGGTGTGTGAATGTGAGGGGGTGGCACTCCTGCCAGTAAGGTGAAGTTAACCCCACGGCTGTATGAATGATGTGTGAAAGGTGTATGAATGGACAGTGACATCATTGGGGCCTTGACGCTGGCGTTACTGCTCCCAACTCCTACATGCTGGACTTGGGCTAATCCAATGTGATGTGCATGTGGTGTGTGTGATCTAGGGACATCAGTGGTGTACACGCGTGCACTGTCTGTGTTATTAATGTTTTGGTTTAGTGTCCAAAGATGCCTACGGCGAGGACCCTCCTGACTGCTCTTCCATCAGCAGACTGGGTGTCCTCTGGCAGGTGGGGACTGTGTGGGTCGGGGGTCAGGTCATCACGCATGTCAATCTGCAGGCCTTTTCTCATAGCAAAGTTGTGCAGAATACAACATGCACCGATGATCTGACACACAAAGGTAGGGGAATACAAGAGGGTACCCCCAGACTTATCCAGGCATCGGAAACGGGACTTCAGGAGCCCAAATGTTTGCTCCACCACTGCACGGGTTTTGATGTGTGCTTCATTGTATTTTCTCTCTCCTCTGGTTTGGGGGTTCCGGAAAGGAGTCATTAGATGGGGTCCCAGTGCATATGCAGAGTCACCTGTAAGGGAAAAGACAGGAGGATGTTAGTCATGCATGTGCCACTTCTGTTGTGCATCACGGGAGGGGATAGTCATGCCAGACTCCCATGTCACTCACCAACCAGCCAGCTGTCCCCATACATGTTCTGGTTAAATTCTGCTGGGATGGGACTCTGATTGTATATGAAGCTGTCATGGCTGGACCCGGGGTGTTTGGCACGGACGTGCCATATGAGGCGTTGGGCATCAGCTATCACCTGTACGTTGATGGAATGCCAATGCTTCCGATTGCGGTATATGTGCTCTGTGGCACTGGGGGGCTGTAGGGCCACATGTGTGCAATCAATGGCCCCCACAGTGCGTGGGAATCTGGCAATGCTGTAGAAATCTGTCATTGCCTTCAGCCGCAGCTCCTCAGTGGTGGGTCTGATGAAGTGTTGGGACATGCGTCTAAGGATTGCAGGGACAACCTGGTGCACACATCTGCTTATGGAGGATTGTGACATCCCAGCCATCCCAGCCACCACTCCACTTGTACGCTGGAATGATCCACTTGCAAGGAAATTAAGTGTTGCCAGTACCTTCACCAGTGGCTGCACTGCTTGTGAGCGGTGTGTCTTGATGGTGATGTCATCCTGCAGGGTTGTGGTTAGTTCAAGTATTGCATCTGGGCTGAATCTGAAGAGGCGATACACCTCCTCATCCCCCATGCCAAAGAGGCTCATACGTGTGCGGTATATCCTCTCACGTGCCCGCCTCCTTCGTTCCGGGGGACCCATCAGTAGTTCTAGGACCACAATTGCCCCTGGCATGTTGGCACACAGAGGTGTTGTCCTTGCAAGTGTGGTTGTTCAGATAGCTCCTATCGTCGGTAACGCTGCTGTAGCTGCTCTCCTGCTGACCTGTGACCGTCTGGAGTAAAGATAAAGCAGCCTTTTGTAGAAATAACTTTGCGCCGGACGGACGAGATACGCGCGGCGCATGTAGCCAGCGTATGGTGCTAATCCGTTCGTGAATTGGGAAAAATCCCTCATTTGCATATTTGCAGGGGAAATCAATAGGCGCGACTGATGCGCCCAGCGAAATTAAGCGCTGACGATACTCTGGCGTCGGAACGTTCCGCCGGTCGCAAATGACCCGTTATTGGGCGCATCTAGTTTGGTGGGTACGGGCACATAGAAACGACGGCGCATCATCACAGTTACGCGGCGCATATCGAAATACTCCAGCGCAAGTGTTCCTGAATCTGGCCCAAAGTGTTAACTAGATTTATTGCAATAGCATGCCAATACAAGACATAGCACATGGCTTAACCCTGTACACACGGCCCAGAATCTCATCAGGAAAAAAACGTTGTTTTTCCTGATGAGATTCTTAGCAAGAATCTCTTGCCGGGCCGAGTGTACAGACACCCCATTCAAAAGAACCACCATTCGTTTGAATGGAACAAACGCGGTAACTACGACGAGCATGCGCTTGTCACATTCAATGCCGTCACCGCCATCTTGCTACACCCTACCTATGTCTAAGAAGCTACTGCGCATGCGTCAAAGTCATTTTGAGCATGCACAGGTTTCCACGGCGACAAATAAGTATACACACTCTCGGGTTTCTCGGCAGTAAAAAACACTGCCGAGAATCACGGCGAGAAAATAGAGAGCAGGTTCAGATTTGCAGTGACTGCACTTCCAAGTGCAATTTCAAGTTCACTTTGCACTTGTAGTTTGCACTTGCAGCGCAAAGTGGATTTGCCCTTCATAAATAACCCCCTATGTCTATTCCAGTGACAGCAGTAAAAAAAACTACCTACTGTATTGAAAAACAATACAATAAAAATTGGCTTTAGAAAATAGAATAGCTGGTAACTTTAGAAATTATTTAAAATTTGTTTTATTTAATTTATTTCTGTTTAAACTTTATATGTTTTATGTAATGTAAGTAGCTGGGAATGAACTTTGAATTTATGTACATTGCTAGAATCAGAGCAGACACACAGCAGACTATAGCATATAGGATTTCACAATGCTGGGCTTAAAGGGACCATTTATTTTATTATATTTTTGTGTCCTTGCCTATTATCTCCCACGCCTTATCTAAATGTTGTATTTCAGTTTGCTGTCAGTTTAAGCAACACATTACGCTTGTGTCAATGTTTACAATTTGTCTTGTGATTTTGTACGTCTTCACCTGACCCTGTAAGCAGACATAAGTCAATACGCAAGCCCTCTGTAACCAAGAAAAACTGGCATTGCAGCTATGTTAGTGATTGACTTCGCCAAGTATTGAGCTCTGTCACTCTGTGAGAAGGACAACTATTATTACTTTACCATGGTTGAGTGGGCCCTGCTGGAGAAAAGTTGCTTTTAGGGCACCACTTAAAATGAAATAATTTGTTTTAATTGGATTTTTGGTATTAGCCTTCACATCTATGCTGGATTCAGTAGTGTATTTAGGTTTTGTGCTGCCCTAGGCCTGACTAAACTCGTGCACCCCCTAATTAACATATGACCCATCCCTTCCTGTCACAGCCACACCCCTTGCTGTTTAAGACCCGCCCTGAAATTTTCGAGTGGGGACACTAATTCTGAGGGCCTGGGGGGGGGGGGCAAGAGATTCCCTTAATTTGCATAGATTTCCTCTCACTTCCTGTTATGGGGCAGGAAGTGAAGGGAAATCTCCGCTATGGGACAGGGATGGTAAAAAATAAACTGAGACAGGGGATATAACCCTCCCTTGCTCTATCCAAAATGAAGAAAAAAAAAGTGTTGCCTATAGTTCTAATTAAGCACAAATACCCCCCCACAATTGCGGAATGCCGGCCGCCCGCATACCGGAAACAGTGCGGCCGCTTCATGGGGGTGCTAGACTAATTTACCTAACAGTCTAGTGCAAGCCGGTGGGGACTCTTTTCATGCTGCCCTCATGGAAAGTGCTGCCCTAGGCTTGGGCCTTGTTGGCCTAGGCCAGGATACAGTGTTGGCTGGATTTGACACTAAACCACGCAGACTGTGGCCTAGAGTTTCATGACGGTTGGGAGTGGAATCTTTTCCACCTGTTTGCCTCCAACTACAGTTTTAATTTGGCATCAGCAGCAACTTGGTAGATAATCAGGTTTTGTGTTTACTTACTACCTTCACAATATTAGATGCAGAGGCATGCAATGGCACTGCATATTGTGCTAGAGGACTGGTGCAAGTGCAGGGCCAGTCATAAGTAGACAATGCCACCCCAGATACACAGTGATAGCCCCCCCTCACAGTTTCCTGGATAGAGTGGCTTTCTATGTCGTCTCTAAACATCATCTCACCAGGAAGGGGTGATCTATCTCCTAGCCCTACCTTATATTCCCATCCACTGCAGCCCTCAAGTTCACCAACAGTGCTCACCACCTGCATAACTCTTCATACCACATGGCATCTCCAACCCAACCTGGCCAGCACAACAAAAACTTCTAAAGAAATCTGAACTATAAGAGTCCAGTCTCTGACAGTAACAGAAGTTGCCCCGATACCCCTTGCCAGGATCCAACACACCCTCTATCTTCATTCTTCACATGTCAACCACGTATTTCTCATGCAGCCCATGCTTCCATATCTGTCCCCCATCATCAGCCCTTTTAAAGGTTATTGCAGCCAATGTTTGCCAGACCACTCAGATATCTTACCTAGCTGGAGTACAATTTAAATTACTTCTTGCCTCTATACCAGGGGTCACCAAACAAAGGGACCGTTTACTGTTCTTAAGACTTGGGGGGGGGTGAACTATGCCCATTGTATTGGGAATAGAAAGGTCTCCATGTCAGTGGAAAAAACAAGGCCATCTTTGGTGTCAGTGGAAGGAATTGTGCCCTATTGTTGGTATCATTGGGAGTAATTTTGCCCCATTATTTGTTTGTTATTTTTTTTCTCTTCTCCTCACTGTTATCAGTTTTTTCAGCATTTTTTTTTTATAGAGTATACAATAGTCTAGATTTAAAGCGGAAGTAAACCCATCCATTTACCAGTTTAAAAAACAGTTACATTTCCGGCACGTGCCGGAAATGTAACACTCCCATTGGTTGTGCTCTCAACCAAACGTTAAAATCACCCAATGGCTGGTGTCATAACTGATCACATGTGCAGCATCATGTCAGTTGTAGATTAAACAAAGGCCAAGATGACAGCTTCCTTGGCTGAAAATTATAGCCGGGTTTACTTCCACTTTAAGTACCTATTATAATCTATATCATAAATGTTTTTATGTGCTATATTTCTCCATTGACCAGTGACCACCAATGTAAGGGGGCATTTAAATAATGACCACTCGTACAACATGGTATTTACACTTATATAATGGGGCATTTTTAAGTACCCACTAATATAAGGGGGCTTTATTTAGGGGTATGCATGCTCTACTGAGTATGCCATGGTGTTTAAAGTGTTTCAAACTCTCTCATTCAACATTAACTTTATGCTGCTAGCATTAGTAAATAGATAGAGAAGTATATTATTTTTACTGGTTTTAAAAGTTTTTTGTTTACATTTCTTTACTTACTTTCAGGTTTCTGGCCTAGGCCAAATTATGTCATTTATCCCATGAGTCTTCATGGGGATTTTTTATTTTATTTGAAAGACGAGGAGTTTTATTTTTTTCACTTAAGCACACTCTCCTGCCTGCATGCCTTAGCTTAGGGCAGGTGGATTCCAGGAAGTAAATGCTACATGAATAATCTGCCCTTATTGAAGATGACCATGGCTAGAAATACTAAGGGGTGTTTTTCAAAGTGATTTCTCAACAAAATAAAAACATGGATACAGAATTGATGGGTGAGTTTAACTGGTCCAGTTAAGTTCTGCTATAATACGTATTCTAAATTGATACAAAGTGTATGCTGTGCTGTGTGTTACATACTCCCAGGGCCGATCCTACACGGGGTGCAGTGGGTGCCCCGCACCCAGAGCCATCATCCGCGAGGCGCCGAGCGAGCCGCCGAGATTATTATTATTTTTTTTTAAATCTGAGCCGCCGAGCCGCTGAAGCAATCCGCGAGCCGAGCGGGATGTGACGACGTGACGTCACGCGGCCGCCCCAGCATCCACAGCGCGCCGCCTCTGCGGCTGGAGATTTAGCTCCGCTCAGCTCCACCCACCGTGACCTCTGCCACTCCCATCTTCAGACAGCGTGGCGGAGCGAGCGCCGAGCGGAGCATACAGATACTAATACAGCTGCGCTGCCGCCTGATTCAGCTGAGATTGAGCGCCTGCCTTCCTAATGGGGGGGTTTGTCCTGGGTGGGTCTGCACTAATGGGGTGGTTTGTCCTGGGGGTCTGTACAAATGGGGGTATGCACTAATGGGGGGGGGGGGTTTATCCTGGGGGGTTGGTACTAATGGGGGGTTTGTTCTGGGGGGGTCTGCACTAATGGGGGGTTTGTTCTGGGGGGGTCTGCCCTAATGGGGGTGTTTGTCCTGGGGGTCTGTACTAATGGGGGGTTTGTTCTGGGGGGGTCTGCACTAATGGGGGGGTTTGTTCTGGGGTCTATTCTAATGGGGAGTTTGTCCTGGTCGGGTCTGTACTAATGGAGGGGTGGTTTGTCCTGGGGGTCTGTACTAATGGAGGGGGGTTTGCACTACCGGGGGGGTTGTCCTGAGGGAGGTCTGTAGTAATGGAGGGGGGTTTGTCCTGGAGAGAGTCTGTACTAATGGGGGGGTTTGTCCTGGGGGAGTCTGTACTAATGGAGGGGTTTGTCCTGGGGGAGTCTGTACTAATGGGGTGGTTTGTCCTTGGGGGAGTCTGTACTAATGGGGGGGGTTTGTCCTTGGGGGAGTCTGTACTAATGGGGGGGTTTGTCCTTGGGGGAGTCTGTACTAATGGGGGATTTGTCCTTGGGGGAGTCTGTACTAATGGGGGGTTTGTGCTAATGGAGGGGGATTGGTTTGTCCTGGGGGTCTGTACTAATGGGGGGGGGGGTTGTTCTGGGGTGGTCTTTACTACTGGAAGGGGGTCTGTACTAATGGGGGGTGTTTTGTCCTGGGGGTCTGTATTAATTGAGGGGGATGGTTTGTCCTGGGGGGTCTGTACTGAGGGAGGGGGTTTATGCTTAGTTAGGAGTCTGCACTGATGGAGGGGGTCTATACTTAGTGGCGGGGGTCTGTACTGAGGGGCGACTATAGGTGGAGGAAGGGGGGGTGACACCATGTTTTACCTCAACTGGTGACAACAACCCTAGTGACGCCACTGCAGCTGCAGGCTCTTCATTCCTCCTCCCACTCCCTCTCCTCCTTCTCTTCACGCGCAATGCTGTACTAGTGAGCGATGCTTGCCAGCACAGCCACCCTTTATGTTTTTTCCCCGCCTTCATATTGGCCAGGGAAGAAATAGAATAGAAAAAGGAGCAGAGAAGAGGATTGTGGGACTTGTAGTTCGAGGACTGGCAGCCCCACTGTAAAAAAGAAACTGCAGCCCACACGGCATGTTCAGCTGAATGGGAGAAAGAGAGAGAGAGAGAGCCAGGACCCCAGGAAAGCTTTCAGGGAAGTGCACCCAGGACTCCCGAGGGAGAGAACACCATCAGAGAGAGAACCCCGCTGCCGTACGCCACCAGAGGGAAAGCCACACAGCCTAGTGCCATCCCTGGCGGAGAAAGGAATGGAGTCATTGCCAGAATACAGATCTGGGCTCTACCCAGTGGAGTGTCCATGGGCAATTCAGAGTGAGCTGACTCCTGATCAGAGGAACCGTTGTTGCTGTATCGCTGGGTCAGGTGAGAGCTGATCGGCCATTATCTACTTATGTCAATAGGAACTGCAGTCTCTGACCATCTCCTGTATTATATCTGCAGTCTCTGACTGTCTCCTGTATTATTTCTCCAGTCCCTGACCGTCTCCTGTAGTATGTCTGCAGTCTCTGACCATCTCCTGTATTATATCTCCAGTCACTGACTGTCTCCTTTAATATGTCTACACTCTCTGACCATCTCCTGTACTATAATTGCAGTGTCTGACCATCTCTTGTATTATGATTGCAGTCTCTGACCATCTCTTGTATCATGTCTGCAGTCTCTGACCATCTCCTGTATTATATCTCCAGTCACTGACTGTCTCCTTTAACTACTTCAGACCCGCGCTACCGTCAAATGACGGCAACAGCGCGGGTCTGAATAGCCAACATGCCGTCTTTTGACGGGCGCCCCTTTGGGCGTTCCCAGCGCGTGCTGTAGAGCGCGCTTGCAGGGAAGCCCTGTGTTGTCCGTGTCCCTTTGATACGGCCAATCACAGATCGCGGCGAACGGCCAGTCAAAGTGGCCGTTTGCGATGCGATCTGTGGGCGAATGAGAGATGATCTCATAGATCATCTCTCATTGACGTTTTACACAGAGACAGCGTCCTGTCTTTGGAGGGGAGGAGCCCGATCTGCGTTCCTTGTACATAGGGACACAGATCGGTCACCCCCCCCAGTCACCCCGCCTCCCCCCACAGTTAGAACCTAGGATACACATTTAACCCCTTCCTCACCCCCTAGTGTTAACCCCTTCAATGCCAGTCACATTTATACTGTAATTAGTGCATATTTATAGCACTGATCGCAGTATAAATGTGAATGGTGCCAAAAATGTGTCAAAAGTGTCCGATGTGTCCGCCATAACATCGCAGTACCAATAAAAATCGCAGATCGCCGCCATTTCTAGTAAAAAAAAAAAAAAAAAAAAAAAAAAAAATTCTCTCCCCTATATTGTAAGCGCTATAACTTTTGCGCAAACCAGTCGCTTATTGCGATTTTTTTTTTTTTTACCAAAAATATGTAGAAGAATACGTATCGCCCTAAACTGAGAAAAAAAAATGTGTTGTTTTTTAAATTGGGATATTTATTATAGCAACAAGTAAAAAATATTGTATTTTTCTTCAAAATTGTTGCTCTTTTTTGTTTATAGCGCAAAAAATAAAAACCGCACAGGCGATCAAATACCACCAAAAGAAAGCTCTATTTGTGGGGAAAAAAGGACGTCAATTTTGTTTGGGAGCCACGTCGCACGACCACGCAATAGTCAGTTAAAGCGACGCAGTGCCGGAAGCTGAAATTTCACCTGGGCAGGAGGGGGGTGTTTTTGCCCAGTAAGCAAGTGGTTAATATGTCTACACTCTCTGACCATCTCCTGTACTATGATTGCAGTCTCTGACCATCGCTTGTATCATGTCTATAGTCTCACCATCTTCTGTACTATGTTTTGGGGCACTTTCTAACAGTATCAGAGAGGTTCCCCTCCAGGTCTCATTAGTGTACGCTCTTCCAGTATTTTCTTTATTGTTAAAAGATCATGGGAGGATTACAGGGCAACAAAGACTTCTTAGAGGAGCATCTCTGTGTTTGAGTCATTGCCATAGAAACATTTGTAAAGGTTAGGAGTTGGTAAGATAACCACGCCCCCTTTGTGGGGGCGCCAGAAATATTTCTGCACCCAGGCGCCTGTGACCCTAGGATCGGCCCTGCATACTCCCGACAGCTGCACCTTGCCACACATTACATACATGTAACTACAGTCTGTATGTCATACTATGGGGTTAATTTACTAAAGGGAAATATACTGTGCACTGCAAGCGCACTTGCTCCAGAGCTTAGTAAATGAGATAAACGTTCACTTTGCAAAGAATACTTAAAGCGGAGTTCCACCCAAAAGTGAAACTTCCTCTCATCTTATTCCTCCATCCTCCGGTGCCACAATTGGCACCCTTCCGGGGGGGGGGGGCAGGTTACCTGTCATAGAACTGTGACATCACCATGGGGCTCCCTCCTGCTTCTCCCCTGGCCACCGGGCCAATAGGAGAGAGGAGCGGGCCTCGCGCATGCGCAGTAGGGTTCCCGGTATGAAGCTGAAATACTGGGTTCCCCTACCCGCAATGGCGGTGGAGCACCCGACAGCTGATGTGATGACATCGCTGGACTCCAGGACAGGTAAGTGTCTATTTATTAAAAGCCAGCAGCTGTAGTATGTGTAGCTGCTGGCTTTTATTTATTTTTTTCAAGGCTGGAACACCACTTTAATCACATGTAAGGAAACTAAAAAACAGCATTTTTGCTTGTACAAGCCCCACTCTGGCTTTCACATTCGGGAATCGTGGGAGGCAGTTTTCAGGTGCTTTACAGGCACTTAAATGCCTGAAAACTGCCTCAGCGTGAAAGGGGTCTTAGTGCCACTGACACGAATGCTAAGGGCACTTAATTTTTATCTAATTGAATGAATTTAATCTTTAATTTTGATTCGACCCTGGGCAAACATTTTCTTGCCCCCCCCCATGCAATTTTGCTCTCACATTATACAGGACCATCTTCTCCATACTACCCCGATGGTCTGCGGCTTATCAGACATGGTGAGGAAGAGGGGTCAGTTTGACTGTGCCCCGGACTGACAAGTGCTCTCTCTGGACAAGGCTTACCTTACTAAGCTCTCCAATCATCACACATGCTGCAGGAATAACACCCAACCAATCAGCAGCGCCCCCAACATTCAATTCCGTCCTTATCTCCTAAATGATAGCCAAATCCACCTATCAACTATTTGTGGACAGTGCAGGCTCAAGGGGCAGCTCAGCTGCTTTGGGCCCCACAACAATGACTGGTCCCAGGGGCAGCTGCACCTTTTGCACCGCAGATGCCACTGGCTATGGGAATGTTTACTTCTTCTCACTAACACCAGTAACGGGGGGGATTTTTTTTGTAATGTCAGCAATCAGGGATGGACTGGCCATTGGGACTACAGGGAGTTTCCCGGTGGGCCGATGGCTCAGTGGGCCGGCTTCAGTGAGAGCAGACTGCCGCCCCCCTCTGCTCCTCTGTCTCTCCCTTTCCCCAGCGCTTACCTCCTCTCCCTCCCCGCAGCGTTCACCTGGGGGGAACAGAGAAGCAGGGGGTGGACCAGAGGGGAAGACAGAGGAGCATGGGGGAGGGGACAGACAGCTGACTCAACAGCTATGGCCTGGGAGTTTCTCACTTCTGCCTTATCTTGTCCCATAAGGGGGGCACGGAACTGATTCTTTGCCCCCGGTTAAATAATATCTAGCTTCCCCACTGGTACTGCCTATAAGAGGACCAGTACCAGCCGTTCTACTCTAATAAAAGTAGAATGGCTAGTGAAGGGGGAGTGGCGCCTGGGGGGGGGGGGTGCGGGAGTTGCCCGGCTGCCATGGGAGAGACCTGTCAAAGTGGGCCAGTCTGGATGAAATCCAGGGCCAAATTTCTGTCCCAGTCCAGCCCTGTCAGCAATGTTAGGGGTGTGTATTTAAACCAATATTAAATCTACTATCTAAACTAGGGGGAATTTTATTTATCATAATAACACTAATGCAAAGGGTATTTTTTTTTATCCCTATTACACCAATGCCTTTTTTTTTGTCACACTCTCATCACTGATTTGTATTTTTCTCAACTGTTATTTAGTTCTACTTTAAGGTAGACTCATTGGCCCAGATTCACATACATCAGCGCATATTTATGCCACCGTAGCGTATCTTCTTTACGCTACGCTGGTGCAACGTTGAGCGGCAAGTATGAAATTCACAAAGAAAATGCACCCAACGTTGCGTCGGCGTAGTGTATATTCGTTGGCGTAAGCCAACGTGAGTCAAAGTAGGTGGAAGTGGGCTGGAAGTGGGCATGATGCATGGTAATGAAGCGTGACCCCATGCAAATGATGGGCTGAGCGTCATCCAAGTACTTAAAATGAACGGCGCATGCGTCGTAACTTGGACGCATCCCCATGCGCATGCGTACAACCACGTCAAAATAACTGCCTAAGATACGTCGAATCACTGCCTACGCCGTGAACGTAACCTACGCCCAGCCCTATGGCTGGGCGACGCTGGTCCATACCTTTGCATGGGTTGCGCCTCCTATATGAGGAATAACTTTACCCTAACGCAAAAAGCTTAAAACATGCGCCGGGTGCATCTACGTTCGTGAATCGGCGTATCTCCCACATTTGCATATATGCATCTCAAATCTATGGGAGTACCAAATGCGTCCAGCGTAACCATGTGCCCACTATACGCCGGCGTAGGCAAGTTACATCGGTCGGATGAAGTCAGTTTTTTGGTGTATCTTAGTTCTATGGGTATGGCGCATAGATACGACGGAGCATATTTACACTTAGGCGGCGTATATCGAGATACGTCGGCTTAAGTGCTTTGTGAATACGGGCCAAAGTGTTCACCTTCTGTCTATTGTCTGTATACAAAAAAAGCATATGCAATGGAAGAATTACAGTTTTCTAAAAATATTCTTTGTGCTGAGATGTATGTGTGTGACGTGTCTGAGAGACTTGGCCTTACCTAACATTCTTGGCTTGCATGTTTCCTTGTTGGGCACAAATTCTGGAACCTAGTTGTTGCCAGAACTGTATCAGGTATAAGGGACCTTACACCTTACACATGATCTCTTTGTGCCACTGGGGAAAACTGTATTTTCCTATGTTATGCTATTGGAGGCTTAGTGGTCATATTTATAGACCCAATACTAAAGAATAGAGGCCTCTAGTAAGCTGTAAATGGGAAGGAAGCATTGAAGAAATGTCTATACTAGGGCTCTAGGGAGAAAGTCTGTGGTTCTGTAATGATTCCTTGATCCTAAGCTAACACAACATTTATGTTTTATTGTGCCAATTATCTACTTTCATTTTTATATGTGTAGCAGCATCATTTTCTCTTACCCCCCAGCCTTCAACAGATGGTTTAGCTGAAAAGAGGACATCTTTTCCCATCAGTAAACCCTAAGGGATCCTTTTCCTGGAACCTTCTGTCACTACAGCTAACAGGCACAGTCAATGTTAACTACAAAGTAAGGTTTACAAACATTTTATGTATTATTTATATGCATTTGATAAGAAAATAAAGTACGCTGCTAAAAGAAACAATGTATCAGTAAGCATGTAAAATATTTTGTTTTCCAAAGATAACATAACATCAGAAGTAACAGAAATCCTCTTTCTATTTTATCTCATCCTGCTTTCCTCTCTCTAAGGCCGTGTAAACACCATGAAATAAATCCGATCAAATCGGTCTGACAGACCGATTTGATCGGATTTATCTGCTGGGATAGATTGGTTTGATCGTGTACACGCGATCAAACCAAAATCCCCGCCGGCAGACAGCACGGTGACGTGGCGGTGACGTTGACGCCGCCACGTCACCGTCACCACGAAGTAAAACACTTCCGCGCATGCGTCGAATCCATTTGACGCATGTGCGAGCAGATATGTCTGCTGGTTAGCGTACTAACCAGCAGACATGTCGGACGGACGGGTTCCCAGCAGACAGATTTTAAAGCATGCTTTAAAATCTGTCTGCTGGAAAAATCTGTCTGTCCGCCCGTACATACGATCGAATTTGTCTGCTGAAATGGTCCATCGGACCGTTTTCAGCAGATAGATTCGATCGTGTGTACGCGGCCTTAATCTCTGTAACCAATTTCCAATTTTTCATAATTTTATTTTATGTATTCCCCATTCGATCGTACCCTTGTCCTTTGCTGTCTTCTGTTTCTCTCTCCATCTCTACCTCTCAAGCTCTTTGGGCCAGATTCAGATACAATTACATAGGCGCAGAGTATCAGAGATACTCTACGCTGCCGTATTTTACCTGGCTCTATGAGGAATTCAGAGAGATTTTGGCCCGTAAGGTACGGCGGCGTAGTGTATTTCTCCCGGCGCAATCAAACTACGCGATTAGGGGGCGTGAGGCATTTAAATTAGGCGCGTTCCCGCGGCGATCGAACTGCGCATGCTCCGTTCAGAAATTTCCCGCCATGCATTGCGCGAAATAACGTCGATACGTCATTCGTTGTTTGAGTAGCGTTGTTTACGGACATTCCTATTCCCGAACGACTTACGTAAAAAATAAAAAATAAATTGAAAGTCGACGCGGGAACGACGGCCATACTTAACATTTGAAGTCCCGTCTGAGTCTGCATAAGAACACCGTACTATATCAGGGTTTGGGCGGAGCAGGCACCAAAGTCCGCCCTCGCTCTGTGGTGATTGGCTTGACTCTGATGGGAAATACTTCTTAAACCTTCGTTCGCCGTCGTGAAGCCACTCCCTCTGTCGAAGTCCTATGACGAAACGCGTCAGGGAGGGGCCTCAACGACGCCAGGAAGTAACACGTGCGCTCCACCTGAGTCCCGTCTGAAACCAGGAGGTGCTGGAAGTTAGCTCATCCATTGGGACAGCACGGCTCGTCTCTCTTGCAGGAGAGGGTGATTATATGCGCTTATTGTTATATTTTAATGTACGTGCATTGTTTGAAGGGTTGTAGATTTGTGGGTTCTCTTATGTGCTACATTAAAGACGGAATTACGCTATATGCCCGTTCCTGTGTTTTTTGTACCATCTGGAGACCTGGAGACCCGTAGACATGTGACCGGATCCCTTCTGATGTGAAGAGTGATATTATTCTGTGGATATCCATACACTGCTTTACCCTCAGGGTCTTTCGGTGAGTGCGTACCCCAGAGGGGGATTTATAGTCCCACGTGGTGATCGAGAATATAGGTGGAAGGTGCTTGCTCTCCTATCTCTCAAACTCAGCTATCAACGGACTTATTTTCTCCCATTAATACACTTTGTCACTATTATTGCACTTAAGTGTAGAGGTGATATCTTTTTTTCTTGGGATCTACACTGGACTATTATCACCAGCGCTGTTTATGTTTTTTTTTTTACTATTTTTGACATTTTAATGTTATGTTTAGTGTTTTTACCATTTTTTACATACTTAACATGGGCCGCGTAACGTTAGAGCAGCTAATAGCTGGAATAACTTTACGCAGCAAAAAGATGACGTAAGAGATTGCGAACGACGCTCGTAACTTCGTGGATCGCCGGAAAAAGCTCATTTGCATACCCCGACGCTGAAAACGACGCGAACTCCACCCAGCGGCCGCAAAAAGATTACAGCGTAGATCCGAAGGCGTACTAACACGTAATCCAGTCGAATTGAAGCCCGCAGCCATATTCATGGTTTGAGGTTTCCGACTAGCTAGAAAACGCGCGTAATTTGAAATTACTGCAGTCTAACACTAGTTAGACAGGCGTAATGGCTCTGTGAATCTGGCCCTATGTCTCTAGCACTCTCTCTTTCTCATCCCTCTTTCTTGGTCTTATCTGTCTCTTCCTACTTAACTTAACTCTCTTCTCTTTACATTTTCTTCTTTCCTCTCTATCTTATCTCTCACCCCTCTTTTTTGACTTTTCTGCCCCTCCTTACCTCTCTTCTCCTTACTTTTTTGTCTTTCCTCTGACTTATTTCTCACTCCTCTTTTTTTGTCTTTTCTGTCCCTCCTTATCTCTCCTCTCTTTACTTTTTCTTATTCTCCCTCATTTATCTCTCACTCCTCTTTTTTTGTTTTGTCTATCTCTTCCTACTTACCTTATATCTCTTCTCACTTTTTCTTCTTTTCTATCTTTTATCCTTCCCCCATCTTTTTTTGTCTTGTCTGTCTCTTTCTACTTTCCTTACCTTTTTTCTCCTTACTTTCTCTTATTTCTTTTGTTTTAGTTCTCACCCTTTTTTGTTGTCTTGTCTGACATTTCCTACTTCCTTTACCTCTATTCACCTTTCTTCTTTTTTTTTTTCTTTTTTTTAGTTCTCACACTTTTTTCCTTGTCTTGTCTGTTATTTCTTACTTCCCTTACCTCCTTTCTCCTTGCTTTTTCTTCTTTCCTTTGTTTTAGTTCTCACCCCTTTTGTGTTGTCTTGTCTGTCATTTCCTACTTCCCTTACCTCTTCTCTCCTTTCCTTTTTTTTTTTTTTTAGTCCTTTTCTTTATTTTAGTTCTCACACTTTTTTTCCTTGTCTTGTCTGTTATTTCTTACTTCCCTTACCTCCTTTCTCCTTTCCTTTTCCCTCTTTCTTATCTTTCATCCCTCTAAAGCCCTGTACACATGATCGGAATTTCAAATGTAAAAAGTCTGACGGACTTTTTTCATCGGAAATTCCTAACATGTGTATGCCCCATCAGAAATTATTTTGCTCCGATGGAATTTCATCGGAATTCCGATGTGATTTTGGTTGGACAAAAGTACGATCGTCTGTACGGGGCTTTACTTTGTCTTGTCTCTTGTTTCCTATTTCCCTTACTCTCATTTATTTTTCTCACCCCTCTTTCTTTGTCTTGTCTGCCTCTCCCTATTTTACCTATTTTTCCATGACTTTCCCCTTTTCCTTTCTCTATCTCCAGGGCATCATATTTTATAAAAAATCACAAAGAAAAGCAAACAGTCCACAAAATCTACAGATTATATAATGCAGAAATAAAGAAAACAGCTTTGTTGTCTAGCTTAGTTGCTACTATGTTTTACACAGATGAGATTTTATGACACAAAAAACATCAGCAAAAAAAAAAAATAATCAATTAAATGTATTAAATAATCTATTCAATAAACTATTAAACAAGACACTTACCTAGGTGGAGAAACTTGGGGTGGATAATGTGCTGTGGCGATGTTGCCTGTGCTAATGACAGCACAAAAAGCAAAATAAGGAGACCCTTTAAAATCATTTCCAGGTGTGTGAACTGTGGCAATGAGGACAGTGTTGGTATTTATACAGCAGAGGATGTGTCATGATGAGCTTTACACAGGGGACATAACACTAACTTTTGCTGTTACCAGGGTCCTGATAAATGCACATATAACAATACCCACAGATCAAAACACATGGGCCTAGATGGTTCTGTATGTGCCCAGCATTCTGCTTGTAAACTGACCACTGGGAGTAATATCAGCAGTTTTAGACTGGCTGTCAGAAAACAGGCTCAGCTCGGAGTATGTGAGGGTTTTACAGTTTTTTGTTTTTTTTTATCTTATATTTCTTTATTATAAGTTTTCATCATTACACACCAGATTACATTCTTATTGGAGAGTATAGTACTTATCTCACTATTAAACTAATACATAAATTGCTTATTTCAAAAAACATCACATAAGATCAATCCAAAGCAAATTCTGAAAATGTTCTTTCTTTTTCTTACACATATCATCGATACAACATAACAAGCATTATAAACATCTACAAATAATAACAACATATACACAAACATACAAAAAACAAAAACCCACACACAAATAAACAAATTAATCAAGCGACTAATCCAATATTCGCCTGATGTAATGAGCTGTATATCTACAGTATGTCTATGAGCAAAGTTACTACTACAGGTGGATTATTTCACTCCTTTCTTTTCTACCCACTGGTATGGCCCTCCATTTTCCTTCTTAAACTATGCTTATTATCACAAGCTACAATTGACCACCCTACAAAGTAACAACAAGAGTCAATGAAGATGGGGCCAACCGTGGGACCGATATCCACGGTTTCCACAGTTTATTTAAGTTATTAGGTATGCCCCTATTACGGTCGATTTGTTGTTCCTTCAGAAGGTTATCAATTACTTGAAGGCATCATTTCTCAAATTAGGGTATACTCGGAAACATCCACTTTAGGGAAATTAAAGGGGTTGTAAAGGTTTGAATATTTCATGTCATACTTTTGCCTCTGTGCAGCTAATTTTGCACAGTGTGGCCCTGAACGGCGTTTACTGGGGTCCCACGGTGGCTGTTTTGGCTCCTCCCCACTACTGATAACCTCCTCTGGGAAGCGCTCTCCCAAGGGGGTTACCTTGTGGGCGCGCTCCCCAGTCCAGCATTCGCGTCCATAGATACGAATACCGGACTCGGCCCTGCCCCCCCCCGGTGCCCGAGTCATTGGAGTTGATTGACGGCGGCACAAGCAAATGGCTGTGCTAATATCAATCTATCCAATGAAGAGCCGAGAAGACCGGACAAAGAAGGAGGGCATTCGTAACGCAGGACTTTCCAGGGCTCAGGTAAGTAAAACGGGGGAGGGTGGGGTTGGTGGGCCTTTAACCAGATGTTTTTTCAAATTAAAGGGGTTGTAAAGGTTTGTTTTGTATTTTCTAAATAGGTTCCTTTAACCACTTCAGGTCCTGCCCATAGACATATGACGTCCACAGATATGATCTCCCATACTGGGTGGACATCATATGACGTCCTATGCCGTCTAGGGGGCGGAAGCGAGTGCACCCGTGGCTTCGTGCGGGACCCGGTGTGCATGACCGGCGGCTGCGATGTCCACCGGGAACCCGCGATTGCCTGCAATCACGGCAGGACCGTGGATCTGTGTGTATAAACCTTGTGGAGACCGATGTTGTATTCCCAGTACAGAGGAACACACATCGGTCTCCTCCCCTTCTGAGTTCCCTCCCCCTACAGTTAGAATCACACACTAGGGAACATATTAACCCCTTCAGTGCCACCTAGTGTTAACCCCTTCCCTGCCAGTTACATTTATACAGTAACAGTGCAGTTTTATAGCACTAATCGTTGTATAAATATAAATGGTCCCAAAAATGTGTCCGATATGTCCGTCGCAATGTCACGGTCACAATAAAAATTGCAGATCGACCCCATTACTAGTAAAAAAATAAAAATGCTTTAAATCTTTCCCCTATTTTGTAAACGCTATAACTTTTGCGCAAACCAATCAATTAACACCTATTGCGTTTTTTTTATACCAAAAATATGTAGAAGAATACATATTGGCCTAAACTGAGGATTTTTTTTTATTTTTTATAGATTTTTTGGGGATACTTATCATAGCAAAAAGTAAAAAATATAATTTTTTTTTCAAAATTGTCACTCTATTTTTGTTTTTAGCACAAAAAATTAAAACTGCAAAGGTGATAAAATACCACCAAAATAAAGCTCTATTTGTGGGGAAAAACAGGAAGTCAATTTTATTTGGGAGCCAGGTCGCACAAATACGCAATTGTCTGTTAAAGCGAAACAGTGCCGAATCGCAAAAAGTGCTCTGGTAAGAAGGGGGTAAATTGTTCCAGGGCTGAAGTGGTTAAGCTAGTACATTGTTGGTTCACTTATGATTCCTTTGATTTCCCTTCTAAATGTTTTTTTTCCTTTGTCTGAATTTCTTACTTCCTGTTCCTCCTCAGTAAGCTTGCCCCCATCATTTGAGCCTTTCTGGCTGGGGGTTAGTCAACGTGCTCGTCCAGGGCCGATCCCAGGCGGGGTGCAACGGGTGCACTGCACCCAAGCGCCAGAGGAGGGGAGGCGCCAAAGTGTGAGGAGCACCGTTTGTTTCCTCCATCTAGTGTGCAGTGTCATCCTTACACTGCATCGCCGGCGCCGATGTCCCTGGCTGCAGTGTGAAGACCTACTTCAAGGGTCTCACTAGGGGCCCCTGCTTCCCTGCACAAACTGGTTGCTAGCCACGAGCCGCTTTGTGTCTAGCAACCAGTGACGTCAGGAGAGGAGAGAGCGGCTCCACAATGCACTGCAGAGGAGGATTTAACTTCCTACTCCTCCCTAGCTCCACCCACTTCCTCCCTGTAATGTTAGGAGTGATGAGCGCCCGAGGAACGAGATTCAGAAACTGTGCTGCCGCCTGCCTGCCTCCTCTCCCTCGAGGTGCCTCAGATTCAGAAGAGGTAAGATCGTTTCCATACTTTGTAGGCAGCAGCAGAACAGCCTGACATCGGAGCAGCTGTGTGTGTGTGTGTGTGTGTAAAGAGAGAAGCTGCAGGCTGTCCCCCCTCCCTCTCCTCCTCATGCTGCTGTTCCCAGAACAGCCGCCCATTATGTTTCTTCCTCCTTTTCCTCCTATTGGCCAGGGAAAAAACAAAAACGAGAAGAGGATTCTGGGAGATGTAGTCCCAATAGCTGTCTGGCTGGCCCTTTGCAATTCTGGGGGGCTAGGGGGGAACTGCCTGAAGGGGAGGGAGAGAGAGCCAGGCTATGAGTGACAGGCTGTATCTGGTGACACTCATTGGTGACAAGTGACAGGCTGTATCTGGCAACAGGCATGGTGACAAGTGACAGGCTGTATCTGGTGACAAGTGACAGGCTGTATCTGGTGACAAGTGACAGGCTGTATCTGGTGACACTCATTGGTGACAAGTGACAGGCGGTATCTGGCGACAGGCATGGTGACAAGTGACAGGCTGTATCTGGTGACACTCATTGGTGACAAGTGACAGGCTGTATCTGGCAACAGGCATGGTGACAAGTGACAGGCTGTATCTGGTGACAAGTGACAGGCTGTATCTGGTGACAAGTGACAGGCTGTATCTGGTGACAAGTGACAGGCTGTATCTGGTGACACTCATTGGTGACAAGTGACAGGCGGTATCTGGCGACAGGCATGGTGACAAGTGACAGGCTGTATCTGGTGACACTCATTGGTGACAAGTGACAGGCTGTGTCTGGCAACAGGCATGGTGAAAAGTGACAGGCTGTATCTGGTGACACTCATTGGTGACAAGTGACAGGCTGTATCTGGTGACACTCATTGGTGACAAGTGACAGGCTGTATCTGGCAACAGGCATGGTGACAAGTGACAGGCTGTATCTGGTGACAAGTGACAGGCTGTATCTGGTGACACTCATTGGTGACAAGTGACAGGTGGTATCTGGCGACAGGCATGGTGACAAGTGACAGGCTGTATCTAGTGACACTCATTGGTGACAAGTGACAGGCTGTATCTAGTGACACTCATTGGTGACAAGTGACAGGCTGTATCTGGTGACACTCATTGGTGACAAGTGACAGGCAGGCTGTATCTGGCACTCATTGACAGGCATGTATCTGGGACAAGGGGACAAGTGACAGGCTGTATCTGGTGACGCTCATTGGTGACAAGTGACAGGCTGCATCTGGTGACACTCATTGGTGACAAGTGACAGGCTGCATCTGGTGACACTCATTGGTGACAAGTGACAGGCTGTATCTGGCGACAGGCATGGGGACAAGTGACAGGCTGTATCTGGTGACACTCATTGGTGACAAGTGACAGGCTGCATCTGGTGACACTCATTGGTGACAAGTGACAGGCTGCATCTGGTGACACTCATTGATGACAAGTGACAGGCTGTATCTGGTGACACTCATTGATGACAAGTGACAGGCTGTATCTGGTGACACTCATTGATGACAAGTGACAGGCTGCATCTGGTGACACTCATTGGTGACAAGTGACAGGCTGCATCTGGTGACACTCATTGGTAACAAGTGACAGGCTGTATCTGGCGACAGGCATGGTGACAAGTGACAGGCTGCATCTGGCGACAGGCATGGTGACAAGTGACAGGCTGTATCTGGTGACAAGTGACAGGCTGTATCTGGTGACAAGTGACAGGCTGTATCTGGTGACACTCATTGGTGACAAGTGACAGGCGGTATCTGGCGACAGGCATGGTGACAAGTGACAGGCTGTATCTGGTGACACTCATTGGTGACAAGTGACAGGCTGTATCTGGCAACAGGCATGGTGACAAGTGACAGGCTGTATCTGGTGACAAGTGACAGGCTGTATCTGGTGACACTCATTGGTGACAAGTGACAGGCTGTGTCTGGCAACAGGCATGGTGAAAAGTGACAGGCTGTATCTGGTGACACTCATTGGTGACAAGTGACAGGCTGTATCTGGCGACAGGCATGGGGACAAGTGACAGGCTGTATCTGGTGACGCTCATTGGTGACAAGTGACAGGCTGCATCTGGTGACACTCATTGGTGACAAGTGACAGGCTGCATCTGGTGACACTCATTGGTGACAAGTGACAGGCTGTATCTGGCGACAGGCATGGGGACAAGTGACAGGCTGTATCTGGTGACGCTCATTGGTGACAAGTGGCAGGCTGTATCTGGCGACAGGCATGGGGACAAGTGACAGGCTGCATCTGGTGACACTCATTGGTGACAAGTGAAAGGCTGCATCTGGTGACACTCATTGGTGACAAGTGACAGGCTGCATCTGGTGACACTCATTGGTGACAAGTGACAGGCTGTGTCTGGCAACAGGCATGGTGACAAGTGACAGGCTGTATCTGGTGACACTCATTGGTGACAAGTGACAGGCTGTATCTGGCGACAGGCATGGTGACAAGTGACAGGCTGTATCTGGTGACAAGTGACAGGCTGCATCTGGCGACAGGCATGGTGACAAGTGACAGGCTGCATCTGGTGACACTCATTGGTGACAAGTGACAGGCTGCATCTGGCAACAGGTATGGTGACAAGTGACAGGCTGCATCTGCTGACAGGCATGGTGACATGCTGCATCTGGCAACAAGGCATGGTGACAAGTGCCCCTCTCTGTTCACTACCCTCTCTCTCAGCCCCCTCTCTCAGCCCCCTCTCTGAGCCCCCCTCTCTCACTCAGCCCCTCTCTCACTCAGCCCCTCTCTCACTCAGCCCCCCTCTCACTCAGCCCCCCTCTCTCAGCCCCCCCTCTCAGCCCCCCTCTCTCAGCCCCCCTCTCAGCCCCACCTCTCTCTCTCTCAGCCCCACCTCTTTGAGCCCCCCTCTCTGTCAGCCCATCTCTCTGTCCACTACCCTCTCGCTGAGCCCCTCTCTCTCAGCCCCTCACTCTCTCAGCCACTCTCTCCGAGCCCCTCTCAGCCCCACCTCTCTCTCTCAGCCCCACCTCTCTCTCTCAGCCCCATCTCTCTCTCTCAGCCCCATCTCTCTCTGAGCCCCCCTCTCTCTCATCCCTTCTCTCTGTCCGCTACTCACTCTCTCAGCCCCTCTCTCTCTCTCGGCCCCTTTCTGAGCCCCGCCCTGTCCACTATGCTCTCTCTGAGCCCCTTTCTCTCTCAGCCCCTTCTCTGAGCCCCTCTCTCTCTCTCTCAGCCCTACCTCTCTCAGCCCCTCTCTCTGAGCCCCTCTCTCTGTCCACTACCCTCTCGCCGAGCCCCTCTCTCTCACTCAGCCCCCCTCTCTCTCAGCCCCTCTCTCTGTCCACTACCCTTTCGCTGAGCCCCTTTCTCTCACTCAGCCCCTTTCTCTCACTCAGCCCCTCTCTCTCACTCAGCCCCTCTCTTTCTCAGCCCCCTCTCTCTCTCAGCCCCCTCTCTCTCTCAGCCCCCTCTCTCTCTCAGCCCCCTCTCTGAGCACCTCTCTCTCTCAGCCCCTCTCTCTGTCAACTGCCCTCTCGCTGAGCGCCTCTCTCTCTCAGCCCCCTCTCTGAGCCCCTCTCTGTCCACTACCCTCTCTTTGAGCCCTCACTCTTTCAGCCCCCTCTCTGTCCACTGCTCCCTCTCTGAGCCCTCTCTCTCTCTCTTAGCCCCTCTCTCTGTCCACTCCCCTCTCTCAGCCCCACCTCTCTCTCTCTCTCAGCCCCACCCCTCTCTCTTAGCCCCCTCTCTGAGCCCCTCCCTCTGTCCACTACCCCCTCTCTTAGCCCCTCTCTCTCAGCCCCATCTCTGAGCCTCCCTCTCTCTCAGCCCCTCTCTGTCCACTACCCTTTCTCTCAGCCCCCTCTCTCTGTCCACTATCCTCTCTCTGAGCCCCTCTCTCTCTCAGCCCCACCTCTCTCTCTCTCTCTCTCTCTCTTTCTCTGAGCCCCTCTTTCTCTGAGCCCCTCTTTCTCTGAGCCCCTCTTTCTCTGAGCCCCTCTCTCTATCTGAGCCCCTCTCTCTATCTGAGCCCCTCTCTCTATCTGAGCCCCTCTCTCTATCGGAGCCCTTCACTCTCTCTCTCTGAGCCCCCCTCTCTCTCACCCTTAACCCCCTTTCTCTTTCAGTCTCACCTCTCTCTCTCTTTCTCAGCCTCACCTCTCTCTCTCTCTCTCTGTGGTGGGCACTAATAGGCTGCATTTGGTGGACACTAATAAGGCTGCATTTGGTGGGCACTGATAAGGCTGCATTTGATGGGCACAGATAAGGCTGCATTTGATGGGTACGGATAAGGCTGCATTTGATGGGCACAGATAAGGCTGCATTTAATGGGCACTGGTGAGGCTGCATTGATCTTTTGCACCATGTCTGCAGTCTCTGACCATCTCTTGTATCATATTAGAAGTCTCTGACCATCTCCTGTATTATGTCTGGGGGCTCTTTCTAAACAGACTCCCTAACAGAGGCCCTCTCTGTGTCCACTAGAGAGACCCCCCTCCAGCTCTTCCTGTATTTTGTTTATTGTTAAGAGATCATCGGAGGATCCCAGGGTTACGATGACTCCTTAGGGGAGCATCTCTGTGTTTGAATCGTTGCCTTAGAAACATTTGTAAAGGGGGAGGAGTTAGTAAGGTGACCACGCCCTTGTAGGGGCGCCATAAATATTTCTGCACCCAGGCGCCTGTGACCCTAGGATCGGCCCTGTGCTCGTCCCCTCCCTTTGGACTACATCCCCGTGGGGAGATGCTGTGTTCATGAACTTTCACAACCCCTTTAATACATAGGATGCATTAAGGTGAAAAAACATGAACCTTTACAACCCCTTTGACACTGTGTTATAAATCTACAAATCTATCTACTACAGTATCTATCTACTAAGTGATATCAAAATCTCAATGAGAAAAAAAACCCCTTCATTGAGATAACCCAGTAAGCACGTCTTAGGATCCATATCGATATGAATGTTAAAAATGTTATTAATTGTAGTCACCACCTCTCGCCAGTATCTAGCCAATTTAGGACATTTCCACAACATATGTATTAAATCAGCGGGAGATTTTTGGCACCATGGACAATCCAGGGAATCGCGCCTACCCCACTTAAATAACTTTACCGGTGTTCTATATACCCTATATATTATAAATAATTGAGTTAAATATTGTGCCGGTGATAATGAAACTAAAGGGGCCCTTACCAATTTTTTTGCCAGGCATCATCTGAAATGTCCCCTAGGTCTATCACCCTCTTCTACCCAGGCTGACACCATTATCTCAATATGCCCTCATAAGTTAGCCATATAAAGATGACTGTATATACTTGAGTATAAGCCGAGTTTTTCAGCACGTTTTTCAACACAGTGTCTACTGAGGACCTCTGTGATAGGCGGTAGCGGAACACAGCATCAAGCGCCTATCACAGACCAGGAGGAAGAGGCGACTTTTGAAAAATGAACGCCATGACCCGACAGGTACACTGACTATCATGGAACGGAACAGGACCAGGAGGAAGCTGCGACTTTTGAAAAATGGATGCCCGCAGCCTGTCAAGAATACAGGTACACTGAGGCTACAATGGGCACAGTGAGAATGGGCACAGTAAGGCTACAATGGGCACAGTAAGGCTGCAATGGGCACGGTAAGGCTGCAATGGGCACAGTAAGGCTGCAATGGGCACAGTGAGATTGAGCACAGTAAGGCTGCAATGGGCACAGTCGGAATGGGCACAGTAAGGATGCAATGGGCACAGTGAGATTGAGCACAGTAAGGCTGCAATGGGCACAGTGAGGTTGCAATGGGCACATTGAGGTTGCTATTGGGCACAGTGAAGTTGCAAATGGGCATTGTTGACCCTATTTTCTGCTTACAGTAGCTACTGCATTCTCAACCTAGTCAAGTCAATAAGTTTTCCCATTTTTCTGTGGTAAAATTAGGGCCTTAGCTTATATTTAAGTATATATGGTATAATATATATATATATATATATATATATATATATATATATATATATATATATATATATATATATATATATATATAAATAAAAAAATAAAAAATAAATAATATATATATATATATATATATATATATATATATATATATATATATATATATATATATATATATATATATACATATATATATATATATATGTAAAACAAATAAGTGAAAGCAGCCCTCACAATTAAAAAAACACAGATAACTAACAATATTAGATGTGAAATTGTGTACTGCTATCTCTTTAATAAATAGTCAAAACAAAGAAAGTGTGCAACAAAGTGCAGTTAATGTCCACCTTACATAGTCCAACATAAATTGTCTAAGGACAATGTTCTGGATATAACAAGATGACAATCTTATCCATCACTCCCTTAGATCATGTGCCTCTTACCGGAGGATGAGACCCCTTAACTATAGAAGGCCAAATGCGCTTGTCACTCATGACAGGGGTAAAGAATGGAGTATAAAAAAGGGGGAAGTGTTGGGACTTTGAATGAGATGCGTTTTATCGCAGTATGCGATTAAATATATAAATAAAGAATATAAAAAAATGTTTCCATAGTGGCCAGGCTCAAGGTTGGAGTATAATGGATTACCCAAAGAAGGACTCACTGCTCCTCAGAATGGCTCAAGGCCATACTTATGACTCATTACCCGGTAAATAAAGAGTATAGAGCACACATTGTGTAATACCTCAATAAATATGATCAAAATGTATTCATCACACCATATACTCACAAAAGTGTGCAACATAAATAGTGAAGAAAGAAAGATTTTATGTGTAACAACTCCACTGACAATGTGTGGAAATCCAGCAAGGTGACACTATTACCCACCACCAACAAAAATCATGCCCTGCTTACCATTGCCTGGGACCCCCTAATTATAAGTGGTACATGGTGCTTTCCCCTCATTACAGGATGAAGTATGGTATATAATAGATTCCCCAAAGATGTTTATGATTTGGCAAGGTATTGCGGGTGGCAAACCTGTCAATTTTGCTTCAAAATCTATTTTGCTTATCTCTAATGCTGATCATTTAGTTCAAGCACTTGGCTGGATATTTTATTTCACCCTAGTGTTCCAGCTGTCATCTCTTTGATATACTACCTGGATTTTAGTTTAAAATAAACAGACAACTCAACTGAATGAAACTGTTTTTCAACCAGGCTAATTAGGTGACTAAGGTACATCAACACTTTTTTTTTTTTATTAAACTTCATAACAGAACTTCACTTAATTTTGACTTGAGTGGTAATAATATGAAGCAGTATTGTGATAGATCATCATCAGCTCGGAATATGTTTCAAATATTTTCCATGTCTCAATGTTGAGTAAAACTTTTTGACTTTGCTGGAAGTTTTTTCTTTAGTTGATAGTCAGCATAACTTTTCATGTTGCAGGCAGAACAGAGGGCACACGATGAAATACTTTGTGGAGAAGATAATTGGATTGTATGAGAAACTGCCAAGAAATTTTGGAGTTTCCAAGGGGAGCATTACGGGATTAGAATTCAAAAAGGGTAATTACTTAGAAGACAGAACGATCTGCTGATGGGACAGAAAACAGAATCTATTGTTCAAACAAAGAATTAAAGTTTTAACATTCAGTAAACCTAAAGTGAATGTGAGCTTTGCTCATGCAGGGCAAAACAACAATTTCACCTTATTGGTGGCCCCAGCAATTGTTTATTCTCGCTTTCTTTTCATTCCCCCACTACTCTCTTCACTGTTGAAAGTACACTTAGGCCGCGTACACACGATCAAATCTGTCTGCTGAAACCCGTCTGACGGGCCGTTTCAGCAGATAGATTCGATCGTGTGTACGGGCAAACCGACGGATTTGGCCACCCGACAGATTTCAAAGCATGCTGCAAACCCGTCCGCCCGACATGTCTGCTGGTTAGTACGCTAACCAGCAGACATATCTTCTCGCACATGCGTCGAATGGATTCGACGCATGCGCGGAAGTGTTTTACTTCCGGGTGCGGTGACGTGGCGGTGTCAACGTCACTGCCACGTCACCGACACGTCAGCGACACGTCAGCGCGCTGTCTGCCGGTGGGGATTTTGGTTTGATCGTGTGTACACGATCAAACCAATACATCCCAGCAGACAGATTTGTTCAAATCTGTCTGTCCGACGGATTTGAACAAATCTATTTGCTCGTGTGTACGGGGCCATAGAGGGGCTGGAGAAGACAGAATCTGAAGCAGCTATGCATGGCAACCAATGATCTTCTGTTCAACTAATTTAAAAATGAAAGGATAGAAGCCGATTTAGAGTGGCAAGGATGTGGAATTCTCTTCCACAGGTGGTGGTGGTCTTAACGGTGGGGTATCAAAAGTTTCATAAAAAAAAAATAGATAAGCAACTGAATGACCGCAACATGCAGGGATATACAATGTAATACTGACATATAATCACACACGTAGGTTGGACTTGATGAACTTGTGTCTTTTTTCAACCTACCTCATAACCTACTATACTACTATACTATTGGTTGCCAAACACAATAGACCTTAATAACATAATTTATGACAAAACACGTAGGGAAGAGCATAGTGGAAATCACTATTTGTGCTCTGCGTTTGCAAGTTTTGTTCTGGCATATATAAAAAGTAGCTTTATTTATCTGCACTAATGCGAGTGCTTCGTCTTTACATGTTATGTGTCAACATACGTTTCTGAGGAGTTGCAAAAGATGTGCAGCTAGCTGATGTCCTCAATCGCCTATATGAGGGTTCTGCTATAAAAATGCAAATTTACTTATTTTGCCTCAATGGTTATATTTCTGGTAAGAATATAAATTTGTCACAAAGGTGGAGTTAACGTTTGGAGTGAATTACGTTTTGTATTTTTTATCATCTCATAATTATTATTACTTTTTTTACATTGTAAACGATTTTTATATGGTATATAAGCACTATTTTGCATTATTTACAATACATGAATTGTATTCATTTTATAGTTTTTTGAAGTTGTTGAGTGGCATGCTCATACATTTTGCCATAGACAACTGCTCCAGATATTAAAACTTCCCCCCCATAAACAGCCCGTTTCTGCTCCTAATTGTGACTTGGAACTTACATTGGGGAGTTTACACAGGTCTAAGGACTCTCTCTGCCCCCCATGTGACACATGCTCTGTCACATTGGAGGAAAAGGAATGAGACACTGTTTTTGTAGACTGAATAAAAAAAAGCAATACAAAGTGCAAGAATCCAGAACAATCCATCATATATCAACTTGTAACTGATCTAAATATAGTGAACCAAACTATGGTAATTGTGGATTACATGACATTAAAGTGGAGTTCCACCCACATATTTAAGTCTTCATCAGTGGCGGCTGGTGCTCAAAATTTTGTGGGGGGGGGGGGGGGGGGGCAAACAAACGAAAAAAAAAAAAAAAAAAAACAATTGCAGCTTCACTGTGCCCATCAAACACAGCTACTGTGCCATGCCATCAATTGTCACCACTGTGCCATCAATTGTCACCACTGTGCCATGCCATCAATTGTCGCCACTGTGCCATCAATTGTCACCACTGTGCCATGCCATCAAATGCAGCCACTCTGCCATGCCATCAAACGCAGCCCCTGTGCCATTATTTATCGCCACTGTGCCCATCAATTGTCACCACTGTGCAATGCCAAACGCAGCCACTATGCCATCAAACGCAGCCACTGTGCCATCAATTGTTACCACTGTGCCATCAATTGTCGCCACTGTGCCCATCAATTGTCGCCACTGTGCCCATCAATTGTCGCCACTGTGCCCATCAATTGTCGCCACTGTGCCCATCAATTGTTGCCACTGTGCCCTGTAAAATGCTGCCAGATTGCCCCCCCCCCCCGCCCGACACTTACCTTTCTGGGGTCAGCCATCCTCCTTCCACGGTACCTCGATGTCTTCTCCCGCCCTCCATGATGTTTCAGCCAATCAGGTTACCGGTAACCAGAACCAGTGAACATGATTGGCTGAGATGCCTGTCATTGTTAGCCAGGGAATGCACCCCCTCGTGCGTCCCTTGGTTAATTAATTCTTTATTCTATTCTCACCTCCTCCTTCATCATTTCCATATTTGCAATGTCTCCTGGGAGATGAGTGTCATCAATCCCAGAAGACAACAGATTATCTTCGTAGCCATAACAATGGGGCGAGCACTTCCCCCGTTGCCACCCCTTGTTATGGCAACAAAATAATCTTCCTGCACTATGGCCTGTGTATACTGCACACACGCAAGATCAGGAGGTGTTTGCTGGGTAGCCAGCAGCACCATATCCCTGAACAGACTCCTAGTGGGCTTCACATGGAAGCGTACATGGAAGCGTACATAGTTACATAGTAGGTAAGGTTGGAAAAAGACACAAGTCCATCAAGTCCAAACCTATTTGTGTGATTTTATGTCAGTATTAATTCTTCAGAGAAGAAAACAAATGTGAGTACATAATAAATCCAGGAATTAATTGGCAAATTTATTAACCACACGCATTAAAGTATTTAATGCAGTCTAGCAGAACGGATTAGAAAAAAAAAAAATCTGTGTGGAACTCTGCTTTAAACAATATCCCTATTCTCTCAAATGTTATACTTATATTAAAGCCATGGATAGATGCCATTGTTTGAAGCTAATCATATATGGACTTTGCACAGAGGCCCAGCAGGAGGACAAACATTCTCTTTACAAGAGTAGAAGCTAGCCACAAAAAAGTTAATCTTGAAATGTCCATTAGATTTTTTTTCTTTGTTAAATGTCTCTACCAGTTGCCAAAATGTACACAGAAATATTTAAAGGGGATCTTTGGTCACAGCATACACTTTCATTCTATAATATCATTTTACAATATCAGCATTGCAATAGCAAAACAAACAATAGTTATTATTGACATTCCAATAAATCTCTCCTTTCATGTTGTGAGTCCTGCCTGTCTGCTGGCAATCTTTTATCACAACTTCCTGAGTTTCCTGCAAACTTTGCATCTTCTACTCTGCTGTTTACTTTCCATTTCTATAGACTACATATTGCATGGTACCTTGCTGCCTGCTAACAATACTTCCAGTACTGACTCCGCCTCCAGAAACTCCTTCTCTCAGCACCTCTCTAGGCAGGCTCTGTTAAATGTGCGACAGAGTAGTACCTACTTTTAGGGCATAGTGAATACATGTCAAATTCCGGAACGTCACAAAGTGAGTTTACAAACTTCAAAATCATTCAGATTAATGGGAGTAGGTTAGAAATAATAAACCTCTTCCCACCAATGGCTTCTTGGCCTTTCGAGAGTTCTAAAAGCCAGAAGGTAGAGGCGGGCATTCAGGTCATGTGACCGCTGTGATTGGCTGTCACAGCGGCCCCATGATCAGAAAGCTCCCAATCGGAGGTATGCATTGGGGGCTTACCGATCCCCGCTGGCTACTGTGCTGGGAGCGCATTGTTACACAGGGCCACATATATGTAGCCACTTGGCGTTAAGGCCCACCTACTGTTGGCGCCAAAGGGTTAAAATATAATGTGAAAATTAATATATGATTTTACTTTTTGACCACAGATAAACGTTAAGTGTTAAGCTATTTTATTCTAAAAAAATATACATTTGTTTGGCTAGTTAAAACATTACAAGAATAATTTAACTTCTGCTGGATTTACTTATATTTAAGCAGAGGTCCACCTAATTTTTTTTTTAAAAGCCAGCAGCTACAAATACTGCAGCTGCTGACTTTTAAAAAATGGACACTTACCTTTCCAGCGCACCCACGATGTCAGCAGACGAGGCTGAGCAATCGTGAAGGGGCTGGACTCCCGCGGGAGTCAGAACCCGGAAGTGATGCAAATACCTATCTTCACCCCCCTGAAAGGTGCCAAATGTGACACCGGAGGGGGGATCCAAAAAGCGGAGGTTCACTTTTTGTGTGAACCTCCGCTTTAAATTGCAATTTTATAACAGATCTGAGCACAAGAATAAGGAGACCACTTCATAGTAGTGTTTGAGCTATAATTTCTGGCAGCAATCTTAGAGCAGATCTGAGAACCAGAGATAGAGGCCTATTCACATTGTGCCTTGTGTGTTTACTATGGTTGAACGCAATGCATCTGCATATATTTTTTGCCATTTAATGAGCATCCAAATATGTAGTGCAAATCACAACAATACAGCACAAGTGTATTCACATGGATTCAGGGTTTGGGTACAGTGTTGCGTGACCGCGCAATTGTATTTCAAAGTGTGAGAACACTGAAAGCTGGAAATTGGCCTGGGCAGGAAGGGGGTATACATGCTCAGTAAGCAAATGGTTAATTAATCACACACATTTCCCAAAAAACAAGGTTTTCATACTACTTCAGTTGTTCTACTTTTGAGGCTGCAAGTATATTTGCATTCCTCCCACATGTATAAGTAGATAATATGAATAAAGTGGAAAATATGAACTTTATCACCCATATTCTGAATAACCATTACAATACTGGGCTCCCAGGATGGGTGGTGATCAAGGTCTGAAGTGTTGGAAGGCACATTGGGGCAGATTCACACAGAAATGGATTATCGTAGCGTATCAGAAATACACTACGCCGCCGTTTTTTACCTGGCTCTACGTGGAATTCAGGTAGATTTAGTCCAGTAAACGACGGCGGCGTAGTGTATTTCTCCCATCGCAATCCATCTGCGCGAGTAGGGGGCGTGAATCATTTAAAATAGGCGCGTTCCCGCGGCGATCGATCTGCGCATGCTCCGTTCGCAAATTTCCCGCCGTGCATTGCGCGAAATCACGTCGTGACGTCATTCGTTGTTTAGGTAGCGTCGTTTACGGGCGATCCTAGTCCCGAACGAATTACGTAAACAAAAAAATAAATAAAAAAATTTGAAGCGGGAACGACGGCCATACTTAACATGGGCTACGTAACGTTATGCCGCGTACACACGGTCGTTTTTTGCGATGAAAAAAAACGACGTTTTTTGTGAAGTAAAAAATGACGTTTTTGAAACGTCACTTTCAAAGACGATGTTGCATACACACCATCGTTTTTTTCACAAAAAACGAGGTTACGTTCACCACACTTTTCCATTGAAGCTCGCTTCATAACTTGCTTCTGGGCATGCGCGGGTTGAAAAACGTCGTTTTGAAAGACGTTTTTGCTACACACGGTGACTTTTTGTGAAACAAAAAACGACGTTTTGAAAAACGACACAAAAAATTCAAGCATGTTGGAATTTTTTTTTGGTTTTTTTTTTTAAGACAAAAAACGACGTTTTGCCCACACACGATCAATTTAAATGACGTTTTAAAAAACGTCGTTTTTTTTCATCGCAAAAAACGACCGTGTGTACGCGGCATTAGAGCAGCAAAAAGCTGCTCTAACATTACGTACAAAAAAATAGACGAAAGCGATTGCGACGACCACTCGTATCTTCGGGAATCGCCATAAAAAAACATTTGCATATCCCGACGCATCAAAACGACGCGAACTCCTCCCAGCGGCCGCAAATAGATGGCAGCGTAGATCCGAAGGCTTACGAAGACGTAAGCCTCTCGGATCGAAGCCCGAAGCCGCCGTATCATGGTTTGAGGATTCAAACTAGTGATACGGCGCGCGAAATTTGAAATTACTCCTGTCTAACACCAGTTAGACAGGCGTAATTGCTTTATGAATCTGGGCCATTTTCTTTTGTGATTGCTCTTTTTGGGTGCGGCTTACCAAGTCTACCAAAAAATGAAAGGGGTCAACACTACATGATTGCTTTATGATGTGAAATAAAAAAAACGAATCTCCTGAGATTACACACCTCCCAACTGGAGGGACGCACCTCTTATCTTGTATAATACAGTATATGCAATATTTAATTATCTAAAGTGTTACACAACAATAAACCATTCATACAAACCTTTGTATCACATTATTATTTTAAAAGGCCAGCACAAAAGAAACCTTTACCATTAAAGGGTGTCCCTCTTTCCCATTTCAAATTTTTACTTCACTTGTTTGGAGAGAGGTAGTGGTATCAACAAGGCACTTTAGACTCACAGGCTGCTGCATGCACAAGGAACACTTCCTTTAAAGGGTATCATTGCTGTAGGGAATTCTGAAGCCCTGTACACAGGACCGGGAAGGCCGTTGGGAAAAAAGACGTTGGTTTTCCCGATGGGATTCCTGGCAGGCTTGCCCTGAAAAGTCGTGTATACACACAGCCACACAAAAACCAACCGTTCTTTTGAACAGCAAGAACGTGGTGACCCATGCCGCCATCTTGCTACACCCCAGACTAAGGTTGAAGTGTTATCGAGCATGCACGGTTTTTCTACCCTGCAGGTAAGCATACAGACAACCAGTTTTCTCAGCAGGAAGCACTCTGCCGCGAATCCCGACGGGAAAATAGAGAGCAGGTTCTCTATTTTCCCGTTGGGATTCTCGCCTGTTTTCCTGATGGGAAAACTGCTAGGGAGCATATACATGGCCAGAATTCCCGGCCAAATGCTCTCCTGGCTTTTTTTTACTGCCAGGAAAACCGATCGTATATACGAGGCTTAAGTCCTCAGGAGTGGTGTTGGACATTCTGGCTACCGGAAAGAGACAGCTTAAAGTGATTCTAGCCTAAACATTTTTTCACCTTAATGCATTCTTTGCAATAAGGTAAAAATGTTTAGGCATCAAATTTGGTCTCTCATCCCTCTTATACTTACCTAAGCTCTCATTCGATCCAGTGATTTACACGTCTGCACTGGCTTTGGTGCGGCACCAGGAGCCATTAGCTCCCACTGCTGTTATTTAAAGCTGGTGACGAGGGGGCAGGGGGTGGGGGCGAGTCCTGTTGTCTGTTTCAATGGATGCAGCAGTGGGGCTCGGGAACAAGCTTGCTTGGCTTTCCATGGGGCACTGGACAGGGAGGATTAGCAAGGAGCGGCAGCGGGGGACCCTGAAAAGAGGAGGTTTTTGGCTGCTCTGTGCAATTCCATTGCATAAAGCAGGTAAGTGTAGAAATGTTTTCTTTTTTCCTTTACCTTTACAAGCTGGCAGACAGGAGAGCCCTGTAGGGGAAACCTGTGCTCTCCATACTCACCAGGTACCTTGCCCTAGAACTACTCCTATTCCCTTCTTGCTCTGCCCTTGACTTTCTTCCACACTGTGCTCATGCCGGATGGTACAAAAAGTGCTACAATATTTAAGAAAAATGGCCATCCATATGTCAGATGTAATGAAAGATGCTGTCATAACAGGGAACAATTTAGACCCCTATGAGTTCTTTCCAGCCTGAAAAAGAGACACAGCCCCCTCTTCAGGTCCTCAGCATCGACTACCTACATGTTTATTCTCATATTGGGAATTTTTACATGTATCCAGGTTGTAGACTTTGAAAAAGAATGTGCAATATTGCACTATTATTAATATTTCTACAAAAAGTCTACGTCGTAGTCACTTCAGCTCCAAGCAAAAAAACCTGATACAAAATACATTTATTTTGTAAAATATAAAAGATTATGTTATGCCAATAGATACCAAACATGTCATACTTTAAAATTACTCACTGCTGTGCAACAGCGACAAACAACAAACATTTTGGTAGCCACGGGGGACTCTTTAATATATGGCGTTCGCTGCGATACCTCACATGTGTAGAATGATCGCTGTTTGCGTGCGTGTATACAGGACTGACCCATGCATTCGCCTTTGCACGCCAGCATGGGGGGACATGAGGGCACTATAAAAAAAAAATAGTATTATTAATTTATTTTATTTTGACACTGTTGCTTACATTTAATTTGTATCACTTATATTGCTGTTACAAGGAATGTAAGTAATGACATCCATTGTGACAGCAATAGGCATGTGACGGGTACTCTTTATAGAGGGTTTTGTATTAGCAATCAAGTGGCTAGTTAGCCACTCTGATTGCTATTACAAGAGAGCCGACGGCCAGCTCTAAAAAACATTATCAGGAAGATGCCTGCAGCTGTATAAACACTGGTTGTTAAATGGATAATTATACTTTGCAGAATTTGCCTTCAAGAAAATATCCTTTAGAACTACTGTAGTTCTCAAAGTATTCCACAAGATGTCACTCTCATACACATATTATTTATTTATTATTACTATTACTAATATTTTTATTACTGTTACACAGCCAACCAGGTGTTGTTCACTAGATTTGGTTAGAGTGAGTTGCACAAAAAGTTCCAACTATATGATTGAATTTATTACACTCTATTGTAAAAACCACAGAGATAACATTGTTGAATGCCCTTCACAAACATGGTGGAAAAAACAAAACAATAAAAGCCTTTTTCCCCGGTACCTATCCAGTTTTTCTACCTTTTACGTAGAGATGAAAAGTTACATTAGTAGCTGTTCCTCCTAGAGATGACATTGAAAGTTCACCCATTAACCACTTCCCATCCCAGCCATCCTCAAATGACGTCCGCAGGAGGCATTTCCCATCCTGGGTGGGCATCATATGACGTCTTCGACTTCCCAGCCTTCTAGGGGGCATGCGTGCGCCCGCCGCGTCGCTCGGGAGCCGATGTGCGTGCCCGGTGGCCACGATGTCCGCCGGGCACCCATGATTATACACACAGATCCACGGTCCTGCTCTGATATCGGGCAAACACTCAGATCCACATCCTGTCAGGTGAGAGGAGACTGATGGTGTGTTCCCAGTACAGAGGAACACCGATCGGTCTCCTCCCCTTGTGAGTGCCCTCCCCCTACAGTTAGAATTGCTACCTCTGTAACACATTTAACCCCTTAATCGCCCCCTAGTGTTAATCCGTTCCCTGACAGTGACATTTATATAGTAAGCAGTGCATTTTTATAGCACTGATCGCTGTAAAAATGTGAATAGTCCCAAATAGTGTCAAAAGTGTCCGATCGGTCCGCCGCAATGTCACAGTCACAATAAAAATCACAGATTGCCGCCATTACTAGTAAAATCTATCTCCTATTATGTAGACGCTATAACTTTTGTGCAAACCAAACAATATACGCGTATTGTGATTTTTTTTACCAAAAATACGTAGATGAATATATATTGGCCTAAACTGAGGAAAAGTTTTGTTTTAAAAAACAAATTGGGGTATTTATTATAGCAAAAAGTAAAAAATATTGTGTTTTTCTTTTTCAAACTTGTCACTCTTCTTTTGTTTATAGTGCAATAAGTAAAAAACACAGAGGTTAATCGAATACCACCAAAAGAAAGCTCTATTTGTGGGAAAAAATTTGGGTACTGAACAATCGTCATTTAAAATTTGCTGAAATCTGAAAATTGGCCTGGGCAGGAAGGGGGTGAAAATGCCCGGTATTGAAGTGGTTAAGCAGCAGTACAGGATTACAACAACATGCCAGTCAGTGAGAGATGCTGAAGGACAGGCCAAGCTGCCACTGGTCTTACATTAGGTCTCATGCACACTGGATGTTTTTGCAGCTCCTTCTAGGGGCTTCAGGCATTTTTTCTTCCTGCTTCTGAACTACCCTGTATGTTAGCCTGAATGTCCATGCACACATAAGCCTTTTAGTGGCACTGGCTTTTACAGGCAGGGAAAAAAAACACTGCCAGTGCGTCCAGGAGCAGAAGAGTTTTGGTAGAAAAAATGCTTGATGCTGCTATAAGCATCTAAACGCACCTAAACGCTAGGCATGTTTAGCGCTTGATTGTTAATTCATTTCAATGGCCAACAACAATTTTAATTGTTATTAGTCCTGCTGACCCCTGTCCTCTACACAGCTGCCCCCTGTCCTCTTGCATTGACCCCTCTTATTTGCCATATCCTCTGCCCTGCTGATCACTGTTCTCTGCCCATGTGACCCCTGTCCTCTGCCCTGCTGACGCCAGTACACTGCCTTGCTGACCCCTGTCTTTAGCCCTGATAACTCCTGTCCTCTACATCAGGCTTTCCCCTCTCATTTGCTCTGCTGATCCCTGCCCCCCACCCAGTTGATCCCTATTCTCTGCCCCACTGACCCCTACTGACTTTAATACACTCTTGATCTGACTATAGTACACTCCTGATCTCTCATACCCTGTCCTGCTTGACCTCTTGTACACTGCCCTGCTGACCCACTGTGCACTACCTTGCTGACCCTGTGTTCTCTGCCCTGCTAACCCCTGTACAGTGCCCTCATGCCCACTGTACACTGCCTTACAAACTATTAGTCTCTGTCCAATGTCCTACAAACTGCGGACCCTATCCTCTGCCCTGCTAATCCCTTGTACACTGCCTCCTATACACTGTCCTGCTAACCTCACTTCCTATGGCCCCCTGAAATTTTTTACTCCATCCCCACATCAGAGCAGCTAGATCTGGTCCTGGTACCCATTATTCATATCCATTCCTTCAGTAGCAGGGGGCGGGTTTCTGATTTCCAGTGTTGCAAAATAAGTTTGTGAGTTTGGAATAGCACTCTGGAAATTGCCACCTTGTTGTGTGTCTGTGAAGTCGCTTTGTCTAGTATAACTAGTAGACATTGTTTGGGACCCAAGTTGATGTCAGCATGGAATGCACCATTAAGGCATTAAAAAGCATACAAATGTGGCGCTTACTGTTAATAAGTTCCACCATTGTTCGTCTGAGGGTGTCATTGCCACCCCAGGCCAAGGGTGGCAGCAGCAAGGTCAAGGTGCATTGGGAATTCCCCTCGGCAGTGAATCAGTGGGAGTGGTTGCTCGCTGTGAATGCCGGGGAGGAGACAGATGCCATTAGGTCGGGGTCGTCGTGGTCTGTCTGTCATCCCACTCTCCTCGTGGCCCACCGGGCCTGAGGTGGGTGTCCTGAATCCTGGTTCCGGGACCACGTTGGCCCGGGGCTGTGACTTCGTTGGTAAGCCCAGTAGTCTGGCTGGGGCCTACCTTGCGAGGGTGATCCTGTGCTGTCCGTCCTGCGGGAGGAAGCCACTTGGTGAAGGAAGCTAGGGGAGGACCTATTCTGAAGAGGGCCATGCAAGAGGCTGGTACCTTGGGAGAAGGCCTGGAAACTTCATTGAACGATGCACCGTACACTGAGAGGCTTGACAGTGTCGCCTGTTGGGTCTAAAAGTTCTACTAAAGCTAAGCAGGAGAGATCTGGGTGCTGAATCCTGTGGCAGAGGGTTCCGGACCAAAGTGTCTCCTCAAAAAGGAAGGTCTGTGGCAGAGACTGGACTTTACTTCGTGCTTATCCGGGTGAGCAATACCCACACTGGCTAGATTGGCGACAAGAACTGTTTGCTGGAAGCAGGAGTGTTTCCCTATCTGTGATTATGCACCTGAACCTACCTACCCTTTCCACCTTCTTTTCTATTGATGTTCTGCAAAATAAACCCAAGAAAAAGAAGTGCATTGTGTGAACATTGAAATTCTTCAGACTCTCCTTTCACCCTGGACAGCGAGAATATAGAGGTATCATGTCACCCAAAAATAACCAGCAGCTCCTCCGGGGGTAGTGCTAAATATGTAAAAAGTGATGATTAGTGCAAATCATGTCCAATCACAGAAGATTCAGAAAAAAAAATTCATAAAATAAAGTGCGTGTGCATAAAACAATGGAATCCAGTTCATCCCAGTATTTCCACCATCCGCTGTGCGCCATTGGTTTGTCCCAGATTCTTACCCCATACAAAGACCCCTACAGGTTAAGTCAAGCCTCTAAGTAAATTAAGTACTGATTCCACACTAATTGATTTATATCCAGAGGTACCCAAGACTAGACAACCTCGACTTAGGGATTTGTTTTCAAGCTCATTAAGTATAGATTACATGCAATTATTCATATGTTGCACAGAATCGCTGGCAGAAGAGAAGGATATCTGAATGATGCCTCTAGCTGCAGGCATCATTCAGATATCCCCCCACAAGACCCAGGACGTCATATGACTAGTAAAGAGCAGAATACGCCATATTCGATTTCGCGATATTTTGCGAATATATAGAAGAATATTCGCGAATATTTGTTAATATCGAATATTCGTGATATTTTATCAAAAAAAAAAAAAATTGCGAAATTTCGCTAGTGCGAATGCGAAATTGATTGCGAAATTTTCGTCAACACGCGAAAACGGAGATCATTTCCTGGATTACTAAACTAATAGGCACTAAACACTAACTCTACTTACACAAACTTATATGACTAAACTAAAGCTAATTTTTTATTTTTTTTATACACAAAACACAGAAGGGCAGAGAACGCATTCGCGAATATTCGTAATACGAATATTCGCATTGCGAATATTCGGCAACATAAAAGGATCGCCTCAGCTACTCGGCCCAGGGTCTCTAATCATACCAGCAATGCTTTTAGACGTCGATGGAGATCACTAGGATGTGATCTGTTTTAAAAATAAATTTGAAAAAATACGAATATTCGCGATAGCGAATATTCACCGCGATATTCGATTTATTCGCGAATACTCGAAAATGCAATATTCGTAACGAATATTCGCAATGCGAATATTCGTGAGCAACACTACATATGACGTCCACCCGGAATGGGAGGTCCCCTCTGTGGACGTCATATGACAATGGGTCGGTATTGAAGTGGTTAAAATAATGATTAGATAAACCCACAAGTGTTTTTTTTAACACTACTATGCCTTTATGCTGGTTTTTGAAATTTACAAATGCAGCAATTTAGAAATTGCATGAAAGGTTTAGCACTGGGAAACACTTTTTGATAGATAAAAAATGCATTTTATTTACAACTATATGAATCAGACCAACATGAGGGAGAAATGAGGAGGAAAGAGGGACAGAGGGACTTTGTTCCAAATCAGAGACAGTCCCTCGAAATCAGAGACAGTTGGGAACTATGATTAAGTGTATACGTGACTACGGTCCTGTAGATATTCAGCTTTGGGCATTGCCTGAGGACAATACAAAATAACTTTACTTGAAAAATCTCCTTTTTATTGTTACGAGTTCTGCCTATCTGTAGCCATCACTTTCGACAACTTCCTGGATTCCCTGCATGCTGTGTAGCATTTCCTCTGCTGTTTATGTTTGATTTTTAAGGACTACATATCCTATAGTACCTTGCAGCCTGCAAGCTGTGATTCCTATACTGACTCAACCTCCTCTCAGCACCTCTGTAATTAAGAAGACTGGCTTTATGAAATGTGTGTAACGCCCCCTTACTTTCTGTAGGGGCGTTACACTAAAGTTAGTGTGGAATGGGAGAGTTACATGGCTCCCATTTGCAATTTGTCAAATTTGGGCTGCTGCCCTTTCCAGAACTATCCTGTGGGCCGGTCTGCGCTCCAGGGGTGTGTGGCGCTAGATGGGTTCTGGCGGACTAGTTTTCCTCAGCAGCAAATCAGAGGGGTTAGTTCCCCCACCAGGTCATGCTGAGGGAGGCTATATCTGGGGCAGCCGCCTTGGCCTGAGGGCCTTTTTTGTTTCCTGCGGAGTCCGAGTTCCAGGTGCGGCATCCACCTTCAGGGTGCGCGCATCAATGGACTCCACAGCCGTGGCCTACCTGTCCGAAGTTGCGCACCATGCGGAGCTTCACTCTAACACGGAGAGGGACCCTAGAAGCTGCTGGGTCCCAAACCTTTCCTAAAAGGATCCCAGGCTGGAAGCTGTGCGGTGGGGGATCGGCTTGAGGAGAACCCGGATGCAAGTGATCCCATAAGGCTTGAACGAACCATCGGGGATCCAGTGACTCTAACTGAATTTATTGGAAGGACTAGCTCACTTCAATTTCATGCTCATTCAAGTACTAGGCCTGTGGCAGAGGCCCGAGCCAGGCCTGTGGCAGAGGCCTGGTCCTCCCAGCATTTGCAAGTGACGTTCTGGCTGCCAGGCCTTTGCCAGAGACCTGTCCGGGGGCACTTTACCCATTCCAATTGGAGTGGCGACGAACTGAGTTAATTACTACTGAGAGTAAGATTTCTCTCTCACCTTTCGATATCCAAGGCCTGATACTCAAGCTATCTCTCTCTCTGCTCATCAACCTTTTCCTGTCCTGTACTATGTTGATGAAGGCCATGTTGGGCCTTGGAATAAAGCATTGAAGTAAACCCAACTAAAGACTGGACATTCGCTCTCTTCTCCTCAACTCACAAGTATCACCCCTAGACACCTGCCAGGTAACACAACACGCAGTGCCTACTCACCGGACATAATGAATTCATGCCACATAATGAGGTAAATGTGTTGGGATCTTCACAAAGTAGGTTTACAAACTTCAAGGTCATTCAGATTAATAGGAGTATGCTGGAAATATATGTAATGTGGAATTTAATATATATTTTTTAATTAAACCAAAGATACGCTTTAGTGTTATTTTCATTGAATTGTAGCACTCACATGTGAGGTAGGCTACAAATTGCATTTTTTCACCTAATTATCATTGCTTATACACCCTCAATTTGTGGTCATGAAAGCCGCATAACAAGATCTCACTGGCTTTCTAAAACTGCAAACACAAGCAGGCTTTGCTTGTTATCACCATGTTTCTTTTCTTTGAAAATGAAAACACAAAAGGACGCTTTGTGTCTAAAAATATTCTTTTTTTCCCTCTGACAACAAACATTTGCCTGGCTGGAAGTGGTGTGTGAGTAATATGAGGTGATGTGTGTGTCCCAACCAGGAGAGAAAACACATGGTTCTGGAAAACAAACATTGAATTTAGACAAAGAGCCCGTCCATAGCATCTCTGTCATTAAGTATTCTTCTAATGTATACTGACATTCCATCAGCAGCCAAATGACCTTTATTAACTTAGAGGGAGACAAACTTGAAAAATGTATCATACATTAAAAAAGCACATGAAAGAAGCACATTCCACAATTCAAGAAATAGAAACAAAAAATGAAAGCTGGATACCGATCTAACTGTTATTACTGTATGCAGGGCCGATCCTAGGCAGGGTGCATGGGGTGCTCCGCACCCAGGCGCCTCAGAGGTGGGGGTACCGAAGCTCCAATGTGCTCCCCTCCCTCCTCCTTGTCTGTGTCCAGAGGCGGAGCGCATGTAGTGGGTGCTGCGGTTCCTCATCCCGCTTGCTCTCTCCGCCGGCAAATGACAAGAGCACATACCTTCTGCTGTCCCCAGAATCCGGGCTGGGTACCACAGCGGAGTCTAGTACCGGAACACGTTCCAGGACTAGGCTCCACTAATTATTTCTGTCCGGTGTGCATGTAGCAGTCTCCTGTCTGCCCTGCCCCCTCTGCGTGTGTCGGCTCTTCTCCCATAGGCGGTATGATGAGAGGCTTCTGGGTTGGCCGGAGCTGCTGCCAATCATCCCGTGCACTTCCAGAAATCCCCCTCGAGTGCCACCCTCTAAGTAACCAAAGATGCCACGTATGCCCCCTGTAATGTGCTTTTGCTCCCACCCGAGCTACAGGGATCTATTGGACAAGTAGTGATCTATGGGGATACCTGATGTGGGGGGCTCTGATGGGGACTCCTGATGTGGGGGGGGCTCTGATGGGGATACCTGCTGTGGGGGGGCTCTGATGGGGGACACCTGCTGTGGGGGGCTCTGATGGGGGACACCTGCTGGGGGGGTTTTGATGGGGGACACCTTCTGGGGGGCCCTGATGAGGGACACCTGCTGTGGGGGGCTCTGATGTGGGACACTAATGAAGACTTCTTAGGGAAGCATCTCTGATTTTGAGTCGTAGCCATAAAAACATTTGTAAAGGGGAGGAGTTAGTAGGATGACCACGCCCATGTGGGGGCGCCAGGAATATTTCTGCACCCAGGCGTATTTCTGTGACCCTAGGATCGGCCCTGACTGTATGCTCAACACTCCAGAACAAAGAGCACCTATCACATCACCTATCCACCCATCAGCAGTGTACCTGTCAATCATCAGTGAACCTGTCACCCATCAGCAGTGTACCTGTCACTCATCAGTGAACCTGTCACCCATCAGCAGTGCACTTGTCGCCCATCAATACCTATCAGCAGTGTACCTATCGCCCATCAATGCCTATCGTCAATGTACCTGTTGCCCATCAGTGTCCATCAGCAGTGTACCTATCACACATCTCTCATCAGTGCCTCCATCAGCAGTGTACCTGTTACCCATCAGTGCCCCTGTTGCCCATCAGCAGTGTACCTGTTCAGGGCCAGTGCAAGGATTTTTGCCAACTAAGGCAATGGTGCATTTTGACGACACCCCCCCCCCCCCTCGATGCGCACACACGCACAGGGCACAACACATCAGGGTACATAGCACATCAGGGCACAGCATTTATATTGGTGATTTAATAAAAGAAAAATGTTATGAAATGATGTATGCATTTTACAAAGTTATTTATGCACCACCATGTAAACCAAATGTTATCATGTTTATTAATATAAGTATACTTAAATATGTACATAATTAAACAAATTGTAGATTTAAATAATTTTCCTAATTTCAGCTATTTATAGAGAACCACTTCCATGAAAATTGTGATAAAGGAAATAAATGTGGGGAGAAAGAGGTACGTTTGTTTTCTTTTTTCTTTTACAAAAGTAAAATTTTAAGTCAAAATGTTTGTTTTTAGTTTTGGATAAAGAAGAAAAGGGTGACACCCCTTGTCAGGTTATTTTTTTGCTGTTTGTTTGTGTACCATTGTGGAAATGTTCCTTAATTTCTTGTCCAGAAATGCAAAAGAAAATTAGTAGAAATCTCCCGACTTAATAAGAATACTCCTCTTGGACAGACTCAGTCATACCGAAACAAGCATCCCCATTGAAAGATTTCCTTTTGTCTCTTATGTTTGGGACAACTCTAACATTTTGTTTTTTTCCTAATTTTCTGTTTCAACTATAATGGTCAACATTAGAAAAAGAAGGGTGAATCTCTCCAAAATGGAATTAAGGCCCCGTACACACGACCGAGCTTCTCGGCAGAATCCAGCGAGGAGCTCGCTGGGAGACATATTCTGGCGAGAAACTCGATCGTGTGTACACTTCCGACGAGCGTCGTGTCGGGAAGCGTGTCGAGCCAAAAAAGAGAGCACGCTCTCTTTTTCCTCGTTGTTCAATGAGGACTTTGGCTCGACGAGCTTTTCCGACCGCTCATCGGGAACCTCGTCGGGCGGAACGATGGGTTTAGCCCGACGAGGTTCTCGTACGTGTGTACGCGGCCTAAGACAGCAATTTGTTTTCTGCTGGAAACGTAAAAATGGTTTTGCCTAGCCCTAGAGATAAGCTTTAAAAAATTTTTTTGCAAAAAGAAGTTCCACAAAAGAATCCAAGTCCAAGTGTTGGTAGTCCTAATTACCATATTTTCCGGTGTATAAGACAACTGGGCGTATAAGACGACCCCCTAATTTTCCAGCTAAAATGTTGGTTTTGGGATATACTCACCGTATAAGACGACCCCTTCCTACTAGTCTGTCTGGAAGCTGAGGGGTAGCCAGAACAACTACTGACAGGAACAACCGCTGACAGAAACAAGCTTTTTACAGCTTTTTTCAAATCTCACTGTGCCATTACATTACATTACATGCCTCACTGTACCATTGCCTGCCTCACTGTGCCATTATACATGACTCACTGTGCTATTATACATGCTTCACTGTGCCATTGCCTGCGTCACTGTGCCAATATACATGCCTCACTGTGCCATTATACATGCCTCACTGTGCCATTATACAAGCCTCACTGTGCCATTATACAAGCCTCACTGTGCCATTATACAAACCTCACTGTACAATTGCCGACCTCACTGTGCCGTTTGCAAAGTATGTCAGACTGCGTCCATTATTTAAAAACCGCACCTCCTCCTCAGGCTGTTCCGTGATAGGCCGCGTACACACGATCAGACCGGTTCGATGAAACTGGCCTGAAGACCAGTTTCATCGGACCAAATTGATCGTGTGTACGGCCCATCGGACAGTTGTCCATCGGACCAAAGTTTTAAAACTTGCTTTAAAATCTGTCCGATGGACACCTGTCCGTCTGACCAAAACGATGGTTAGTACACAAAAGCATCGGACCAAAAACCTGCGCATGCTCAGAATAAAGTCGACGCATGCTATAAGCATTGAACTTTGTTTTTTCAGCACGTGTTCTACGTCACCGCGTTCTGGGCCGATGGGATTTTGGACTGATGGTGTGTACGCACATCAGACCATTAGACCACTTCATCGGTGGTCCGATGAAAGCGGTCCGTCGGACCAGTCTCATCGGTTTGGTCTGATCGTGTGTACGTGGCCTCAGGCGGAACACTAATTCAGTGTTCCGCCTATCACGTATGTCCTCTCGTCCAAGGCCGAGGATGAGAAGGCATCCACAATAGGCGGAACACTAAACAGAGGCTCTGCTGGGAAAATTTGTGTTCCGCCTATCACCGAACAGCCTGAGGAGGAGGCGCGGCTGTTGAATAATGGATGCCGGCCGTCTGACAAACAGGTATCGGTGTATAAGACGACCCCCGAGTTTTTAGGCATTTTTTACATGCAAAAGCTTAGCCGCGTACACACAATCGAATTTGTCCGCTCAAACTGGTCCGACGGACCAGTTCAGCGGACAAATCCGATCGTGTGTACGGGCTAGCAGACATGTCTGACCGGCGGCCAAATTTTAAAACATGCTTTAAAATTTGTCCGCCGGCGACATGTCCGTCGGATATATCCGCTGGTCAGTACACTCACCAGCGGACATATCTGCCCGCGTAAGCGTCGTATGGATGCGACGCATGTGTGGAAGTTGTTTACTTCCTGGTGCGGTGACGTGGCGGTGTCAATGTCACCGCCACGTCACCGCGCTGTCTGCCGGCGGGGATTTTGATCCAATGGTGTGTACACGCCATCAGACCAAAATAGCCCGGCGGACATATCCGATGAAAACGGTCCGAGGACCGTTTCCATCGGATATGTCCCTCCGTGTGTACGCGGCCTAATACACCGGAAAATACGGTATATGGATATTCTGAGTGAAGGTAAAGCACCTGTCAGACTCTCAAATACCGTAAGACAGGTTATAGTTTATTGTAAAACTGAACTCTAACCTGTTTTAAGAAAATTGAGTGTCTGGCAGGTGCTTTACCTTCACTCAGAATATCTATATAATTAAGACTACCAACACTTGGACCTGGGCGCTTTTGTGAAACATCCCAGGAGTAATTCCTAGCAGCCAAGGTCCACAGGTCTGTAATTTTCTAGCTCATCCCTCGGTATTGTCCCTCTTGGCAAGCACCTGATCATCTTTGTTGCTTTTTTTTATTTTTATGTAGTGGTTAAAACTTTTATAAAGTGGTTTGCATTCTGCAATATATTATATGGCTATTTGATCTGGTATTATGTGGACTGTAAAAAAACTTTCAGACTTTTAGACAGGACCTTAATTGTATCATACTGGGCTCAATTCACAAAGAGAAACGTAATTGGTTTTCTTCAGTTGTTAAATTAGCACTCCTTATTTAATGCTAGCAAACATGGTATTCACGAAGGGCTATAATCGTTATTCAACACAGTCGTTATGGTTTTCAACTGACTCTTTATCCAATCGTTATGCAAACTACTCAAGAGTTATTTTAACGTCCCAAATCGTAATAATAACGTCTAAGATCGTTAAATAATGCTGGAGAGATGCATTCTGGGAGCAGAAGGGGAGGAGAACAGCTGCATGTGGAAAAGAGCAGATACAGAGAGAGAGAGAGAGAGAGAGAGAGAGAGAGAGACACAAGCAATACACACGTGGAGATTGAGCATGTGATGTGCAAAACTTCTAGTGTGTGCTTTTCTAAAGCCATGTGTATTTCCTCATACAGAGAATAAATCATGGGAGATGATAATCGGAATTTAGCTATCACCTGGGTTTCAGAAAAGTCATCCAAAATAGTATGTGAACGGAATACACGTTTTTAAATCTGAACAACATTCTAACGTGTTCTTCTTCGCCTCTGGATAATTTTAAGTTCAAATAGAGCATGGTTCCATCTTGCCCAACACTACTAAAAAATTCACTACACTACAAAAATCGCCAAAAGCTTCCTCTAACAACAAAATATCGCCTGGGAAATGTCATAACGACACCCTGAGGGAGGTGTTAAATTAACGATCGATAGCTGTCCAAAAAATCTTTGTGAATTGCACTTCTGTACATATTTAACGATTTGACTCTTTAACCTCCCTGGCGGTATGATTCTTTCAGATTTTAGGTGCTAAAAGCGGTACCATTATTTGCAAGAGAATTTGGCGTTTTATACTGTAGGCTTGTAATTCTTAGGAATAACTCACTGAAATCTATCCAAACAAGAGTCTAATAGGCATCCTGGGTATGATTTTTTTTTTTTTTCTTATTAAAAATTATAATATAATAAATAATTATAAAAAATTATAACAAATAATAATATAATTATAGTAAAAATTATTCAATAATGTAATCAAATCAAAATCACTGAAATTTGCTCAGTTGCAGAATTTTTGCAGTCATTATTTTTTTTTTTTTATGACGAATTTCCCCATAAATCGCTATCGCTAAATTCTGCAAGTGATTCTGATTTATTATCGCTGTTTTTTAGCTGCTCTAAAACAATTTTTGCCATAAAGGGACACTTTTGGTTGCTATGGGCAATCTACAGTTTGCAGGGAGAAAGAACAGTTTTTATTATATAAAATGACATGTAGTGTACAGGGCAGACCACTAGGGACATGGGGGGTGTGTATTTTTTACATACAGTACTGTAATCTATAAGATTACAGTGTACTGTATGTATAGTGTTTGTTTACATTTTTAAATTTGGCGCCGTTCCCCCCCCTACGTCGCGACGCTCGCAGGGAAGGGAATCGGCGGAACACACAGCATCAGGCGGACATCCGCCCGCCGTGTACTGCGGGGATTCATCGCTGGATCGCAGAGAAAAGGTAAGTAAACCTTTTTCTGCATCCAGCGAGGTAAGCGCGTGTGTGGCACGGGGTTACCGATCTTAGCTTTAAAATCTCACCCCGTGCCACACACGGGAAGACCGCCAGGGAGGTTAAAATAACGATTAGTCTTTAAAATAACGATCGAATCGTTAAATAAGGATCCACACCTTAAAATATCGGTTCTGTGTAGTGAAACGTTATTTGATGATTTTTCAAAGCGTTAAATCGTTTAGTGAATTGAACTAGCTTCAATAACATGCAAAATCGTTAAAATAACACCCGCAATCTGAAAATAAAGCTTTGTGAACTGACCCCAGTATATGTTATACTGTTTCTACCCATCATTGTCACTTTGATACAATAGCGTATATGTTATTCAATAGAAACAGCTACGCAGCAGCTGGGATTTATCCGGGAACTATAGTAGACCACAATAAAACTTTTTTTTTTTTTTAAACACCCCAAACCTTGTTCATGTTTCATGGGCCAAAGCATTTCCTGATCACTTCTTTAAAGATATTTTGAGTATAGGTATATACATTTTTTGGAGGCTCTGGCTAGTTATGTAGATTCCCCTTCACTCTCTATCCCAGGAACAGGGTGTAAGTGGACATCTCTAGAAAGTGAAGGGATTTCCCCTTTTAGCCAGCTGTCTTTGAAACAGGTGTCCCTATTAAAAAGTTTGATATTTCTAAAATAATGGATTTTTCATCACTTTCTGTCACATTGATAGTAGTAGGTAAAATAGAGTAAAGCCTTGTACACATGACCGGTTTTCCCGTCGGGAAAACTGCCATGAGAGCTTTTGGCTGGGAAAACCAGCCGTGTGTATGCTCCATCGCAGTTTTCCCAACAGGAAAACTGCCGGGAAAAAAAGAACCAGCTCTCTTTTTTCCCACCGGGATTCCCCGTGGTTTTTAACCCGGCAGTTTTCCTCTGGGAAACACTGCGATGGAGCATACACATGGGCAGGATTCCCGACCAAAGCTCTCATGGTGGTTTAACTGTCTTGTGTAGGAGGAAAAAGTTAGAGAGCAGGTTCTCGGTTTTCCCCTCGGGTTTCCCGGCGGTAAAAAGTTTGCCGGGAAACCCATTAGTGTGTACGAGTGAATCTACTCAACATGGATACAGGCAGCAGTAAAAAATGTCCTACTTTATCCAAACTAAAAAAATGGCTACACACACACACACTCAGAATATAATTTTGTACGGCATCAAGTAGAAATTATGGGTGTCTATGATCTGCTTATACAAATGTATATATTCTGTCTTCTACCTACAAAAACAGCTTTATGGGACTCTTGTGCTGATAATCCCAGTTTAAGGATCAATGTTTCTCTTTCCAAGCCACTTTGGAAAGGTCTGTGAATGATAAATCTATGTGAATGTATAGTTGATACTGTCTTTGGTTGTTAGTTTCTATCCACGGTACATTTTTCTACATTCATATGTTTATACTACTAATTGCGAACAAATGCATTTTTCTATTTTTAAATTTTATTTTGTAAACTACAGAATTGGCAAAATTGTAGAATTTTATTAAAGCACAATGACATACAAAATTGCATGAGTATTATCAATGCGTATACTTACAATAAATATAAACAGTATATTTGCTAGCATAGGAATAAATGTCAACTCAATAAAGTAGGAGTAGATTTCTGTAACTTTCCCTTAATCAAATTTCCTTTTTAAAAATCAATTCCTTCGCAAAAACAGGCATTTTTCCAAACAAAATCCACATTACAAATAATACTGAAAGACTGGAATAAAAGGCAAGATCTAAAATGCTGTCTTAGAAAAAAGGATTGGTCAACAGAATCTTCGAATGATTAAAAAAATTGAAGTTGATCTGCTTTTTAAAAAGCTTGGACTACTAGATAAAACAAAGGATATAGCTGACATTCACAACTCTGCATAAGTGATTGCACCCTGCAAAGATTAAATATTGTGTAATAAATGTATATTTGTGTAACATTTTGTAGTGACATCACACAGTTAACAATGGCTATTTAGGCTTTTAAAAATACGAAAGAAACTTGGACAGCTGCACTCCAAAAATGTTCCTTTAATTAAAATCGATCACAAAATGAACACGCCAAAGAAAAAATTGGGACAAAAGCTAACGTTTCGCACTGTAGGTTCAGTGCTTAGTCATATTTATGACTAAGCACTGAAGCTACAGTGCAAAACGTTAGCTTTTGTCCCAATTTTTGCTGTGGCGTGTTCATTTTGTGATCGATTTAAATTCGAAATTTTTGGAGTGCGGCTGTCCAAGTTTCTTTCGTATTTTTGCATTGCTACTGCATTGCCAGCACCCATGGTTTGGTCTCGGTGAGGAGGCTCTTTGATCACTACTGAGCGGTTACTCTCTTCTTCTATTTAGGCTTTTAGTTATCACTCAGATGTTGAGTTTGTCCTCACACAACAGTTAGATTGTCTTAGAGAACGAATTACAGTTCTAAATGACTTCCTCTTCTCTTTAGCAGGCTGTTCGATTTCACCTAACAGTTCAGAAGGCTGCATATGCTGTTCAATTTGGATCTCTAAATGCTTCTGAATGGCTAAGCCTAGGACTTCAGGGTCTACTGCAGCTCCATAGACTTCCCATGTCATTCCTTCATCATCCCACCGTACCTCCCGTACAGGGGTCTGTGGACATTGCAGGTTAAACCCTAGTCCAACCTCAGGATGTAAGTGGGAATGTCCAGTGGTTTGAAGGCAAGGAATGGTTGACACTGATTTATTTTCCATAATAATAATAGTTTGTACTTCAGCATCTTTGCAACTAAGTGGGAGTCTTTGCTCTGGTGATAAATAATTCATAGACGTCATTGTCCAGTTATCTTTCATCTTTGCACCCAAATTAAATTCCAGGCCATCTTGTGAATTGTCTATGGTTTTAAGGAGAAATTCATTGTTCCCCTTTACTGAACTATTTAGATGCAGCTCTTCAATTGAGACAAGAGCTTGCGGAAATGTAAGTTGTCCACATCTTATTAGCTTTTTAGCATCAAGTCCAGATTCACTGACAGATGACACTAGTTTTGGAAAGGCAAACTTATCAGAAAGTGTCAAATGGGAACACAATTGGGACTGAGTATTCAGTGAGCTTGGATCACCAACTGAATGTCCTAGTCCAGTTGAAAGTTGAACAGATGGTATGGGCATAGAGTGGCAATATGCAGCAACAGTGTCATCTGCTTTTATCATAGGTTTGTGGCTCCTGCAGCAATGCACTGAACAACTGTTGTGAAAAATCATAGCTTGGGGATGGAGTTTAGTTTCAGATATATTATCACAAGACTTTACCCCAGGTATATTGTAGTGTGACTGACTGTATACATGTCCATTGTTTGGAAAACCATTCCCAGAGTTCCTTGGTCCTAAAATGCCATGTTGATATGTCCCTGGCACTGCATAAACTGTTATATTGTGCTGAATGGAACTGCTGTCCAAATGGCACAGTGGAATGTTGTGATCTCTATCAGGAGACGTGGCATCAGTTAGGTTGTTCTGAAAATGTAATAAAGAGTGAACTATTCCAGAGTCTTGTGTTACGTTACTGAGATTACAAGTCCTTTCGCTGCCAGAACCAGAGATACTGCCAGATGAGGATAGATTTGAATATGTGGCACTGATTTCATTGTGCACTTTGACAGAATGAGGCACTGAACTTCTCCGGCCACAGCAGTAATCTGAATAGCTCTTTTGGACAATTGTGTTTGGGGTGTCCAGCTTTTCAAGGCTTTCAGCTTCATACATTGATATTTCTGAGCGCCCTAGAAGAGAAATATTTTCAGAAACGTTGTATCTGACAAAGCTGCGTGTGATCTCAGGCTCTGTGGCAGCTAGAGAGGAGTCTGCAGAAAGGTAGTGGTTCTTATGCTGCATCTTCTCCTCTGCTTTGTCTACAGAAAGGTGATTGCAGCTTGTTTTCATAAAACACTGATCAACTGCTGTGTCTTGGGTAGACAACAAGTTGGAGCTGTGTGAATGCTGAATGCTGTTCTCATTACACTTCGTCACACAACGAATGCTGTTAAGGCTTTTATGCATCTCTGGTTTTGTCTGTGAGCCTTCAAGGCTAATACAGGGCAACACTGAAGAACTTTTTGACAATGAATAACTGCCAGGAATAGTCTTCTCAATGTGCATTAAGTTCAATTCTTCCTGGCAGGAATGAGTGGAAAGGTTATGACTGTTATTTGTCATGATACATAGAGTTATTTTGGACCTGTATAAGAAAACAGACACATTTTTATTAACTGGAGCCTTAGCTGTTTAATTCATACACATATTTTTGATAAGAAGTAATACCTTTTATGGTAGCATCAGACACATCTATGAGGGATTTAAAGGGGTTGTAAAGGTAAACATTTTTTCCCTAAATAGCTTCCTTTACCTTAGTGCAGTCATCTTTCACTTACCTCATCCTTCCATTTTGCTTTTAAATGTCTTTATTTTATCTGAGAAATCCTCACTTCCTGTTCTTCTGTCTGAAACTACACACAGTAATGCAAGGCTTTCTCCCTGGTGTGGAGAAAGCCTCTTGAGGGGGGAGGGAGCGAGCAAGAGTGTCAGGACACTCTCTACTTTGCAGATAGAAAAATGTCCTGACTCTCCTGCTCGCCCCCTAAAGAGGCTTTCTCCACACCAGGGAGAAAGCCTTGCATTATGGTGGTGAGTTACAGACAGAAGAACAGGAAGTGAGGATATCTCAGAAGAAAAAAGGACATTTAAAAGCAAAATGGAAGGATGAGGTAAGTGAAGGAGGACTGCACTAAGGTAAAGGAAGCTATTTAGGGGGAAAACAATTACCTTTACAACCCCTTTAACCTATCAGCATCTACAGAGATAAAAAATATCAGCTTTGAGCGGGCAGAACCTTTGCACCTGTCAAAGAATTGCTCGGGGGTGTATTTATAATTGGAATAACAATTTGCCAAGTAAAAGTGCATGTGCATTCTGTGCAAATGGGACATATGTTATTTATCTATTTCCTGTGATAGTTGAATCTTTTTTAAAGGTTGAATGTCCAATGTTGATTGTTTTTCATTGATTTAAAATAGAAATACCACATTTGCCCATTAGATTGCGCTAAGTATCATAAGACTTTCCAAGATACTTATCATAATCTAGTGGCTAAATGTAATATTTTTAATTCTTTAAAAAAAAAATTCAACCAGATACAGGAAGCAGTCTAATAATAGTCATTCTTTGCCCTATTTGCAGAGAGCAAATGTGCGATCACGTTTACATACACCCCATAGTGTTACTGGCCATAAGCTCGCTCCTGCATCATGTTTGATACAAAAAACAATATTGTTCCCTTCTAATATGTATAAAGTGTATGCAAATCCAAAACTTTTTTTAAGTTTTAAATAGAAGAGTGGTAAAGCTTGCTCTGTGCCCCATTGGGGAGATTTCCCTTCACATCCTGTGAGACACAATAAGGGAAGATCTTTCCAAAGCGAGGGGATATATCCTTGTATACAGAGAATTTATCATCACTTTCTGTATTGAAAACAATGGCCACTAGGACAAATAGAGATGATAAATCTCCCCAGTAGGTATACACCCAGCAATACAAGTAGGGGGTTTCTAACCATTATACATTTTATCCAAAATAAAAATAAGAATTTGGCTTTACATATACTTAAAGTGGAGTTCCACACATTATTTTATGTTTGTCTGTGCTGCATGCCCTAATCTAATAGTGTTCGGAATGGACAATTTTTATTTATTTTGTTGCTTGTAAATACCTTTATTTTGTAGTCCTTCATTACTTCCTCCTCCTTATTAGCATAGGCTATTAAGTCACATGGCTATTTGCAAGGGTTTCTGGGATAGGCATCATGTTTCTCAGTAGTCCTTGCAAACCCGACTGAAACCTATTACATTGCTTGTGCAGCACTGAGCATGTGTGAAATATGCAAAGCTGAAATCCAGGAAGTCATACAGTCTGGCTTCATGATGCCCACACTTAAGATGGCCACGGTTTATTTCTAGATTATAAACTAAATTCTGTAACAACCTAACAAAACGGACCTTAGTTTACAGACTAACTATACTAGAATACATTAAGCTTGTGTATTAGGCCCCATACACACGATCGGATATATCCGATGAAAACGGTCCGCGGACCATTTCCATCGGATATGTCCGATCGGGAGTTTGATCCGATGGCGTGTACACACCATCGGATCAAATTCCCCGCCGCCGGACGGCGCGGTGACGTGGCGATGACGCGGCGGTGACGTTGACGCCGCCGCGTCACCACCACGTCACCGCACCAGGAAGTAAAACACTTCCGCGCATGCGCCGAATCCATTCGGCAGCGGCGCGGCGGTGGTGGGAGCCGACATGTCTGCTGGTAAGTGTACTAACCAGCAGACATGTCGGGCGGACAGATTCCCACCGGATGGATTTCAAAGCATGCTTTGAAATCTGTCGGGTGGAGAAATCTGTCCGCTAGCCCATACACACGAGCGGAGATGTCTGCTGAAACGGTCCATCGGACCGTTTTCAGCGGACATATCCCCTCGTGTGTACGCGGCCTTACAGGGGTATTTATATTTAAAAAGTGAAATTGTGGGTGGAACTCCCCTTTAAGGATAATGGAACAAACAAACTCAAAATTAAGACAATTGTGCATTTACGGTTTAATCCTAGTTTTGATCCTATAGTAGTTCTTAATAACAAGATTTATTGGAGGGTACTGAATAGTCTACTCTGTGACAATGTAATATAATATAATATAATTATAATATATTACATATGATATAAATATAATACAAAATGCAATATGAGAATGTTGTAAGCTGTTATATACCACTCAATGTAGCATTTATTTATACATGCATATGGTCATTAGTATAACAGTTAAAACTTGAAAAAGCTTTTCACAAAGCATCAGGAACAAAAGACACAACTCACAATTTGTAAAGATATGTTGGGAGACGGGAAGAAGGATTACATGAGGAGATATAGAATTAATGCATACTATTTTTGGATAAGCTTATGTTGGCTTGTAAGACTGATCCTAAGTCTGTTGCTCTCATTAATTTGTTCTATGAAAGCAACAACTTTGTTCCTCCTCCCCTGCATGTCTTGTAACTTTAGATCTGACCTATTTAATTTGATGCAACATAAACACAGAAAGTTAAATTACATAAGCTCTCTAATCTTATTAAATAATACAAAACATTTTGAACCATTGTTTTGCAGTGGGTGCGCTCATTCACTATATACTTAACAGATGCAAGGCGATAATTTACTAAAGCTATAGGGCAAAAGGCTACAGTAAAGTAACGGGACATGTGACGTGACAATATGGGTTACTTTAGGGGCAATGAAATGTACAATTATGACTTGTCCTGCAAGCTTGCAAGTATAATACATTCAGAAACAGACTCTGGACACAACAGCTCGGAAAATACATTTCAATTTTTTTTCACATATTTTTGCTGTTTGCAAAAGTTTGAAAATGGGCTCTAACTTTGCAGGAAAGATTTAGAGGCATCGTAAGAGCTTGGAATGAATTTGACATTAAAATCAACTTTCTTCCTCAGAGAAAAGCTCACCAGCATTCTTCTAGACATGCACAAGAATTTTTTTAAAACATGGACTCCATGGATTCAATATACCCACCCATCTATGCCTACTTCTAGTTATGCACAGTTATAGGCACTGAGGTCCCAGGATTCTGGATTCTGGGGTGTTCCTAACTTCCTTTCTGCTCTTCCAATTTTTCTTCTTTTTCTACACTTTTTCTCCTCCTATTCTCTTCAGCTCTCCTACTGTGAAGGCCCCTGCTTAAAGCGGAGGTTCACCCTAAAAAACAACTATGTACCATGCCATCCTGCATATTAGCGTCAGCTACAGTATGCCTTTATTTTATTTTTTTGCGCTGTACTTACAGTTTAAGCTATTCGTTTGTTTCAGGCTACCGCGGGGTAATAGGCGTTCCTATCAAGAGGGGAACATGATTGACGGCCGGCTATGGCGCGTCACGCGTTCCGAAAAATAGCCGGAGTAGACTCGGCCCTTCACGGTGCCTGCGCACAGACTAGGAGCTGACTGCGCAGGCGCCCGTGTAGAACTCGGCTCTTCACGGAGCCTGCGCAGTCAGCTCCTAGTCTGTGCGCAGGCGCCATGAAGAGCCGAGTTCTACTCTGGCTATTTTCGGAACGCGTGACGCGCCATAGCCGGCCGTCAATCATGTTCCCCTCTTGATAGGAACGCCTATTTCCTGCCCGGAGTCTGAAATGAAAAAAAAGGATTAAACTGTAAGTACAGCACAGAAAAAATAAATAAAGGCATACTGTAGCTCACGCTAGTATGCTGAATGTCAGTGGAGACAAAGATTTTTTTTTTTTTAGGGTGAACCCCCTCTTTAAATAGTTCTTTGTTTTCTGCATAACAGGCCCAACATTCTTTAAATCTATGAGCGCTCCTTACTATGTTACTGGCACTCAGAATATGCTTTTGTGTATATTGCCAAACTATTATTGTAATACAAACTATACTGTTTTATCTATTGTTCTGCTTCCAGTTACTTCTCTTTTAGTTGATGTTTGATGGACACTGTTTAGGAAATCACTGATATGGACTATTGTCTTTATTCAACCTTACCTACTATGATATGCAGATCTTAGGCCGCGTACACACGATCAGTCCAAACCAATGATGAAAACGGACTGAAGTTCATTTTCATCGGTTCACAAACTGATCGTCTGATGATCTGATGTGCATACACACCATCAGTTGACGATCGTGTCAGAACGCGGTGAAAAACACAACGACGTGCTAAAAACAACGAAGTTCAATGCTTCCAAGCATGCGTCGACTTGATTCTGAGCATGCGCGGGTTTTTGAACCGATGCTTTTGCGTACTAACCATCGGTTTTGACAGATGGTCAGGCGTCCATCAGTCCGAATTTAAAGCAAGTTTTAAAACTTTGGACTGAAGGACAAAAGACTGATGGGCCATACACATGATCGGTTTGGACCGATGAAACTGGACTTCAGTCCGACGGACCGTTTTCATCGGACATGTCTCCTGGGAAATTTTGGTCTGATGAGTGTACACACGATCAAACCAAAATCCCTGTGGACAGACAGTGCGGTGACGTGGCGGTGACGTTGACGCCGCCACGTCACCAAACCAGGAAGTAAAATACTTCCACGCATGCGTCGAATCCATTCGACGCATGCGGGAGATTTCGGTCCGCTGGTTAGGCGTACTAACCAGCGGACATATCCGACAGACAGCTTTCCAGCAGACAAGTTTTAAAGCATGCTTTAAAACTTTTGTCTGCTGGAAACCTGTCTGCTAGCCCGTACACACGATCGGATATGTCCGCTGAAACTGGTCTGCGGACCAGTTTCAGCAGATATGTTTGATCGTGTGTACGAGGCTTTACATATATATCTGCATAATATTACATAGTTATCTCGTTCAGCTGGTTGAAAAAAGACACTAGCCCATCCTGTTCAACCAACATAGAATACTCCCCCCCCCCACACAAAAAAAAATCCATATACATCCTACACCCACAGTTGATCCAGAGTTAGGCGGCGTACACACGACCAAGCTTTTTGGCAGAATCCAGCGAGAAGCTAGCTGGGAGACATATTCTGCCGAGGTTCTCGGTCGTGTGTACACTTCCGACGAGCATCCCGTCGGGAAGCTCGTCGAGCCAAAAAAGAGGGCACGCTCTCTTTTTCCTCGTTGTTTAATGAGGACTTTGGCTCGACGAGCTTTTCCGACCGCTCATCGGGAACCTCGTCGGGCGTAACGATGGGTTTAGCCCGACGAGGTTCTCGGTCGTGTGTACGCGGCCTAAGGCAAGAAATCCTCTAATAAAGCATGATCCAATTTGCTCCAGCAGGGGAAAAAAATCCTTCCCGATTCCCCAAGAGGCAATTGGATATTCCCTGGATCCATTTTACCTATAAATATTAGTATACAGTTGTATTATGTGCATTTAGGAAAGAATCCAGGCCTTTTTTTAAACAATCTACTGATCTGGCCAGAACCAGTTCTTGAGGAACTATATTAAGGTCATGCTCTGTATCCTTTCAAATTTTAGTAAAAATTAATTTCAGGCGCAGTTCAGTTTAAATGATCCCAATGGATGTTGGCTCAAACTTGTCTTGCATGCACACGGTCACACAAATGTTGTCGGAAATTCCAAACGTCAAGAACGCAGTAAGGTACAACACGTACGACTAGCCGAGAAAAATGTACTTCAATAGCCAGTGCGGCTCATCTGCTTGATTCCAAGCAAGCAGGGATTTTTGTGCGTTGGAATTGGCTACACACAATCGGAATTTCCGACAAGAACTTTTATTGTCGGAAAATTTAAGAACCAGCTCTCAAACATTTGTTTTCGGAAATTCCGCCAGCAAATGTCCGATGGAGCCTTCACACAGTCGGATATTTCGACCGTGTGTACGCGGGATTAAATAGGTGTGAGCATCAAATGTGCACTTCTGGTCCCATGATTGTGAGGTTACTGTACAATGCTGATTATAGGAAGACAAGCAAAAGCAAGCTACAGGTTGTATTACAGTTCAGAGTGACATAAACTACTGACTTTGCATACCAAAGGTTAGATTAAGTAGGCATTTGACTAGTTACTGCTGAAGTATCACTTTAAGAGGACCTATACCCAAATTGTAAACAGTAAAAGAAAGGCACCAATAAAAATGTTGTAAAATGCCAAAGTAAAATCAGATATTTACTGTTAAAAATGCAGGCTATTGAGTTTTTGTATTTAGTAATTATATCCTGGTGGCTATTTTCAGTAAGGGCAGAGTCTCAAAAAGGGGGCCTTATTTGCAGTAGGGGTGAAATTTTTTAAAGTATCTATAAAAACGACAACATTTTATTGGTGCATTTACTAGGAAGTAAACACACAGAAAATCATCTGTACTCTTACTTCTAGTATTTTTTGCTGCCCGTAAGATGATGCCCTGGGTGGTTTCATGCCTGTGTACCCATTACAATATCACTTTCCATCCTTGCTGCTTAACCAAATTGTAATAGGTGATCTGTCTCCCCCTCCTCCCTCAGGTTATGGGGCCTATATCACACTCTTAGTATTATTTTCTCCTTATGCCACGTACAGTACACACAATTGGATTTTCCGATTGAAAAAATCTGTCAGAATTTCTGATGGACTTAGATAGAGAGCAGGTTCTCTGTTTTTCAGGAAATCCGTTAGTCTGTATGGAATTCCGATGGGAAAAAAACACACATGCTCGGAAACAATTTGATGCATGCTCAGAAGCATTAAACTTATTTTTCTTGCCTCATTGTAGCGTTGTATGTCACTGTGTTCTTTACGCTCGAAAGTTCAGAGAATTTTTGTGTGACTGTGTATGCAAGCCAAGCTTGAGCGGAATTCCGTCGGAAAAACCATCCAACTTTTTTCCGAAGGAAATTCAGCTTGTGTCTACAGGGCATAAGGTTCATCCCTTTGGAGCTCTACCCATAAGGATTCCACTTCCTTCCTAGCTCCCTTAGTCGCAACCTTCTAGTGCCGGGACCCCTTGATAACATTTCCTCCAGGAGCAGTGATTTTAATAATGTTTAAATAAAAAAAAAAAAAAAATTCCTTTAAATGTTGTACCTGCAGTGCTGGGTGTCTATAGTTTGCCTGTGAAAACGTCTTTAAGAACCCGGGTCTTGCCTGAGGGAAGATGTATCAATGGAAAAAAGTTTTAAAGTTTCCATTGATACATGTTCCCTCGGGCAAGACCTGGGTTCTCAAAGACGTTTTCACAGGCAAACTATAGACACCCAGCAGGTACAATATTTAAAGGAATCTTTCATTTTTTTTTTATTTAAACATTATTAAAATCACTGCTCCAGGAGCAGTGATTTTAATGATGCTTAAATTAAAAAAATTATATTAAAATTCCTTTAAATATTGTACCTGCTGTGTGTCTATACCTGTGATAACGTCTTTAAATAGCACAATCACCTGCCTGCCAGTAAATTAGGAAGAACTGATCTATCTAAGCTATACAGTGTATAAATATATGTACAACTCCTAGGGATGTATATATTTTCTCTACACACTGTAAATTAAGCTAAACTGACTAGCCTGCCTGCCTGCTCTATCTAGCTATCTAAAAAGACGATCTCGCTGTCTCTCTGACTGCTCTCATTAACAAGCCGGAACACAGTACATGAGGCCGCCCGGCAGGCGGCCTTTTATAGTGTAGGGCGTGTGCTAAAGCCCTGGGCCATAATTGGCCAAAGCCACCCAGGCTTTGGCCAATTATGGCTCTTCGTTTTTTGCGCGCTGTGATTGGCCAAGCATGCGGGACATACAGCATGCTTGGCCAATCATCAGTGCGCAATGCCACAGTGAAGTATGGGCCATTTTGCGTCACTCGAATTTGGCACGAACGACCGCTTTTGTTCGAATTTGTTCGAATTTCGTCGAACGTACGAACAGACAATGTTCCAGTCGAACATACGTTCATATCGAACGCAAAGCTCATCCCTAGTCTCTAATAATTTAAATGACCGGCAGGCTAATACTAACAATTTAATTATAGGTAGTAAGACTTATGTCTCCAAAATCCCACCAAACATGGCCGCTGCCTGACTATTTGTGGTCTTCTGTCTTCAAAAACCTACCCAAAATTTTAGGCTCCAGTCTTCAATATCACACCCAAAATGGTGGAAGACAGGTCACAGTCTGCTATAAAAAGGAAGTGAAAGTGACGCTCAGCGTGTTCCAGATGAAGTCACACGACGAAACCGGTAGAACACGGTACGAACGTCACATCGTTTCCAGGCATCAGACTTTTGACAACATTATATGCCATACTGTTTTTGTCTACAAAAACCCATTTTTTGTTTATTTAAATAAAGTATAAAATGATACTACACTATCTGGGGCTCCTTACTCTCCTATGTATGGGCTATTACTGTACTAACATCATCAGCGCAGGGGGCCGAGTAACGGCGATAGGGCTACACAGTGGCCTATACTGTGAAGGCACCAGACCCTAAGAAAAGTTGGTGAGTGCGGGGTGTATAAGAGCACAGATTGCAGTGATGACAGCATACAACAGGAGCACAAAGCACTTTTAGAATCACTCGGCACTTGGCAATTGGATTTGTTTACTTCCAATAAGGACATTATATTGCACTGAAAAAAAATAATCAGCACATCTTTTAAAGGTTAATATAGGTACCCTAATGGTACGGGAATTTTACATTTTGCACATTTTTTTTCCTTGCAGTGTTTAAATAGGCACAATATTACTTAAATTTGCACAGCACTGTGATATAAATTTTATGTCATTTTTTATTTATTTTCACAGCTGCATTTATGATATATACTGTGGAATCGTTCTAGTAGTTTACATATGCACTTGGCACTTTGGATCATTTAGCACTTTGTGTATATTTTGCACACTGCACCGTACACTAGGAGCCTCTTTTATGGAGCATTTGGCTCTAGGTGCACTCACAGACCTACGTGCACTCGCCGCCCTACGAACACTCGCCAACCTACGTGCACTTGCCGACAAATGGACCTACGTGCACTCACAGACCAACGGACCTACATGCACTCCCAGACCTACATGCACTCGCAGACCAATGGACCTACGTGCACTCACAGATCTTTGGGCAGTCGCAGACCTACATGCACTCGCCGCCCTACGCACACTCGCCAACCTACGTGCACTTGCCGACAAATGGACCTACGTGCACTCACAGACCAACGGACCTACATGCACTCCCAGACCTACATGCACTCGCAGACCAATGGACCTACGGGCACTCGCAGACCTATGTGTACTCGCAGACCAACGAACCTACGTGCACTCGCAGACCAATAGACCTACGTGCACTCGCAGACCAATGAGCACTCGCAGACCCAGGGACCTGCATCCACTCGCAGACCTATGTGCACTCACAGACCAATGGACCTTCGTGCACTCACAGACCAACGGACCTACATGCACTTGCAGATCAACAGACCTACGTGCACTGGCAGACCAGCAGACCTACGCGCACTCGCAAACTAGCAGACCTACGTGCACTCGCAGACCAGCAGACCTACGTGCACTCGCAGACCAGCAGACCTACGTGCACTCGCAAACCAGCAGACCTACGTGCACTCACAGACCTAGCAGACCAATGGACCTATGTGCACTCGCAGACCTACATGCACTCACCGACCAACAGACCTACATGCAGTTGCAGACCAGCAGACCTACGTGCAGTCACAGACCAACGGACCTACATGCACTCGCAGACTAACGGACCTAAGTGCACTCACAATACACAAGAACGCAATACACAAGTACTAATGATCCACACACACCTCTGACAACACTCAGGTACGCACACTACACAGGTACTATGACCCCTGTTATAACCTCCTAATTCAATTTAGAAATGACCATTATCCACTCGGTTGTACCTAGCAGATAACTAATAAACAGGAATTTGTTAATGATGCCTATCACAAACCTCATTAACGGGAACTAAGCCAATAAGTGAATAAGCATCCAAGTCTGGTGTTTTAATAGCTTTCATATAACATTCCAGTTTCCAGGATTAAGTCATTAGAACCCTTAAGCAGGCATCCATCCTGGCTAATAGCATCAGGCGGGCTTTATTACCCTATCGTAAAGTAGTTTAGCGTGTAAAAATCAGAGTACACATTCCTGACTGGCTATCTCTAGATACAAAACATAAATTTGTTTTCAAAATGCCTGAGCTGATAACAATACAGAGAGAATAGGAATATATTCATGGGTTTAAATGACCATAATTTTAAGACCAAATACTAGACCAGTGATGGCCAACCTTGGCACCCCAGATGTTTTGGAACTACATTTCCCATGATGCTCAACTACACTGCAGAGTGCAGGAGCATCATGGTAAATGTAGTTCCAAAACATCTGGGGTGCCAAGGTTTGCCATCACTGTACTAGACCAAATATTAGATGTTAATAGATGTTAGGCATTTTATCTCCTAGATCAGGGGTATTGAATTTAAGTTCAAGTAGGTCCGGTCACTAAAATTTTCTTCTGGCCGAGATCCAAATCTCAAGCCTGTGCTATGACTCAGAAAGATTGTACAAGTCTACTTTCCTTTTTTTGGGGGCAAACCATGCACTCTGGGATTTTGGTTACTGTTTCCCCCCTACCGGAGTAACTCATTACATTGAGTGCCTTCATCAGACAACCCACATGAACCAGTTTTCATCATCAGAGTACCCCCTTATATCAGGTGTCCCCATCAGGGTGCCCCCTAAAGTAATGTATTCCCATCAAAGTTCCACCTTACATCAGGTATTTCTATCAGAGTGCCTCCTTCATCAGGTGCCCCCCACCTACATCATATTTCTGCATCAGAAGGCACCCTTACATCTGGTGTCTCACATCAGTGAGACACCAGACATCATTACACCAGACACCAGACACCTTACATCATTTGGCCCCATTCTATAAGTTTCCCCATCACAGTGACCCCTTACATTAGATGTCCCTATCACAGTGCCCACTTACATTAGGTGTCACCATCAGAGTGCCCCCTTACATCAGGTGTCCCCATCACATCAGGTGTGCCCATCAGAGTCCTACTTTACATTAGGTGTGACCATCAGAGTGCCCCTCTATATTAGGTGTGGCCATCAGAGTGCCCCTTTACATCAGACATCCCTATCAAAGTGCCCATTTACATGAGGTGTCCATATTAGAGTGCCCCTTTACATCAGGTGTCCCCATCACAGTGCCCCTTTACAACAGTTGTTCCTCTCAGATTTCCCCTTTACATCAGTTGTCCCCATCACAGCTCCACCGTACTTCATATGTCCCCATCAGAGTGCTAACTTAACATATGTGCTCATCAGCATGCCCCTTTAACATAAAATGTGCGTATCACAGTTTCAGACGCCATGGAATGCCCAGATGATACAACCCCCCCCCCCAAATGACCCCATTTTAGAAAGTAGACAAGGCTCCCAAAAAGTCCCACACATGTGGTATCCCCATACTCAGGAGAGCAGAAAAATGTATTTTGGGATGCAATTCCACATATAACCATGGCACGTGTGAGCAATAATAATTTAGTAACAACTTCTTGTAAAAAAAAAAAATGTTGTCGTTATTCAATCACTTGGGACAATATTTTTTAATATTCAATGGGCTCAACATGCCTCTCAGCCTTCCAAAATTGCCTCATTTGGGGGTGGGGGTTTACTGCCCTGCCATTTTAGCACCTAAAGAAATGAGATAGGCAGTCATAAACTAGAAGCCGTGTAAATTCCAAAAAAATGTATCCTTGTTTGTAGACGCTATAACAAATTAGAAAACATATTTTTTTCAAAATTTTAGGTCTTTTTGCGTTAATATTGCAACAAAAAAAAAATCGCAGAGGCAATCAAATACCATCAAAAGAAAGCTCTATTTGTGGGAAAAAAGGACGCAAATTTCCTTTGGGTACAACATTGCATGACCACACAATTATTAGTTAAAGCAGCACAGTGCCAAATTGTAAAAAGTCATCTGGACTTTAAGCTGCCTAATAATCCGGAGCTGAAGTGGTTAACACATAATGTGCCTATCGGCATGCCCCTTATTTAATGTTAAGGGGCACACTAATGAGCATATTTTATGTTAACCACTTAAGGACCTTGGGTGTTTTTCAGATTTGGTGTTTGCAAGACTAAAACATTTTTTTCTGCTAGAAAATTACTTAACCACTTCAATTCCAGGCCATAGGGAAATGACGCTATGGTCATCCCCTCGCCGATGAGACTGGACGTTGCACAACGTCCTGTCTTCACGGCGTTCTAGGGCGCGCTTTTTTTGGAAAAAAAATCACTTTTTGAATAAAAAAATAAGACAACAATAAATTTGGCCCAATTTTTTTATATATTGTGAAAGATAATGTTACGTCGAGTAAAATGATACCCAACATGTCACGCTTAAAAATTGCGCACACTCGTGGCATGGCGTAAAATTGTACCCTTAAAAATCTCGATAGGCGACGTTTAAAAAATTCTATAGGTTGCATCTTTTGAGCTACAGAGTAGGTCTAGGGCTAGAATTATTGCTCTCGCTCTAACGAATGCGGTGATACGTCACTTGTGTAGTTTGAACAACGTTTTCATATGCGGCACTACTCATGTATGCGGGCGCTTCTGCGCGCGAGCTCGTCGGGACAGGGCGCTTTAAACATTTTTTTTTGTTTTATTATTTTATTATTTTTTACACCGAAAAATAAATACATTTTGATCACTTTTATTCCTATTACAAGGAATGTAAACATCCCTTGTAATAGAAAAAAGTAGGGTTGTCCCGATACCACTTTTTTAGGACCGAGTACAAGTACCGATACTTTTTTTCAAGTAGTCGCGGATACCGAATACCGATACTTTTTTTTTTTTAAATGTGTCCACAAATGCAGCCATGTCCCCCCACAAATGCAGCCATGTCTCCCCACATATTGCAGCCATGTCCCCACACATATGCAGCCATGTCACCCCCATATATGCAGCCATTTCACCCCCATATATGCAGCCATGTCACCCCCATATATGCAGCTATGTCACCCCCATATATGCAGCCATGTCACCCCCATATATGCAGCCATGTCAGCCCCATATATGCAGCCATGTCACCCCCATATATCCAGCTATGTCAGCCCCATATATCCAGCCATGTCACCCCCATATATCCAGCCATGTCACCCCCATATATCCAGCCATGTCAGCCCCATATATCCAGCCATGTCAGCCCCATATATCCAGCCATGTCAGCCCCATATATCCAGCCATGTCAGCCCCATATATCCAGCCATGTCAGCCCCATATATCCAGCCATGTCAGCCCCATATAGCCATGTCAGCCCCATATATGCAGCCAGTTCCCACATACCTGCATCCTGCATCGCCGCCGCTGCCGCCGCTTAGTTAATACAGGCGGGGAAGATAACAGCTTTCATTTGAATAGCTGTATCGTTTCCTGCCGCGCCGCGTATAGACACTCCCCCTTGCTCGCGATCTGTCCAATCACGAGCAAGGAGGAGTGTCTATGTGCGGCGCCGCGGGAAACGATACAGCTATTCAAATGAAAGCTGTTATCTTCCCCGCCTGTATTAACTAAGCGGCGGTGATGCGGCGATGTTGCGCGGCGGTTAGCAGGAGCGGCGGCGGCGGGGGGGGGGGGCGAGTATTCTATCGGTATCGGTCCCGATACCGATACTGGTATCGGTATCGGGACAACCCTAGAAAAAAGCATGACAGGTCCTCTTAAATATGAGATCTGGGGTCAAAAATACCTCAGATCTCATATTTAGACTTATAAATGCAAAAAAAAAAAATGGAAATTGTCATTTTTTCAAATGACAACAAAAAAATGGCCCCGTACACACGATCGAACATGCTTTAAAACCTGTCTGATGGAAACCTGTCCGTCGGTTCGATGGTTAGTACACAAAAGCATCGGACCAAAAACCCGCGCATGCTCAGAATCAAGTCGACTCATGCTTGGAAGCATTGAACTTCGTTTTTTCATCACGTCGTTGTGTTCTACGTCACCGCGTTCTGGTCTGATCGGATTTTGGTCCAATGGTGTGTACGCACATCAGACCATCAGACAAGTTCAGACGTTTTGACGTCACTTCCGCCCAGCAAAGCTATGGGGACGGGTGGGGGCCATCTTGCCCTCACTAGCATCCCCACACAGACAGCACAGACAGCAGAAGGACCCGATCACCTTCGCCTCTACCGACGGCTCCGGTAAGCATCAGAGGGCGCGGGAGAGCGGTGGGAGGTGGGGGTCCCTCTCCCGCCACTGATAACGGCGATCTCGCGGCAAATCCGCCACGGAGACCGCCGTTATCGTTTACAGGACCGCTCACTGAAAAGATGGATATCTCGGTTGTGGCAGCAGCTGCGAGATATCCATCTTTAACTAAAGGACGTATATACTGTATACAGTGAGGGGTCCTTAAGTGGTTAAAGGTCACTTTGATGGGCACATTTAATGACGGCTGTTCTAGGTGAAATAGGCATTTGAGACTCATCATTTGTATTTCATTCAAAAGGTAATCCCCTGCTGGATCAGAATATACTGGTTACCAGAATGTTACCCCTTAAGCATTTTAAAATATTAATAAATATTAAGCAAACAGTGTTGCTCACGAATATTCGCATTGTGAATATTCGTTACGAATATTGCATATTCGAGTATTCGCGAATATTTTTTCAAATTTATTTTTAAAACAGATCACATCCTAGTGATCTCCATCAACGTCTAAAAGCATTGCTGGTATGATAAGAGACCCTGGGCCGAGTAGCTGAGGCGATCCTTTTATGTTGACGAATATTCGCAATGCGAATATTCGTATTACGAATATTCGCGAATACTTTCTCTGCCCTTCTGTGTTTTGTGTATAAAAAAAAAAAAAAAAATTAGCTTAAGTTTAGTCATATAAGTTTGTGTAAGTAGAGTTAGTGTTTAGTGCATATTAGTTTAGTAAGCCAGGAAATGATCTCCGTTTTCGCGTGTTGACGAGAATTTCGCAATCAATTTCGCATTCGCATTAGCAAAATTTTTTTTTTTTATAAAATATCACGAATATTCGATATTAACGAATATTTCGCGAATATTCTTCTATATATTCGTGAAATATCGCGAAATCGAATATGGCGTATTCCTCTCATCACTAATAATAAACACTGGGACCTCCCATTGACCACTCATTAGACCACTTGATACAGCATCAACAGTCTAGAGCTCTCCTTTACCATCAATCAAGGAACATCTGCCAATTTATTTTTGGAGAGCGAACATTATTGTCTTTTGTCTATTTTATTTGTAATACCTTCCTAGATACCAAGGATAACTTGCCACAAATGTGTTGTAGTGTTGAATTAGAAGTATTGTTAACTTGCTGCACATTTTCACTGGCAAGTTGACATTTGCAGAGCACTTGAAGCACCATTGTACCAAATTTGCATGGCAAGTCTCTACCATAAACAAAGTTGCAGTGGTGAGTCTACAGCAAGAGCTCTGCAAGTCTACAGCATGGAAATTCAGCCACAGTGACCCCTGTGGTGGGAGGACTATTTTACAACATGGCTGAACCAGAACATGACGAAGATTTGCAGAATGTTTGCAAAGAACAAACACCTGCAAAATTTGTGACCACACACATATGTATAACTGCACTGCTCACAAATACATGTCTAACAAGAATATGTGCTTTCTTTACAGTTAGACAGTGAGCAGCCTTTTCTTTCCTAAGATGAGGCTGATGGGTAACAGGTGGATATACCTGCTAGACCCAACACACAGTTCAAGTGGAATTCAAGACTCAACCTAACTAGTCCTAAAAATGCCCCCTCCTAAGACCTATGCTGACTAATCTGTGTAAAAAAAAAGAAATAAAAATACTTACTATTTTTAGCCTGCTACGGTCATGATCCGGATTCCCTATGTCAGCCAGCAACATTTGCATGGGAGAGGAGAAGGCACCAACAATGGCTGGGACATGGGAGTCTATGGGTGACATCACTGCTCCCAGGCATTCTCAGACATTGTCTAGCTCTCCCTTCTCTCCCCTGCTGCTGCCTCAATTCTTGGGGAAAAGGGAATAGCCGCTCCAGGTGGGAACCCAGATAAATATCCTCCGTTGCAGACAACTCAGGTGCAGGCAATACACTTAGCAAAGCAGGAACAAAGATCGTCTCTGGACAGCCGCACTCTGAACAAATTGTAGCCTTTTAATAAAAGAAGGACAGCACTACAAGTCACAGCAAAATAAAACCTGACTGCTGATGCATTTTGCACTGAAACTAGTGCTTAGTCATAGCTGTGACTAAGCACTAGTTTCAGTGCGAAACGCGTCAGTGGTGCGGCTGTCCGGAGACAATCTTTGTTCCTGCTCTCCTTAGTTCTTGACAGAGGCACTGAGCTCAATGGACAGCTTGGAGCCTTGGACCAATGGTAAAGTACCTTTAGCCCCAGCTGTCCAAAAAAAATTCTGCAGTGTGGAGGCAGGCCTCTCACTGCAGTGTCATAGAAAGGGCATGTGCCTAAAAGACAAATGCTCCCTTCCAGCCCAGCCCTCTTAACTACAAGGAAAAACATGGGTTTATGAGTATAAGATTTACCCACAATCCCATGTTTTTCTCACACAGTTAAGAGGGAGAATACAATTCTGCTGCTGTTGAAAAGGTACTGTTATATTCAAGCTAAATCATATATTATTATGCTATATGTTATAATATATAAATTAATAATGTATTATTTATCTATTTACTGTGAAATTACTGGTTTGAAGTTATAACTTCAAACTTCAGTAGATTGTATGGTAAGCCACCTGCTTCAGTACAGTTTTTGAAAATATAGTATTAACCGCTTGCAGCCTGCCGCCAGTAGATATAGGTTGACAGAATGGCACGGCTGCGTAAAGCAACGTACAGGTACGTTGCTTTGAATTTGCCACCGTGTGGGCTTGTGAGCCGCCGCTGGCGTGCGCACGCCTCTGCCACAAGCTCTTCCCTGTTCTGCCTTGTGACAGGACACTGATCTACTGCTCTCTGTCGTCGGGAGCAGTGATCAGTGTCGTGTCACTGGTAGCTCCCACATAGTTAGAAACAGGGCTTTTTTTCAAGGGGAACTTGGGGGAACACAGAAGTCTGGTTTTTGTGTTTACAAGTGACACCTCTGCATTCTGTGTGTAACCATCTGCACTCTTTATGTAATGCAATCCTGGTATTTAATGCCCCTTTAAGACCCTTCTACGGTTTTTGAAATCTGAACGGGGTCGTGATTGAGTTCCTGCCCCTATTTTCTGAAAAAAATAGCTGTGGTTAGAAACACTCCTTAGGACTTACCCCTTCCTCGCCCCCTAGTGGTTAACCCCTTCCCTGCCAGTGTCATTTACACAGTAATAAGTGCTTTTGTAATAGCACTGATTGCTGTATAAATGACAATGGTCCCAAAATAGCATCAAAAGTGTCCGATGTGTCTGCCATGTCGCATTCACGATAAAAATCGCAGATCGCCATCATTACTCATGAAAAAAAGGATAATAAAAATGCCATAAAACGATCCCCTATTTTGTAGACACTATGGCCCAGATTCACAGAGCGATTACGCCTGCGTAACAGGAGATGCGCGGCGTAAGTCTAAATGTGCGCGTGCGTTTCGATGCACGGCATTCCCAGAACGAGATACGCAAGAAATCTACTTTTTCTTGTCCAGTGTAATTTCGTTAGACAGGCGCATCCGTCCGTGCAAAGCTGCGCTAGACACACCATTGATTTGCTAGTCAAATATGCTAATGAGGGAGTTACGGGGATCCACAAAAGAACGTTGGGGCAGCGCAGGCTACGCAGTGTGCGCAACAGCAAAATGTCCTGTCTAAAATTAGACCATATAAAAGCTGGTCTAAAATGAGAAAAATCGTCTACATGTCAGATAAAGCAACACTGTGAGGAGCTGAGCAGTCACACGTGTTGCACAACAATCTGTATGCCAACATGCCAGGGGCATCGTCGCGCATTGCTATACTACTGACTTTAGATAAGCAAAGAAGGATGAGGGCACGGAGGATGGCACGGGAGAGGATATACCGCACACGCATAGACCTGTTTGGCATGAGTGATTGTGAGGTGTATCGCATCTTCAGATTCACCCCTCATGCCATCCTGGAATTAACCACAACCCTGCAGGAGGACATCACCAGCCCAACACAACGCTCACATGCAGTGCAGCCACTGGTCAAGGTCCTGGCAACACTCCATTTCCTTGCCAGTGGCTCTTTTCAGCGTACAAGTGGAGTGGTGGCTGGGATGTCACAATCCTCCATGAGCAGATGTGTGCACCAGGTTGTCCCTGCAATCCTCAGACGCATGGCCAACCAAATCATCAAACCCACCACTAAGGACCTGCGGCTGAAGGCAATGACAGATTTCTACAGAATTGCCAAATTCCCATGCACCGTGGGGGCCATTGATTGCACACATGTGGCACTCCAGCCCCCCCAGGAGACAGAGCACATGTACCGCAATCGGAAGCATTGGCATTCCATCAACGTACCGGTGATAGTCGATGCCCAAGGCCTCATTTGGCACGTCCGTGCCAAACACCCAGGGTCCAGCCATGACAGCTACATCTAAAATCAAAGCCCCATCCGAATGGAATTCGATCAGAATGTTGGTGAGTGACATGGGTGGCAGGCATGACTGTACCCCCCCATGATGCACACATCACAACGAGCTCATGCATGACTAACATCCTCCTGTCTTTTCCCTTATAGGTGACTCTGCATATCCACTGGGACCCCATCTCATGACTCCTATCCGGAACCCCCAAACCCCAGGAGAAGAAAGATACAATCAAGCCCACGCCCAAACACGTGCAGTGGTGGAGCGCACCTTTTGCCTCCTGAAGTCACGTTTCCGATGCCTGGATAAGTCTGGGGGTACCCTGTTGTATTCCCCAAACTTCGTGTGCCATATCATCGGTGCCTGTTGCCTGCTGCACAACTTCGCAGTGAGAAAGGGCCTGCAGATTGACCTACGTGATGACCTGACCCCTGAACCAGACAATCCCCCCCTAACCGAGGTTACCCCGTCTTCTGAGGGAAGAGCAGCCAGGAGACAGCTCACATTATGCATCTTTGCACGTTAAACACACACATTAATCATGGCACAATGAGAATGCATGCATGCACACCACTGTGGTCCCTAGCACACACACCCCACATCCTCATCAAATTGGATTGGCATGAGTCCACCATGCAGGACTTGTGAGCAGCAACGCCACGCCAAGGCTCCAATTATGTCACTGTACATTCATACACCATTCACACGGACCTGGGGATCACTTCTCCTTGGTCCTGGGGAACCCTTCTCCACCAAAATTGAGGGTGACAGCCCTTTTCCGGCAGGAATGTCACCCCCACATTCAAACAGCATTCACAACCCAAAAAAAAAAAAAATTACCAGCAAAATCAAAACATTTCCAGGAAAAAAAAAGGCCCCCAAAAAAAGGGGAAAAACAAATTAGTGCCCTTGACGTGAGCCACGCCTGGGGCGCCCCCGGCCACGGCCCCGGCTCCTCTGGGGAGACTTATGGGGGAGGGGGTAAACCGGGGAAGGAGGAGCAGCCCCTGGTCTCTGCCCACCTGGCGGCCTGCCCTCCAAGGCCACGGCTATTCTGTCCAGGGCAGCACCTAGTGTTGCCGTGTTGGCCTGGATAGCCTGGGTAAGGGCCCTCACATCCTGCCCAACGCCTGCTGATGTAGTCTGCAGGTCGTTAAGGCAGTTTCTGAAAGCCCGGGAGTGGCAGTCCAGGTTCCCAAGCGTATCCTTGATGGAGGACAGGCTCTCCTCCATCCGCACCAATGTCTGGCTGACCTGTCCCAGATGGCGGGTCTTGAGGAACTGGTCCCTTCTCAGAGTGGCGGGCAGGAGATCGGCCACCCCCCGGTCTTCTGGGTCACCTTCCTGCCTCCAGCTGATGCTTGTGGCTGGGGAGAAGGGGAGCCCCTTGGGAGGGGAGCCATGTTGGGGGAGGAGGGGGGGGCTCCCCCTTAGGGAGGGCTGGCTGCTGCCAGCCAGAGGGGAAGAGTCATCCAAAAACAATAGTCCAGTGCCTGACATGGACTCCTCCTCCTCCTCAAACTCCTCCTCCTCAACCTCCTCCTCCTCTTCAACCTCCTCCGCGGACTCCGGCCTTGTCGGGGGGGCCTCATTAGGCTGCTGTCCTGGGGATGGTGCGGTCAGGCCAGATGGCCCAGCACCCTCCTGCACATCTGTGTATGACACAAAACATTCACAGGTTGGAGGATCCACACACTTGCCACATATTCCCTTTCACCCCCTCCCCCACACATGCTACACACCTGATAGAAAAAAAAACTTTACCTGGCATCACGCCTTCATGACTTGAGTCATAGCCGGTCAGGCCCTCCACTTCTTGCCGATGAAAGGTCTGGGCCACCGCACGCTCCTCCGCTGTCAGCCTAACACGGCATGGTGGGCCCCCTCCTGTGGCCCTGGCATGGGCAAGCATTTTGGCCAGCTTCTTTTTGACCAGACGCCGGAGGCCATTTATCTTTTTATCAATCCCAGACCGGTTCCGTGTCTCCCCCTCCCCCGCTGAATTCACCTGGTCAGTGATCATGTCCAAAATCTCTCTCCTCCTGGCCAGGGTGGTGTTGGCACTGTCCGGGCCGTGGAGGAAATGCCCATAGTCGGAAATGGCCCGGGCAAGAATTTGTTTCTCCCTCAAAGAAAAATGTAATTTCCTCTTCCTCTCTGTCATACTCTGACCAAAAATCACTCCCAGTCAACAAAAATCACTCACAAAAACAAGCACGACCAATCAAGCAAGAAAACAAACAAACAGAAAACTATCAAACAAAAAGTCTCACAAACACTTAGCAAAAATCACTTTCAAATATCTTCTAACAAACACTAGATCACACAGTACACAAATCTAACAAATACAAATCACAATGCAACTAACAACGGAACAAAAGCACTTTGCTATATGGGAAGGTGAAACAAAACGATGTACTTTTGCAATGGAAGTGCGTTTGTGTGTGTCTATTTATGCTGTCTGCGTAGTTCTCAAATTTGCCCTAGTCCATTTCCAATTTCACTGATTGCGCCGTTCCCGAGTTGTGAGCATGCGCACAGAGGTGCTGACATGGTCTGCTTCAAGCGCGCATGCGCGAGGCTGGCCGGCCCTTCATTTGCATGGGGTCACGGCTCATTGCAATGTTGCAATGTAACACGCCCACGTCCTTCCCAATTTGTATTACTCTGCCTTACGCCTCTGAAATAACGTTATGCATGCGCAATTTTCTGCGTAAAATCGACGAGAATAGGGTGATTGCGCGGCTACATTGCGCAAGTCTAACGTAAAGGCGGTGCGCTACGCCGGTCCAATAATGCGCAGATGTACCTGAATCTGGCCCTATAACTTTTGCACAAACCAATCAATATACACTTATTGTGATTTTTTTACCAAAAAATATGTAGAAGAATACATATCGGCCTAAACTGAAAAAAATTTAAACCGCAATCGAGGTGATCAAATACCACCAACAGAAAGAGGTAGATCACTGGTGACCACGCAATTGTCAGTTAAAGCGACGCAGTGACAAATCGCAAAAAGTGCTCTGGCCAGGAAGGGGGTAAATTATTTCGGGCTGAAGTGGTTAGAAACAATATATAATAATTATTTGTATATTACTTATGTAATTATGTAATTAAAGGGGTTGTAAAGGTACACGTTTTTTTTACCTTCATGCATCCTATGCATGAAGGTAAAAAAACATTTAGCAGCACCGGCCCCCCCGAGCCCCCGTTGTACTTACCTGACCGTTCGAATGTCCCGGGTGCGTCCACGTCGTCCTCTTCGGTTCCCAGCCTGGCCGTTGATTGGCTAGGCTGGGCGGATTGATAGCAGCGCAGCCATTGGCTAGCGCTGCTGTCAATCAGGGCGAATGACGCGGCGCGCTGGGGGGCGGAGCCGAGTGATACAGTCGGCGGCTATGGCTGCCGCTGTATCACGGGAGCGGCTCGCAAAAGCTTTCCTCCATGCAAGCTTTTGCGAGGAGGAGCCCAGACAGCCGCCGAGGGACCCCAGAAGACAGGTTTCCGGGCCACTCTGTGCAAAACGAACTGCACAGTGGAGGTAAGTATCACATGTTTGTTATTTTTATTTTTTTTTAAACTGACTTTAGTGTACCTTTAAGCCATTGTCGCTCAAGCCAATTCTGACACTTCTCGCCTACATGTAATAATCATAACTTTGTTAGAAAATTACTCAGAACCCCCAAACATTATATATATTGTTTTAGCAGACACCCTAGGGAATAAAATGGTGGTCATTGCAACTTTTTATGTTACACAGTATTTGCGTAGCAATTTTTCAAATGCGTTTTTTGGGGGAAAAAACTGTTTCATGAATATATACAGTGGAACCTTGGATTAAGAGCATAATCCATTCCAGGAAAATGCTTGTAATCCAAGGCACTCGCATCAAAGTGAGTTTCCCAATAGAGTCAATGGAAATTAAGGGTAATTTGTTCTGCATTTACTTCCATTGCATTCAATACCGCATGTGGCCAGAGGTGGGGGGGTGCCAGAGAGACTTGGAAAGGCCGCCGTTATATCTCCTCAAATCATACCAGTTTCATCAGTGCCATAAATATAAGGAAAGGAACACCAATATGATTTGAGGAGATATAGCGGCGGCATTAAGGAGGCAAAATGGACATCTGCTGCTATGATCCTAGAAGGACTAAAAAGCGATATCTGACTAAACTTAAATGTAAGGTCACACATCATCAGGTGAGAACACATCTGTTGGATAAATGGAACGCTAAGTAAACAGAGTGAGAAGCACAAGGAGATATAGGTGCAAGCACGGCACCATTGATGAATTGATTTGCTTATCACTGATGGGACTGCATTATTATTTATTTTGTATTATATAATAATTTTTATGGATTTACTCATTTAAATATTGGCACATCTGATTCTTTTGCACATTTTGATTCTCTGTTAGGTTTATGGTTATTTGAAATGTATTAAATTAATTTAGGGCTGTGCAAATTAACTTTTAATTGATCGATTAATCTTTAATTTTTTTGATCGATCAAAATTCTTTTGATTGGTACTCACCTCTCCACCGGCTCCTGGGCCTTCAGGGAGTTCCGTCGGAGATCTGGTAATGTCACGGACACCGGCGGGGCTTGCCGTGGCCATCTGAAGGGCTCCTTTGCTGTGCCTTCATATCTGCATGCCGGTGGGACCTTACTATCTGCCACACGCAAGGGCTGTTACACCTCCCTCTATCACTTCCCTCTATCAACCTGGGATTCTATAACCATCCACTGGGAGATGTGATAGTTCCCTTCATGGGACAGCTACATGCCGACGGACTGATGTTAACCCCTCCTCATCTGGATTCAGCAGTGGCATCGTTGTACACATTTTTATACCAGTATCATACTTAGCTACATGTTTTTTTTTTTTGTTTACAAAAGTTTATTAAGAAGTATAAAATGGGATACAAGCATAGGTATAGAAAAACATAACACTTTTCAAGGTACAACAGTAAATAATTAACATGTAAGGCTGAACTTGATGAGTGATTTTGAGTGGGTAGAGGATAAAGTTAGTAATACATTGTTATAGTATATTGTATATGAAAACAAATGGAAACATCGATCATTGGACTACCAATATGACCATTTAGCATCAAAAACATGTAGGCTGTCATTGATTGTGTGGTATATTCTTTCTGAAAGTTTCAACAGTTCCATCCTGTCGAGCACCTGAGACCAGATTACCTCACCAGATCTCCAGTTTAGTGCGATCATCCATTGCACCGAGCTACATAGTGAATGGAGGAGTCTGGAGCATGGGGGAGGGATGTCTGGGACATCTCCATATAGTAAACATATTAATGGGGTGAGGGAGATCTTATGGCTAGAGGAGTCCTCAAATCTACGTGCTACTTCTTGCCATATCTGTGATAGGCGTGGGCAGCTCCAGAAGGTGTGAAGTAGTGTTCCTTCAGCCCGGCAGCCCCTGAAGCAATCAGGGGAAACTGTCGGGTAAAAGGTATGGATTTTGGATGGGGTTAGATACCATCTTGTAAATAGTTTAGTTGGGGTTTCTCTAAAGGAGACCGCTCTATTGCTTTTCCTGAGGTTTTCGGACATAGCATACCATGTATTTGGGGGAAGATCAATACCCAAGTCCGATTCCCATCGTAGCATGGGTTGGGTTTTTTCGGAGGCCGAAAAGTCATTTAGATTATTGTATAGTCTAGATATCATTCCTCTGTCCCTGGGTGAGGACTTGCATATTCTCTCAAAGACAGTTACGGATGGACTCGTGGAGAGTGAGAAATGTGTCTGAAAGAATGATTTAATTAAATCAAATCTCTCAATCTCTGGGGAGGGGAGTCCAAGGTCCCTTTGAAGGGACTCAAAGCTTCTAAAGCTCCATTTGGATTGTAGTGAGCCTAAGGTTGTCAGTCCAAGGTCAATCCAGGTAGAGACAGATTGTCTGTCCTTGTATGCAAGAGGTAGTCTGGGGTCCCCTAAGAATGATGTGAGTGGGGAGGTTAATGAAGCTAGTGGGAAAGTGTCGCTAGTGTTTTGCCAGAGTTTGAATGCGTGAGCCACTATAATGTTGCGTTTGATGAGGTCTTTGTAAAGGGTGTACTTAGACCAGAGTATCCCTTGTAGGTGAAGTGGATATATGGATGAGGTCTCAAAGTTCAGCCAGGGAATATTTTTGTTTGGGGAAAACCATTGGGATATTTGTGATAGGCGTGCGGCTAAAAAGTATTTCCATATATTGGGGAGACCCAGACCGCCCTTAGATTGTAGTCTATGTTGTAAGGAGTAACTATACCGAGGTCTTTTGTCAGCCCAGATGAATTTATTAATCTGTCTCTGAAGGGCCTCAAGTTTGGTTTTAGGGATGTTGATTGGGATAGAGCGGAAGTAATATAAAAGTTTGGGGAGGATGTTCATCTTGATTGCACAAACTCTGCCCAAAAAAGAGATATGATAGGAGGACCATGTTTTCAGGAGGGATGTAATGCGGGTTAGTAAGGGGATGTAATTAGCCTTGTATAAGCCATTGTAGAGAGGAGTGATATTAACACCAAGGTATGTAAATGAGGAGGAGATCCATGTGAAGGGGAAGTTGGATTGAAGAATATTAAGTTCTGCTGGGGGGATGTTAATGGGTAGTGCAGAGCATTTACTTAAGTTAATTTTAAGTCCTGAGACCCTATGGAAATGTTCTAGTTGATTGAACAGTACGGGAAGGGAGGTATGGGGGTTAGTAATGTATAGTAGTGCATCGTCAGCATATAAGCTGATCTTGCATTCCTGCTGATCCTTAGTATATCCCTTTATATCTGAGTTGGTTCTGATAGCTTGGGCTAAGGGCTCTATGGCCAGAGCGAAGAGGAGGGGAGACAGAGGGCATCCCTGTCTGGTACCTCTTCCTAAAGGAAAAAAATCAGAGTTGACACCAGGCAACCGGATGCGAGTCTGTGGAGAATCGTATAAGGCATTGAATCCCTGCAAAAATGCTCCAGTAATACCAAATTTGGGGAGCAAGTAGTTCATGTACGACCAGCTGACACTGTCAAACGCCTTGTGAATGTCAAGGCTAAGAAGACAGGTTTGGCGTGAGTGGAGATTAGCATCTTGAATGACATTGGTGACAAGTCTGATGTTGTCCGTGATCTGTCTATTAGGTATGAAACCAGATTGGTCAATGTGAACCAGTGGGGAGATGACTTTGGCGAGTCTGTCTGCAAGAATCCTGCCAAAGATCTTAAGGTCATTATTCAGGACTGAGATGGGGCGGAAGTTCTGGGGGAGTGAATGGTCTTTATTGGGTTTGGGGATTAAGGAGAGATTAGCTAATAGCATTTCACTTGGAAAGGAATTGCCTTCTAGAATGTGATTAAAGAGGTTCTTCAAATGGGGGGCGAGGAGAGAGGCATATTTTTTGTAATATAGGGAGGAGTACCCATCGGGGCCTGGAGCAGTGGAGGTTTTGAGTGACTTGATAATGTGTGTAATTTCTTCAATTGTACAAGGTGTGTTGAGAGAGTCTAAATGTTCGTGATTGAGGGAGGGGAGATTGAGGTTGTCCAGCCAAGATTTAGCAGCTTCGTTTGGGGGGGTGTTGGGATTTGACATGAGGTTTTGATAGAAGGTGGTAAAAATTTCCATAACTTCTTGTGGGTGGGAGACTAGGTTGCCCTTATTATTTCTAAGTTTGTAAGTATGTGTAGGGTTACTATCTTGTTTAAGTTTCCTTGCAAACATTGCTGTATAGGAGTTGCAGTGTAGCATATATTTGGCCTTGGAGAACCTGAGGGACTTCTCAACATTTGTGGAAAGGAGGGTATCTAAGGATTTGCGTTTTTCCTGTATTTGATGGGTAATGACTGGGTCGACCGAATGATGCAGTTTAATGTAAAGATGGTGAAGTTCATTAGTGAGGCGTCTGATGTCGGCTTGTCGCTCTCTATTTTTGGATGCGGCTAAGCTTATGATGTGCCCTCTTAGAACCGCTTTGTGGGCGACCCATATGGAGGTGGGTGGGGTTTCCTCATTAATATTGTCAGTGAAATAGTTTTCTATGTGTGAGGAAATGGTAGAGTTGTTAGCAGGGTTTGTTAGTAAGGAGTCATTGAGTCTCCAGTTATGAGGAGAGGGGGTTAGTCCTATGTAGGATGTAGTGAATGTGCAAACATCGTGGTCCGACCATGGGCATGGATGAATCTGTGCTTGAGTGGAGTTGGCAAGTAAGATAGGGGTAGACAACACATAGTCGAGTCTAGCATAGCAGTCATGTGGGTGGGAATAGTGGGTATATGCTTTAATACCCGTGTTATGAGCTCTCCATGTGTCTAACAATTGGGCTTTGTTGATTAGGCGGTTTATGGTCTTGGAGAAGGATTTTGTATGGGGGGATATGGAACTTCTATCAAGGAATGGGTGGGCAGCTAAGTTGAAATCTCCACCTATCAACATGTGGGGTGAGTGGTATTTGTCCAGAGTATCAAAGAATTTAATAAAGAAGGAGGTATGGGTGTCATTAGGGGCGTAAACCGAGGCTATGGTGATTTCCCTATTATTAATGATGCCCTTGAGAATGATATATCTGCTCTCGGGGTCCTTAAATATATGGTGAACATCAAAGATGATCGTGTTACGTATAAGAATGGCGACCCCCTTAGTTTTATTGTCAAAGGTGGTGTAGTACACTTGGTTATAGGATTTGTGGAGAAATTTAGGGTGGTTAGCGGATGCAAAGTGAGTCTCCTGGAGCAGAATAATGTCTGCGCCTAGTTTTTTGTATTGCTGAAAGGCTTTTTTACGTTTACTGGGTGAGTTAAACCCATTGGTGTTATGAGATATAATTTTAAGACCCATGGTTAGAATCATAACAATCTATCAACAGAACAGAAGAAATATATAAGAGCTGATAATATGGATGGGTAGCAGCACTAACCATAAAGTTGTTACCTGTGTGCGGATTATCTTCATAAGGAGGGAGATACCGAAGCCACGCAGAAAGCTTGCATGGAGTCAGCACCTCCGTCGTACCTGGAAGCCCGCAAGCATGGCAGAAATATAAGATATATTGGTCATGTATCTCTATAAGTGAAAAATAACAAGAATACATATACACTATGCCTGTGCAAAACAAATATAATTTTTTCTGTGCAAAAACGCAGGAGATAATACTCCTGATACATACCAGATTTTGCAAAATGGGTAATAACCCATTTGTTCTGGCAATTAACTGATCAAACATAAAAAATAAAAGAGAAACAAAAAAGAACATATAGGATAAAGAGGAATTATCCTTATCCTGCGTCAAATCCAGCCAGACCATCGAAAAGGAGGTCAGGATATGGATCGAGGCAGGAGTGGGGTCAAACCAGCTGCGGCGGACACACCCGGACAAAAAGAACATGTTAAACTGTATAAGTGCATCATATGAGTGCATGGCAGCCTAGAACAAAAACATAATAACATATAGTATTCAAAAATTAGAGAACAGGGTCAGTATAACCAACCATAACATTGTATTAAATGGATTGGGAACTGAAGAGGGATGTGATATTGTGGTCTCTGATACAACCATTACAGTGTGGGGGAGGTAGATCAACAAAATAATTTGAGGCAGTTCCGTGAAGCATCCAGGGATCAAAAGGCAGAAAGTTCAGGAAAGATGTCATTTAGTGCAAGGGATAGACAGAGCTATATCCTGAAATTGTTCCAAGCAACATAGCACATGGTAGATTGAGATAATATGAGGTAGTTCTGCTATAGTGGTTTGTATATTGCATAGAGCTTTGTGTGTTGAGCTGTTTGTAACATGAGCTCATGTGCTAGATATGAGGAATGAGACATTCTAGAAGGGGAGGGGGGACCTCCAGTGGAGGAAGTGTGAATCAAGTGTGATAAGGCTGGGAAGAAAAGACCAAAAAAATTCTCTGCTTTTCTTGCAGAGATTAAATGATTAAGCTGTGCTGGAACTCTTTGAATCCTGCAGTGTTGAGTATTCCTGAAACAAGGGACTAAGTTACTGGAATGCAGCAATCTTCAGGAGAAATAGTGCAGTAGTTTGGTGAACCATATGAAGATTTATATGAGGTAATTTCACTAGGGATTGAACAATCTTCTCTGGTCTCTCTGGCTGCGTCTGTTGGAAGGGGTAGACCAAATAGGTGAGGGTCTTGGGGTAGCTGGAAGTCGTGGATGAGGTTCGTTAGGCAATAGACCCAGCTTGATTAGCAACTCTTTGCCTTCAATCACATTGTAGACCGTATAGGTGGATCCGTTGTGAGGTACAGTCAGCTTAAAGGGAAATCCCCATTTGTATCTTATTCTGGCTGATTGTAAGACTGTGGTAACCTCTTTCATCCTGCGCCTTCTATCTAAAGTGGCTGGAGAGATGTCAGGGAAGATTTGTATGCGTTTTCCCTCAAAGGAGATGTTGGGGCTATTTCTGGAAGCACGCATGATGTCTTCTTTGACTAAAAAGTCCTTCATGCACATGATGATGTCCCTTGGGGGGTTTTCAGGGGGGGGTTTGGGGCGGAGGGCCCTGTGGATTCTGTCGCAGGCAAAGGCAGAAAGTGGTTTTTCTGGTAGGAGACCATGAAAAATTTGGGATACAGCCGGAAGTAAATCAGTGGTGGCTTCCGGTACACCGCGCAATCTTATATTTTGGCGGCGATTTCTATTGTCCAAATCTTCTAATTGGGCTTGCATAAAGGCAAAATTATCTGCCAGGTTTTCATAATCTTTCCTCAAGTCATTGTGTGCTAGGGAGAGTTCATCATGCTTTGTCTCCAGGAGGTCAGTGCGTCCTCCTATACTAGCAATTTCCTGGGACAGTGCAGCAGTAGATTTATGCACTTCTTTTTCTATTTTATCCACAAGTTTGTTAAATATTGCTGTGAGACTTTCATCTAGGTCAGCCTTGGAGAGGGGAGAGTTGTACTCACAGTTTTCCATGGCTTTGGGAGGGTGTGAGATGGCTGCATCCTCTCCCCACATGCTGCTGCAGGCGCCATCTTGGGTCTTCCCTGTCCTCTGCTCCATTGTGAGAAGAAAGTTTGTCAGTGAGCGATGCTGACTCCGTTTTTTCTTCTTGCTGGTGCCAGGCATGCACCTCGTAATCCCACAGGGGTGCTGATGATTTTGGGCGAAAACGAGCGGTATAGCCCTGGGGAAACGGTCGCGATGTGTCCGGGTGTGGAGGAGATGTGTCTAAGCACTTCTCATCGTCGTCGCGCCGCGCATGCGCCCCCTAGCTACATGTTTTTATGAATGCTTTTGGTACTGTTTGGTATTACTCGCACCATTTTTACAGTTTATGTAGCTACATCGATTTTATCTCCAGTGCAATTTTTATTTGGCTATCTACTTGAAGACTATAAAAGTTTTAATGCTATTCCCATCGAGCGCTGCCTTTGTGTGTGTTTTGTATCCTGCTATCCATTTTTTCAGTGGTTGGTAGCTGCACTGGGAATCAGCCTGCAAGGAGATCAGCTAAAAGTAGTCGGATCTGTATGTGCGTTATAATTAATCGAAATTAGTCGATTAATCGATTAAAAAAAACCGATTAATCGAACACAAAAATTTTGATCAGTAACAGCCCTAAATTAATGTGTTTCAAGTAGAGGGTAAATAGCGCGGCACAGTTATTATTTTTTATTTTTCTTGCACATTAGTATGGGAATGTGATAAGTGCTAGCAGCTAGATCCCAATAAGTATCTATATTCTTTTGTTGAGCTGCTTGTTCGCAAGGATCCTTTTGATTTTAAAAGTTCAAGAAAGGCCCTTTTCTGTTCCAGCATGACTGTGACCTTGTATGCAAAGCGAGGTCCATAAAGACATGGTTTGAAGAATTAGGTGTAGCGAAACATAAGTGGCCTACATAAAGCCCTTACCTTAACCCTACTGAACACTTGGGATAAATTAGAACACCAATTGCTAGCCAGGTCTTTAAGTCCAACATCAATACCTAACCTCAGAAATGCTCATTTGGCTGAATGGGCAGATATTCCCAAATAAATATGAGTAACCAGATCGTATAGGTGTGATTGTCAGGTATATACAATTCTTTGGCTGTGAAGTACAGGTATATTGTTATGAAAAATGCAGAGAATTCTGCTTTTCTTCTTATCACACGGATGCTAGCCATACACATAACAATACAATGGTAAAATATAACAATTACTTTAATGAAGAAACTGTATTGTTTAGAAATGAATTGCACTAAAAGGCTAGCTTGATCAATAAACGTTTGTTTTCATCTAATAATAATGATTGTTCTAGAAAAAAAACGAATTACCAGACTACCAGGTTCCAACTCTGCCATATAAAAACAACTTCTTATTATGCACACCCTATTAGCATCGAATCCAACATGCCCAATATTGTTGATCTGCTGCCACCAAAGTCTCCTGGTTGCACATCAAAAGATGACTTGAAAGATGCTGTAGTTCTGTCTAGAAGCAAACTAAAGTTGAGCTGAAAGAAATCATAAAAAAAATCCATTAATACACAGATCAGATTATAAATGATGCAATTAGTCATCAGCATTAGGACCTCATTCACACGGGTGTATTATTGCATACACTAGAGCGAGGACCTCCTTTGCCCACAGGGGATGCACAGAGGTTTCTGTACTGCTGCGTGCAATCAGTTCCATTCATGTCAATTGGCACGCAGCATCTGCACAAGACATACATGCTGGTCCCAATTTGACATCCGTGCAGGTTCCCCCTGAACAAACATTATCTGCCTAAGTACATTTTAACCTGACATATTTATGACAAAAATAATCTATAAGGTAACAATAACGCGTAACATAATACATACATACATACAAACATGTTGATTTTACTAATTCCCTGTACACACGATTGGTCAATCCGATGAGAACGGTCTGATGGATTTTTCCATCAATTAATCGATGAAGCTGACTGATGGTCAGTCGTGCCTACACACCATCGGTTAAAAAAATTATCGTGTTAGAACGCGATGATGTAAAACACAATGACGTGCTGAAAAAAGTTTAATGCTTCCAAGCATGCGTTGACTTGATTCTGAGCATGTGTGGATCTTTAACCATATCCATCGATTCATTTTTAAACAAGTTACATTTTTTAACCGATGGATAAATAACCGATGGATAAATAACCGATGGGGCCCACACACGATCGGTTTGTTCTGATGAAAACGGTCCATCAGGCCGTTCTTATCGAATTGACCGATCTTGTGTACGTGGCATAAGGGATAATAGCCTGTTCAATTGACAAAGGAATTTGTCCCAGCGCCTAGTGAAAGAGGTGACGCTCTGCTGATTTCTATCCTCTAATCATGTGTAAGCAAAAACATTGGCCCAGATTCATAGAGCAATTACGCCTGTCTAACTGGTGTTAGACAGGAGTAATTTCAAATTTTGCGCGCCGTATCACTAGTTTGAATCCTCAAACCATGATACGGCGGCTTCGGGCTTCGATCCGAGAGGCTTACGTCTTCGTAAGCCTTCGGATCTACGCTGCGATATTTTTGCAGCCGCTGGGAGGAGTTTGCGTCGTTTTGATGCGTCGGGATATGCAAATGAGTTTTTACGCCGATCCACGAAGATACGAGCGGTCTTCGCAATCGCTTACGTCTATTTTTTTTACGTACTGTTAGACCAGCTTTTTGCTGGTCTAACGGTGCGTAGCCCATGTTAAGTATGGCCGTCGTTCCCGCGTCGAATTAAATTTTTTTTTTTTACGTAAGTCGTTCGGGAATAGAAATGTCCATAAACGACGCTACTCAAACAACGAATGACGTAACGACGTGATTTCGCGCAATGCACGGCGGGAAATTTGCAAACGGAGCATGCGCAGTTCGATCGCCGCGGGAACGCGCCTATTTTAAATGCTTCACGCCCCCTACTCGCGTAGATGGATTGCGACGGGAGAAATACACTACGCCGCCGTCATTTACTGGACAATATCTACCGGGATTCCACATAGAGCCAGGTAAAAAACGGCGGCGTAGTGAATTTCTGATCTGCTACGATAATCTAATTCTCTCTGAATTTGGGCCATTTTTTTTTAACTTCCTATGACATGATTGAACCGAAACTTCACCACAATCACAAACCTCTAGGGCAATTAGATACTCTATAGTATACTAAATTAGATATTTAGTATATCAATTACAAACTCTTTAATCTAATTCCTCTGTGCTGGCAAAGCTCCTCTGCCCCTCCCTTCACTTTCCTACATAATCTCTTATGTAGCTGCCAGGGGAGGAGCAAAGGAGAATACTATAGATTGACAGTTGTGAGTCTGCTGGGGCTGATCATTTCACATCCAAGATGGAGCACCCACCAGCAGGCGTGGGCATTTTAAAGTCTACAGACGTATTTACAGGTAACATACACGTTTGTTAACTGTATGTATACTGTAAGCTTATGGGAATTTTGATTTGGGATGAAATGAGAGGTTCTCTTTCAAACTTTTTGCCTGTGATCAATCTTTTAGTATGCAAGAGTGACATCTTGGCTAATATAGTACTACAAGACAAAAATGGTTTCCCTGTTTTTTTTAGGATGCTTGATGGCACTACACCGAGCCTAGTTGTCTGCAATCTTTAAATACTATGGAGGGCTGCAAATAACAGCACCAATCTAGGTCTTATAAGAATACTTTTCTTTGTACACATATTAAAAACTAATCTCAAATTCACTATTTAATAACTCTCTTTAATCCGCAATCTACTTATATAACATAAAGTTAAAATTACAGAGCAAAAAGGCTTTTGGTAAACATTGGATTAGAAATGATTTGCTTTATAATCTTAGAAATGAAAACAGAAAATGTTATCAATGTTATACTGGCGATTGTGTTAAATTTGTTGAAAAGGATTTGGACATAAGGGCATCATGGATGGGTAAATTATAATGTGTTTCCAGAGCATTTTTAATACATTTTCCCTGGGTTGAACCATTCGTTTTAAGCGTTGATAGTCTAGGGTAAACTAGTTAGTCCTCTTTAACACTGGGGTCAAAATTTAGTGTGAACACTAATACATAGGGGGATGTTGAGAAGACCTGTCACCCACAAGTCCAACCTATGTGTAAGAGGGGTTCATGGAAGCAGGGGCTCCTAAAAGAACCACTGTTCTCAGACAACAGCTTTAAAGAGAAAAGCATCCTTCTGATGATTATGCTTTCACCCGGCCCAGATATTTTGCAACTTGTTGGACAACAATCAAATTTCCAGAAGATTGAGAGTGACTGCCACCTGAGCAGTTAACCCATCACAACATGTTTTACCAGAAACACTTACTACAGTAATTACAGCATCTTGCAAATCAGACCTTTAAACAGGTCTGTATTAGGGATGAGCTTTGCGTTCTAGTCAAACTCATGTTCGACTCGAACATTGCCTGTTAGCCGGACAGCGAACAATTTGAGGTGTTCGCGGCAAATTCGAAAAGTCGCAGAACACCCTGGAAAAGTCTATGGAAGAAATCTAAAGTGCTAGTTTTAAAGGCTTATATGCAAGTTATTGTCATAAAAAGTGTGTGGGGACCTGGGTCCTGCCCCAGGGGACATGTATCAATGCAAAAAAAGTTTTAAACAAACGGACGTTTTTTTGGGAGTAGTGATTTTAATAATGCTTAAAGTGAAACAATAAAAGTGAAATATTCCTTTAAATTGTGTACCTAGGGGGTGTGTAAAGTATGCCTGTAGAAACCAGCGCTTGTTTCCCGTGCTTAATACTGTCCCTGCACAAAGTGTCATTTCTAAAGGATAAAAAGTAATTTAAAATCACTACTCCTGAAAAAAATGCAGTTTTTAAAACTTTTTTTGCATTGATACATTTTCCCAAGGGCAGGACCCGGGTCCCCAAGCACTTTTTAGGACAATAACTTGCATATTAGCCTTTAAAATTAGCACTTAGATTTCAAACGTTCGAGACCCATAGACTTAAATAGGGTTCTAAAGTTCACACAAACTTTTGGTCTGTTCGCAGGTTCTGGTGCGAACCGAACGGGGGGGATGTTCAGCTCATCCCTAGTCGGTATTACCCACTGCCACACCCAGACAGGAATGTAGCTACATTTACATTATATAGTATCTCTTTACAGAGGCAACATTCTTCCATTTCTAATTAGAGCATTTAGAGAATAAGCTTAAGTAATTTTAAATCTGTTTTAATGTGAAAAGAAAATGTGCAGGAAATATTTACAGAAGATATATATATATAAACACATAAGCAACTGTAAAGTATAAGGGTTCCAAAAGTAAAAAATACTTAAAGAGGATCTTCACCCTAGGAACAAAAATTAAAAGACAGCTGCTACAAATACTGTAGCTGCTGACTTTTAATAAAAGGACACGTATATGTCCAAGGTTCCAGCGCTGTCCTCAACCGAGCGGGTTATCCATCAGTCTTGGAGTGCCCGGTGCTGGTAGCTTTAGTGCGGGAAGCTGGCAGTGACTCCTTGCAGCTTCACAGTTAGCTTCCCATTGTGCACGCTCGAGCCACGCTACGCTTTATGAATTGTTCCACTGCATTGTGGAACCTGTGTCCCAAAAGGCTGCGAGCAGTGGGGAACAAACTTCCACTCGGATCGTGGTCCAAGCAGAAGTGGTTGCGGGTACCTGTCAAAACCAGGCACCTACTCCCACCCAACATATATATATATATATGATAAAAGAGGGAAGGGAGGAGGCAGAAAAGTGGAACTGCCCCTTTTGGGTTAAGTTCCGCTATAAGTGGAGTTCAGTTGGTCTTTGGTTTTTGGCCCTCAGAAAATTGAATCTCAGTGTCCTTGGCAGTTTAGAATATAAAACGAGAGCCATCCACTTTGGATGAAGGAGCAACAGAGACACCTTTGGAAAGCAGCATTGTCAATGAGGGGAGAGGGTAATATTGAATGCACTAGCAAATTTAGATGAACTCGACTCATGCTAACACTTTTTAAGAGTTTACAGCAACAAAGCAGATATGTATCGTCATTTTAATGTGTGTGCATAATTTTTTTTTCAATAAATTAAACTTTTGTATAGTACTGTACTATGTGGAGCCTTGGATTTTGCATATATATTGGTCATTGAGCATGTTGGCTTGACTTCCTGGATTACTTGTCTGCCTTCCATCGCTGTTTTTGCTGCCTGGGGCCACCTGATAGATTCTCATTAAATATTGTTCTTCTCCATATAAATATAATACCAGTTCTAAACAATACAACACAACAGAATTTCCCATAGGTACTTCATGGAATATATTCTTCAAAATCAATTAAAAAACAAAACAAAAAAACAAGTGCACTTCTATGTTATTCATAAAGTCCTCTAAAAAGTACATTATCCTGTTTTCCTATCATTCTCATTTATATAATACCTGCCTACAGTCATTGCATTTAACCTTATTGCCATCCACGCAAATTCATCACCCTTACAGTTAGGGTTGTCCCGATACCACTTTTTTAGGACCGAGTACAAGTACCGATACTTTTTTTCAAGTAGTCGCCGATACCGAATACCGATACTTTTTTTAAACGTGTCCCCAAATGCAGCCATGTCCCCCCACATATTGCAGCCATGTCCCCCCACATATTGCAGCCATGTATGTCCCCCACATATTGCAGCCATGTATGTCCCCCACATATTGCAGCCATGTCATGTCCCCCACATATTGCAGCCATGTCATGTCCCCCCACATATTGCAGCCATGTCATGTCCCCCCACATATGCAGCCATGTCATGTCCCCCCACATATGCAGCCATGTCATGTCCCCCCACATATGCAGCCATGTCATGTCCAGGGCCGTCTTTAATATGGTTTGGGCCCTGGGCAAACATTTTTTTGGGCCCCCCTCCAGATTATTTTGGGCCTGGCTGGTTCACATGTATGTGTTTTGGCGGCCATCATTTGTGCAGGCACAGCAGCCCATTGATTTGAATGGGCTGCCATGACTTTGTTTCCTGCAGAAAAAAGGTGTTTCAGCATTTTAAAAATACAGTTGCCTTGAAATCCATTCTGCTTTTGCACCATGCTACTTACCTGCAGTTCTTGCACACACACAAACGCACTGTGTTTTTAAAAGTGTGACCTAAACGTCTAAAAATGCAGCAAGTTTGACAGTGCGGGAACTGAAAATAAGTCACAGCAGACTGTATTTCAGTGCTTTGATGGGTATAGGTGTGCGGTGTGCGCAGCCTATTACATGAGGCATGCGCTTTTTTTTGCAAATGAATTGTGCCTGCGCAAATGTGGGCCGCCAAAACACATACATGTGAACCAGCCAGGCCCAAAATAAGCCCATCAAGCAGTTAAATACAGACAGTAATGCCATGTGCTCTGAGGCCTTACTCAGCCTGGACTGCAGGTCTGGTCTGTAATTTAAAAGAGTTCCTGTATTTCACTAAAGCAGAATGGACAGACGGTGCTGTGACCCCATGCCATGCCATGTGTAAAATGCAGTGAATCATCAAATATTATAAAGACTTTGGGCACACTCTACAGAAAACTTCTATTTACAATATAGATTAGCAAACAGTAACATACCTTGAGGAGCAGGACATGAAGAAGTCAGCCTCGGGAAGAGCAAACTGGGGATGTTATAAAATCACATTCTAATTCACTTTTATATACAAGCAGCACCCAGTGGCAGGAAGGGAGAAGTGCACATCTAAAGGGAAGCCAGGGGTGTTGTACATTTTAAAACACTGGGAAGGGAAGCAGTACTGTCACTGGCTGCGTGCCGCTGATGATTTTCAGCCTGATTTGTGGGCAGCACAGGGGCTTAACGGGCGGCAGGACCGCCATCAGGAATTATGGGGCCCCTTACACAGCTTCAGGCATGGGCCCCCTGGAATAGAGAACCGGGGGGGGGGTGCTGCTGCTGCAAATTTAGAAGCGGGGGGCCCTTTACAAAAAAAAAGAAGAAATAAAGAAAAATATATATAAAAACAAAGTGGTGTAGCCTCCGGGGCCATGGGGACCTCTGGACCATTTAATAAAAAGAAAAAAAGAAATAAAAAATATATATAAAACATATATTATTATTTTTTTAAAAGGGGGTTGCCATCTGGGGACCTCTGGGCCCTTTAATAATTTTTATTTTTTAATAAAAATAAATTACAAAAAAAGGGGGGTTGCCATCCGGGGCCCTGGGGAACTTACGGGCCCCTGGAGACCTCCAGACCTCTAAAATAAATTGGCCCTTTAATAAAAAATAAAATAAAAATATATAAAATAAATATTTTTTTTTTATTTAAAAATAAATAATAAAAGGGGGGTTGTCATCCGGGGGTCGGGGGGCCTCCGGGCACCTGGGCACCCCTAAAAAAAAATTGTCCCTTTAATAAAAAATAAAAATATATAAAATAAATATATTTTTTTATTTAAAAATAAATAAAAAAAGGGGGGTTGCCATCTGGGGCCCCTGGGGACCTCCGGACCCCTAAAAAAAATAAAAAAGGGGGGTTGCCATCTGGGGCCCTGGGCAGCTGCCCCTGTTTGCCCTATGGTAAAGACGGCCCTGGTCATGTCCCCCATACCTCCGCCGCCGTCGCTGCTGCAGCCTGCAGGGTTAATCCCCGTGCAACACATACCCGCGGCGCCATGTATAGACACGCAATTGGACGGATCCGTCCAATCGCGAGCAAGGGGGGAGTGTCTATGCACGTATCCGTGTATAGACACTCCCCCCTTGCTCGCGATTGGACGGATCCATCCAATCGCGTGTCTATACATGGCGCCGCGGGTATTACAAGTTTACACGGGGATTAGCGGCGGTCGGCAGCGGGCGGTGTGCGGCGGGCGACATGCGACGAGCGTGGTGAGGCGTGCGGCGAGCGGCGGCGGCGGCGGGGGGGGAAGTATTCTATTTTGGTATCGGGGGTATTTGGGGGAGTACAAGTACTCCCGCAAATACTCGGAATCGGTCCTGATACCGATACTGGTATCGGTATCGGGACAACCCTACTTACAGTATTCAAAGACATGCATATGAAATTATTCCTCTATTTTCATAATTTTTCTACAATAAAATACAAATGCCACATGAAGTATCAAGAGTCAGTTTTCTATATAAAGGAATTAAAACTGTAAACTGGAAATGGAAAAGATATTGGAGACATATAAATACTAAAGGAAGAGCAAATGTGGGCCCAATATAGTAAATGGGATTTGAAGGACCGCAAAGAATTAGTGTAACTACAAAATGAAAATGAATACGAGGATGAGATTAGATTGACTTAGATTTGTATTGTTTTGTGGCAGATCACTTTGATGAGATACCAACACAAAAACAAAAAGTTCAAAACGAAGTTCAATACGAAATGTTAACCGTAACCTCAATTTAGCATTATTGCAAATATCTCTGCTTTTGTAAATCAAACTATAACAGAATTTCAAAATATGCCAAAATCTGGGTGCAAACTAACCAAAAGATAAAAATAAAGCCCTCCCATAAAGAATGTAGGAATGTAGTGTTAATAGATATTCATCATTATGAAAAGATGTGCAACCAAATTCTAATCAATAATGATGGGCATAGGGAAGGTTCAGTGGCAGTGCTCTTGGAATTTATTCTCGCCCATCATCACTGCCTGACCTCACAAATGCGCTTCTGGAAGAATGGTCAAACATTCCCATAGACACACTCCTAAACCTTGTGGACAGTCTTCCCAGAAGAGTTGAAGCCTTTATAGCTGTTAAGGGTGGGCCAACGCAATATCGAACCCTATGGACTAAGACTGGAATGTCTTTAACCACTTGCCTACAGGGCATTTTCACCCCATTCCTGCCCATGCCAATTTCCAGCTTTCAGTGCTGTCAACCTTGGAATCACAATTGCACGGTCATGCAACGATGTACCCAAATAATTTTTTTATAATTTTTTCCCCCTATATAGAGCTTTCTTTTGGTGGTATTTAATCACTGCTGCTGGGTTTTTTATTTTTTTGTTAAGAAAGAAAAAAAAAAGACTGAAATTTTTTTTTTTAGTTTCTGTCAGAAAATGTTTTAAATAAGTAATTTTTTCCTTCACTGATGTGCGTTGATGATGTTGCACTGATGGGCACTGATAAGCTTCACTGATGAGGTGGCACTGAAGAGGAGGCACTAATATGCATCACTGATGGGCACTGATAGGTGGCACGGACATGCAGCACTGATGAGCACTGATATGCGGTACTAATGGGCTCTTACAGGAGGCACTGATGGGCACTAATAGGCAGCACTTATGGTCAATGATAGGTGGCACGAATAGGCGGCACTGATGGGCATTGATGGGTGGAATTGATGGGCGGCACTGACTTGCATCACTAATGGGCACAGAATATTAATGCACCGGTAATCATCTCTCCTCTCCTCACACTGACAGAGAGTGAGGAGAGGAGAGCCGATCAGCGGCATCTCCTTACAGGACATTTTTAGGACTTCGCTATACCGAAGGGAGGCTACACATAGTGCAGTTAAACCCAATTTGTAGGGTATGACGGCTTTATTGATAAAAAGCAAGGTATATACAACTGCCCCAGTTGAAGAGCCCTTAGCTCAAAACATGTAGGGTACATGGCCTGCAGCCACATATCCATTCACCACGCTTTATTTATGTGATCACCTGTACCTGCTCTTTCATCTGTCTCGTACCTTGATATTTTTTTTCAACCGTTTGTTTTATTGCTTCCATGGTATTGTTGTATATACCTTGCTTTTTATCAATAAAGCCGTCATACCCTACAAATTTGGTTTAACTGCACTATGTGTAGCCTCCCTTCATTTTTTACATGTGCTTCTATATGACTTCAACTCCATGAATATCCTCCCTGCTATCCTGGACGTTTGGGATCAAAGAACTCTTGGATTTCCTTAGATGCCATCGGATGTGTCTTCCACGAACCATACCAGGCTGAGGATCCATTTTTTGCCCATTTGACATACTACCACCGGTCAGTGTGTCCACCGAATCCGGTAAGAGTATTCAATTCTCTTGATTATCCTGGATTGTATGGTTGATCTTTCGTGTTCCAATCTTGGAGTGGTATCTCCCATCTCATATGCCCTCACCGGACTATTTAAGACACCTATTGTTTGCATTATCACTGAAGTGATTCTGGACTTACTTACAGGTCTATCTATGCTCAAGGTGTCCCACCTTTCACGGTCCCTCATTAGGACTTTTTGGTGGTTTACCTACCATATTTATCACTGTATGTTTTTTATTTCACAATCTATGGTTTTTCACTTTCTATGTATTTTGGGTTATGAGACATACTTCCATAATTGATGTGGAATGTCTGTGCATATCACATTTCAAAGGATTAGAAACAGAATGCCCAATCCCAATGGGAATATAACACCTTTGTGATGGATATTTTGAAATTCATATTGACACATGATCTCCTTCTTAGAAAATTTTGAATAGTACTTTATATCATAAGGCCACACCAAGAAATACCATCCTGAGAGCAGGTAGTTGGCATTCTGCATCATAATTAGATATATTGCCTACAGCGGAGTTCCAGCCACAAAAAAAGTGTTTTTTACTTGTAGCTGCTGACTTTTAATAAGGACACTTATCTGTCCAGGGAACCCGGGATGTCGCCCCCCGAGGCTCAATCGTCCACCAGCTTGGGTGCAGGCGTCGCTATTCCAACTAAGGGAAACCGGCAGTGAAGCCTTCGGCCTCGTTCACACATATCCGTTTTTATGCCATCCGTCAACGGACGACAATGCATTCCTATGGGCGAACGGATGACCATCCGTTATCATCCGTTAACCTCCGCATCCGATCGTATCCGGTTTTTTGAACGTACCAAGGCTACGTTCAAATCCGTGAAAACGTATATTACCGGACGTTAACGGACGATGTCCGTCAACATCCGATCCGTTTACATCCGTTTTGAAGAAATTCTTTTTTTTTTTTTGTAAATGAACTTCACCTATGACCCAGGCAGTAGTTGGACAATAGGAAGTGCATCACCAGGATATCATCCCCAAGGAGAAAGAAGAGAAACATGGCCAGAGATGTGCCCCATGAGGACCTTATCAACCTGGTCCATGAAAGGCCAGGCTTGTGGGACTCAACCTGCCGAGACCACAGTGATAGGGTTAAGACCCAGAACCTGTGGGAAGAAATATTTGAACTTCTGACACCAAATTGGTCCACCATGACTCCAAAACACCGTCATCAACGTGGTAAGTGTTGCCTAAACTGCTGCATGCTCTTGTCAGTGTTTTTATGTAATCATGAGATTATGGACACATGTGAGCAATGTACTGTTGTGTCCTCCGCTGCAGCAGAGCAAAAGCATGTGGCACTCTGGGGATTATTCACTAAAGGCAAATCCCCTTTGCACATTTGCACTCATAACTCCCAAACACTATATATATTTTTTAGCAGACACCCTATGGAATAAAATGCCGGTCATTGCAACTTTTTATCTCATATTGTATTAGAAAAATAAATTAAAAAAACACATTTTTTTGGGGGATTTTTTTTTTTTTTTTATAATGTGAAAGATGAAGTTACGCCAACAAAATAGATAACTAACATGTCACGCGTAAATTGCGCACACTCATGGAATCGCGACAAATGTCAGTACTTAAAAATTTCCATAGGTGTTGCTTATTTTTTTTTTAACCACTTCCTTACTGGGCACTTTTAACCCTTCCTGACCAGGTGAAATTTCAGCTTCTGGCACTGCGTCGCTTTAACTGACAATTGCGCGGTCGTGCGACGTGGCTCCCAAACAAAATTGGCGTCCTTTTTTTCCCCCCCCCCCACAAATAGAGCTTTCTTTTGGTGGTATTTGATCATCTCTGCGGTTTTTATTTTTTGCGCTATAAACAAAAAAAGAGCGACAATTTTGAAAAAAAGTCAATATTTTTTACTTGTTACTATAATAAATAGCCCATTTTTTAAAAAATAAAATAAAAAAAATTCTCTGTTTAGGCCGATACGTAGTATTCTACATATTTTTAGTAAAAAAAAAAAAAAAAAAAATCGCAATAAGCGACTGGTTTGCACAAAAGTTATAGCGCATACTAAATAGGGGACAGAATTATTAGTAATTTTTATAATTTTTTTTTTACTAGTAATGGCGGCGATCTGCGATTTTTATTGGGACTGCGACGTTATGATGGACACATCGGACACTTTTGACACATTTTTGGCGCCATTCACATTTATACTGAGATCAGTGCTATAAAAATGCACCAATTACTATATAAATGTGACTGGCAGTGAAGGGGTTAACACTAGGGGGGCACGGAAGGGGTTAAATGTATTCTGGGTGTGTTCTAACTGTTTGGGGGGAGGGGGGTGACTGGGGGAGATGACCGATGCTGTGTCCCTATGTACAAGAGACACAGATTGGTCACCTCACTCCCTGACAGGACATGGATCTCTGTGTTTACACACAGAGATACATGTCCTGTCCCTGTAACCGCCGATTGCGAGTGCCTGGCGGACATCGCGGCCGCCGGGCACGCGCATCGGCATCTCAGGAATGCAGCGGCCACGCGCGCGCCGCCGGTGGCGCTCGCGCGCCCTCTAGTGGCCATTAAAAGCACAGGGCGCATATATGCGCCCTGTCAGAGATTCAGGACAGCCCGACGGCCGCAAATATTCGTACGGCAGTCGCGAAGTGGATAAAGGAGGTCTAGTGCTAGAATTATGACGTCCTTGGGCGGGTAGTGGTTAATATGGGGAATATTCAAGGGCATGCTGACTCCTTCATAGACTATGGAGTCCTATCGTTTTTTATAAAAAATTCCTACTCACTTTAATTAAAATCTTATTTTTCAATGTGTCTTTACAGGTGTGCAAATTAATAAAAGGTGGCGTTCCTTAAGAGATCGTTATCGTAAAGATTATAAGGGGGAGGCAGAGTGTGCAAGCGGTTCCAGTGCTACCACCAAAAAAAAATCTATCTACTTTGAGATGTTATCCTTCCTAAGCAAAGTCATGGATGTTAGATCGTAAGTGACGTTTGGATGTTCCATCTATAAAGTGAAAAAAGTAGGTATCTATATAGTAAGGTAATGTTCCTCCTTTTTATTGTAGTACATCATCAAACATCTCAGAGTGTGAGGAGAACAGTGATGAGACAGAGGAAGTGCAGGGAGGTGATCAAGCCACACAAGAAGGAGAAGGCCAGTCCCAGTCTGAGACAGCACGTCCAAGTGCACCTCCAAGCTTTTCCAAAAGAACCGTGAATGTAAGCATACTATTGATTAGTAATCTTTATGTTATGTACACGAAGGCATCATTGCATGTCTCAATCTGCATATTATTCTCTACAGGTTAGTCATTACAAGCCAACATCACGACCCTCGCGACGTGGCAAAAAGCCAGAAAACAATGAAATGGACAAAGCTATGAAGTCCTTCATGGAAGAGATGACCTCATTTAAACGACAAGAGAATAAGGATCCATTCTGTGATCCCACCAACCCCAGTGCGTCCTTCCTGAGGACAATCTACCACACAATTCAAAAAATACCACCAGAGAGGCATATGGAAATACAGATGGGAATATTCAATTATGTGGGGGGATGTATTAAAGCTGTAGAGTCAGGAATGCCATTGCCCACTATTAATAATTTTGAACCCCCTCAGAGACAGTCCCGTCAATATTACTATGAGCACCCTTGCCTTCCACCCCAGCCATATCTACCGCCCTATCCACAGAATCCACAGACCCCTGCGCGTTCGTACACCTCAATGCACAATACACAGAGACCTCCCTATGCTTCCTCCCCTGCTCATTCCTCACAGGGAACATATCCTCCGAGTGCAAATATTAGCACAAATTCTAGCGATGTTTCTCAGGCAAATAGTCAAACCAGCTCTGGTTCTTCTTCCCAATATTCCACTTCATTTTCCCCATCCCCCTCCTCTTCCTATCATGATTTGTAACCATTTTTTTTATTCGTTTTTTTTTGGTTAAAGACAGTGAGAGATATTGTGAGACAGTGAGAGATAGTGACATTGTTGTTGTGAAAGTTTGCATATGTTATGCTGTGGTAAAAATCTGCCAAAGTTTTTCAAGAGTAAATTAAAAAAAAAACTTTATTTTAAACGGTTATGCATAATAATAAAAAGTTTTTTGAACATATGTGTTTTTTATTTATTCAAAATATACCAAACCAGTTATTTTCATATGGTATTGGACATATTTGTAAAATTAATGAAATTTGCACTGCATTATTCAAATACATTGATATTGCCATGGAACCTCTCCTGATGGAGATAGAAAGAAGTCAGCAAATTTTTCACGTATGCCAATGTAGGAACTGCTTGCACGTACGCTGCTACACTGTATGGAGGTCAGGTGAAACTCTTCCTCCTCCTCAACGTGGATACCCTCCTTATCCCTGATAATGTTATGCAGAATAATGCAGGCCTTTATCACTAACTCTGCATTCTCAAGACTGAGTTGCATGGGGGTTTGGAAAACACGCCATTTACTGGACAATATGCCAAATGAACATTCAATGAGGCGTCTTGCGCGGCTCAGGCGGTAATTGAAGATCCTCTTCTTGTCATCCAGATTATTTCTGGCATAAGGCCTAAGCAGGTAGTGAGAAAGCGCAAAGGCCTCATCGGCAACAAGCACAAAAGGCAGGTCGGGTCCTTCAGTTCCAGGCAGAGGCTCATCAGATGGTAAGTTAAATCGGCCTAGTCGCAGTCTTCTACCTATTACAGACTCACGAAACACTCTGGAATCAGAACTGCTGCCATATCCCCCAATGTCCACAGCAATAAATTTATAATTGCTGTCACAGATAGCCATAAGGACCAATGAAAAATATTTCTTATAGTTATGGAATCTGGACCCAGAACATGGGGGCTTTTGCATACGGATATGCTTTCCATCAAGAGCTCCGATACAATTTGGAAAGTTTGCTTGATTCCAAAATCCATTGGCTATTCGTCGCCACATGTTGCCATCTGGTAATGGCATCACTGCTGGACACAGCTCTTCCCATATGGCAAGGCATGTATCATGCACTATCTCTGATATTGTCGAAATACCCAATAAAAAGTAATGATTTAAAGAGGCATAGGACTGGCCAGTTGCAAGAAACCTAGGAAAAAAAAAGATAATCTTTTTAGCTGTATTTAAGTACTGGCGCATAAATCATTATACAATATTTATTATCTATACATACTGTATATAAGCACACTCAGTAGACCAGGGGTAGACAACCTCGGCACTCCAGCTGTTATGAAAATACATATCCCATCATGCCTTTGCCTCTAGGAGTCAGCCCTATAAGGTCAAGGTCTTGCAATGCTTAATGGGACTTGTAGTTTCACCACAGCTGGAGGGGGGAGGTTGCCAACCCCAGCAGCAGACCAAAAAAAAATGACATTTGCAATGTATGACTTCTTACCTCAAGGTCACCAAGAGACGTTCTTCTGCAGATACACACCTTCTCATGAAAGTATGTCTACGTTGCAGTCGTGGGTGCAGCTGGTTCAGTAAGTACTCAAATGTGTCTACGCTCATCCTGGTAAAGTTGAAAAACTTACTGGGATACTGTCGTAGATGAGCATAGTGCAGAGCCACATAACCATCAGAAGGCCGCTTCAGTAGCATGGGGTGGGTCCAGAATCGACGTCTCCTAGCCACAATCTTCTTTTTCTTGCTCTCCATTCTCCTCATATTCGCAAATACGACAAACAATGTCATAATGTCCCAAAAATTGTTGGAATCCATCGCACAATGCAGTACACAATAGGACAAAGGAAGGACACAGAAAGGACAAAGCAAGGACAAATCACTCACTGAAAACTGCAATGCAGCATGGGAAGAGCAGTAGGAGGAGCAGTAGTGTCATCAAAGCCACAGAAATGTCTGTGAACGGATGTAAACGGACGAAAAAACGGATGAAAACGGATACATTTGCGGATGTAAACGGATAAAAACGGATCGGAAAACGGATGACAACGGATGTAAACGGATCGATAGTCGGATGTAAACGGATATTAACGGAATGGATGACGGATGAAAACGGATGAAAAATCGGGTAAAAACGGATACGTTTTTTACGTGGCTAAACTGATGGTACCAGTGTGAATGAGGCCTTCAGGTTTTACAGCCGGTTTCTACTGCACATGTGCGAGTTGCGTGGCACTATGTGAATGGCCAGCTAATCTTCTGGGACACACACAGGTCCCAGAAGGTAGCAGGGGTGAAGGAGGAGGGCTCGCCGCAAAGAGGACATGACATCCTGCGCCGTGGCTGAGCTAGTACAGAAGTACACTCGGTAAATTAAAAAAGGTATCAAAGAAAAAAAAAATCTATATAGATATCCAAAAATTAGGGGTGGAGGGCGGTCTTTAGTTTAAGACCACCTTGTAAAGGTGTGTGGAACTCTGCTTCAAGAACAATATTTGCGGATTGGACTAAATTGCTCAAATATATTCATTTAAAAAAAGAGGTAGCATCTCTATGGACATGCCTAGGAATGAGAGGTTAGTCAAAAACTTATGAAGAAAGCTTATATTTAATGAAAAAGCTGACATTATTATTGAATGAAGAATAAAGTGCAGCACTATACACAATAATACATTTGAACTAAATAAATCAATTTGTGACAAATAGACTAATTTAAATGAATAGTGATTAGTGTATATCTAAACAAAATTAATATTTGTTATAAAGTGTCCATATTGAGAAGTCCCATACAAAAATCCAAGGACAGCAAACGTGACACCAAAGGTGTGATCACACTGGAGGCTTACCAGAAGGCCAGCGACCACCCTTACTCAGGGAGATCTAAAAGCGATCAATCAACACCTAAATCCACTGGCCGAAGCTCGAACATCCACTGATGGAAGGCAGACAAGTAATCCAGGAAGTCAAGCCAACATGCTCAATGACCAATATATATGCAAAATCCAAGGCTCCACATAGTACAGTACTATACAAAAGTTTAATTTATTGAAAAAAAAACAATGCACACACATTAAAATGACGATAAAAACCATGAGTTCCATCAGAACGAAACAGGTCAGTTTCCCATAACCAAAGATTCCAGAACATAAGTCGTGCATGCGCAGTAGCTTCACTCAATGCGTTTCATCAAAGGTGACATCAAATGGATATACAGCCATCACTATTCATTTAAAGAAGTCTATTTGTCATAAATGTATTTATTTTGTTCATATGTATTATTGTGTATTATGCTGCACATTCTTTTTATTATCACATCACATATCACATATCCAGTAAGGGTGATGCATTTAAAACCAAACATTGCTTTTTTTTTACAACTTTTTATGACAAGTTCTAGCGAACATGCTAACCCTATTAAAGTCTATGGCACATGAACATGAAAAATCAAAAGTGCTTATTTAAAAGGGCTTATATGCAAGTTATTGCCATAAAAAGTGTATGGGTGCCCGGGTACTGTCCCAGGGGACAGGTATCAATGCAAAAAAAAGTTTTTAAAATTATAGTTTTTTTCAGGAGCAGTGGTTTTAATAATACTTAAAGTAACCAATGAAAGTTAAATACTCGGCCCACCCCCCTTCTTACTGGATTTGACTGACAGTCAATGGCTCCCATGCTGCCCGAGTCTTTGAGAGGAAAGGAAAGAGAATACTGCAGCTGGGCACAGCACTGGATCACTGACATCACAGAAAATAGAACAGAGGGCGCACAGGCCTAGTGTATTATTCTCAATACAAGTCTTTAATAGGTAAAAGAATAAGTAATACAGTATATTTACAAAAGTATGCATGTATCACAGCTAAACATACACACAGCAGCTTTGTGTCTACAGTGTGACATAACACATAACAGATAGAATGTCCAGCAGTACAACGGGCTAATAGGCTTCAAGGATTCACCTCTTCCTCAGAGCTCTTCCTTAGGCAGCAAGGCGCGATTTATCCAGACAAGTCAGGACGAGAGTCTAGACAAGTACCATATTTGGGCCCACTTCTAAGCGCAAGAGATGTGTGTTTTGAACTTTGAAGTGCAGGGGTATAAAGAGTGAGGGGGGCAGTTAGCAGGGTGTTTTTTACTCTAATTTAGGGAATGCAAAACCTAACCTTAGAATCAGTCATTTAGTTTAAGTGACAGAGAGATAAGCTCTCTGTCAGGTCACCTGTGGCCAGGTAAAAAGTGCACCCCATTAGTGTCAGGGATGCACCACAGGGTAGTAAAACCCTATAGCCGGCTGCTGCGAAGAGAGAGGAAGCGTGAGCCCAAGGTTCCCCAGGGTGCCAGAGCCTCTGGTGCTGAGGATGGCCTTCGCGACAGCTGGATCTAGGTCGCTGGATCTAGGTCGCGGCCCCTGGCGTCCCCTAGGTCACGCTCCATAGGGAGAGAGGGGAAGCAGCACACTGGACACAAGCGATAGTGATGGGTAAGCCGAGGTCAGGGCAACAGGCATGCAAGGGTAACCAAGGGACAGGCCAAAATTCAGGAAAACAAGCAAACAGGAGCAGTCAGATACGAGCCAAAATCAGTACACAGAAAGGTTAACTTAGCACACGGCAGACAGGAACTCAAGCTACAAACAAAGTTGAACAGCACTGCAGACCTGCAGTGCAACAGTTAATATAGACTTTCTGGGATCGCCTGGGGTGGGACCATACAGGAAGGAGAAATCATAAAAAGCCAGAACAGAATCAGGCCTCTAATGAACACATGGAGACAGGTAAGCTGCCAGACTTTATTGCATATCCATGACACTCTCCAGTCTGTTTATTTTTCTTTCACTCTCCAGTCAGAGGCTGGAGCTGGTCAAGACCCTTAAGCTGGCCATAGATGGTTAAAATCTCAGGCCGATTTAGCAGGAACCAGCCAAGATTCAAACCATGTATGGGCAGGCTGTACCCAAGCTGATTGATCAATCAACTTGGGTACCAGCATGTTTGATTTTTAATGCAATTATTGCCAGTGGCTATAGGCGCTAGCAATAAACACTGTGGGCCAGATTCTCAGAGGCGCTACGACAAAGTATCTCAGATACCCCGTCGTATCGCTTTTGGTCGTATCTATGCGAGTGATTGTTAGCATCACTTTGGCATAGATACGCTTGAACATCCAACAAGTGTAATACCATTACACTTGTGGATCGTAGTTGCAATGACAACTCCAGCCACTAGGTGGCCTTTACATTTTTTTCTCATTTGCCTATGCAAATGAGGCTACTACGCCGATTCCGATCGCTTTTACGCCGCACCGTCGTCGCGTACATCGTTTTCGTTCGCGTAAGGTTACCCCTGCTTCTATGAGGAGTAACCTTACGAAGTACCGTCGGATGCCATGTTAAGTATGGCGTCGGGTCAGCGTCGGCTTTTTCCGTCGCTTACATTGGTTAACTAACTCGTTCGCGAATAGGGCATTGCGTAGTGACGATCACGTCGTTTTGACGTCGGTTTCAACGGCGCTTTCCGACGTGAGCTGGAGCATGCGCACTGGGCTTTTTCCCCAGCCGGCGCATGCGCAGTTCGTTCGAAGGGGGCGCGCTTCATTTAAATAGAACCCGCCCCCTTTGAATTACGCAGGCTTACGCTGGGCCATTTTCGCTACGCCAACGCAAACTACGGAGCAAATGCTTAGAGAATACGGAACTTGCTCTAGTACGATGCGGCGGCGTAGTGTAAATGGGTTACGCTATGCTGGCGAATTTGTATGAGAATCTGGCCCTGTGTATTCTGCCAGCAGGGATGGCTCCCCTGCCCCCTCCCCCCAACGGGTGAACACAAAAACTCCATGGGAGGGATTCCCCATCAACACAGACCGATTGTCTTTCCTGCTAAATGTGGTTGCAGGAAAGAAAATTGCACCATCTATGGCTGGCTGGCTTAACTGCAGCAGAGTCAAATCAGGTATCCTAAACTGCCGCCAGACAGGACTGCGCTGTGCAGCAGAACTGTGTAACTCTCAGACCTAGATAGAAATACAAACAGCTCCCATAGTCAATCTGTGAATTTTGCTTTTTTTCTAGAGTTCAGTGTTTGGGCTTTTGCACCTAAGCACCACGAGCCTGTGCAATGTAAATTCTGACAAAAATTCCTTCCTGATCCCACAAGAGGCAATTGGATGCAGATCTTCCCTGGGTCAACTTTACCTATAAATGTTAGTACCCAGTTATATTATGTACATTTAGGAAAGAATGCAGACCCTTTTAAAAATGTTTTTTTCTTGGTCTGGCACTGGCACTTCCTGGCTTATTATAAAACAAAACAAAAAAAATTACTGGAGTTGGTTTCATGCTGGTGGCTATGATGTCTCAGATTTCATTAATTACATTGTATGCAGTTTAACATACGCAAGTAAGGGGGCTTTAGACACAGAAAAAAAACACAAAACGAAAGCAGCAGTAAACAAACAACAATAAGGGTTCATTCACACGGTCTGTGCGCCCGTTCCTGCGTACGTGTTAAACTCAACTATTTAGAGCCTATACAGACAGGGCCGCCATCAGGGGGGTACAGGCAGTACACCTGTAAGGGGCCCAGATTTTTCTTTGTTTGTCACCACCCAAAGCCTCCCTGACCTCTAAGGGGCCCGGTGGAGCCCAACCTTCACCCTTTTTTTTTTACATTTCTTTTGTTTGTCAGCACCCAAAGCCTCCCCAATCTTAATTCTCAATTCCAGCTTCTCAATTTGCGGCGGCCCCCCCACATTCTAAATTTGTGGCGGCACCCCCCCTGCTTCTCAGCTCTAGGGGGCCTATGTCTGAAGCTGTGTAAGGGGCCCCAAAATTCCTGATGGCGGCCCTGTATACAGACATTCATTTTTATGAGTTGCCTGCACGCAGCTCAGCGCTAGTAAAAAAAGTAAACAAAGTGCTCTTTACGCTGCACGGTGCTAAGCACCTGTGTGAATGAGTCCTAGCATTCACACAAAAAAGTACAAAAACACAAATACATAAATCACAAAATAAAATTAACTAAAAGTTATTTGATTTCCTAATTTGTGATCATTGTGAGAAAATAGAGACCATTCTCCCGGTTTAACTAATGCAGGAATCATAGAAATGAAAGCACCTGTTTGGATAACAATTGTTTTGTTTATGATTAACACTTGCTAAAGCAGGGATGCCCAACCTTTTAAAGAGTGAGGGCCACTTAAGTGACTTTGTAACCAGTCGCGGGCTATAATGAGTGGAGTGGGCGGATGACATGTCCGCGTCCACTGCATATGGAGAGCGAAAAGGGACACAGCCCACTCTACTCTATGGGCCCTACGCTCCAATCCACCCAGGCGGAGGGGATTGGATCCCCTTCTGTTTTTCTTTTAGTGGATTGGCAATGATGTGGAAGCCCCTTCCCCGGTGGTCTTAGCGGGGGGGGGGGGGGGCATCAAACGTTTAAAAAAAAAAAAATACTAGATAAGCACCTGAACGACCGCAACATACAGGGATATACAATGTAATACTGACATACTGTATAATCACACACATAGGATGGACTTGATGGACTTGTGTCTTTTTTCATCCTCACCTACGATGTATTGAAGGTAGGCGGTACACCTGCGGGTCAGTTTGAAAGCAGCCCAGTAACCACTGCAGAACAGATATGCCCATATTTGGCTTCACTTCATTCACAACACTGATGTTCTGGGATGACGGATCAGCGATCTGCGATCTGGGCTTGCCAACCAGCCATTCCAGAGCAGGAGGTCACGGGCCACATCAGAGGTCTCCGCGGGCCACATGTGGTCCCCGGGCCACTGGTTGGGCACCCCTGTGCTAAAGTATAACTTACAGAGGAGAATATTTCCAATTATATTTATTTATTTAATGTATTATTATTTTAATTATTATTCAAATATTTTGTTATTAATTATTATTGTATCATTTGTATGTGACTTTAATAGTGTGTATTTAAAAAAATAAAATAAATGAAAAGATTATGGGCCGAATTTAAAAACACTTTACGCCGGCTTATCTATTGATATGCCGCGTAAGTTAAAAGATGCGCCGTCGTATCTATGCCCTGTATTCAGGAACCTAGATACGCCTGAAATATGGCTTCAGCCGACCGACGTAAGTTGCCGTACGCCGTCGTAACTTAGTTGCATATTTACGCTGGCCGCCAGGGGCGCTTCTGTAGATTTACAAGTAGAATATGCAAATGAGCTAGATACGGCGATTCACAAATGTACTTGCGCCCGGCGCATTAATATACGTCGTTTACGTAAGGTGTATGACCGGCGTAAAGTTACCCCTGCTATATGAGGAGCAGGCAATGTTAAGTATGGACGTCGGAACAGTGTCGAATTTTCCGTCGTTTACGTAAGTCGTACACGAATAGGGCTGTGCACAAGTTACGTTCACGTCGAAAGCACTGAGTATTTGCGACGTGATTCTGAGCATGCACACTCATTAGTAGCTTCATTTACATGGGGTCACGATTCATTTCCATACAACACGCCCACTGCCAGCCTAATTTGAATTACGCAGGCTTACGCCGGGTGATTTACACTACGCCGCCGTAACTTACGATGCAAGTTCTTTCTGAATACGGTACCTGCCTCTCTAAGTTACGGCGGCGTAGTGTATATGAGATACGCTACGCCCACCAAAAATTATGCCCTATGTGATTAATTTAGATAAAAATATTGGTCAGCAGAGTTTTCCTTTAATACAACTAGGTGAACATCTCCTTATTCCTTTTTTTTTCACTGACTCTTGCCTACATCCTAATTAGCAGAAACCGATTTTTTTTGTTATAGATTCCTATGAATTTCCTGTGCAAGCCTCAGTTCACAGACTAACCCAGTTCCTTACACAGAGGAGATGGTATTACACTGAGCCAGAAGAACTGTAGAAACTGGCAGTGAAGGCTGAGCCGCGGGGAATTGTGTACAAAGCTATCAGGTGATTGTCAGCTTAGCCAGTTGTAAGAAGGTCAGATACAGCTGAGGGAAAGCACTAGCTCAGGGGAGCCAGAAAGTCTCTTTAAGCCAGAAGGATATCAGATTTGCTCAGCTGCTCATATGCATGTAAACTAAACCTTCCCGTCCACTTATATTAAAATGATAGTATATGTTTTAAGCTTACCATAAGCTACATTTACAATAATATGTCATTTTTCTTCATTTCTATAATGGCATTTACCAACATGCTAATTTTAATTGAAAACTGCTTTAAAATTAAAACAATGCAAAGTGGCACCATCAATAAAAAAAAAAAGGCACCGACCTCTCAGGCCCCGTACACATGAGCAAATACATCTGATCAAATCGGTCGGACAGACCGATTTGAACAGATCTGTCTGCTGGGATGTATTCGTTTGATCGTGTACACACGATCAAACCAAAATCCCCGCCGGCAGACAGCGCGCTGACGTGTCGGTGACGTGGCAGTGACGTTGACGCCGCCACGTCACCGCACCAGGAAGTAAAACACTTCCGCGCATGCGTCGAATCCATTCGACGCATGTGCGAGCAGATATGTACTAACCAGCAGACATATCGGTCCGACGGGTTCCCAGCCGACAGATTTCAAAGCATGCTTTGAAATCTGTCGGCTGGCCAAATCCGTCTGTTTGCCCGTACACACGATCGAATCTGTCTGCTGAAACGGTCCATCAGACGGGTTTCAGCAGACAGATTTGATTGTGTGTACGCGGCCTCAGACTCTCCCTGATTACTCTAGTAGCGCCAAAACTCAATAATTCATGGTTGACCTGCAGCCTTCTGCACCCTGACTATTGCTGCCTAAAGGGGTTGTAAAGGTTCGTTTTTTATTTTCTAAATAGGTTCTTTTAAGCTAGTGCATTGTTGGTTCACTTACCTTTTCCTTCGATTTACCTTCTATTTTTTTTTCTTTGTTTGAATTTCTCACTTCCTGTTTCTCCTCAGTAAACTTGCCACCATCATCCGAGCGGGGGAAAGTCAGTCAGACCAGCTTACTGAACAACTTACTGAGGAGGAACAGGAAGTGAGAAATTCAGACAAAGAAAACAAAGAAAAAAACATTTAGAAGGGAAATCGAAGGAAAGGGTAAGTGAACCAACAATGCACTAGCTTAAAGGAACTCATTTAGAAAATAAAAAACAAACCTTTACAACCCCTTTAAGGATAAGTGTACTTTTTGTGCACAGAGCTTTAGTAGTGCAATATCCTTTTCCCTTGGCATCTTTGAAATATAACACAGCTATGTAAAATGGTAGTCATTAAGTTTTAAAATAAGTAAAGTGGAACCTCTTACAGTAAATGAAATATGCAGTAAATAGTACATATCCTTTAAACGGGTTGGATGAACATGGTAATCAATACTGAGGCACAGGAAGGGATGGGGAGTGCTCAAGAAATCGTATAACTTTAAGGCTGGCCATCCAGAAGTAAAAAATCTTTTTCAGAACAATCCTAATGGTGTTTGGGGTGAAATAAACATATGTTTCTGATTACTGTGATGAGAAAATTCAAAGGAGTAGGAAGGAAAAAAAGAATTGTCAGAATTTGTGAGGTTTTTTTTTTGTTCAGCCCGCCTCTTGAAGATGACCACAAGTTCTCATTGGGTTTGGGGAGTTTCCTGGCCATGGACCCAAAATGCCAATGTTCTGTTCCGCAAGCCACTTAGTTACCACTTTTTCCTTATGGCAAGGTGCTCCCTTGGCTGAGAAGCAACCCCACATATGAATGGTCTTAGGATGCTTTGCCTTTTCTTCTCCTGACAAGGTTCTTTTTTTTGGATGCCCCAAACAATGGGAAAGGGGATTCATCACAGAACATGATTTTACCCCACTTCTTAGCAGTCCAATCCCTGTACCTTTTGCAGAGTATCAGTCTGTCCTGGATGTTTTTCCTGAAGAGAAGTGACTTCTTTGCTGCTCTTCTTGACATTAAACCATCCTCCAAAAGTCTTCTCCTCACTGTGCGTGTAGATGCACTTACACCGGTCTGCTGCCATTCCTGAGCAAGCTTTGCACCAGTGGTGCCCTGATCTCGCAGCTGAATTGCTCAATTAACTGTAAGGCCGTTTACACACGATCAGTCGAAACCGATGAAAACGGACTGAAGGTCCGTTTCATGAGTCCAAACCGATTGTGTGTGGGCCCCATTGGTCAGTTATCCTTCGGTCAAAAAAAAATAGAACTTGCTTTAAAATTTAACCGATGGACGACTAACCGATAGGTCAAAACCGATCATTAGTACGCACGAGCATCGGTTAAAAAAACACACATGCTTAGAATCAAGTCGACGCATGCTTGGAAGCATTGAACTTCATTTTTTTCAGCACGTCGTTGTTTTTTTACGTCACCGCGTTCTGATACGATCGGTTTTTTAACTGATGGTGTGTAGGCGCGACTGACCATCAGTCAGCCTCATCGGTTAACCGTTGGAAAAAGACGCATCTCGGCATAGAGCCTACATATACCGTCAGAATGTTTATTCTGGACTTATAAAATATTATTGTATTTATGGAAATATGTAAATCTGTGCTTTGGGAGATATACACTTTTCCTACAATACAAGATATCAAAATTATTTTATCCGTGCTATTTTGAGGACGAGTAATACAAATGAATATTTAATATATATATATTTATTAACTAAAGATATAGTGCAAAAATTAAAATCAGGTACAATTCGTATCAAAACAAATAAATGATATGCTTCTACAATAGAGATAAATGACGCTTGAATGTTCAGATGATATTTACATTATATGACAAGGTATATTCCTAGCTCTTATTTAAATCATCCTGGCGTAACTTGAGACCTTTTAGTTCTTATTGACATAACCTTGACATTGTATTATTTCTTCTTAATATCAAACAGATCTCTTGCTACTACTTATTATATACGTGTACATAACAAATGTTATATTGTACACAAGCTTTTTGTTAAATTTGACGAGGATATATCTTCACATACACCCTCACTCTCAAACCACCATTGTTGGCACTTAGCTTTTTAAAGACAAACGTAATGCGCGTATGTCTCCTAATATTTGGAATACAATTATCTCATGCTGCAGTTAGACATAATTAACTCCCAAATTATCTTTGCCAAGTATATTTAAATGGTCTTAGTGGAGTGTATGTGAAAAACCTCAGAATTACCAAAAAGGTAAATAATCAAAATTCAATCTTACCAGTAATTAAGAGTCCTGTTTGAGAAGGGAAAGCCCTAATGAAGGATTCCTGTGAACTCCTTACATGTTTGGTCACTCTCTCCGCCTTCCGGCTTCCTTCAGAGATCAGAGCAACTTCCAGCCATCAGCCCTGCCATCTCTCTCCCATCGAGCTTCTTTTCATCGACCTCCTTTTCTTATCTTGTGTAATCACTTTTATCTTCCCAAGGAAGTGGGTGTGTATTCCCCTATCACGTGACTGACTATGTCACATGATAATATGTTTTGGTGGGTGACAAACTTGAACCATGCCGATATTAACCTGTAGGGGGCAGTGATATCTAAGGAATAATTCCTAATTTTTTGGGTTATTCAGAGTTAATCAGGATTTATGACCCCCTGTGACCTGAATCTTGGTATAGCATCATAAGTTGTTATATATGTCAAACAACATGACAACCAACCTAGACATTCCGGCGACCCCGAAATTTACGATTGAGATAAGGTGTAATGATCAACACACATGCCTGGGAATGTTCCTTTAAACTAATGCTGGGATGTGATCAAAGCCAACTAATACTTTGAAATATTATAGGATCTTATACCTGGGACCCCAGTAATGTCTATGTATTTACGAGTATACTATGTGAACTACTAATACACATATATTGTCATGGCATAATGAAGACACAATACTATTTAAGATATATATATCCACTGGGATAGTGAATAAGCCCCTATAGTCTCTGTGCCAGGCATTTCATTCTCTTATCTAATAAGTGTCAAACCCAAAGAGGAATGACCTGGAAGATGGCACAGATAGGCTCTTTACAACCTAGAAGCAGTGTCTATTCATGCCTGAGAACCTATATTTAAACTTTGACAGGGAAGGATGGTTGTGCTAAGTTCACCATATCCATGTATATGGAACATTATGAAACATATATTATGTGCGATCTTTATATGTATTCTTTTAACCCCAAATGTTCTGACAGACCGATCGTGTGTACAGGGCTTTAGAGACAGCCCTGGTGCTTGCTGGATTTTCTTGGCCACTCTGAATCCTTGCAGTGGAAATGTTTTTTTTTTTTATGGGATTAACTTCATTTTCATGGCAAAAGAGGGACTTTGTAATTAATTGCAATTCATCCAATCGCTCTTCATAAATTCTGGAGTACATGCAAATTTCCATCATAAAAACCGATGCAGCAGACTTTGTGAAAATGAATATTTGTGTAATTCTCAAAACTTTTGGCCACGGCTGTTGGCACTCTAATAAGGCAGGTTTGTTACTGGACAGATCACCAGTTAAAAACAGAAGGGGTAAAAAAGCTTAAAAAAACAAGAAAACTAAAAAACAGCCCCCCCTATGTATCTATCACTCTTAGTACCATCATGGGGCCTCCAATTTTGGGGCACCGTGGGCTGAAGGACCAGCTGCTTTGGGGAAAGTGCAGGGGCCCCCCATGCAGCTGGGGCCCCTGGACAGTGCCCAGGTGTGCCTTCTCAGTAAGACAGCCCTGCCTTCTGACACCTGGTCCAACCAGGCATAGTGAGCCAAATGACTCAATAAAAAGCTATATGTTTGCATTGCATTCCTGTACATCACAGAATTATGTCATGAAAGCTTCCATCGTTAAGCTCATTTTGAAAATGCACATTGCACACTGCTGCTTCAACTACTTAAATGATCTAAACCAAGTATGCAGAAGAGGACACTTGTCTTTTTATCAATTTTCCTCATCTGTATATATATCGTGATTCTCTATCATTGACTTCCAAAGTATTAAAGCTAAGGGTTAGTATAACGGTCAGGCTGCTTGTATTTTCAGAAAGAAGTTACCTGTGTTACTCTCATGTTAGCCTTGGGGAATGCTGAGCCTGTACGGGTCTCAGAGTTCTATTATGTACACCTTAACAAACGAACTGACCGCCTAAAATTAATGAACTTTTGCTTACAGTAAAAGAACCAAAGAAAACATTCTTAGAGCAATATCAGGGGGATCTGTATTTTGTATATTGCCCTATACTCTAATTTCCTTCCACTGTTGCTATATCATGTAATCTGCTTCTATGAATGTATATAGGCTGTGGATTTCAGGGATGATGCATTTATATATAAAATAAATAATACACCACGGCTGCTTAATTTGCAATGTGAAACCCAATATAAAAATGTCTAGTATTACATTAAAAGGAATATATGTGTTTTATTATACATGTAAAGATTTATTTTGCTATTGTCAGTAGTTATGAAAGAGCAGGAAAACATTTGTAGTAAAATATTTCTCATCAGCCTTAGAAGTATGTAAAATAAAGTGCAAAGTAAATGCACATTACAATCAAATATTAAGAAAGCGTGATTGGCTACTTAACCTCTATATTATAGAAATGATAGTTCTTACCTTGAGTTTTATTAAGGAAACAACAGAGCTGGCCACATCAGGGATGCTGAATGTCTTTGGAGATGTTGATGTGACAGGTTGAGTGATGTTGATGTGACTGATTTTGTCCTGGTGAACCAGGAAGAGACAAGGAATGATCATCAGGCAGAGTACCTCCACAGGTGTCCCCTGTCCCCTCTCTCGCACCCTTTGTGTTACAGGGGACAAGATGGTGTTAGAGGAGAAGGAGGAGGGAGATAAGCTGCAGTCTCGGCTGATTACAGGGAGGAGCGCGGAATAAAGACAAAAGCGGACGAGCATAAAGTGGAGGTCAGGGAGACACTAGTTTGGCAGTCTAAAAAATGAGAAGACTGCAAATACATACAGATGAGCAGATCATTTAAAGCTCTGTCACGTTACAATACACAACTTTGACACATGCAAGCTCTTTTCAATCACTTTAATCGATTGTTGAATTTGAGTCAGAAAGGGTAGTTGGAACATGTTTGATTATTTTCAATATTGCAGAGTTCTGTTTATGTCATAATCATGTTTCATTCATTTCATCATTTGGAGCAAATATTGAGTGAAGGCAATTGTGAAAACAAGTACAGTAAAACCTTGGTTTGCAAGCATAATTCGTTCCAGAAACAAGCTTGTAATCCAAAGCACTTGTATATTAAAGCATTTTTTTTACAGGGTATAAAAGACAAGAGAGGCACCTCAAAGGCCTCGTACACACGGACGGACATATCCGATGCAAACGGTCCTCGGACCGTTTTTATCGGATATATCCACCGGGCTATTTTGGTCCGATGGCGTGTACACACCATCGGATCAAAATCCCCGCCGGCAGACAGCGCGGTGACGTAGCGGTGACGTTGACGCCGCCACGTCACCGCACCAGGAAGTAATCAACTTCCACGCATGAGTCGCATCCATACGACGCTTGCGCGGGAGGATATGTCCGCTGGTGAGTGTACTGACCAGCGGACATATCCGACGGACTTGTGTCCGGCAGAAAAGTTTCAAAGCATGCTTTGGAAATTTTCCGCTGGACAAATCAGTCCAAATCCGTCCGTTTGCCCCTACAGACGAGCGGATTTTTCAGCTGAAATGGTCCGTCGTACCATTTCCAGCGGAAAAATTCCATCGTGTTTACGAGGCCTCAGTGTAGCAATAAGTTGATAAATGTTGTACCTTCATTAAATGTAACCATATTGCCTCATTTGGAGGCTCTTCTTCTTTTTCATACTCAGTTTTGACATGACGCTACTCTTATATCAAGACATTGCTTGTATATCAAGGCAAAATGTATTAAAATATTTAGCTTGTCTTGCAAAACGCTCTTATACCAAGTTACTCTCAAACCAAGGTTTTACTGTATACTGCAGATTAGTGGGTGTTTATTTTATTTAATTTGTATTAAATAAATACACAAGTGAAAAGTAGACTTAAACAGCACATAGCAGCGAGTAGGGTCTCAACTCTTCATTTTTTTTTGTTTTATTAATTTAGTATTATTATTTTTGTTTCAATATTATTATTAATGTATTATTTTACTTTCTAGCGCAAAACAAACTGATACACCATAAGCTCTTTTGACAAAAACAAAATTGTATAATTAGCGTTACTAGTGCTTCGTGAATAGTCATTAAAGTTAGGGCATACAGGTGTTTCTAATTCGTTTCGCCAACATTTTTTATTTCAGTCTGTAAATACCAGTTGAACAATTAAACAAGGTTGGGCTCACACAATTGCGAATTGGATGTGGTTTTCTTTGCATCCGATTCGCATGTCAGGAGATTGTGACCGGCTCTCTGTGAAGCCGGTTTACACATCTTTGCAGCGGCCCCCGTGCAAACTGCATAGGAGTCCTGTGTGTCTTGTAATCCAAATTCAGGCTGAAATCAGACCTAAAACAGTGAACATGGATGCACCAGTCTCCTGCTGTAAGCTGCCCTGTGCTGTTGTAGGAACCCAGGCTAAAGCTATTGCAAACAGAGTTTAAGCTGTAATAATAAATTTGCATGTGGAAATAAAGCAGTACTAAACCCAAAAGCAAACATGTAATATATTGCAGCTTACCAATTCTTAGGCCGCGTACACACGGAGGGACATGTCCGCTGAAACATGTCCGACGGACCGTTTCCAGCGGACATGTCTCCTCCGGATTTTCATCCGACGGTGTGTACACACCATCGGATGAAAATCCCCTCGACCAGGGAACGCGGTGACGTGGCGGTGACGTTGACGCCGCCACATCACCAAACGAGGAAGTGAAATACTTCCACGCATGCGTCGAATCCATTTGATGCATGCGCGGAGATTTCTGTCCGCTGGTTAGTGTACTAACCAGCGGACATATCTGACCGACATGTCTCCGGTGGACAAATTTCAAAGCATGCTTTGAAATTTGTCTGCTGGGAAAACATGTCCGCTAGCCCGTACACACGATCGGAGATGTCTGCTGAAACGGTCCGTTGGACCAATTCAATTCACATCGGAATTTCAATGGAATTTCTCGGAAAAAAAGTCAGATGGGGAATACACACATTTGGAATTTCCAATGGAAAAAGTCAGTCAGACTTTTTCCATCGGAAATTCCGATCGTGTGTACGGGGCATTACAGGTATGAGACAAACAGTTTAACACTGTCAGGGGTGCTTATAATAGTCAGATTTAATTTATTCATGTAAAACCTTTATCCCAAATGAAAACTGTAGCTGTAACTGCTTATAAAGTATTAGCTGCGATTTGGCTTCAATTTGTTAGTATATTTAACACCTTTACTGCCTGGTCGTCATTCTGCTATAGGTTAGATGGGAAGGTGTTAACTATTGACTATTGTAAGCACCCCCTGACTGTGTGAAAAAGTTTGTGGCTTTACCATTCTGACTGGACATATATATGACTGGACACATATGACGCTCTTCACATCTTATCGCTCGCGGGCAGCAAGATGATAGGGGATGTTCCTCGGACACAGCGCTTCCCTACTTACAGTAAAGAGCCAATGAAATTTAGTACAGTAAATAGCCAATCACAGATGGTCACAACTTATACAAACAGCGGTTACAGTGTGAGGAAGAGAACCTGGCAACAGTGGGCTAACCATTTAATACCTACACTACTGTGTACCACACTTCCCCCCAATTAAATAGAACCTGTCCATGCAGCCCATCCGATGCCAATGGATCTGCCAGTGCAGCCAAGCAGTGCAGCAATTAGTGGATCTGTCAGTGCAGCTCATCAGTGCAGCCAACAGTGGAACTATCAGTGCAGGCCATCAGTGGACCTGTCAGTGTCACTCATTAGTGCAGCCATCATGGACTGGTCAGTGCAGATCATCAATGGACCTATCAGTGCAACCATCAGTGCACTGGTCACTGCAGCTCATCAGTGCAGCCATCAGTGGACCTGTCAGTGCACCTCATCAGTGTGGCAATCAGTAGACCTGTCAGTACAGCCATCAGTGCAGTCTAATCTGTGCACCCATCACAGAGCCCATCAGCAGTTTACCCGTCATGCAGCCGCAATCACCAGAGCCGTCATGTGCAAAAAATAATTTATTAGTGATGAGGCATATACAATCCTTAATATGTCAGATAAGAACAGCAAGGAGCCCTTACCATCCATTTCTGATTGGTAATACGAGCCATTAGAAATCAGTGGATCAATGACCGAATTGGAGGCGGAAACAGTCTCTCCTAAAAAAATAACATGCTCAGAAGACCAGGCAACCACCAGCGCGCCATACACCCCAACGGCACTAGACCCCAGGATGAAAGGCCCAGTACCAGCACTGGAATATCACACCAGACCCAAATAATCAGGGCCCAATTATTAGGGTCAGCTACAACCACCCCTTTCACTGCCCAGCCAGGTGTGCAGGCCAACACTGAGATTTTTTCCAAAATGGATTTGTTTATTTGTTTTTCCCTGCCGATTGACTTCAAAACATTATGGACCAGACTAACCTTTTTGCAGAGTAATATATTGCAAACAACCCCAACTCGTCCTATGCCTGTTTCATCGAAGACATCTCACAGTAGAGAAGTTTAAATTGTTTTTGGACCTTACATTTAACATGAGGCTTGCCTACTAGTCCACCCACCCCATCCATCACATGCAAATTTATTCTGCTGAGGCAAATTTAATGCAGATAAGGCACCAAGTGAGTTAAATTACTAGACATGTGCAATTTGTTTAGTTCCGAATTAGTTTAAGGAATCTAGACAAATGTGTTAATTAAAAAATATCTGAATTTCAGAATTTTTTTGAATATTCAGAAATTGCAAAATTCAAAATTTCGGAAATTCAAAAATCCAGAAATTTGAAATTTTAATATTTGGAAATTTGAAATTCAGAAATTCAGAATATCAAACAAATTAATAATAATAAACAATAATAATAATAAAAACGTATTATTATTTATTATTATTTCTTTCCGTTCCATTTGTTTAGGTGTGGCATTCGTTATTTTAAATAATTAGTAACTTCAGATAAATTTGTATTACGTTCACTAACAGACAAATTTGAAAGGAAATTCCAATACCTATAATTTAATAGTTAGTTATTAGTTAGTTAGTTTTTTGGATTTTCGTTCTTTCGAATTTTTGGATTTTCCTTTCGGATTTTTTAATTTCAGAATCATCAAATTTTAGAATTTTTGAACTTACGAATTCCAAATTTTCAAATTTACGAATTTTCTAATTTACAAATTTTCTAATTTCTGAAACAAAAGCGAATGAAACAAAAACAAACACATTTTTCCGCAGTGCACATATAAATTACCACCGTAATCAGCAACAGAACCTGTGTAATAAATATGTGTTTGGTTTTAAAGTGATGGCAAACCTAGACCTCATCTTCCGCGAATTTCCACTGAGGTGTCATTGTAGTTGGAGGATGCCAGGGAATCCCTGTAAGGTGTCTGGTGCATAGACATGCGCAAGTGCATAGAGTTTGCCATAGAATGGCAAACAAGCGCACACATGCACGCAGGAGTCCGCGATCGCGAGTGCTCCCACGCGCATGGGCTTAATGCCAAACGGCCTATTTAAAGGAAGTCCTGTCTCCTATAATTTGCTGACTGATCTTCAGCTGTGTTCCTGAATCCTGCTCTGATCCTATGTGTCCTCCCAGTTTAAAACCCCGGCTTGCTCTTGACCTTGGCTCTGTGTTCTGTTCCTGTACTACTGCACATCTCTGACCCGGCTCCGTTCCTGACTCTGTCTACATTTCGGCACCTTACTGCCCGCCTGCTGACGAACCTGGCTATCCCTGAGACCCAGCTCCTGTCTATATTCCTGTTACCTGCCTGGCGGTTTCCTGTTCCTGCTCTGCACATCGCAGTCTGCTCCAGACCGCTGAATCCTGACAAGTAGTTCACCCGGGACCATCCTCTTCAGGCACTCGTGTCCCTCTTGTCCTTCAGCTGAACGCCTCTTATGCCATATAAGGCCTCGTACACACGATAGGATAGCCAGAGGACAATGGTCTCATGGACCGTTTTCATCGTTCAAAACCGATCGTGTGTGGGCCCCATATGTTATTTAACCTTTGGTTAAAAAAAAGCAAACTTGCTTTAAAATGTAACCGATGGATACCTAATGATAGGTCAAAATCGATCGTTAGTAGGCACGACCATTGGTTAAAAATCCACGCATGCTCAGAATCAAGTCGACGCATGCTTGGAAGCATTAAACTTTTTTTTTCAGCACGTCGTTTTGTTTTACGTCACCGCGTTCTAACATGATCGTTTTTTTAACAGACCATCAGTCAGCTTCATTGGTTAACCAATGACAACTGTCCATCAGACCATTCTCATCGGATGGACTGATCGTGTGTACAAGGCTTAAGCCTCCTTCTAATTGGATCCACACGATATACCCAGAAGGGACTGATCGGGTTCACATAACCCTCCTTTGTCACCTACAACTTGCTGGAAAGACCATCCCTGTTTCTGCCATCATAGACTTTGATGCATGCAGCTCTGCACAATCTCCCTCTTTGTACTAAGAAACAAGGTTTTGCGGTTCACCTCGCTGAAGGTCCAGTAACACAGGAAACAGCTCCCATCCTTTGCCTTTCTTCTACCGGTCACCAAGAATTTTTACGCGTGAACGTCATCATGTCAACCATGTTCCCCATCATTCTGGGTATGCCTTGGCTGAGGGCACACAACCCCAGGATACATTGGCTTACAGGGGAGGTCCTCTTCACTTCTCCTTACTGCCTGGTACATTGTGCTCCACAAAGGGGACACACCGCTACCCCTCTCCTGGTCATCAAGTCTGATCCGGAAGTCTCAAAACGTGTTCCTGCAGTGTACCACAAATTCCTCAATGTCTTCAATAAAAAGAATGCAGACAATCTCCCTCCTCACTGGGCCTATGATTGTCCCATCAAGTTGCTGCCCAGGGCTGAAATACCATTTGGCCATATTTATCCTCTTTCTGAACTCGAAATAGAGTCCCTCCATCACTACATCGATAAAAGCTTGGAGAAAGGATTCATTCGACCTTCCACATCTCCTGTAGGGGCCGGCATTTTCTATGTTGAAAAAAACAGATCATACCCTCAGACCCTGCGTGGATTTTCAAGACCTTAAGAAGATAACGGTTAAGAACCGCTACACACTTTTTTCTAAAGATTGCGTGAGGCACAAGTGTTCTCTAAACTTGATTTGAGGGATGCATACAATCTAGTCAGAATTTGTGACGGTGACAAATGGAAGACTGCATTTCAAACACGTTTTGGACACTACGAATACCTTGTAATGCCATTTGGTCTTTGCAATTTCTATAGAAAGTGAACTATTACCTATTAAAGCAGCCCTGGAGGAAGGGCACTATTTGTTGGAAGGGCCTGCGCATCCAATCCTTATTTTCACATATCATAAGAACTTAGAATATTTAAGAACTGCCAGATGGCCAGATGGGTACTATTCTTTTCATGTTTCAATTCTCACTTCACCTTTCGCCTCGGGTCCAAGAGTGGTAAACCCAATGCGCTTTTGCACATGTTCTCGGAGTCAGCCCCACCTTCCGAACCTGACACTATTTTAACTGCCAAGAACTTCTTACTTCTACATGCTGATGTGATGTCACAAAGCAAGGAGGCAGTTTCTAATCTTCTTCCTTCCCTGCATCTGCACCTCCAACAAAGGGATGGACTTTTCTTCCACAAGGAACATGTCTTTGTCCCCGAACAATTCAGAGAGTCCACATTCTCAAGAAATTACATGACCACCCCCTTGGCGGGCACTTTGGAATCCACAAGACTTCTGATCTAGTTTCCCGTTCCTTTTGATAGCCTGATCTATTTAACCCCTTCCATACAGGGCATTTTCACCCCCTTCCTGCCCAGACCAATTTTTAGTTTTCAGCGCTGTTGCACTTTGAATGACAATTGCGCGGTCAGGCAATACTGTACCCAAATTAAATCATTATGTTTTTTTCCCCACACAAAAAGAGCTTTCGTTTGGTGGTATTTGATCATCTCTGCGTTTTTTATTTTTTGCGCTATAAACAAAAGAAGAGCGACAATTTAAAAAAAACACAATATTTTTTCCTTTTTATTTAATACATCTCACAATATTTTTTTTAAAAAAAAACTTTTTTTCCCCTCAGTTTAGACCGATACGTATTTTACGTATTTTTGGTAAAAAAAAAAACCGCAATAATCGTATAATGATTGGTTTGCGCAAAAGTTATAGCGTCTACAAAATAGGTGATAGATTTATGGCATTTTTATTTAATTTTTTTTACTAGTAATGGCGGGGATCTGCGTTTTTTTTTGTGACCGTGACGTTGCGGCGGACATATCGGACACTTTTGACACGTTTTTGGGACCGTTCACATTTACACAGCGATTATTGCTATAAAACTGCACTAATTACTGTGTAAATGTGACTGGCAGGGAAGGGGTTAACACTAGGGGGCGCTGAAGGGGTTAAAATGTGTCCTAAAGTATGTTCTAACTGTAGGGGGAGGGGGACTCACAGGGGGAGGAGATCGATGTGTGTTCCTCTGTACTGGGAACACACATCAGTCTCCTCACCGCTGACAGGAGGTGGATCTGTGTGTTTACACATACAGATCCACACTCCTGCCGTGATTTCTGGAAATCGCGGGTGCCCGGCGGCAATCACGGCCGTCGGGCACGCGCGCGGGATCGCGGGTGGTGCCGCGCGCGCTCCCCAGAACGCCGTGAAGACAGGACGTTGTGCAACGTCCTGTCTCAACGGCAAGGGGATCACCATGACGTGATTCCCCTATAGGCCAGAATTGAAGTGGTTAAGGATTGTAGAGACTATGTCAGGTCCTGCTCTGTATGTCTCAGAAACAAATCTGATCGTGCAAGACCTGGGGTATGTTAGAATCCCTTCCTGTACCTGAAAAACCTTGGAACATGATCTCTATGGATTTTATCGTAGAACTTCCCCATCTGAAGCATTCACCACCATTTTTGTCATCGTTGACCGTTTCTCTAAGATGGCCCATTTTGTACCATTAAAGGGAACCCCCTCTGCCTCTGAAACAGACTTTGCATTTATCAACGAAATCGTAAGGTTACACGGCATCCCAGCAAGTATAATCTCAGACCAAGGAGTGCAGTTTACCAATTTTACTTTGTCTTTCATCTGCATATCACCCGCAGACTAATGGACATGTCAAAAGGACAAACCAGTTCCTTAAACAATACTTGAGATGTTTTTCGCCCTTCAAACAGGATGATTTGGTGTCCCTCCTTTCCTTGGCAGAATTTGCGTACAATAATTCAGTTCATTCTGCCATGAAAAAATCCCCCTTCTATGTCAATTATGGGTATCACCCTTCCCTCTTACCCAATGTACCCATGGAATCTTCAGAACCAGCTGTGCAAGAGAGATTGAGCTTTCTTAACACCAATAATCAACTCTTACGAGAAACCATCCTGAAAACACAAGCAGCTAATAATAAATGTTTTGATAAGAAGAGAGGGAATCTGAATTTGAAACCAGGAGACAAGGTTTTGTTGTCCACAGACAATTTGAAATGAAAGTGCCCTTCAAAGAAGCTCGGCCCGAAATTTCTTTGGTCTTTTTCAATAAAGAAACGGATCAACTCTGTGGCTTTTGAATTGCCCTTACCTAGTAGTCTAAGGATCCACCCTGTGTTCCACATCTCTCTGCTCAAGCCAACAGTCTCTAATCTCTTCCCGAATCGAGGTACTAAAGCTCCTGCCCCATTATTGGTGGAAGGTAATGAAGAATATGAGGTAGAGGCTATTCTAGACTGTACCTCCACCTTCAGCGGAGCCAGGACAGGAGATATAAGAGAGGCCGACCTCATCAACGTTGTCTCCCATCTGATCCCTGACAGTGGACAGGATGTAAACATCTCTCTTATCCCTCTAATGCCTAACATGGTCCCATCCAAAAACCTGAGTGTATTCACGATTATAATCAGTTCTTGGGGGGGGGGGGGGGTTTAAATGATCGGATGCTACAGCCTTATTTATCAAGTAGAAATTCCCTCTACTGGTATAAAAAAGTTGCAATTTACTTTTTCGATTTGGCCATTTATAATGCGTATGTTGTCTATCAAAAGTCAACATTTTATAGAAGAAATTGTCACTGTCCAGATCTACAAGCAAGAAATCGGCATCAGGAAGCATTTACTCTGATTGTGTGAGACGACTTCATGAGCAACATTTTCCAGAAAACACTCCACCTACAGAATCAGGAAAAATACATATGCAGCAGCGGGGGAGTTTGGAGAAAATATTAGTTCCCCCTTTTTTTAACTGCCTGGCATATTCTCATTTAATACTGGCACTAATCATTTGCCTGCTACCTCAATTGTCCATGCCTCTACCCTCCACGTTAACTCACCCTGTATGAAGGGATATGTACACAAAATTGTTCTAAACGTTTCATCAATCTATAGCGCATTAACAGCACTAACTGGTTCATAACCTGATCTCAGAACCTGAAAATGTGAATTAACACACCCTGCTTTTGAGAACCACAAGAAATACCAAAAAAATGCATGTGAACGCATGCATATAAGCGCATGGGTATGCAACCTTATATCAAAAGTACACGCGTTCTAGTCACTACAAAATGAATCGGTAAGTGCTACTGAAAATGCATATGTGATTAAAATAAAAATAAAAATAAAAGTAAAATAAAATGAAATAAAATGATATGACATATATAAAAGTTATGCTGTTATTAGCACAAGTCCATGAATTAGTCCTATATATCAAGATATGGAGAGCTCTTGAATTAATAGGTTCCTGTAATTTAGGCTTGCATCAAATAAACAGAATATTTGCCTCAACGGGATCCCCCAAGAGGACCTCACTCACCAGATAGACGAGATAGTTGTGCAGTCAGACACCTGTTGTTTCACACACGGCTGAAAGGCTCCTCTCTAATTCCTCTCATCTCTGGTCAATGTAAAGTGCACTAATCCTCCCATAGACGTATGATCATGTAAGGAAAGAAGAGATACTCCACATAGTGTAAAACTGCATTTTATTAAACATGGGATCTCTTCAAAGTTACACTTACACAGTTGGGGTTTTAAAATCAGCGCTAAAAAAGCTAGTCCATACGTAGAGCGGCTCTCACTGTGCTGTCTGCCGGGGGATTCCTCCTCCTGACGCCGTGAGTCCCGGGATGCCGCTCACTCGATTGGCTAGTTGGTTCACGTGGCCTTGCCCTGACGCATTTCGTGATTGGACAACAGTCCAGGAACGTCTTCACCCTGGCCTGTTTATTGAAGATGCCACTACTTGCTGTCTGGATTGCTACTAAACCACATTTCGGCTTTCCACCTGAACTGACCCTGGCCTGTTTACAGACGATGCCTCTGCTTGCCGTCTGGATTGTTTCCAAACCATGTTTATGCCTTCCACCTGCACTGACCATGTTTTTTGCCTGCCACATGTGTGAGGGGCTTCAGAATAGTGTTCTGAGTAGAGAAAACCAATGTTTGGTTTTTTCCTGGTTTTGCAAGTCCCAAATTAGGATCTGGAGATCCTGAAGAGATTTAAATGGGAAGAAGCCTGGTCAGGATCTAAGCTTGATGTTATTGCCTGCCGCCAAGACCAATGCTTTGGCTGTGCTGACAATATCTCTGCGTGCTGCCTGTGTACCTCACACGTGTGGTTTAAACACCGTTTTCATATGCGGGCGCTACTCACATATCCATACGCTTCTGTGTGCGAGCTCGGCGGGACGGGCACATTTCTGGCTCCTAACTTTTTAGCTGGCTCCTAGATTCCAAGCAAATTTGTCAAGCCCTGACTTAACACACAGCCAATAATGTCTAAACCGCTGGCAACAAAAGTGAGTACACCCCCAAGTGAAAATGTCCCAATTGGGCCCAATTTGCCATTTTACCTCTCCAGTGTCATGTGACACATTAGTGTTACAAGGTCTCAGGTGTGAATGGGGAGTAGGTGTGTTAAATTTTGTGATATCGCTCTCACTCTCTCATACTGGTCACTGGAAGTTCAACATGGCACCTCATGGCAAAGAATTCTAAAAGGACCTGAAAAAAATAATTGTTGCTCTACATAAAGATGGCCAATGCTATAAGATGATTGCAAGACCCTGAAACTGAGCTGCCGCATGGTGGCCAAGACCATACAGTGGTTTAACAGGACAGGTTCCACTCAGAACAGGCCTCACCATGGTCGACCAGAGAAGTTGAGTGCACGTGCTCAGCATCGCATCCAGAGGTTGTCTTTGGAAAATAGACATATGAGTGCTGCCAGCATTGCTGCAGAGGTTGAAAGGGTGGGGGGTCAGCCTGTCAGTGCTCAGACCATGCGCCACAAACTGCATCAAATTGGTCTGCATGGCTGTCATCCCAGAAGGATGCCTCTTCTAAAGATGATGCACAAGAAAACCTGCAAACAGTTTGCTGAAGTCAAGCTGACTAAGGATTACTGGAACCATGTCTTGTGGTCTGATGAGACCAACATAAACTTATCTGGTTCAGATGGTGTCAAGTGTGTGTGGTGACAACCAGGTGAGGAGTACAAAGACAAGTGTGTCTTGCCTACAGTCAAGCATAATGGTGGAAGTATCGTGATCTGGGGCTGCATGAGTACTGCTGGAACTGGGGAGCTACAGTTCATTGAGGGAACTATGAATGCCAACATGTACTGTGACATACTGAATCAGAGTGTGATCCCCTCCCTTTGGAGACTGAGCTGCAGGGCAGTATTCCAACATGATAATGACCCCAAAACACACCTCCAAGATGCCACTGCCTTGCTAAAGAAGCTGATGGTAAAGGTGATGTAGGGTTAAGGCAGTGCTGGAAAATAATGATGGCCACACAAAATATTGACACTTTGGGCCCACTTTGGAAATTTTCACTTAGGAGTATGCTTACTTTTGTTGCCAGTGGTTTAGACATTAATGACTTGGGATTGGATAAAAGGGTTTTGAATTAAAAAGAGATTCAATTCTTGGTGACTAGCTTTTGTAGAATTCCAACGATCTACAGTCAGGTCCGTAAATATTGGGACATCGTTACAATTCCAATCTTTTTGGCTTTATACACCACTACAATGGATTTGAAATGAAACGAACAAGACGTGCTTAAACTGCAGACTTTCAACTTTAATTTTAGGGTATTTACATCCAAATCAGGTGAACGGTGTAGGAATTACAACAGTTTGTATATGTGCCTCCCTCTTTTTAAGGGACAAAAATAATGGGACAGATTAACAATCATAAATCAAACTTTTACTTTTTAATACTTGGTTGCAAATCCTTTGCAGTCAATTACAGCCTAAAGTCTGGAATGCACAGACATCACCAGACACTGGGTTTCATCCCTGGTGATGCTCTGCCAGGCCTCTACTGCAACTATCTTCAGTTCCTGTTTGTTCTTGAGGCATTTTCCCTTCAGTTTTGTCTTCATCAAGTAAAATGCATGCTCAATCGGATTCAGGTCAGGTGATTAACTTGGCCATTGCATAACATTCCACTTCTTTCCCTTAAAAAACTCTTTGGTTGCTTTCGCAGTATGCTTCCGGTCATTGTCGATCTGCACTGTAAAGCGCCATCCAATGAGTTCTGAAGCATTTGGCTGAATATGAGCCGATAATAATATTGCCTGAAACACTTCAGAATTCATCCTGCTGCTTTTGTCAGCAGTCACATCATCAAAAAATTCAAGAGAACCAGTTCCATTGGTAGCCATACATGCCCACGCCATGACACTACCACCACCATGCTTCACTGATGAGGTGGTATGCTTTGGATCATGAGCAGTTCCTTTCCTTCTCCATACTCTTCTCTTCTTATCCCACGTTGATCTTGGTCTCATCTGTCCATAGGATGTTGTTCCAGAACTGTGAAGGCTTTTTTAGATGTTGTTTGGCAAACTCTAATATTGCCTTCCTATTTTTGAGGCTCACCAATGGTTTACATCTTATGGCGAATCCTCTGTATTCACTCTGGTGACGTTTTCTCTTGATTGTTGACTTTGACACACATAAACCTACCTCCCGTAGAGTGTTCTTGATCTGGCCAACTGTTGGGAAGGGTGTTTTCTTCACCAGGGAAAGAATTCTTTGGTCATCCACCACAGTTGTTTTCCATGGTCTTCCAGATCTTTTGGTGTTGCTGAGCTCACCAGTGCGTTCTTTCTTTTTAAGGATGTTCCAAACAGTTGATTTGGCCACACCTAATGTTTTTGCTATCGCTCTGGTGGGTTTGTTTTGTTTTTTTCAGCCTAATGATGGCTTGCTTCACTGATGGTGACAGCTCTTTGGATCTCATATTGAGAGTTGAAAGCAACAGATTCCGTATGCAAATAGCACACTTTTATCTGCTCCTTGTAAATGGGATAATGAGGGAATAACACACATCTGGCCATGGAACAGCTGAGCAGCCAATTGTCCCATTACTTTTGGTCCCTTAAAAAGTGTGAGGCACATATACAATCTGTTGTAATTCCTACTCCGTTCACCTGCAGTTAAAGAACACTGTGTTTGTTTCATTTCAAATCCATTGTTCTGGTGTATAGAGCCAAAAAGATTAGAATTGTGTCAATGTTCTAATATTTATGGATCTGACTGTATACTAAAATATTTACAAAAATGTGAGGGCTGCACGTACTTTTGTGAGATACTGTAATTTTTCATTAAATCTTAGTAAAACGAAAGGTAGTTAATCTGTCCAGAAACTGGCTTCAATTGAAATTGTTAATTTGGGTTGGACTAGACATTAAACAATAACAGCAAAAATAAAAGATTTATTATATATGGTACAAACTTTTTTTTTTTTTAAGTGCATAGGTGTGTATTTTTTATTTATTTTTTGATGTGTGCATGCATTTACTTTCCTTGGGATATTCTCAGATTAAATGATTGTCTTTATATACTGTATGTGTATCGCTTGCTACTATTTTCTAAACTACAGTAAACAATTGCAATTTACAAAAAAAAAAATCCCAAAATAAAGCATGAGTTATTTCATGAAAATGTTATGTATTTATCTCATGAAACCATTCAGTATTATATCTTATGATGTGATAGTCAGTAGTATGGATACAGTGGAGATTCTAAACCCTGTGGATTATACAAAAGAAAAAAGGTGACTGGAAAACCAGTCAAAGGGAAGCTGCTTTTACAGGACACGTGTTACAACAACTAAGTTAAATTAGGTAAATACAAAATATCTTTTTCAATGTCAAATATTGAATGAAAATAGTATCCAAAATTACACACATTTATACTGTAAATACCCTTCTTCACTTCCTGTCCCATAGCCAAAACAGGAAGTGAGAGGAAATCCCTTGGGGACCCCCCAGGTCACCAGAACCAGTGTCTCCATTGGGAGATTTCCCCTCTATTACATTTCTGGGGACAACACAAATTGGGAGTTTCTTTTAATTTTACTTGCAGTGATAATAGTAAACAGGACAAATAGAGATGGTGAGAGGGGGCACCTGTCAGGAGATCTAATTCATCTCCATTCTATCCAAAACTAAATAAAAGCTTTGCATTTAGTTATACTTTAAGTAAAATTAACCCCAATAATTATTTTCCATATCTAGGTCTGACGTCTATACGCCATGTACATCTCCATGTACACCTCCAAATAGTCCTACAATCAGGGCTCAAAATTTCAAGTCCTGAGCTACTAGCCAGGCCTCAAGAGTTACTCGCCACCAGTTGCCCGACCTAATTCATACACAGCCCTGCGCCTAATTGCACCAGTAAACACGTCCTCGTAGATTATCTCATGGAATGACACTGTTAATTGTTTTATGCAGAATCAAGTTACAAAATTAAATATTACCAACAATAACTTTAACAAAATAGGACAGGGCACTGGGGGCAGACCAGAGGGACAGGGCACTGGGGGCAGACCAGAGGGACAGGGCACTGGGGGCAGAGCAGAGGGACAGGGCTCTAGAACTGGGTCTCTTCCCCATTCTCTTGCTGTCTCTTCTGCAACTCTCTCTCTCTCTCTCCTATTCATCTCATCATCACCTTTTATTCAGGCTGGCAGTGAGGAGAGGAGGTCCCGTGGCTTAATGAGAATTGTAAGGAGAGCACCTGTGTACTGCTCTGCCTGTGCGCGGCTCACCAGACTACTTTTCCCGAGCATGCACCTTTCCTCTTCGGCCGCCAATCTCATCAGGACTCTAAGTGTAGGCACAGATTGGAGGGAGATTGGTCATGCAGCCTTGTCATCACTCGCCCCCAGCTTAAATCTACTCGCCAAATGCTACCCATCAGTGCAGCCTTATCTGTCCCCATCAGTGCCGCCTTATCTGTGCCTATTAGTGCCCATCAGTGTAGCCTATCAGCTGGCCCTCAGCTCTCTGAATCAGCGCATATCAATGAAGGAGAAAATCCATTATCCCCATCCGTTTGTGCTAAATTTTATAATCAAAGTATATCAGTGCCGCCTCATCAGCGCATATCAATGAAGGAGAAAAATTACCTGTTTGCTAAATTTTATAACAAAGTATGAAACATGATTTTTTTTTTCCAAAATGTTCCATCTTTTTTGTTTGTTTAGAAAAAAATAAAAACCCCAGTGGTGAATAAATACCACCAAAAGAAAGCTCTATTTGTGTGCAAAAAAATATATAAAAATGTAATTTGGGTACAGTGTTGTATGACTGCGTAATTGTCATTCAAAGTGCATCAGCGCTGAAAGCTGAAAATTGGTCTGGGCAGGAGGGGGGTTTAAATGCCCAGTAAGCAAGTGGTTAATAATATGTAATCTACAGCACAGTGCAGTCATGAGGGCTATTTCATGTACAGGAAAAAATGTATAGAGTGCAGCAGTTAAAAGTATTTTCCCACAGCACAGCTTGCACAGTGTAGTGGTCAGAAGTATGTCAGGGGTATTTACTATGCAGAATGGTAAGTGTAGTCTCTCTTTTACATTGGTGGTGGGTGTTAATGTAACTCTTTACATTGATGGTCAATGGTGAATAACACTCTTTCCACCACTCCTACATATCCCCACGCCGATCATATCTCACAGGCCTAAGCCCTCTCGTTGTCTTAAATGTGGACGTTCAGATGTAGATCTATATCATGCATTCTGGACACTCCTTAACAGGCCTGGACTGGGACAAAAAATAGGCCCGGGCATTTTAGACTGAGCAGCCCGCGGGGGGGGGGGGGGGGGGGGGGGGTTTACAGCGGGGGTTAATGGCGGGATGTGGGGTGAGATAAAGAAAGATAGATTGAAAAATTAAGATAGAAAGAAAGGAAGATAGATAGATAGATAGATAGATAGATAGATAGATAGATAGATAGATAGATAGATAGATAGATAGATAGATAAAAAAGATAGATACAGATAGAAAGAAGGGAAGGAAGAAAGATAAAGAAAGATACAAGATAGAAAGAAATAAGGGAAAAAGGGAGATAGGTAGATATAGATAGATAAAAAAGAAGGAAGGAAGAGAAAGAAAGAAAGAAAGAAAGAAAGAAAGAAAGAAAGAAAGAAAGAAAGAAAGAAAGAAAGAAAGATAAAGATAGAAAGAAAGAAGGGAAGGAAGGAAGATAGATAAATAGATATAGATAGATAGAAAGGAAGGAAGATGGATAAAGAAAGAATGAATAATATAGAAAGAAAGGAGGGAAGGAAGATAGATAGATAGATAGATAGATAGATAGATAGATAGAGAAAGAAAGAAAGATAGATAAAGATAGAAAGCAAGAAGGGAAGGAAGATCGATAAAGAAATAAAGATAGATAAATATAGAAAGAAGGGAAGGAATTTGCCCGGATTGCCCTATGGCCAGTCCAGGCCTGCTCCTTAAGGTCAAACAATTCTGCATTACAATAAAACAATATGCTATCTCACATCTAATTAATTATCTACCTTTAACACTGGAATAATATTTGTGGGTCTAATAGACTCCCCAGAATTTAGAATTTACAAGGGCTGTAAACAATAACTTACCATCATCTCTCTAATAGCCAAGCAAAAATTGATTTACCCTATATATTCCCCATGCAGTGGGAGGAGGCATCTTTAAAGGGGTTGGAAAGGTTAATTTTTTATTTTCTAAATAGGTTCCTTTAAGCTAGTGCATTGCTGGTTCACTTACTTTTTCCTTCGATTTCCCTTTTAATTTTTTTTTCTTTGTCTGAATTTCTCACTTCCTGTTTCTCCTCAATAAACTTGCCCCCATCATCCGAGCCATTCTGGCTGGGGGTTAGTCATCCAGAACAGCTTACTGAGGAGGAACAGGACGTGAGAAATTCAGACAAAGAAAACAAAAACATTTAGAAGGGAAATGGAAGGAAAAGGTAAGTGAACCAACAATGCACTAGCTTAAAGGAACCTATTTAGAAAATTAAAACAAACCTTTACAACCCCTTAATATAAGGAAACTCAGATTTGAAAATGTTTTGACATTGAGGAGTCCTTTATTCAAATCTAAACAACTGACACACAACAGTCACCACTAGCATAATGCTTTGATACACACAATGGTTGGTATCAGACCAGATTACTTCTTTGTTCTTGGTACTAATTTTTGCCTGTTATATTGAAAGTATGCAGAGACATCTAGTGGCCATTTCAGAATACAGTGATCATTTGAATTACTTTAGCTGATCATCCAACTGCTTAGCAACAGGAATGCTTGCAAGTGAGCAGAGCATAATAAATATAATTTAGTACTGATTTGGAAAAAGCTGATTTTGGTGGTTGACTTGATTTTCACGAATACTGCAGCTCTTTGAACCCTGGAAGCCACCATCTGATTGTGTTTATGACATTAGTAAAGGTAGAACACTCTAAGATGGGAAGGGGGAAAGATCTGTGCCCTCCTCAACTTGCTGACCACCTCTGCAGTGCTGTCCCAGCCAGCTTTCATCCTATCACCCACAGCCTGATAGGGAACAAGAGTCCTACAGAAAGGCTCTTCCTATTCCTCTGCAGCACAAGGGCCAATGCCATGAGTAAAACTGGCCATAGATCAGGAATGTCCAAAGTCCGGCCCGCGGGCCAATTGCGGCCCCCGTTCCGGTTTAATGTGGCCCCCTGGTAATTTGTATATATATATATCTTTTGTGGCATATATACTGTATTTATTAGCGCTGCCTCAGAGGGGACAGGGAGGGGGGAGAATGAGTGCCGTCAAATTACATACAGGAAAATCTCCTGTTTTCTTGGCGGCATCTGTAATAGGAAGTCCCGTCTCCTGGGCTGCCATTGGACAACTCCTCTGTCTATCATAGGATGGGGGACATTGTAATAAAGAGGCTGCTGTGTAAACAGGAGATTCTCCTGTATGTAATCTGTTGGCTCTCGTCCTGCCCCCATGTCCCCTCGTCCCCTCCGATGCGGATAGCAGAGTTTTTGAATCTCTGCTATCCCAGACTTCCAGACCTAGAATGGTTTTTCATTATTTTGAAATAAGACAAATTATTTCAAAATTTTGGCATATTCTAACAGATGACCCTATCCTCAAAAATGTGATCACAGATAAACCCCAGATTACTTTCAAGAGTGCAGGTTCCATTGGTACCATGCTAGTTCAAAGTGAGAATAGGGGCAACTGTAGGAAAGATCCATGCACAACATATGGTACTTACCCCTGTGGGTCTTGTGCCCAATGCACCGTGATAGGTAGAAGAACCACACTGACGCTGCCTAATGGAGATACCTTCTCCCTGAAACATTTTGCCAATTGCAAGACTCTGGGAGTGGTATACCTCATGCAGTGTCAGTGTGGTTCTTTTTATGTAGGAAAAACGAAACAAGAATTTCACAAGCGAGTTGATAAACATGTGCACTCTATGCACATCTGTAATTTATATCTCCCCTTTGTAGACATATAGCCAGATGCCATGAATACCACATGCCGGTGGTCAATTTCACTGTACTGGATCGTATCCATATCCCACTTAGAGGGGGCGACTGGAACAAGGTCCTACTCCAGCGTGAAATGCGCTGGATTAGGTACCTAAGGGCCACGACCCCCCCTGGGCTTAATGAGAGTGAAAGCTTTAGACCCTTTTTAGAGGGATTTAGCTCTGGGAAAACGGACTAATGAATATTTCCATCATTCTTTCCTCTTTTGGAGCTCTTTTTCTAATTCTGATTGACTCCCGGCTCTGTCCCTGTGCTCCCTCCTCCTTTGATGGACATCCTTGTGGCTTATTACTTTTAGTATTAGCCATTGGGATTTTTCATCTTTGATGATTACATCCTTGTTTTATACCCCTAGGTCTAATTTTGGGAGAATTCTCCCTTAGGACTAAAATTACAAATATGGGAGATGCATAGATAGGGTTTTTCTTGAGGCTTTTGTTATTATGATGTTTTGTTGCATCACAACATTTCATTTGATTTTTTCTAAAATTGTTTGGGCATTTTCGCAGGTTGATGCTGCGATAATGCATATCATGATTAAAATTATTGCTGTGATGCAATTGATGTATGTATTTTTTGTTTATGAAACTGTGCCGATGAATTCTTGTGGGCTATGCCACTCACTGTGGATCGGGTGCGGTACTGCTTTTCCATGTATGCGATATCTTCTTTAAGTCCCTCCTTCCCATCCGCTGCCAGGGAAGACTATTGGGTCCTTTTTTGGCCCGGTTGTCTTCAAACCCAGTGGGATGTTCTTTACATCCTCAGGGTAATATCCTGGCAGCTGTGGCATCTTACTTCCTTTTTAAACTTCTCCAATGGTCCTCCTTTTGCCACCAGGGGGCATTGTTTAAGAATATATATATAATTTTGTTTTGGAGTGATGTTTCCCCATCCTTCCGCTCCAAATGGTTTCCCGTTCTCTAGCTCTGTGTTTTTATATAACTCACTTAGCTCGTCATGGCCATTCTCATCCCTCAGGTTTCCAGTCCCACTTTGAAGTTCCTGACTAATTTCCTTCTTTGCCAGGTCTCTGGTGAAACTGGAGCCCTTTGGCAAAATGGCCGTGACGGAACTTCCGGTTACGGGAATGACGTCGGTGGCTTGGTGTTGCTGAAGCCCTTCAGCAAGATGGCCGCGGCGGAGTTTCCGGTCTATATAAGGAAGGCCAAGGGGGATGTTTGGTGTCATTCCCTCTCCATCCTTTGGAGATTGAGGAGGCATTTTGATGCCCCAGTGAAAAGACCTGTGGCCAGATAGGGACTACTCGGCAGAAGCCCTATGTATATGGAAGATCCTTTATCCCTTGTCTTTGTGGTAAGTTTGGATTTTGGGATTCTTTTACACCCTATTCATATATTTATACCACTTTCTTACTTTAATTATTGTGGGTTTTTTTCTTCTCCCCCCTTTTCTCCTCTCTCTATTTCTCCCCTATATAGTGATGGTGAGGACTTTCAACACCAATCAATGAATCTATCGATTCTGTCCACCCTATGGGTAGTAGGGATAAGGAGATTCGTTTTTAAGCGCATTATATATAGGGGGAAGCACCTGCGCCTGACAACGCCGTGAGTCGCATGCTCTTTCAGGCCCATATTTTTAGACAAAAGTGAGTTCGACTATACACATTTGAATGTGGGATGGTGAGGTTCTTTTGCATTATGTTATGTTTAATATTCATATTTTGATCTGTTATAGATGTGATACTGTTACACACCTTGATGAAGAATGCTTTCATTCGAAACGAGTCAGATATCCGCTCCAACCTGCCATCAATTATCTGGTGATGGTAGCTTATGACGGACATTCACATCACATTGACCATTTAAGTTTATCGGCATTTATTTGCATTGTGTATTGTAATATTTATATCTATATCTTTTGTAATAAATTTGTATTCCTTTTTTTATACATTTTTGAATTCATTATTTGTTGCCTGTACAATCACAATCTTTTTGAGGTTATTTCAGATACAGACACAGAAAGAAGACTGCAAAAGAATAAAAGAAAATGACCAGTAACACAGCTGCAACAAAGCTTTAATTAGCACATATGACAAACCAGAGCAACCAGTCTTGGAAATTCCAGATGAAAATGCTGCTAATAGGAGAAGGTACATGGAAACATGGAAATGTATGAGTGAAGTCAGGCCAGAACACCCTTCAGATGAGTGGATAGAGAAAGACCAGAAAGCTCAGGGCACAATCTCTCTTAGCATAGAAGATGATCAAATAATAATTCTATGTAAGTGTGAAACTGCTAAAGAAATGTGGGAAGGATTACAAAAGGTGCATCAAAGAGCTAATTTCAGCAATAAACTGTATATGATTAGAAAGCTATACCAAGCAAAGCCGATGAAAGGCCAGAATATGCCAGATTACATAAAACACACCTTTGAAATTGTTAAAGGCCTTAGAGATAAAGGAGAAGAAATAAAATATTTTCATGTTCCAGCACTATTACTTAGTGGTTTACCATTAAGTTCTGAAATACTTGATGCATGTCCAGATGATGAACTGACATTGGAATATGTTAAGGGCAAGCTTGTGGATGAAAATAAGCGTAAAAGAGAAAGCATAGTGATGGTGTTTCTGTCGCATACTTTGACTTAAAGGAACACTAAAGATTAATATATATTTTTTTAAATAACAAACATGTTATACTTCCACTGTGCAGCTCATTTTGCACAGAGTGGCCCCGAACTTGGTCTTCTGGGGAGCCGGCTGTCTCGGCTCCTCCCCACAAGAACTAGCCACCTTCATGCAAGCGAATCATGGTGGTTAGTTCTTACGGGCGCGCTCCAGTGATATAGTTGGCGGCTATAGCCACTCACTGTATCACTCGGCCCCGCCCACCAGTGAACCAATGAATGAGCTGAGTAGCAGGCCGAGAAGCCTGCGAGTTCACGGCACAGGACGTTCGAGGGGTCGGGTAAGTAAAAGGGGGACTCAGGTGGGGCGCTAATCCACAGATGTTTTTTCACCTTAATGTAGAGAATGCATTAAGGTAAAACCCCTTTAAAGGTGAAAAATAGTTATGATAACAGTAACAGGCAACAAGAAACATTTAAATGTTTTGTGTGCAAGAAACAAAGTAATTTGAAAGCAGATTGCAGAATCTGGAAAGATAGAATGCAAAAATAGATAGATAGATGGAATGTAATCTGGAAAGATAGAATGCAAAGATGATAGATAGATGGAACGTGATCACTTGTGTAGTGCTATCCCTGCAGGAGCTGCTGGTGAATGAGATCCCGTTCCCTTGCAGCACACCGCATTTTCCACAGCACACAGAGTCAGGAAACAGTCCAAGCAGATTTTTTTTTCTTCTTTTTCTTTAAGGGGATATAAACTTGGATGGGGATGGGGAAATATGAAATGCCCACTTGATCAGTATATTAAAGTCTTCATGGACAATTATATACACTTATCTGCCTCCTGCACCAACTTGCTTGCAGATCTCCTTCAACTTCTCCAGCACAGCTCTTGCTTGTGGAACTACAACACTCAGGACCAGCTGGCACTATTTGTATGGTCTAATAAAGGCTCAATTAGACTAGTAGCAAATGTCCCTTACAGGCAGGGACCACAGGCCCATTGGTGTAGCACAGATTCCTAGTGCACAGCTGTCCTATCTGTGGCTACACCAAAGCTGCCCCTTTCTCCTGCCCGTTCAACCACAGTCCTCCTGACTGACTCTGCATCTATCCCAGACTGCCCTCACACAGTCCTCCCACATGGCTGTCTTCCTTCTGGGAGATTTGCCTGGCAGTGCCCTCCTGCTGTCCTCTCCTTGCTCCTGTGCCTCATGGTGAGCATCCTTCCATGTGTCATGAGATGGGTCCCTTTCGCACCCGAGCCCAGGCCTGCTTTCACCCCCCCCAGACTAGGGGGTTTCTCTCAAAGGCCTCCGACAGCCTAACACTCTATCTTCCACCCAAACTCCACTCCTTCCCAGATGGGCTGACTTGAGGGGGCCTGCCCCATCAAACCATCTGTTAGAGATTGGTCAGGACCCTCAGAATACTCCAGGCAGCTCCACATTACCCCTCCCAGTTATTATCCTAAAAAGTGTTTGGGGACCCGGGTCCTGCCCCTGGGGACATGTATCAATGCAAAAAAAAGTTTTAAAAACTGCAGTTTTTTCGGGAGCAGTGATTTTAAATGACTTTTTATCCTTCAGAAATGACACTTTATAGGCATACTTTACACATCACTGCTCCCGAAAAAAATGGTAGTTTTTTTAAAACTTTTTTTGCATTGATACATGTCCCCTGGGGCAGGACCCAGGTCCCCAAACACTTTTTATGACAATAACTTGCATATAAGCCATTAAAATTAGCACTTTAGATTTCTCCCATAGACTTTTCCAGGGTGTTCTGAGGCTTTTTGAATTTGCCGCAGACACCCCAAATTGTTCACTGTCCGGCGAACAGGCAATGTTCAAGTCATACATGAGTTCGGCGAACAGGCAATGTTCAAGTCATACATGAGTTCGACTCGAACTCGATGCTCATCCCTAGTGCTAATCATTAGATGTTCTTCAGTTTCCCCATGACCTGTGTTCCTGTGCTCCTGCTTTAGCTGACTGATCTCTCGTTGCTTAACCGGACTGCTCCTGGCCTTGCTCTGTGAATTTTGTCTATGGACCTTGGCTTGCCTTTGACCATGCTTTGCCTCATTTCCTGGTATTGACCTTGACCTGCTCATGGCCTATGCTCTACCTGCTTCCTTGGTACTGACCTCAAGCTGCTCCTGGACTTCGCTCTGCCTGCTTTCCTGGTACTGACCTTGGCCTGCTCCTAGACCTCACTCTGCCTGTTTTTCCTGGTACTGATTGCTACCTCGCTGACCTTCTACTTTACCATGTATGATCCTCACAAACCTTGACTAAGTCTCTGACCCTGGCTGTAAACTGCTACCAAGTTACTGGCACCCATGCTTCTTTGAGCCTTGTACCTCTGTCTCCACACTCAAGGGTGCTTAGACCAGAGCCGCAAGGGCAGCCCTCTCGTCAGCTTGGCCTTCAACCAAGATGACACAGATACTGTTTGTGTAAACTACAGAGTTTAATGCCCCATTGATGATTAATCTTGGTCTTCTGCTGCCAATTGTTTCAGGGACAGTGAACATGAAAATCTGGGTATCCTTGTATAATTGTATTTTTCTACTGCATAGTAAAAAGTGGATTATAGCTTGAACTTAATAGAAGGCACATACCATCCTTTTTTATACTGGCTATTAAAAGTGATTATATGCACAATTTGGTGTATTCTGCTTTTTTATTTTTTTGAGATTTTGCAGAATTGCAATTTACATAATAAACTGATTTTTTATTGGAATATAATATTTCATTCAATTTATATTGAATGGTGCTGTTGGAATACTAATGGCCGGTATCCTGGCCGGTAGACTTGAAATTAAAGGCTAAGTTCACCTTTTTTTGTCTAAATTCCAGTTCCTCTATGCACCAATATAGCATTCATGTACTTTTTTTTGCAAAAATATCAAAGCTTTCCATAAAATCTAGAGACAAGTATCTTACTCTCCTACATCCATGATTCAAAACGTATCCATTGCTTCTGTCCTACTTCCTTACTTCCTTACAGACTGTAATGCCCCGTACACACGATCACTTTTTGTGATGAAAAAAAATGTCATTTTTCTTCATGAAAAAAAATGACATTTTTCAAACTTCATTTTAAAAAATGACGTTGCGTACACACCATCATTTTTGGAAAATGATGAACAAAGTGATGGCACTCTAAAGGGGAAGTTCTATTTGCCTTGAGGCTGCTTTTAGCTGGTTACTTGTTAGTAAAAGATGATTCCTGCTTTTTTGTCTGTTACAGCGTGATGAATGTGCTTACTCCATTATGAATGGTAGTTTTACCTCCCGTCTCCTAACTTGCTTCTGGGCATGTGCGGGTTTAAAACTTCATTTTTTACGTAGTTTTGCCCACACACGATCATTTTTTATGACACAAAAAATGACATTTTGAAAAATGACATAAAAAATTCGAGCATGTTCGAATTTTTTTTTGGTCATTTTTCAGAAGACATAAAATGACATTTTGCCCACACACCATCATTTTAAATGACATTTTTAAAAATGACATTTTTTTTCATCACAAAAAGTGATGGTGTGTACGCGGCATAAGTTTTGACACAGGAAGGATTTGACCATTAGCAAACACCCTGCATTATCCACCCTCCCATTCCAAGCTGCACATTTTTTAATCGATTCACCCCCGAAAGATTTGGCTGCTCAATGAACAGGTCATTTTTAGGGTACAGCACTGCGTCGCTTAAACTGACAATTACACGGTTGTGCCACGCTGTACCCAAACAAAATGTACATCCTTTTTTCTTTAGAGCTTTCTTTTGGTGGTATTTGATTACCGTATTTATCGGGGTATTGCTCGCTCCTTCGTATAGCGCGCACCCCTAATGTGGACCTGTAAAAAAAAACTTTTAGTACTTTTAGTACTTACAGTTTTGGTGTCTTGCGCGGCGTCCATCGTCCGGTCCGGTGTCCGTCTTCGGCTCCAGTGGTGTCCTCCCGGCTTCTCCAGCGATGTCTCGAGTCGAATCCCCGCTTCCCGCGCTCAGTTTGAACGCCTCCACCGACATATACCGAGTGCAGTACACTCGGGTACATTCGGTCAGGCTCGGCTTCGCTCGTGCTCACTCTCTGCGACGTGAGCACGAGCGACGACGTGAGTGTACTGCACTCGGTATATGTCGGCGGCTCAGTTCAAACTGAGCGCGGGAAGCGGGTATCGACGTATATCGCGCACCCACGATTTTCCCCTTATTTTAAGGGGAAAAAAGTGGGCGGTATACGCCGATAAATACAGTATCTATGCGGTTTTTCTTTTTTGCGCTATAAACAAAAAAAGGCGTCAATTTTGAAAAAAACATAATATATTGTAGTTTTTTACTATAGTAAATATCTCAAGGCAGTGGTCACCTTGGAGGTGGGTTTGGGGTCATTATTAGTGATGAGCGGAATACGCCATATTCGATTTCGCGATATTTCACGAATATATAGAAGAATATTCGCGAAATATTCGTTAATATCGAATATTCGTGATATTTTATCAAAAAAAAATTTGCGAAATTTTGCTAATGCGAATGCGAAATTTCGCTAATGTGAATGCGAAATTGATTGCGAAATTCTCGTCAACACGCGAAAACGGAGATCATTTCCTGGATTACTAAACTAATATGCACTAAACACTAACTCTACTTACACAAACTTATATGACTAAACTAAAGCAAACTTTTTTTTTTTTTTTTTTTTTATACACAAAACACAGAAGGGCAGAGAAAGTATTCGCGAATATTCGGCAACATAAAAGGATCGCCTCAGCTACTCGGCCCAGGGTCTCTAATCATACCAGCAATGCTTTTAGACGTTGATGGAGATCACTAGGATGTGATTTGTTTTAAAAATAAATTTGAAAAAATACGAATATTCGAAATAGCGAATATTCACTGCGATATTCGATTTATTCGCGAATACTCGAATATGCAATATGCGTAACGAATATTCGCAATGCGAATATTCGTGAGCAACACTAGTTATCATGCTGGAATACTGCCCTAAAGGGAGGGGATCCTGCTCTGCTTCAGTATGTCACAGTACATGTTGGCATTCATGGTTTCCTCAATGAACTGTAGCTCCCCAGTGTCGGCAGCACTCATGCAGCTCCAGACAATGACCAATACGTTTATCTTGGTCTCATCAGACCACAAGACATGGTTCCAGTAATCCATGTCCTTAGTCTGCTTGTCTTCAGAAAACAGTTTTTAGGTTTTCTTGTGCATCATCTTTAGAAGAGGCTTCCTTCTGGGATGACAGCCATGCAGACCAATTTGATGCAGTGTGCGGCATATGGTCTGAGCACTGACAGGCTGACACCCCACCCCTTCAATATCTGCAGCAATTCTGACAGCATTCATATGTCTATTTCCCAAAGACAACCTCTGGATGTGACGCTGAGCATGTGCACTCAACTTCTTTGGTCGACCATGGCGAGGCCTGTTCTGAGTGGAATCTGTCCTGTTAAAGTGCAGTATGGTCTTGGCCACCGTGCTGCAGCTCGGTTTCAGGGTCTTGGCAATCTTCTTATAGCCTAGACCAGTGATGACGAACCTTGGCACCCCAGATGTTTTGGAACTACATTTCCCATGATGCTCATGCATTTTGCAGTGTAGTTGAGCATCATGGGAAATGTAGTTCCAAAACATCTGGGGTGCCAAGGTTCGCCATCACTGGCCTAGACAATCTTTATGCAGAGCAACAATTCTTTTTTTCAGATCCTCAAAGAGTTCTTTACCATGAGGTGCCATGTTGAATTTCCAGTGACCAGTATGAGAGAGTTATGCCATGTACACACGGTCGGAATTTCCGACAACACATGTTCAATGTGAGCTTTTGGTCAGATATTCCGACTGTGTGTAGGCTCCATCGGACATTTGCTGTCGGAATTTCCGACAAGAAACACTTGAGAGCTGGTTCTCAATTTTTCCAACAGCAAAAGTTCTTGTCGGAAATTCCGATCGTCTATGCAATTCCAACTTAATTTTGAAAAATTTTGTACTTCACCGCGTTCTTGACGTTCGGAATTTCCGACAAGATTTGTGTGACCGTGTGTATGCAAGACAAGTTTGAGCCAAAATTCAGTCTGAAAAAAATCCACGGTTTTGTTGTCGGAATTTCCGATCGTGTGTACGCAGCATAAGAGCGATAACACCAAAATTAACACCCTTCCTCCCCATTCACACCTGAGACCTTGTAACACTAAGGAGTCAAATAAAACTGGGAGGGAAAATTGCTTATTGGGCTCAATTTGGATATTTTCACTTAGGGGTGTACTCACTTTTGAAGCCAGCGGTTTAGACATTAACCACTTAAGGACTGCCTCCTGCACATTTACGTTGGCAGAATGGCATGGCTGGGCACATACACGTACAGGTACGTGCTGTGCTAGTACCCAGCCGTGGGTCAAGTAAGCGCGCCCGCGGCGCGCTCCCATGACCTGGACCGAAGCTCCGGGACCGCGGGATTTGCGGACCCGATCACCGCTGGAGTGGGGCGATTGGTCCCCGGAGCTGAAGAACGGGGAGAGCCATGTGTAAACACGGCTTCCCCGTCCTTCACTGTGGCGGCAGCATCGATCGCGTCATCCCTTTTATAGGGGGGACGCGATCGATGACGTCACACCTACAGCCACACCCCCCTACAGTTGTAAACACACATTAGGGAACACAAAGTAAAAAATATTGCATTTTTTTCAAAATTGTCGCTTTATTTTTGTTTATAGCGCAAAAAATAAAAACCGCAGAGGTGATCAAATACCACCAAAAGAAAGCTCTATTTGTGGGGAAAAAAAAGACACCAATTTTGTTTGGGAGACACTTAGCATGACCGCGCAATTGTCAGTTTAAGCGACGCAGTGCCGAATCGCAAAAAGGGGCAAGGTCCTTTAGCTGCATTTTGGTCCGGGTCTTAAGTGGTTAATGGCTGTGTGTTGAGTTATTTTCAGGGGACAAAAAATGTACAATGTACACTCACTACTTTACATTGTAGCATAGTGTCATTTCTTCAGTGTTGTCACATAAAAAGAGATATAATAAAATATTTACAAAAATGTGAGGCTTCTGTGAAGTACAGAGACACAGAGCCAATACAGGGCAGTGTTTGTTTTTAAAATGAAACTAATTGGTTCTGAGGGGTTTTAGACACACACTAATCATTAGAGACCACAGAGAGAAGCTCCCATAATTTTTTTTATAGGGAAACAGACAACCAGGAAGTGTGCAGAACAGAGAAGGATTACAGCAACATCAAAGCAAAAAAAACAAACAACGAGGACATGAAACCAGGACTGCATTAGGGTAAAGGACGCTATTTAGCTAAAAAAAATCCTTTAGTGATCCATTAAGCATACAGTACCATCCACACTGGTTGATTAACCACTTAAGGACCCCCACACGCACATTTACGGCCACAACATGGCTCGTACAGGCACAAGGGCGTAAATTTACGTCCTCGCCTTCGTGCGGTTCGGGGGTCCCATCGGGACCCCCTCTGCGGCGTGCGGCGGTCCCCCTGGCTCTGGGAGCGATCGCCGACGAGCGGGCGGATGTCCGTGTTTTCCGCCCCCCCCGCGATCGCTCCCAGCCAATGGGAGCGCTCCCCCTTCGTGTCAGTTCCTCCTCCTGTGTTTACACAGGAAGGAGGAAATGATGTCACCTCTCATCGCAGCGGTGTTTCCCACCGCTGCTGATGAGAGAAGACATCCACAGTAAGTGTGCACCAACACAACACTGACACACACACACATAGGCACATTAACCCCTTGTGATCGCCCCACCCCCCTGTCACAGTGTCACTGAATGCAGTGATCTAATCACTGCATTTAGTGTCAGTGTGACAGGCAGTGTAAAAGTCAGTTAGTGTTAGGTCCAGGATAGCCCCCCACCCCCCCCTAATAAAGTTTTAACCCCCTGATCACTGCCCTAGTTAACCCTTTCACTCCCTATTGCCAGCATCACTAAGCGATCATTTTTCTGATCGCTGTATTAGTGTCGCTGTTCCCGCTAGGTAGCTATTTTTTTTATTGTGATTTTTTTTTTACTAAAGACATGTGGCTGAATTAATTTTGACCTAAATGTTTTACTAAAATTTAGTTTATTTGATTTTTTTTATAACAAAAATTAAAAAAATAGTGATTTTTTTCAAAATTGTCGCTCTATTTTAGTTTATAGCACAAAAAATAAAAATTGCAGAGGCGATCAAATACCACCGAAAGAAAGCTCTATTTGTGGAAAGAAAAGGACGCAAATTTTGTTTGGGAGCCACGTCGCACGACCGCGCAATTGTCTGTTAAAGCGACGCAGCGCCGAATTGTAAAAACACCTTGGGTCATTTAGCAGCGTATGTGTCCGGGTCTTAAATGGTTAATACACTTTATTATTAATATTTGATTTTAAGGGACAGCAAACCACTATTATATACTATCATCTTCAATAACTTAGTGTGTGAGCATCAGTACTCGACTGCACTTTATTTTAGCTTTATTTATTTTATTTTATTGTCGTTTATTTATCTCACTTATTTTGGTTAGTGATCATTATTGGGAAGTCCTATTTAGTAGTGTACAAGGTATTCACAATTATTCATCTGTTTAACTAGTGTAAGTAAAACCAACTAAAGCAAATCTACCTACACTAACTAACTAAGCAACGTACAAATAGCCGGATATATAGGGCAGAGAGGGATCAGACTGAGGAGCAAGATATAGCAGGTCAGGAATAGATTAAAATGGGGAGCAGGTAAACAGGAGCCAGGTACAAGCAAGCAGGATCAAGGCTACAGATTTATAGGACCAGAGCTCAGGCAAAACACTGAGGCATGTGGGATGCTACAAGAGCAGAACCTGTTTCCAAAATGCATCAGGCTTGTCTATATGTTCATTTGCAAAGTTCAACCACAGATTTTTGTGGTGAGGACGTAGAAGAGATTTTCTTCTGATGACCCTTCCATGAAGACCATATTTGTACAAGTATCTCTTTAAAGTGGAATAGAGTACCACAACTCCAGTGTCTGCCAGATCTTTCTGGAGGAATCGTGCAGTCAAACGTGGGTTTTGAATTGCTTTTCTCACAATCCTGCGAGCTGTTCTGTCTGATATTTTTCTTGGTCTTCCAAATCTTGCTTTAACTTCCACTGTTCCTGATGACTGCCATTTCTTAATTACATTCAAAACAGAGGATATTGACATCTGAAAACGCTTTGCTATCTTTTTATAGCCTTCTCCAGCTTTGTGAGCGTCAACTATTTTCAGTTTTCTAGACAACTGCTTAGAAGAACCCATGTTGCTGATTGTTGGAGCAAGGTCAGATAAGTCTGGGCATTTAAAACCTTTGAGATTGACATCACCTGGTCTTCCCAGACAATGATTGAGAACAATCCATGACACTGGCAGGTCTCAGCTTTGCAAAGGGGGCAGTGCATGCTATACATTCTGCAGGGTGCCCAAACTTTTGCAGACGCCATTTTTTTGTTTTCTGTAATTTTGAAAGTGTAAATGATGGATAAAAAAATCTAACTTTTTGGACATATTATAAGAATGTCTAATCTGTAATTTGATGCCTTTTGGAGATTTCTTCATCTTCCCTTGGCTTCGTTATGCACATCAATACAAATTTTTACCTGGGGTTCCCAAACTTTCTATCCCCACTGTATATATATATATATATATATATATATATATATATATATACAGTATTTATTGTATAGCACTGTGTTCTCCATTACAACCATCTCACGTATACTGTTAACTCTGTAATGATTAAATCATTAAAACTATTTACTGCAGACGTGTACCATTACACTTTCTGATGTAACAATTTTTTTTTTTAATACTGTGGGAAACCTACAGAAATATCAGAACATTTGGGATAAATGGTGTAGTATGGAAGAGACCAGTGAGAGATAGAGTAGATGAACAGAATGATTAATGTAGAAAATTGTAAATGTAATTTTTATTATTATAGTTTTTTATTAGCTATAAAGAGTATGAAAAAGATGAAAACATGTACCATTACACTTTCTACTGTAACAATATATATTTTTTTAATACTGTGGGTTTATCAGATTTGAGGCTAAGGTAATATACACAGTTTTACTTTCTATGAAGAGGTAAACAAAAGATCTCTGTTTCAGTTGGTCATCCCTGCCTATCTACAATTGTATTGCAAATACTCGTGTTCAAACGTATCGATTAATTGTGTTAATCATGCATATGTTGAAGTGTTAAAAAATTGTTATAGTCTGCTGTGATACCTTTTTTTAATTTTTAAGGAAAGGTTCTGAACAGCAGGTGGAGCTCTGGCACCTTTAACGTGTACGTGTACGTGTACGTGAAGGACTTTAGGCCTACTGCCAGTTATCAAGTTCATGCAAACACCACCATGAAATTAGATATTTTGTAACTAAAGTACCTGATTTATGTGACTGCTTGATCTCATAACAATCCTTGATAATTCTATTCTACCCAGGTAAAATAAAATACAGATACATACTGTAGTTGTCATGCATTTCCTTTTTTCTGTGTGATATAATGTCCTATCAAGCAAGAGGCAAAATGCAAGTTAGTGTTGCAGGAAATTTCTGTTACAGAGGACTTGCTCAAATGGTAGTTCTGCCGCAGGAAGGCAAAATACAATCCAGTTTCTAGAATGTTTATTTTCATGTACCAAGTCAACAGTTACTTTTAAGTAACACAAAAAAAAAGTGAAATAAAATTATCATAATTTATAAATGATAAATATAATAGAATAGTTTAGATTTTGTGACTGGGGACAAAGAGAAGTTAGTTTAACCTTTAAAAAAAGACCGTGTAAGCAGTTACACACTGACAGGAAGTATCAATGAACTATCTAGAGTGCTCAACATAGTGTAACTATGTAACTATGCAACTACGAGCTGGCAGCTGCAAAGGCTGTCCGTACTTGTAGTCAGGGTCGGTGCAAGGATTTTTATCTACTTCGGCAAAAGTTAGCTTTGGTACCCACCCACCTTCTCCCCCTCGTCTATCTGGCACCCCCTTAAAAAATGTTGACATAAAGGGAGTCCCTTAATCTGTAACAATCTTAATAAGAGGTTTATGAGCCCCAAAAGATAGGAAACTGGTGTCAGCAGAAATGCCCAAATGTGAAGAAGTACCCACATACGCAGTGGCGTTGCTAGGCAAATACGGGGGTGCGGGCCGCACCGGGGTGACACCCGCCAAAGGGATGACACCCGTGGGTAGCGGCACCACTAACACCGCCCACTTCCCTGTGCCTCGCACCACGGCTGTGTCCCTCAGCAGAGTGTAACGAAGCCGCCACCCCCTCCTCTGTTTACATCCACAGAGGAGGAGGAGCCCACGCTCGATGGACACAACGCTGTGTGCATTAGCCACTTCTGAGGTCTGTGAGGTAAGGGGTGTCTTTACTGATGGGGGAGGGGTTGTCTAATACTGTGGGGGTCTGCACTGAGGGGGGTGCCTGTACTGGGGGGGTCTGCACTAGGGGGGTCTGTAACTGAGGAGGGGGTCTGTACTGCTAGGTGGTGTAAGGGGGGTGTCTGTAACTGAGGGGGTGTCTGTAACTGAGGGGCTCTGCACTGAAGGGGCGTGTCTGTAACTAAGGAGGGTCTGCACTGAGAGAGGTCTGCACTGAGGGGGGTGTCGGGAACTAAGGGGGGGTGTGCACTGAGGGGGGTCTGTACTGAGGTGGGGGTGTCTGTACTGATGGGGGTCTGCACTGAGGTGGGGGTGTCTGTACTGATGGGGGGTCTGCACTAAGGTGGGGGTCGGCACTGAGAGGGGGTCTGCACTGAGGGGGGTGTCGGTAACTGAGGGGGGTCTGCACTGAGGGGAGTCTGTACTAAGGTGGGGGTGTCTGTACTGATGGGGGTCTGCACTGAGGTGGGGGTGTCTGTACTGATGGAGGGGTCTGCACTGAGGTGGGGGTGTCTGTACTGAGGGGGAGGTTTATACTGAGGGAGGGGGTCTATATTGATGGGGGGGTCTGTACTTAGTGGGGGGTCTGTACTGGGGGAGGGGGATCTATACTGCAGAAGGGGGTCTGTAGTTAGTGGAGGGAGGTCTGTACTGAGGTGGGGTGTCTGTACTGATGGGCGTCTGCACTGAGGTGGGGGTGTCTGTACTGATGGAGGGGTCTGCACTGGGGTGGGGGTGTCTGTACTGAGGGGGAGGTTTATACTGAGGGAGGGGGTCTATATTGATGGGGGGGTGTGTACTCAGTGGGGGAGTCTGTACTGAGGGAGGGGATCTACACTGTTGAAGGGGGTCTGTAGTTAGTGGAGGGAGGTCTGTACTGAGGGAGGACTATAGTTGGTGGGAGTGACACCATTTTTTATCGCACCTGGTGACACCAACCCTAGTGACGCCCTACGGGCTACTACGTTCCATTGTCATTTAAAGAAAAATATAGTTTGGAAAATGTATTGATATTCATAATACAGAAATCATAGTCGCAGCTTCTTTAAATGTATGTACTCACCTGTGATTGAATGGAGGAAATGGAGAAAGGCTATAGTTGTAATTTCTCACTTTTGTGATCTGCGTTCCAAAAAGCTATATTTATAACCTTTCGCAGTCTGAAGCACCCTAGCTGGAAGTAGTTTGTGTTATTTTCGTTGTATTAGTCATATGTGAATAGTAACTTTTTCTGAACAATATTGATAATTAAAATATGGGAAGCAGTGTTTGGAATTATTTGCAGCAAGCAACCCTATGAAGAATATAATTGGATCTAGCAGTGCAACCAGAAGAGACTAACATGTACTGCTTCCTGTAAGGCCAGCACTTATCAGACGGATGACGATGATTCAAAATAAAATTTGAGTCTTTGAGTAAGCTACATCTGTAATGTATAGAAAATAAACAGAGCCTATCTTAAACAAATTAATGTCATTAGAATAGTATGGTATTCATCTCTGAGTGCTATTTTATTCAGACAATGCGCGCAGCAGTCTGGATACTCTAAAGCACAGGTGTCAAACACAAGGCCCGCGGGCCGAATCCGGCCCTCCAGGCCATTTCATGTGGCCCTCGCACCTCTCCTGTAGCTGCAGGAGAGCTCCAGCTCCCTACTTTCTGCTTTCAAGCAATGCATCCAGCTTCTTCCCAGCAGCAGCATAACGAAAGGGATGGAACTGTGATGTAAGGGAGAGTGGGGGACTCAACTTTTGATGGTGGGACATCCAATGTAAGGGAAGGGGATGCGCTGGACATCTAATCTTACAGATACAACCAGCCCATTTGAGAACAATCATAATGCTAATGCGGACCACAGTGAAATTGAGTTAGAGTTTGCTCTAAAGCCTCGTTCACACGATCAGATTTTCTGATGGGAATTGTGTGATGATAGGATGTTGGCGGAAAATCCGACCGTTTGTATGCTCCATTGGGCAATTGTTGTCAGGTTTTCCTTTGACAAATGTTGGATGGCAGGCTTTAAAATTTTCCGTGGACAATTGTCTGTTGTGGAATTTTCTGAGCGTGTGTACACAAGTCATCAACGCTCACCAAACACAAAATTAGCAGAAGGTGCTCCAGAGCAGAAAAAACATTTAGTATGTCTAGTATGTCACTACGTTCGTGTTTGTTGGCCAACAATTGTGTGCCGTTTGTATGCAAGACAAAATCCAGGCACACGGCCTTCGGACAAAAGTCCTACGCTTTGTCCCCGTGGAAAATCCAATCGTGTGTACAAGGCTTAAGAGTGATTGCATCTCATAGGATGTAGTCACTGTTTGGCCAACAATTTCCCACCTAGGTCTTATGATTTTTCAGTTTAAGTTTGTCAATCTGGATCCTAGAAGGCCCACACACAGCTCGAATTTCGACGGATTCAGCAAGAATTGGCTAAAATTCCTGCTGTGTATGGCATGCTTTAGTGATAGCTGCAATAAATGCCATGTACACACAAACATTTTTCGGCATGAAAAAAACATGCTGAAAAATGATCGTGTGGGGCGTGGACTGGACATGGATCTGTGAAGCTGCTTTCTTGTTGAGCTTCCGGCCAAGACTCCCCTAAAACGGCAAAAACACGTCTAAAAACCGGCATGATACCTGCGAGAAGGTACAGCACCAGGGCAACATCAGGCAAGACACCCTCAGAGGCGAAGTCGGGAGAAATTTACAAATATTTTCATAGTTTACAGGGCAAGTCCCCCGGCGCCCAGGCGCCCGCACCACGTGGCACGGCCGGTGGATCCCAGGCTGAGGCCTACACCGTATCTACCGCCGACGACCTACCTGTCGCGGCCACATCATCGACGGACCACCCTGGGGCTGAAACACCAACGGTACTGCAGCCTGACGCTGAGATGCAGGACCAGGAGATCAGGTCTCTGCTGCTGGCGCTGCCGACGCGCGCGGACATTGAGGCCCTCCCAACGCGCTCGGATATTGAGTCCCTCATCCTCCGGCTGGAGGAGACGCACAACCGCGACATCCAAGAAGTTCGTGGGGAGGTCTCCACGCTGTCGGAGCGAGTAACGTCCGGGGAGGCGTCCCTGTCATCACTGGAGGCCAACGATCAAGAGACACGCACCGCGACACGGCCATCGATCTCCAGCTCCACCTGGAGGACATTGAAGACCGCAGCCGCCGCCAAAACTTACGAGTGTGGGGAGTGCCAGAGGGAGCGGACGGCGAGGACCTGGGGGAGGTGGTTACGAGGCTGTTCAGGGAGGTACTGGGAGCGCAGGAGGAGACGATTATCCTGGACCGCGCCCTGGGCCCGAGACCGGCGGATGTAGATAGGCCGCGTGACATTATATGTAGGCTGCATCGGTACGCCCAGAAAGAAGCCATCCTTAGAGGAGCCTGGGACCGGGGAGAGGTGGAGCAAGAGGGCGCACAGATTAAAATTTTACCGGACCTCTCCAGGGCGACGCTGCGTCCCCTGTTGCGCCCACTACTGGATCTGGCCAGGCAGAAGAATCTAACCTACCGCTGGGGATACCCACTATCGGTAACTTTCCGTGGGGAATCCGGTCCTATGTCCTGCAGATAGCGCCGGACCTCCCAGAGCTCTTCCGTTTTATGGAGGCGGATCCCATCCAGGTCCCCAACTGGCTTCAGCTGCTTCCTAGGCCACCTGGAAGATCCGGCCCCTCGGCCCGCCGTGGAGCACCACATCCTCGGCAGCAACGTGGAAGACGGAGTGAGTAGGCCGTGTCTCCCCCCCCTGCTCCCTGTCGGTCCCCTCCACGGTCCCTCTCCGCCCGCCGCATCCCTCTTCCTGCTGCCACCATACCATGCGCTGCCCTGCCTTGAGCTGATCCGCAACACTGGTGATTGACCCACGGCACCTTCCCGTGCACCCCCTGGCCACTAGACTCCCTCTGCAGCACCGCTGGCCCCAGGCGCGCCCTCGTCCCCTATCTCCATGACTGCCTGCTCTTGCCGCTTGCCGGCTGATTGATGCCCGCTGAGCCCGGCGTTCCCCTGGGTTGAGTTGTTATGGGGGGGCGGGGGTGATGTGGAGGATCCAGCAGCCTCAACATGTAGCTTACCAGGGGGGTTGTCCGGGGGGGGGGTTGCTGTTGGGGTGGGGGGTCAAAACGATGAACTCTTGAAACCACTTTGAGACCCAGTTGACACATTTTATGCCTGCGATAGGTTAAGGGTGATACCCCAAGAGCTACCGTTATGACAGATGTTGCCGTGGAAACACACCATCGGGGCCGGAGGAAATCCCCCTTAGACCTGAAAAAGGGAAAGGCAATAATATGTGTTCCCCATATTCAGGGGGTGGCGGGGGGGGTGGGATGCTGGATGTGACTTTGAGGGGGGGGAGACTTGCTGTCTGTTACCAGCCATACGCTCTCTGTTGCTCCTGACAGCCCATGACTACCGCTGTTGGCTGCATTAAGCTCCTGTGTGCACTTATGTTCCGCTCTGTTCTATATACTTAAGATACTATGCTTTCTGCTTTGTTTGTACCTTAAAATGTTATTATGATTATTTGTTCTGCCGATACGTGTTACGCACCACAGATTTATAAGTTGGGGGGTAGGCCGGGTAGCCTGACCTGGGTCCCTGTCCGCCAGATACCCCGTATAGCCCGACGCTCAGTACCCCGCCGCCTTCTCTACGAGGAGGCGCCGGTGAGCGCCATAGCCACTAGGGCTATTTTAGATCCTTCTTAGAGCTGCACGTCCTAGTGTAAGCTTCTGAACTTTTTCACTTCTCCCTCCCCTTAAGGGAGGCTGTACTATCTCCCTCTCTCTGCTTTATACCCTCCTTACTAGTCTCTACACTACCCCTCCGGACCCCTAGAGTCCACTCCCCCCCCCTCTCTCGCGGGTATGGACACACTGACTGTGGTGTCCTTGAACGCCAAGGGCCTGAACATCCCCGAAAAACGGAGAATGCTCCTTCATGATATGCGCCGCCTGAAAGCGGACGTAGTCCTGCTTCAGGAAAAGCACTTCAGAGAAAATAACCTGCTCACGCTTAGAAATTTTACCCCACGGTCTACCACTCTTTAAACGCCACGGCTAAATCCAGGGGGGTTTCAATACTCTTATCCGCTAGAGTCCCGTGGTCACACGTGGACGCGAGGCTGGACTATGAGGGCCGCTTCCTATTTTTGAAGGGCCGCATTGGGACTGCACTGATCACATTTGCGAACCTATACGCTCCAAATGATCAACAAGCTAGATTCCTGACGAGACAGATAGATCAACTGACGTGCTTCGCGGAGGGCCAACTAATTTTGGGTGGAGACTTTAACGCCCCCCTTATACCGACGGAAGATACCTCTACTGGAATGTCCTCTATCCCAGGAGACGCTCGCAAGCGCATCCATGCGGCATTACATACTGCACAACTGGTAGACGTCTGGCGCCTCTTCCACCCAGGTGAGAAGGACTATACCTTCTTCTCCAAGCCCCACCAATCCTACTCCCGTATCGACTACTACATGATCCCCCATAGACACCTTGCGGCGGTTAAAGATGTTTCGATCGGGTCAATCACGTGGTCGGACCACGCCCCGATCACACTAGTTTACGGGTTGGGGGATGCCCAAACGGCCCAGAGACACCCCTGGAGGCTGAATGAAAGCCTGCTGCAAGACCCAGACACCATGACAGATGTAGTAAAAGAAATAGGACATTACTTTGACTCAAATGCCACGCAGGACACTGACCCGGGAGTAGTGTGGGAAGCCCATAGGTCGGTAGTGAGAGGGGTACTTATCAAGCATGGTGCTCGTCTGAAAAGACAGAGGACCGAGCAACTTGACTCACTACTGGCTAAGCTACAGGCCCTAGAGGCCCAGCACAAAAAGGTTCCGACCATACAGGTGTCCTCAGATTTGAAAATAGCCCGCAAACAAATTACTGACATACTCCAGTACAAAGCCAAGGCCGCGTTACAAATTTGTAGGCGCAATGTTTACGAATCAGGTAACAAATGCGGGAGAATGCTTGCCCAGGCGATCCGAACACAAAATATGGCATCGTACATACCGCACATTATGTCGCGCGGAGGTCGAAAGATTTCGGTGCCTTACCATTCCCTGTACAACCTGCCCTCCCCACCCTCGGACCCTAGTTCGGACCAGACATTAGAGTACCTTGCGGCATCTCATATGCTGGCCCTCGCATTAGAAACAAGAGAGCTATTAGACGAACCGATATCCCTACCTGAACTCCAAGCGGCACTGAAACAGTCCAAACCCGGCAAAGCCCCTGGCCCAGACGGACTTACCACCTCGTATTATAAGACCCTCCTCCCACATCTGGGAAACCGCTTGGTGAGCCTACTAAACACCTTAGGCTCGGGAACAAAATTGCACACTGACACCCTGCAGGCACAGATTGCTGTGATTCACAAGGACGGAAAGGACCCAGGGCAATGCGGAAGTTACCGCCCGATTTCGCTGCTAAACACTGATGTTAAGCTGTTTACCAAAGTAATCGCGTCCAGGATCCAACGATATATCCCAGACCTCATACATTTAGACCAGGTGGGTTTCGTCCCAACCAGGGAGGCCAGGGACAACACGACCAAGGTATTGAACCTGTTACATGTCGCAAACACTACAAAGGCCCCCTGTGTCTTTATAGGCACAGACGCCGAAAAGGCGTTCGACCGGGTCAGCTGGAAGTTCATGTTTTCCACCCTGAGACACATAGGTATTGGACGGACGATGCTTAACTGGATAACTGCGGCCTATACAAATCCGACTGGTAGGGTCAGGGCAAACGGAACACTATCTGACCCATTCCCGATTGCCAACGGGACCAGACAGGGATGCCCTTTTATCGCCCCTCCTGTTTGCACTGACCCTGGAACCGTTCTTGCGACACATACGGATGTGCCCTGACATCACGGGAATAGTAGTAGGGAGTGATCAATGTAAAGTTTTGGCTTACGCCGACGATATGATGTTTTCCCTGACAAACCCATTGACATCCCTACCGGGCCTGATGCATGAATTTGACTCTTACGGGAAACTGTCTAACTTGAAAATAAACCTGTCCAAATCTGAGGCAATGGGAATAGGAATGCCTAAATCACAGCTATCCCGCCTCCAGAACAGTTTTAGTTTAAAATGGACGGATGTGGCGCTGACGTACTTAGGAACGCGTATCCCCTCTAAACTATCTGAGGTCTTTAAACTTAACTTTCCGCCCTTGTTAAAAACAGTTCAAAAGTTGCTAAGCCTCTGGACCACCGGTCTTCATTCTTGGTTTGGCAGGTGCAATATCCTTAAAATGACCATTCTACCGAAATTCCTATATCTCCTGCAGGCCCTCCCTATACATATCCCATCAGAGTACTTCAAACAAGTGCAATCCATGTTTGGAAAGTTCCTGTGGGCGGGAAAACATCCTAGAATGCACAAAACAGTCCTCTCCCTACCCAAACAATTCGGTGGCCTAGCCGTACCAGATATTCGGAAGTACTACCACGCAGCGCACCTGAATCGCCTCATCGACTGGTGCTGACATGAGTCGACCAAACTATGGCCAAGACTGGAACAGGCGCAATGCGGTATTCTACTGCGACGCGCTCCCTGGTGCCACTCCTCAACACAAAAGGATGTGCACCGTCATCCCCTCATAGGTAATACCATTAGGGTATGCACGCGGTTAATGTCACAGACCCGCCTATCATTGGCAGCCTCGCCGTTACGCCCAATCTTGGGCACCCCCCTTTTCGAACCTGGGATTGGCGATGCTAAATTTTGCGTACTACGGGATTCTGGTATTTACCAAGCCTCACATTTCGGCGAATCGGTCGGTGGAGGTCACACACTTGATCTTATTTTCAGACAAGCTCTGGAAATAAAAATTGGGGAAAATGAAAAATTGCCATGGACAGACCACCAGGCAATTATATTCAGTATTTCCACCATCCCCCCCGCAACAAAAACATCAAATCCAGTGGCAACACACTGGACTAGATGTCAGAAGAAGCTCCACTCGGAACTCTTCAAAACGACTTTAAGGAAAAAAATAGAAACAACTCAGCCGCAGCAAACGGCCGTTGAAACATTGAAAGCCATAAACTCGGCCATGCTACAGTCAGCCGACTTGGTAGCGCCGAAACGAATAACCCGCATTCGGAAAAACAACCGCAGCTGGTTTAACAACCAGCTGTCGTTACTGAAGCAAGAACGCAGAAGGGCAGAATCTGCCTGGAAAAGATGTTCCTCAGAGCTAAACCTATCCATCTACAAGGCGACCACAAGAAAATACCACAAAGGAATTTTCCAAGCCAAGAAGAATTATTTTTCGGAGGCTATCAACGGTGCCCTAAACCGCCCCCGCGAACTCTTCAAGATGGTCATCCAGACCATGAAACCAGGATGCATTGAAGCCCCCAGTTCGGACACACAAGAATTTTGCAATGAGCTATCGGATTATTTCGTTAATAAAATCGAGGCAATCCGTGAAAGCATTCAGCAAAACTATTCTCCCCTCAGCCCCCCCTGTAGCCTCTCACACAGCACCCATAGTAATTCTCCGATTTCAGGTAAGTTCACCCTAGAACCCATCTCCATCGAGTCCACTAAGAATGTCATTGGTACTCTGCGCAATGGCACAGCGCCAAACGACATTATCCCCACAAAACTGCTGAAGGAATGCGCCGACATCCTGGCTCCTCCCATCACGCAGCTTATCAACCAGTCTTTCTTGGAGGGCATAGTGCCCTCACAGTTGAAAGAGGGTGTAATCCAACCCATCCTGAAGAAACCCTCCCTGGACCCCAAGGACCCACTCCACCGCCGTCCCATAACAAGCCTCAACGTATTCTCTAAGATAATGGAAAAAGTAGTGGTACAACAGCTGCAACAGCATCTAGATACCTACAAGCTACTTGACCCATTGCAATCAGGCTTCCGTCCCGGACATGGGACGGAAACAGCTTTGCTGAAAGTATGGGACGATGTTCTCAAGGCCGCAGACGAAGGAGAATCTTGTCTCCTGGTTCTGTTGGACCTAAGTGCAGCTTTTGACACTGTAGACCACAATCTGTTACTGACTCGGCTTACTGAAGTAGCCAGGGTCGCAGAAGGCGATTTATCTTGGTTCTCCTCTTTTTTGGAAAACCGATCGCAAACAGTGAAGCTAGGACCTTATACGTCTGAAAAACGCACAGTAACATGCGGAGTCCCTCAAGGATCGCCTCTGTCACCAGTGCTATTTAACATCTAGCTTCGTCCTCTTTTCGAGATTATTAGCAGCCAAAAACTGCTTTATCACTCTTATGCAGATGACACGCAACTGTATTTCCGCATCTGCAATAGACAGGATCACCACCTCAATCTAGAGACATGTCTCTCTTTGATAGAGGACTGGATGACAAAGAGTTATCTTAAACTCAATGGAGCGAAAACAGAACTTCTTCTGTTTCACGCCAAGCGTAGGAATCAACTTTCAACAGCGTGGTCTCCACCGCCTATTTTGGGCAAGCTCATCACCCCTAGCGCCAAAGTCAAAAGCCTAGGGGTCATTTTTGACTCCTTTATGACAATGGACGCACAAATAGGGTCAGTGGTCAGCGGATCTCACCATCTACTGCGCCTACTACGCAGACTCACTCCGTTCATCCCTAAAGAAGATCTAGCGGTCGTGGTGGGAGCTATTGTAAACTCCAGGCTGGATTATGCAAATGCCCTTTACCTCGGCCTCCCCAAGTACCAAATCGCTCGTCTGCAAGTCGTTCAGAATACGGCCGCCAGACTTGTGACTGGGAAAAAACCCTGGGAATCCATCTCACCTTCACTGAGAGCCCTTCATTGGCTGCCAGTTAAAGACAGAATTGCTTTTAAAGCCCTCTGTCTTACGCATAGATGTGTCCATGAGAATGCCCCCCTTTACTTATGCGAATAAAAGCGCATAATCCAAATCGCGTTTTGCGATCCACGAATCAGAACCTGCTCCAGGTTCCGAAAGCCAACTTCAAGTCCAAAGGAGAAAGAAGATTTGCGATCCAGGGGCCCAGACTATGGAACGCTTTACCAACCAGCATTCGGTTGGAGGAGAACCACCTAGCATTTAGGAAAAAGGTCAAGACTTTTCTCTTTTGATAGCAAGGGAGACAGGAACAACAAGCGCCCAGAGGCGATTCAGTTCGCATGTGCCGCGCTATATAAGTTTTCATTCATTCATTCATTCATTCATTCATAGCTGAGCTCATGGACGAAGGGGGCCGATTCCGGCTGGATTTCATGAGGGCCGGCCAGCTTAGCCACTTTCTGAAAACCATCCCGCCCCCCGCCAACACAGGCCAACCACTCACGACCCTGGAAGAGCTCTGCTCGGAGGAGGGCACGTTACCACATGCCCTGTCCATGATGCACACAATATTAATTACGCCAATGGAGGGATATCGGATTCCGTGCTTCGATAAGTGGGAACGAGACCTGGACTGTCAGCTCTCTGCCGAGAGGCGACAGCGGATTCTGACGTTCACTCACAAATCGTCGGTCTGCACTAAAATACAAGAAACTAACTACAAAATCCTGACAAGGTGGTACAGGACCCCCGCCCTGCTGAGTAAACTTTTCCCGACGGTGTCGGATCTCTGTTGGAGGTGCCTAACGGACAAAGGGACGCTGCTACATGTCTTCTGGTCATGCCCGCGTTTGCGGACGTACTGGAAAGAGATCAGGCGAATCTCACAAAAATGTACAGACCGCATAATCCCTGACGACCCGGCGTACTTCCTCCTGCATGCGACCGACACCCCCACACGCACATACAAAACATCTGTCATTCGCCACCTCATGCTGCCAAGGCATGTGTCCCGCTCTGCTGGAAATCGCTGCATCCGCCAAGAGTAGCCATGTGGCTGCGGAAGGTGGATGAGATTAACAAGATGGAGGACCTTATCCTGACAAAACAGGATAGGAGTGAACTCTACTCCCAGACCTGGCAACTGAGAAACATTTTCACATATTCAGAGGAGGCCCAAGCCCTCAGGGGAGGTAGTTAGGGCTCCCCGACGGGTAAATGATATGGGGGTAGGCAGGTCGCCCGACTGGCCGCCCCTTGGGCTGTCCATGCACGCAAGCTCCCCCCCCCATTCCTCTCTCCCTTATTCAACCTCTATTCCTTTTTTCTCTTTTCTCTTTCTCTTCTCATCTCTCACTCTTCTTACTGTCCTTTGGACATCTGCTGCGCTCCCAATCTCTCTTCTCACACTTAGTAAATGGAAAATAAGGGAGGCTGGGCCCGCAGGACCACAGAGACCAGAAGCACCTTACGAATACACATAGCTCACACGGGATCGCTCTGAGGGCTATATAGTGGGGGTGCGGTGGAGGTGGGGGGTGATCCCTCCGCTGCCCGCGTCCCGCCCCTGATGGAGTATGTTATTGCACATGTTAAATACCAGCTAAAGCTGGAATCTCTGCATGTTTACCCCTTTGGTGATTGTGTTTTGTGATACTAATCTATTGTACCATTGTTGTAGGTCGTGTGGACCAGTTTTCTGTTATGAATAAATAAATAATTAAAAAAAAAAGAAAAATGATCGTGTGTACGCGGCATGAGAAATCAGATCACAGGTATTTCTTGGCATTAGAGGGAAAAGTACCTGGTTACTCTAAAATCACCATCTCTTGATTAACCACCTCATTACTGGGCACTTCTACCCCCTTCCCGTCCAGGCCAATTTTCAGCTTTCAGTTCAGTCACACTTTCAATGATAATTACTCAGTCATGCGCCACTGTACCCATATAGATTTTTTATAATTTTTTTATTTTTATAAATAGAGCTTTCTTTGGTGGTATTTGATCATCAATAGGTATATATATATATATATATATTTTATTTGCACTATAAATGAAAAAAGACTGAACATTTTGAAAAAACAAGTTTTTCTTAGTTTCTGTTTTATTTAGCAATTTGTCTTCATAAATTTTGACCAAAATTTTATACTGCTACATTTCTTTGGTAAAAATAAGAAACATAAGAAAAATATTTCTGATTTGTGTGAAAGTTATAGTCTACAAGCTATTGTACCAATCATTGAAAATTGATCACACCTACCCTCAGGTCCCCAGTGCATGCTAGCTGTGTGGTAATGCAGAGGGAACAATGCTCCGTGTCTTTTGGGATTGTCCCAAACATAGACCCCTTTGGCAGGAGGTGATGTGTATTATCAAGCACCTATATAATAAAATAAGCTGCACTGTGTGGGTGATGAAGGAAAAATATAGTGACATATAAATCGTAGAACATGCATTAAAATCTGTGAGGGATACAAACCCTCCCAATATGCCGATGATGATGCAATGCTGTAAACATGTCACTAATATTGGTGAAAACAAAAATTGTAACACAACATGCAAGAATTCCAAAACACAGTTCATATGGAAGTTCCCCAATTAATTGATCTACGGTGACTTAAAACAAACAATCACCCAGGAAGACGTGATGGGGTATGATCAGGGGCAGACTGACAACTCATGGGGCCCCTGGGCAATAGGAGATTATGGGGCTACACAGTATACACACATACAGTATACATACACACACACACAGTATACATACACACAGAATACACATACACACACTGAAAAGGTACTGGAGAGGTGGGGCAGCTATAATCTTGTTTAAAAACACAGATTTTTACACACTGTCCCTGTTTTTTGTGAGGCTGGCAACCCTGATGGGGCCCCCCAGTGGCATGGGGCCCCCCAGTGGCATGGGCCCTCGGGCAGTGCCTGAATGGTCAGTCCACCCCTGGGTATAATAGAAAGAGTTCCTCCGCCTTTAATATCACTGCCGCTTACCAGCTGTGTGGATCTCTTTTTAGGGAGATCACATTCGCCTGTGGCTTTTTCCCCAGCCCCAGGTCTCTGTGTTAAACAGCAAGATCTCCCGGATCCTCCACTCTGGGGTCCCTTGGTGGCTCTCGCGGCACCTCCCTGCATCAGATAACCCCCCTACGAGAAACGCTCTCCCAGGGGGTTACCTTGAGGGCGTGCTCCCAAATCAATCATTCAGCGTCCATAGCCGCCGAATGTATGAATCGGCCCAAATCATAGGTTTTGATTGACAACAGCAGGAGCTAATGGCTGCGCTGCTATAAATTTAGCCAATCAAGAGGGGGGACCCCGTGGAGAGAGGTAAATTCGGGGCTCAGGTAAGTAAAATGGGGGGCTAGGGGGTCGGTAACTGCAAGGTGTTTTTTCACCTTAATGCATAGGATGCATTAAGGTGAAAAAACACAAGGGTTTACATCTTCTTTAACAGGCTGCTAGGCGGACGACAGCGGTGACATGCAGAGAGTTGCTGACTGCCACCATTACTAGTAAACAAAAAAAAATATATGGATTTAATTTTAAAAAGCTGGTCATCTTACTTTAACAACCCCCTCCCCCCCAGTGACCTGGAAATACTTCCTGGAACTTTTAGTTAATTTAAATCTTGGAACAAATAAAATCCATGTTTACATACTTAGTTGCATTTATTTCTGACTCTGTGCCTTTATCTTGTTACTGTTATTTGTTATCTTATTACTGTTTTACAGTGATATATTGGATTGTATCATTATGCTGTGCTCAAGTTAATATCTCGCTCAGAAATAGTGATTCAAACAACAATGTCTCCTCAGTAATGTTTATAAAAAATACCTGAACATAGGCAGAGGATTTTAGTATTTTAAATGTTAAGCAATCAATAAATTAAACTTTGACAAAATGTCCTGATTAGGGGGGTGCCCATCCTTCCTCCCACATGCTACACTCCCCTCATCTGGTGTTAGCTTCATCAGACCTAATTTTTCTTAAAACAGTGAGCAATATTATGATGATAAATTATTTATGTGCAAGACATTATTGCTAGGACCAGATGAAAACAACAAGCTCTGCTCGCTTGCAGGATGTATTCTCATAATGGAAAAATAACAAGATGTTTTCTTTGAAATGAATTCAGATATAAGTAAATGGAAAGCCATTAAATGTTGGAATGAGACGATTGTCAAATGAACCTGATTGTCTAAAGACACAGATAAAATGGCCGTAGCTTTGTGACAAATCATCTGATCTAAAATATTATTTTAGGATATAAAATGCATTTCATAATTTCACTCCCATACTACTGAATATTTACAGTTAGAGGATCCCAAAAACACTATTTAAATAATGAATGTTCTGTTCCGTTAATGAAGAATGGTTTGTGAAAAGGAGGGTGTGATAACTACTTCCATCTAATCCCGTCTAATTCCAAGATGTTGCTGAAGACTAATCCTCATGCCGCGTACACACGATCGTTTTTCGGGTTCTAAAAAATTAAGTTTTTTTTTTTTTTATGTAATTAAATACGATCGTGTGTGGGCTTCAGAGCATTTTTCAAGTTCTAAAAAATTGGCAATTTTTTTTTTAACATGCTCTATTTTTTCACAACGTTTTTAACGTTGTCGTTTTTAAGGTTGTAAAAAATGGTCGTGTGTGGGCTTTAACGACGTGAAAAATCCATGCATGCTCAGAAGCAAGTTATGAGATGGGAGTATTAAACTACCGTTTGTAATGGAGATAGCACAATCGTCACGCTGTAACAGACAGAAAAGGGCGAATCGTCTTTTACTAACACAAAATCAGCTAAAGTAGCCCAAAGGGTGGCGTCATCCAAATGGAACTTGCCCTTTATAGTGCCATCGTCCGTGTTGTACGTCACCGCGCTTTGCTAGAGCATTTTTTTTTCACGATCGTGTGTGGGCAAGGCCGTTTTAATGATTGGGTTGAAAAAAAAATTGTTTTTTCTAGACCCTTAAAAACTAATTTTTTTTAGAACCTGAAAAACGGTCGTGTGTATGCGCCATGAGACTGGATAGAAACAAAAACAGATTTTCTTTGCTAGGGTCCATTCAAATAGTTCCTGCAAGTGCTCATAAGAAAACCAAGCAAAGTTGCTTTGCAGGAGGTTTGGATAATGCTGTAATAAGTCTTCTAATCCCAAACAGCCCTAAACCTCAGTGAAGTCTATGGAAGCCCAATTGTGTTATTTTGTTATTAAAATAGAATTCCAGTCAATTTATAACTATAGCTATACATGTTCCCACCCCCATTCTAGGCCTATTCTAACTACCCTGTAAAGGAAAGATGTCTATGCCTACCATAGGCGTGCACACAGGGTGTGCCAGGTGTGCCCAGGCACACCCTAATCACTGTGCAGCACAGAATCCCCCTATTGCCCTGCCCCCCCCATTTGCTCCACAGTTCTGCCGCGGGCACACACAGGGGGATGTTTTGGGATGAGTGGGGAAAGAGGTCGGTAAATATTTAATTTACTGACCCCTTCCTTTTCTAAATGAACAGAGTGAGTGGTCAGAAGCGTGTGTTTAAGCTTTGGGGTGCACATCCTAATGCAATAGGCTGCACACACCTATGATGCCTACCTATTCTGAGGGTGCTCCGGTCCAGTTACATGATCTGCCCAGGGGCCAGCTTCAGTGAAAAAGAGAGATTGCCAACAATGGCTGCAAAGCCTATGAAGTGATGTCACCCATAGGCTTACTATGGGACAACCATTTTCAGCTGTCACTCCTTTACAATGAAGCTGGTGCTGGGATCTGATCGTGTGACTGGAGCACATGGGCGTCCGCTTCATAGGGCAAGGGGGGGCAATTGACCCCCCCTAGAAAATAGAGAAGGTGTTGAAAAGTCTCGCGGCCGTGGGCTGTCTGAGCGGTCTCGGGCCAGATGTCACACAGACACAGCGAGCAGAGTGAAGCCTCCTCCCCCTCCAGTGTTTATGTGTACACAGAGGGAAGGGAACCTGCTGTGATCCTGGCCGTGCTGATGGCTGATCTGAGGTACTAAATGTGATGGGGGAGGGAAGGTCCATCTGTGCTGAAGGGGGGGTTTGTGCTGAATGGGGGTCCATCTGTGCTGAAGGGGGGTCTGTGCGGAATGGGGGGGCTGTGCTGAAGGGGGTCCATCTGTGCTGAATGGAGGGGTCTGTACCTTCTCTAGGCTATATTTATATGGGCCTGGAGTGAATATGAATTATCTCAAGAGCTATTTCACACTGCCAATTGGCTGCGCTATCGGTAAAGCGCCACTAAAATGTGCCGCTATTCCATAGTTTTAGCTGCTCTATTCGGCCGCTGGGGAGGCGCTTTTAACCCCTGCTAGCATTTGAAGAAAGGGTTAAATGTGTATCACCGCTGCAGAAACGCCCCCCCCCCCCCGAAAAAATGTCAGCGGAGCACCCTCAGAATGGGCAACCATAGACATATTTCCTTTACTGGGTAGTTAGTGTAGCACTGACCCCCGCAGGAGCTGCTGATTAAATTTTGGGCCTGCACTCTAACTACAACCCCAATGATAAGGCTCAGTCCCCTTTACACAGCTGTGGTGCAATACAATACAATACTGTACAATGTGATACCAGATACCTGTTTGTAACTTCAGGATCCACGAGCGGCACCTAGAGTGAATAAAGCAATACGCCACAACCCTGGTATGCTTAAACAGTAGTATTCTTTTACTGTTGATAATTGGCAAGTAAAGAAACACCAGTACATAAACTGTGCTATCCTCCTAACATGGGATGAGAGCACAATAAAATTAAATCTATACAGCAATCAAATGGCAAACAGTATACCTGCAGGTATATGAATAAGAAAATAAAACTAAGCCTAGGAGCTCCCCCTACTTTGTAAGGTAACCGTGAGATCTCACAAAAAAAAAAAAAAAACAGTCAGTTCTTGATCTTCTTTCTTCGCTAGCTAATAATGTTTCCCAAGTAATTTGTAATCCAAACAAAACGAGTAAACTTCCTGAAAAAGAAATGTCTCCGCAATGAGTGGGTTAACTGCCTTGGCCTTCTGGAGAGCGTCCCGAACAACTAGGCCTTCAGCCTTCTTAAAGGCAACCCCTCCGCTTCTTCTTGGAAGTATGTAGTGAGGCCTGTGTGTTAGTCTAATGGCGTGTGAGGCATAACAAACTGTGGGCCGTAACCCACTCACCTAACTGGACACAGGCTCCGTACAGTCTCGCGACCTCCTCCCGTTGCTCCGTCTGCTGGATCAAACACCAGGCCAACTCTGCTGGGGGACTCCCGTCCTCCGATGCTCAATGGAAATGTCCGTGGGCCTTGCTGTTCGGTCCCGTCTCCTCACAGATCCTCTCCGGCTGCCCATGCGGTTCCAAAAGGGACCTAAGATGGCTGCTCCCACTCCTTATATAGCAAATCCCAGCATGCACTGCCCAAGAAATTGTTCCTGGGTCTTTGATCAACTTCCTATTTACAAGGGTCAACTCTGAGAACCAATAGTCTTTCTTCTTTATTTCTCAGATAGTGGAATCCTCCTTGCATTAACAACAATTGGCCACTAGATGGCTCCAAACACTCAACAATCTCAATGTCCATGAATGCCCTCTAGGGAATGCAATATACACATTTATGTACTATATATATATACATCAGCGCTACACACTCCCCCTACTTTGTCTCTTTTGGTCCCCCAAAGAGGTCCAAATTGCTAATCCTATCTTGCATTCTAGTTTCTATACGTTCACACAAAACGGACAGAGGAGCTTCCCACCAATTGTCATACAGTGGGAAGCTATCCTGTGCACCCACAGCTGATACTACCATGTCTGGTACAGATGTGTCAAGGGGTGAGCTGGGGCTGTCCCTTACTAAATCAAGAGTAGAGGGACTAGGCAGTTCAAAGTTTCTTCTGCTCACAAACTGTGAGGCTTCAGAGCATTCGCCCAATGTGTCATAAGTCAGTCTGCGTGGTGGGCGAATGTCTCTCTTTGCTCTGGGCACTTTTGGAGTGTCCATTCCTTCTGGGCCAAGGTCATCATTCCGTTCAATGCTTAAGGGTGGGGAATGAATGGAAGCACTGGGCTCTCCTACAGAGTGAGTGGTCGGCACAAATTCCGGGGCCTTTGCCCTAAGAGTTCCATTATCATCCTCCTCTACCTCCGAAAGGACATCAGCATCTGTTTCTGAATCTTCAGGAAGCCACAGCCAGCTCATCTCCACTCCCTCATCCTCATCTATAGAAGGTGCAGGTTGGGACCTGGTTATTGGTCTACACACATCAGTGGGTGTGGATTCCTTCTCTGTGCTTGTCCTGACTGCCTCAGTGAGAGGTAAGAGGTGATTCCGGTGCCATGTTTTTACCGGCCCAGTTTTTCCTTCTGGCTTGATCTCATACACTGGGAGCCCTGGAAGTTTCCTGCACACAACAAATGGCTGTGATTTCCAGCGATCAGCCAACTTGTGTTTGCCTGGAATGCCTAAGTTCCTCAACAAGACCCGGTCACCTGGCTGAAGATCCTGGACTCTCACTTTCAGGTCAAAGTTCCTCTTGTTCCTCTCCCCCCTGGAATCCGAGGTGGCGTGAGCCTGCTCGTAAGCTGTCTTCAGGCTCCGCCGTAGTCTGTCCACATACCCTTTATGGGAGGCCTCGGAGGTGTGGTCCAAGGAGGAACCAAACGCCAGGTCCACTGGCAATCTTGCTTCACGGCCAAACATCAGTCGGTATGGGGAATATCCAGTGGCATCACTTTTGGTACTATTATAGGCATGGACTAATGCAGCAATGTGTTTACTCCAGTGAGGTTTTTGCTCGGCAGTCAAGGTCCCCAACATGTTCAAGAGAGTCCTGTTGAACCTTTCCGGTTGGGGGTCCCCTTGTGGGTGGTAAGGAGTAGTCCTGGACTTTTGTATGCCTAACAGATCCAACAGCCTTTTGATTAGTCTGCTCTCAAAGTCCCTTCCTTGGTCTGAATGTATGCGTTGAGGCAGGCCATAGTGTACGAAGAACTTTTCCACGAGAGTCTTTGCTACTGTGGTTGCTTGCTGATCCCTAGTAGGGAAAGCTTGAGCATAACGGGTGAAGTGATCTGTCACCACTAAGATGTCACCTTGCCCACTCAGATCGGATTCCAGACAAAGAAAGTCTATGCAAACCAGGTCCATTGGGCCCTGACTCTCTAAATGGCCCATTGGGGCAGCCCTCTGGGGCAATGTCTTCCGTTGGATGCATCTGAGGCAGGAGTGACAGTAGCTCTCCACTTCTTTTCTCATGTGAGGCCAGTAGAACCTATCCCTTACTAGTTGGAGAGTTCTCTCGGCTCCCAAGTGTCCATGGTGATCATGTAAAGCAATCAGTACCGTCTCTCTGTGCTTTTCAGGCAAGAGTAACTGCCACCTTGCTTCTGGATCATCAGAGGGGCCCCTTCGGTAGACCACCCCTTGCTGCAGCTGCAAATGATCCCATTCTCTCAATAACACCTGGGCTTCCCTCTCAGGACTCTTCCGCAGTACATCAGGCTGTCGACATTCCAATGCTTCAAGCACCAGCCCACACAGTGGATCTCCCTGCTGATCTCTCCTGAGATCCTTCCTGGATAACTTGGGTAGGCCCTCCTGTGTGACCTGGGAGACGTTACAGTAGCACCTGGGTACTGCCGCTGAGGATACTCCTACTTCTTCAGCTCTGGCTCCACCTCTCTGGTACTGACTTGTGCCCTCCCATAGGGCCCTCACTCCTTCTGGAGTAAGCTGGGTCCATTCTTCCAAGGGGTCATGGGGTCTTCTTGACAGGGCATCCGCATCTCGGTTACCAACTCCTGGTCTGTACTTCAGGCTGAAGGTAAAGGCTGAGAGAGCAGCTAACCACCTGTGACCGGTGGCATCCAGCTTTGCAGTGGTGAGTAGATATGTGAGGGGGTTGTTGTCCGTCTTGACCACAAATTCAGCCCCGTAAAGGTAGTCCTTCAACTTGTCCACCACTGCCCATTTTAAAGCCAGAAATTCAAGCTTGTGAGTTGGATAGTTTCTTTCAGCAGGGGTCAGACTTCTACTCACATAGGCAACTGGCCGTAAGTGCTCTTCATGCTCCTGGTAAAGCACTCCCCCCAGCCCGTCGCGGCTGGCATCCACATGTAACTCATATGGTTTGGCAGGGTCTGCATAGGCCAACACTGGGGCAGTAGTAAGACTCCACTTCAGCCTCCTGCAGGCCTCTTCACATTCTGGAGTCCACTGATCCTGGATGGACTCTTTCTTCCTTCTAGACCCCTCTTTAGGCTTTTTCGGCTGACCCGCGCTTTCACCAGCTTCTTCCTGCTTCTTTAAGAGTTCAGTGAGTGGGTGGGCTATTTTTGCGAATCCCTCTACGAATCTTCGGTAGTATGAGCAGAAACCCAAGAATGACCTGAGCTCAGTTACGTTGGTGGGCCTGGGCCAGGAAGTGACAGCTTCTAGTTTCTTGGGATCAGTTGCCACTCCTTCTTCAGACACAATGTGTCCCAGGTAACTCACCGAGGGTTGGTAGAACTGGCACTTCTCCATAGAGAGTTTCAGGCCTTCATCATGAAGTCTCTTCAAGACCTTCTCAAGGCGTTCTTCATGTTCCTCCAACGTCCTCCCAAAGACTATGACATCATCCAGGTATACCAGAACTTCAAGGAGATTCATGTCACCCACTGTCTTCTCCATCAACCTCTGGAAAGTTGCTGGGGCCCCAGTCAGGCCTTGCGGCATCCGGTTGAACTCAAAGAACCCAACTGGGGTGATGAAAGCGGTTTTCTCCTTGTCTTCAGGGCACATAGGAATCTGGTAATACCCACTCTTCAGGTCCAGTACGCTGAACCACTTTGCTCCTGACAGACTCTGTAAGGCATCCTCAATTCGGGGTGTGGTGTACTGGTCTGGGATGGTCCTCCGATTCAGGGTCCTGTAGTCAATGCACAGGCGTAGGGACCCATTCTTCTTCCTGACCACTACTATAGGGGAGGCGTAGGGACTCCTGGACTCTCGGATAATGCCCGTCCTCTTAAGTTCAGCCAATTGTTCCCTCAAGTCTTCCAGATCTCCTAGGGGGATCCGCCGGACCCTTTCCCGAAATGGCTTGTCTTCCTCCAGACGAATTCGATGGGTGGCACTCTTTGCCAATCCTACGTCAAATTCACTTTTCGAGAAGGCTGCTCTCCATCTCAGCAGTTGGGCTTTGGCCCTTTCCCGCCATGCAGGAGTAAGAGGCGTATTTTTTGGGCTGAACTCTTCTTCAGGGATTTCTGGGGCTGACCCTCCTTTCAAACCTCCTGGTTCGACTGGAACAGCCGGACTGACCTGTCCCAACAGTAGCCTGGCTGGCACTCTCACTGGCACTGTCGCTGTGTTGCGGACACTGACTGGAACTTTGCCGTGAGTTCTCTCCAATACTCTGGTGGGCAACACTTCAGTGATGAGTTCTAGTCCGTTTCTCCCCTCTTTGCGGTTTTCCAGGACAATGAAAGGGCCTGGTTTCTTCCAGCTCAATTTGACCGAGGCTTTTAGGCAGATTACTTCACCCGGCTGGACTATTTTCTCTCCTTTGTTCAGCAGCCAGATTTTTCCCACTCCCTCTTCAGGAGCCTTCTCCTCCTGTATAAGGTCTCGGTATGTCTGGGCCAACATGGGATGTATTTCAGTGGGGCGGGTATCCTTCTTAATTACCAGCGGTGCAAGTAGTCTCCTCACTAAGTCAGTGTTTGTCCCAATGATAAGAGAGCTCTTGTCAGCTCCTGGAGGACGAGGACACACTATGGCCAATGTGTCAAAGGTCTCCGTCTCTCCTACTGTACTTGGGTCGAAGGTGAGTCTGACTGGCAGGTAACCATCATATGGAAAGTTCTGAGTGCCCAAACCCCATATTTCCAACTCCTCCAATTTCCGTAGTGGCAGGTGCTTGAGATGCTTGTCATAGAAGTCCCTGTATAATAAGGTTACTTGGGCTCCAGTATCCAGCAGGGCTTTTGTGTAGATCCCTTCCACTTGGATGGGGACAATTGGGGAAGGTCCCACCAGCTTGGGAGGAAATCCACTGGTAGCTGTACCCTTAGCCTGCTTTGTGGCTCGGACTTTGGCCTTTGAGGGCCTCTTTTTCTTCTGCCCCGCCTTGTTGGTGGCTCCAGTGGGCCGTGGCACGTGAGTCGGTGTGGAGTTCGCTACTGCACCCGGGCGCCCAGTTGACTCCTTCACTGGGGCCTTCTGAAGTTTCCCTCCGACTGATGTGGGTTTTCCTCGGGTAGTGGGCTGGGGCACACTCGCCTGAAATGTCCCATCCCTCCGCATTTGAAACAGACTCTTTGTGTTTGTTTCGGAGGGCTGGTAATGGTGGTAGCTTTTGGGACCTTCCTTGGCATAACTCCTTCTGCCTTTAGTTTCACCAGCTCAGTCATCATCATGGCCATCATCTCCAGTATCTCCTTCTGGGTCTGCATAAGCCTCTCCAGCTCCGTCTGACTCGCGGGTGGGTGGTGTACAGATGAAAACCGTGATCCCTGGTCAACGGTTGCCGCCAGCACATTCAACTCCTGGGTGTCTGAGGGGACACCTACCTGCTGTATTTTAGCACTTGTGGTGTTTGAAGCTTGAAGCTTTCTCTGTTTCTGGTCTCTCTCAATCTCCATCTTATCCACTTCGTTCACTTTTTCAAGAAGGACCTCGTCTGGAGTTAAGGGATCTTCCAAGTACTGCTTCAAGTGGAGCTTGACATAGTCGCTCCTCAGCCCCGTGGTCACGGATCTCCGGAATTTCTTCTGTACCAGCTCAGCTCCAAATTGTTCCCCGCTCCCTCTCTCTCCTGAGGTAAACAGCAGGCGGTCCTTGAGTTCAATGGCCCGAAACAGAAAGTTCTGAGGAGTCTCTTTACTGTCCTGTGCAATATTTATCAGTTGGTGGAATAGCTCTGTGGCATCTTCCTCCTCATAGTAACTTTTTAGAATCCTCTTAAGCTGGTTCAAAGTCAAATCACTCTTTCTCTCTAACATGCCCCTAACACTTGAGCCTGGGCTGATGGCGTGGATCACAGCCTCTCTGATTTCCGATTCCAGATATCCTTTTTGTAGCCCCAGCTCTATTTGGTGTAGGAGGCCGGTGTAAGACAGTTTGCCCTTCTGTCCCTTTTCTCCTATCTGGCCATCAATGCGGAAATCCTTCCTAATAGTTACTTCTTGCAGATAGCCCCTGCTGCGTCTTCTTGGCTCCCTCCTTGGGTTTGGTGTCATCTGGCCAGCTCTCTTGTCTTCTGAGCCGACGCGCAGTCCATCCATGCGATCTGCTATGATGCTGGATGTCTCCTGAAACTTTTCCTGTATTTCACGGTATTGTCGCTGTAACTCAGCCAGTTGTTGTTCCGCCTGCCGCTGGGCGGCGGCTCCTGCGTTCCTGTCTAGGGGTTCTAACTGCTTTTTGCAGGGGTGTGTCAGGTGGAACACTGTCTTCTCGGACAATTTTATGGTGGCACCGTGGAAATTTTCAGGAACACCCCGTCCCCACTCTATCAGGGCATAGGTGCAATCAGTCCCAAAGTCTGGTTTCACTGCAACCACGTAGGCCTTTCTGTCTGGAGACAATGTCTGTACCACCTCTTTGATTTGCTTCTTCTCCCAGTAGCTCCCTGGGAGTTCAATGGCCACGCTTGCTTCTGAGCGTGTCCCTTCTGCTTCGCACCAACGGACTACTGTGATGGGGTCCATGGTGACCTCAAGGGGGGGGGTGGGTTTCTTGTAGAGTGACAGGATCCCGGTCCGAGCCCCCACGTGTAGCACTGACCCCCGCAGGAGCTGCTGATTAAATTTTGGGCCTGCACTCTAACTACAACCCCAATGATAAGGCTCAGTCCCCTTTACACAGCTGTGGTGCAATACAATACAATACTGTACAATGTGATACCAGATACCTGTTTGTAACTTCAGGATCCACGAGCGGCACCTAGAGTGAATAAAGCAATACGCCACAACCCTGGTATGCTTAAACAGTAGTATTCTTTTACTGTTGATAATTGGCAAGTAAAGAAACACCAGTACATAAACTGTGCTATCCTCCTAACATGGGATGAGAGCACAATAAAATTAAATCTATACAGCAATCAAATGGCAAACAGTATACCTGCAGGTATATGAATAAGAAAATAAAACTAAGCCTAGGAGCTCCCCCTACTTTGTAAGGTAACCGTGAGATCTCACAAAAAAAAAAAAAAACAGTCAGTTCTTGATCTTCTTTCTTCGCTAGCTAATAATGTTTCCCAAGTAATTTGTAATCCAAACAAAACGAGTAAACTTCCTGAAAAAGAAATGTCTCCGCAATGAGTGGGTTAACTGCCTTGGCCTTCTGGAGAGCGTCCCGAACAACTAGGCCTTCAGCCTTCTTAAAGGCAACCCCTCCGCTTCTTCTTGGAAGTATGTAGTGAGGCCTGTGTGTTAGTCTAATGGCGTGTGAGGCATAACAAACTGTGGGCCGTAACCCACTCACCTAACTGGACACAGGCTCCGTACAGTCTCGCGACCTCCTCCCGTTGCTCCGTCTGCTGGATCAAACACCAGGCCAACTCTGCTGGGGGACTCCCGTCCTCCGATGCTCAATGGAAATGTCCGTGGGCCTTGCTGTTCGGTCCCGTCTCCTCACAGATCCTCTCCGGCTGCCCATGCGGTTCCAAAAGGGACCTAAGATGGCTGCTCCCACTCCTTATATAGCAAATCCCAGCATGCACTGCCCAAGAAATTGTTCCTGGGTCTTTGATCAACTTCCTATTTACAAGGGTCAACTCTGAGAACCAATAGTCTTTCTTCTTTATTTCTCAGATAGTGGAATCCTCCTTGCATTAACAACAATTGGCCACTAGATGGCTCCAAACACTCAACAATCTCAATGTCCATGAATGCCCTCTAGGGAATGCAATATACACATTTATGTACTATATATATATACATCAGCGCTACATTAGAATAGGCTTAAAATGGGGGTGAAAGCAGGTTAGGTGTAGTTAAGATGTGCCTGTAATGTTATGTGTAGCACTACCCCCGTAGGAGCTGCTAAGTTGTTTTGGGTTTGTACTCTGCCTGTCAACCCCAGCAATTTGTCTCGAGCCCCCCTTGGCATAACTGGATAACAATATGAATGTGTAACCCAATGGCAAAGGGGACCATAACAATACCACACTGCAATACACTGTAAAGTTACCATTACCTTGTCACTGGTCACCTGACTCGCAGCTGCAATAGACAGAGTCCCACACACGGTGTAACTTAACCAGTTGAAAAAAATGTTTACTTGGGAAAAGATAGAACAATGGTTATAAAGAAAAAATTGACTCTACATAGATCCCTGAAAAAGTCAATGGAACATAATTGATTTAGAGTTTCCTTGTCACAAGACCCAATTACCATAACATGGGGTCAGACCTGAGTAAGTGTATGGTGGAGAAATCTCCCAATGCTATGGCACCGTCACTGGGACACTTCCCCACCAAGTCTCATACACACTCACTAAAACAGCAGAATAACAGAAACGATATAAACAGTTACATCAAGCATTACATTTCTTATGGCTATATGGCTCCCTCTAGTGGGCAGTTTGAACTGGTGGGTGTCCCTCTGTGATAACTTTGAAAAGGAGTAAAGTGATGACTGTTCCTTTAAACTCTCTTCATCTTCAGCTAGCTCTGTTGGTGCACGTAATTGTATTCCAAACAATGGGTAAAGAGAAAAAGGGTAATCACTCTGTAAATGTACTGTAGTGGCAAAGGAACTGCTAGGTCTCTCAGGCTGCTGTACAACTCTCGGGTGCAATTGTTCGCTGACTGTAGCACTGCAAGTGTCAGCAAGTATAAGTTAGATTCTAGGAACCACTCTCCTGCAACTCAGTTAACTGCTTGGGTAGGCAAGTGTCCTCTCACCACCAAGAATCCTCGGATCTCTGGTATCTCCGTCAGGCAAGATGTCACCGGTTCACCATGTGGCCGCTCACGAGGTGCAGGTGGATGGATGACTTCAGATGCTGTGGTGCGTGGGGCAGTCCCTTCTCTGGCTCTCAATCAGGAGGTTGTTCACAAGGATCCATCCGTCTGGCGGTCCGCTCCCCAACTTCAGGCCCAGGCTTATTAGACCTAGACACACTCACGCCAGGCCTCTTGCCTGTTGAAAGATGGCATCCAGAGAGAGCGAGCTGAGGCCTTGCTTGTCCTTATATAAGATCCCCACCAGGATGTGCGTGGCGCACTGTATTTTGGTAGAAGAGTGGCATTGTGGGTATTGTAGTCTCAATCTAACCCACAGCAATAGAGTTACTTCCCCTCACACTACAAAGCCCACCATGCTTTGTTCCATAATATACTTGAACCCAGCAAACTTCAATGGCATAACACAAACGGACACCAAAGGGTGCCAACTTCATAGTTAGGAGCACAATGTAGTCTATAGGATACGTTTGACAGTAACCCCTTGCTACATATGTTTAAGGCTTGTTTGCTAGCTTTTGTTAAAACATGATACGGGCAACTGGGCACTGCCATGCCATGGGGGATATTGTACCAATCCATTCAGTGGGCAAAGGTTTTTTTTAAATTCTACTTTAATGACAATGATGAAAAAACACAAATCCTTTAAATAACATGCTCAGTTGAAGCCTTTCACTTGAAGTTGCACATGCACATTTTGTGTTTACAAACAGCCTCTGGCAATTTGGCATTTAGTACCCAGATAGTAAGCAATTGTGCTGCAAATTTGAAAATGACTTGCTAAGCTATAGCAATAGCTTAGCAAGTCATTTTCAAAATTGCAGCACAACTGCCAGGCTTTACAAGTTTGTTAAATAATTGCAGCAAGTCCACATTGCATGACTCCAGATCAACTTTCTGTAAGTCTGCTGCAAGTTCTGGTTCAGTTATGTTGTGCAATAATCATCCCACCACAGGGGTCACTGTGGCTGAATTAGCATGCTGTAGACTTGCAGCGCTATTGCTGTAGACTCACCACTACAACTTTGCTCTTACAAGAGACTTGCCATGCCATACTAAAAGCTCATTAGTCCGCAGAGAGCGTCTCCGGTTTAAAAAAAATCCTATTATTCATATCATTCTGTTTCAAACTGTCCATGTATAACCACAAAGTTTTTCAGTTTTAGAGTGGGGAAGTGTAAAAACCCAATTAGGTGATTAGGCTGTCTGGTAGTAATTCCCTTTAACTTTCTGTCCTATATATGCAAAAGTCAGATACAATTTCCACAGAGTAAAATTAATTCTCACCTTAGATGGTTTTCAAAATTGTATAATTTACCCTCACCTCTAAAACTTAGCCTTCCCCTTAGACAGAATTTTTGTCTGGGTAACATTGGCTATCAGAACAAAGAGATTGGTGATTCTTCTGTGCAGTGAAACAGACAACAAAAATAACTGACAGAGTGCAAAACCTTATCCATAGTACAGTATTTAAAAAAAAAAGCCTACTCTACTGAATGGGCCCTCTTATACCGCACATATGGAAGGGGTGGATCCTCTCTATTTTTATTTTTTTGCGAACTGGAGGTAGGCGGGTGTAAATGGACACAAGTCTGCCGCTCCATAGAGGAGAATGGAAGGTCTTATTGGGTTGAACTAATCGTGTGAAAGGGCCTTAAGGCGGTTGCTGTCTCAGGCAGAGTGCATTAGGTATCGCTCAGCCTGTGACAGGAGCCGGTGCTATACAGCACGGCTTATGCTGCTCTTCTCCACAGTTGCTTGCTTCCTCTACTGCCAGCTTCATTCACAACACAGATGCTCTGGGATGGCGGATCAGCAATCCACGATCTTGCCTTGCCAACCTGCCATCCCAGAGCAGGAGGTCAAGGGCCAACTCAGGGCACCCCTGCTTTAGGTCATATGTCGGCAGCGAGGGGCTTTACACACACACACTTACAGCTTTCAACGACCCAACCTCTCTGCTGTCCCATCTGCAGGCTTGGGACCCCCATAGCAAGTGTCGCTGGGTGGAGGGGAAATGTCTCCTCTAGCTAGAATGTTCACAAGAGCAATGTGCATTACATTATGTTTGGCTGTTGCTATGGCTGGGGAAGAAACTAATGGAGCATTCTTTTTAGCTTCAGTAGAAAGTAGATGAGAAATCAAGGGTCCAATAAACCGCTGATGTCTCACTGAAGAGAACCTGTCATAGCAAAATAAAGTTAAGTGAAAATAAACTAAAAAAAAGTTACACCAAAGCACTTCAAAACCGCCACAATTTTTTTTAGTATACCACCCCCATATGATTGTAAACAAACAATCTGGAGCACCTATGTAGGATAAAATTGTCAATTGTGCTACACATTTTACATTGAGTGAGAGCAATCATTCTAGGGCCAATATTCACTGGTAACTCAAAACTCATGACCTGTTGGGGCTGTTATGGAAAACTGGAGGTAGCAAATTTGCACAGTTGTAAGGTTTGGCATATCTTGTATCTATTTACTTGGTGCAACCTTGTCTTTTTTGTTTTACCAAAACATTGGGTAATATACTGTGCTTACAAGGCTACTCTTTGTGTTGTTTTTGTCCTGAAAATGTGCTTTAAAAACGATTGAGATAATATTGTTTGACATAAAGACTTCAAACTGTCAAAATGTTATTCTCCAGGATCTCTGCTTTTTATAAACAAGCGCAAAAAAAATAAAAAAATCGCCCTTTCAGGGAAATTGTTAGTAGGAAGCAACAGAATAATTAACAATACACCAGAATACCCTCCACTTGCATTTGAATATTTGGCCTGTCCTTTAAGGGCCAGATTCAGGTAGATGAGAGCATCTTTGCTCTGGAGTTACGCTTCTCATTTACGTTACTCTGCCGAAATTTTAGGAGCAAGTGCTGTTATTCAGGAAGCACTTGCTCCTAAAGTTGCGGCAGCACATCGCAAATGAGACAGCGGAATTCAAATTGGGCGGGTACGGGGCGTGTAGCATTCTAACTACGCGCGATCCCGCGGCGAACGTACTGCGCATGCGTCGAGTGTCAATGCATCCCAGTGCGCATGCTCCAAGTTCTGTCAGTGAACGTCAATGACGTCACGTCCCCATTCATGAATGTTTTACGCAAACGACGCGATTTGTTTTTTTTCCGACGCGATGACGACGCCTATACCTAACATAGGATATTCCACTAGGGGGCTGCTTTATCTTTACGCCGCGTATCGCTTCCGGAAACGTCGTAAAGTAACAGCGTCGCGCCCGAATTCGCTCGTGAATTGCCGATTTCCGCTCATTAACATATTTTTTGAGCGTAAATCGGCGGGAACGCCCCCGGCGCCATTTTTAAGTTGAAGTAACGATGCGATGGCGAAATTCATTTACGCTGCTCGCATCGGAACTTCAACCCGGCGTTTCTTGTTTTCTGGTTACAAAATATGAGATGTGAGCAGGTCAAGTATTTCTTTAGGAAATATGTTTTGTGGCTTGGTAAACAATGACTTAACCTCCCAAAGAAAAGGGAGTTTTCTTTACTTATAAGGCCGTGTTTACCTATGTATAGCTGAGGGTTTGTGCCTGGTGTCCAGTGCGATTCAAGTCCGAATTTTTGCAAAAACTTGGCTTAGACGTGTTTTTGATGCTTCTTTTCTCCCGCCAGAAGAAAAGCATTTGAAAGAGTTTTAAAATGAAAGACAGAAGCTAATTGGTTACTCCAGAAAAGTTTTTATTAAACAATTCAGCAGTACAGCATAGTCAGCTATAGGCATACATTCCATTCAACATAGCTATCTTCTACAACAGGGGTCTTCAAACTGCGGCCCGAGGGCCAGATGTGGCCCTTTGCTAGCCTTTATCTGGCCCTTGGGGTACAATTTCACCCACTGATATGAGGCACTATTCCTCCCATTGACATCAACAATAGGGCACTATATTATCCACTGATACCAATGATGGGATACTATTCCTCCTACTAATAGGGGGAATACTCCTCTTCCTATTGACCACCAACCCTGAGGCCATATTTGTTCTCACTGATGCCGGCCTGTGACATTTTCTTCCCTTGCTGGCCCCAATCCGGCCCTCCCAAAGTCTGAGGGGCAAAAAAGTGTCCCATTGTTTGAAAAGTTTGGAGACCCCCGTTCTACAGAGTCAATCCACAGTAAAAGAATGTCAACGACAGTACACATAACAGTCAATCCTGCAGGGGAGCGTTCAGAGTCTGGCTCGCTCAAGAAGGATGGCTATCTGGACCCATGTTCATTAGCTACCCCCAGGCCTAACCGGGTGTCGACTTTGTGTCACAGGGTAAATGGCCCCCAGTTTCCGTGACGCCCTGTGGGACACTTTAGACACTGTATCATAAGTGGGAGTGATCCACAATGCCCAGAAGAAAATACCCCAACCGTTCACCTCGGATTACCCAACGGCATTCCCTTGCCCACATGCGTCTATCCATGCTGACCACAGTTTATCAAATTTACTTAGACATTGCCTGCTCTCTTAAGTGAGTTGGTACAAGGGTAATACCGAGTTAATCGCTTTTTTACAGGATTCAAGCGTGGGTGGGATGGCCGATTTCCAGTGTAGCATTATCTTCCTTCTGGTGTAGAACAGTGAGAAGGTAATACACAATTGTGTGTATCGATCCCCCTTGATCTCCTCCAAGTAGCTCAACAGAAGCACCAAGGGTTCTGCCGGTACCCTAGTCCCGCTCAGGTCGCTCAACTTGACTGCTATCCCCTCCCAATATGTCCGGAGCTGGGGGCAGGACCAGACCATGTGCCAAAACAGTCCCTCCTCATTTCTACATCTAGGGCAATTGGGATCGAGATGTGGGTATATTTTCGCCATTCTCTGTGGAGTATAGTATGCTTTGTGTATGAACTTAAGTTGGATGAACCTATCCCTGGCGGCTTTCATAGATGGAATGAAGGTAGATATACAATCTTCCCATTTGTCCTCTCCCAGGGCTGGGATGTCCTCCTTCCATTTGTCAAAAGTTATAGTCGGTTTTGTGTCATGGACCACCGGTCTGCTCCAGTCTTAGTGAATTCCGCTCATGGATCATAAGTTCACATATTATACCCTTAGGCACAGTGCAAACAAACAGTTCTAGCATCTACAATGGAGCACAAGTTGAAGAATGGTTGTTTTAAACAGAGCCTTCTTACATAAGAGTTTGGTGTCCATCAACATCATGAAATCACCCATGGCCTAACCGGCTGTAGCATGTGAAAGCAACACCTGTGTACACATAACAGCTGCACGTATCTCATCAGACTCCTTGACACCAATCCTATGTGCTGGGTTTTGCAATTTATTATTTTGTTTATGAACTTTGGAAGTTGTAAAATGTTTTTAGAAAATTGTAAATTGATGGCCCTATATAAAGCTCTGAAATAAATAAATACAATAACAAATAAGTAATAAGGATGGGATATTAAAATAGTTGTAAAATATCAAGGTTTTGCACCTTAATGCAATCTATGGTGCAGCTGCCCCCCAGAGCGCTCCTTTTCATTACCTGAACCTGATCGTTCCAGCTCCAGCCACTGCCTTGGGTCCTTATTGAATAGATTGATAGCAACAGGAGCCATTGGTTCCAGCTACTGTCAATCAAATCCAGTGACATGGGAGTCGGGGGCGTGGCCGAGTCTTGCTTTCTGTGTCAATTGACACAGCAGAAGAACTTTGGAGTGCACCCGCACCTCTCCATGGGGACATTCGATGAGGACGAGGAGCCAGGAGCACCGCGTGGGGGCCCAGAAGAGGAGGATTGCTCTGTGCAAAACCCTTGCAGGTAAGTATGAATTGTTTGTTTTTGTTTTTCAAATGAACCTTTACAATCACTTTAAGTAATGGGTCATTAAATTAAATCCTGAGGTTAAGTTTGGCCCCTTTCACACTGCTTCAACTAAAGACCATTCGGATGGTGCCACCCTTGGGGCTGCTATTGCGGATTTTGTGTAAGTAAAAGACGATTCACGCGTTTTTTTTCACGTCATTAAAGCCCACACACGACCATTTTTTACAACCTTAAAAACTGCAACATTAATATCGTTCGGAGAAAATTGAGCATTTGGCCATTTTTTAGATCGTGAAAAATGCTCTGGAGCCCACACACAATCGTTTTTAAAGACATTAAAAAAAAAATTCATTTTTTAGAACCCGAAAAACAGTCGTGTGTGTGTGGCAAAAGTGGAATGTACTTTTTTTTAGGTATGCCGGGGCAGCACTTCATCTGTAGTCTTAGTTAGGGATCTAGAAAGTATAATGTCTTCCCTGCTGGACTGTGAAATGTTTATTTTTTGCACTTTTACCAAATAAAGCGTTTAAGCGTAAACACACACATCCCAGTTCTGTGAGGAGAGAAGAGAGAGATCATGAGTTCCTACGAGCTGGGAACCATGATCTCTCATATCCTATAGTCAGTCCCATCCCCCAAAGTTAGAACACACACATAGGAAACACTGTTACCCCCTTGACTGCCCCCTTGTTCCCCTTGATCGCCCCTAGCATTAACCCCTTCCTTGCCAGTGATATTTACACAGTAATACGTGCATTTTTATAGCACTAATCACTGTATAAATGCCAATGGTCCCAAAAATGTGTCAAAAGTGTCCGATGTGTCCGTCATAATGTGGCAGTACAGATAAAAATCGCAGATCGCCGCCATTACTAGTAAAAAAAATTGTAGACGCTATAACTTTTGCGCTAACCAATCAATATACACTTATTGTGATTTATATTACCAAAAATATGTAGAAGAATACATATCCGCCTAAACTGAGAAAAAAATGTGCCGTTTTAAAAAAAAAAAAAATGGGGATATTTATTATAGTAAAAAGTACAAAATATTGTGTTTTTTTGTTTATAGTGCAAAAAAATAAAACCACAGAGGTGATCAAATACCACTAAAAGAAAGCTCTATATGTGGGGGAAAAAATGATATAAATTTTGTGTGGGTATAATGTCGCATGACCGCACAATTGTCAGTTGCAAAAAATGCCCTGGTCATTGAGCAGCCAAATCTTCCAGGGCTGAAGTGGTTAAATCTCTTTTGCTCCAAATGTAAATAGTGCCTCCTTATCCTCTGCAATGACCTGAAAGTAAAGAACTCTGCACCAAGTTCACTATATAGACCCGTTATGTATTTGGACATGGTGATCATAGCCCCCTCAAAGTGGTTAATGTCATGTTTTTTTACACTGCATTTAGGTAAAAAACAACAACTTTTGAGTAGTTGTTTCTCCATCCCTCCCTAAATACTTGCCTACATTGATCCAATGCTATGGCCATCTGCAAGTTTTCTCTCCACATCTGCAGGTTGAATCTGTCAGAGCCATTGGCTTTTGCTGCTCTTATGCCTTGTACACACGACCGGTTTCCGGTTTTCCCGACGAGAAAACTGACATTTTTTAGATTGGTCCGGAAAACCGGTTGTGTGTATGCTACATAGCAGTTTTCCTGAAAAGAAAACTGCCCGCAAAAAATTAGAACCTGCTCTATTTTTTCCCGTCGCGTTTACCATCAGTCTTTTTTTCGTTGCGAAAACCGCTCGTGTGTATGCTTTTCCAAAGGGAAAAGCATACACACGAGCGCATGCTCAGAATCAGGTATGAGACAGGAGCGCTCGTTCTGGTAAAACAATCGTTCATAATAGAGATTAGACATGTGCATTCGTTTTCTTTAGAATGCATTTTCGTCCAAAAGGAAATTTCACCCTCTTTACCAGGCCGGAGGGTGCAGTCTCAGTTCTACCCATTGAGATATTAGGTATACACAGCTGTGTATATCTATGTGTAAATATGTTTATTGTGTGTATGTTCTTTCATTTTTATTACAGGTTGTTGGCCTTCTATCAAAAACTGTCGGAGAATGGGGCAGAATACATAGTTAGGACTGTATAGTATTATAATGTGTTACTGTGAATTTTGTATAAATGTAATGTTTTCTATCTTTAAAGTTTTATCTTTTCTATTTTTCCCTCTTCTTTACGGTTTGACTCCTCTCTCAGTCGGTACCTGGGCGACGTTAACGGAAGGATTCAGGCCAAATTTTACCAAGGAAGGGCACCTCCGAAACCGCAGTCAGGGAAGGCCTGTGGCAGAGGAGCTTTGCTGAAGTTCACTCTGAAAGAGTCTGTGAGAGAGACCTCCTTTTAAGTTCCGAGTGATACTCTGGCTGCCAGGTCGGTGAGAGAGACCTGTCCAGGTACGCTATACCCACTCAGGGTGGAGTGGTGAGAGAAGCTAATTGTTCACGGAGACAGGACTGTTTCCCTATTAAAGGCCTGAATCTGCTATTCTCCTTCCAACCTTTATCTATCCATTTCCATCACCTGTTACCTGTTTTTACCCGGCTAGGTAATAAAGAGCACATATAAAGAGACTTCCTAATTGCGGACATTCCTTTACTGCTATTGCATTCATCGTTCACCCTAGACACTTCACCAGAGCCACGAGATAGAACGCCATCCCATCTAACCAGCAGCTCCTTCGGGGGTAGTGCTACACAAATGTTTGTGGTTCACCTCGCTGATGGTTCTGGTATTAAGTCTGGCCCGCCACCAAGAATTCCTACGCCTAGATGTCATCACCTCTCCCATGTTCCCCATTATTCTGGGTATGCCCTGGTTGAGGACACATAACGCCAGCATCAATTGGCTTATGGGGGAGGTCCTCTTCTCTTCTCCCTACTGCCTGGTACATTGTGTTCCACAAGAAGCACACACTTCTACCCCTCTTCTGGCAATCCAGCCTAATCCTGAAGTGTCAAAACTTGTCCCTACAGTGTACCATGAATATCTTGACGTCTTCAATAAAAATAATGTGGATACTCTACCTCCCAACTGGGCCTATGACTGTCCCATTGAGTTGCTGCTCAGGGCTGAAATACCTTTTGGCCGTATTTACTCTCTTTCTGAACTTGAATTTGAAACCCTCCGTCATTACATCGACGAAAGCTTGAAGAAGGGATTCATTCCACCTTCCACATCCCGCGCAGGAGCCAGAATCTTCTTTGTCGAGAAGAGAAATCAGACCCTGCATAGACTACCGAGACCTTAACAAAATAACGGTGAAAAAACACTACCCACTTCCTCTGATTCCTGAACTTTTCCAGAGATGTGAGGGGCGCAAGTATTCTTTAAACTTGATTTGAGGGGTGCATACAACTTAGTCAGAATTTGTGAGGGAGACAAATGGAAGACAGCATTTCTAACACGCTTTGGACATTACAAATATCTTGTCATGCTGTTCGGTCTCTGCAATGCCCCCACCATGTTTTAACATCTTGTCAATGATATATTTCTGGACTACCTTGAATTATTATTACCTTCATTATTGTCTAACTGGATGACATTCTCGTATTCTCCAGTTCTCTTAACCTTCACAGAGGTCATGTAAAGAAGGTACTTAATAGACTTCGGCAGCACCATCTCTACGCAGAAGCTGAGAAATGCAAATTCGAAAGACCGACTATCCAATTCCTGGGACTACTATGAATCCGCAAAAAGTTGCTGCTGTACTTGAATGGCCTGCTCCGGAGGACAAGAAAGCCATACAATACTTTGTGGTATTTGTCAATTTTTATAAAGAACTTTTCCGGTATCATTGCACCAGTTACTCAGTTGGCCAAGCATCATGCCCCATTCAAATGGACTCCAGAGGCTCAAGGTGCTTTGGAGCAACTAAAGACTTTGTTCACCTCTCTCCCCATTCTAAAACACCCAGACCCTGCTCTTGCCTAGGTGCTCAAGTATATGCTTCTAAAAATGCAGTTGGGGGTTTACTATCTAAAAGACAAGGGGCTAAGTCCTTACTCCATCCTATTGCTTTTTTCTCCTATTCTTGTTTTTACAGACCATATCAACTTGGAAAACGTAACCCCTTCCATACCGGGCCATAGGGGTTTGATGTCTGCAGCAACCCCTCGCCGATGAGAGTGGACGTCATGTGACGTCCTTTGTTCCCGGCGTTCTAGGTCGCCGACGGCCGCGATTGCCGCCGGGCACCTGCAATTACCGCTGATCACGGCAGGAGTGTGGATCTGTGTGTGTAAACACACAGATCCACCTCCTGTCAGCGTTGAGGAGACTGATGTGTGTTCCCAGTACAGAGGAACACACATCGGTCTCCTCCCCTTGTGAGTCCCCCTCCCCTACAGTTAGAACATACTTTAGGGAACATTTTAACCCCTTCAGCTCCCCCTAGTGTTAACCCCTTCCCTGACAGTCACATTTACACAGTAATCAGTGCAGTTTTATAGCACTAATCGCTGTGTAAATGTGAATGGTCCCAAAAACGTGTCAAAAGTGTCCGATATGTCCGCCGCAATGTCACGGTCACAAAAAAAACCCCGCAGATCGCCGCCATTACTAGTAAAAAAATAAAATAAAAATGCCATAAATCTATCACCTATTTTTAGACGCTATAACTTTTGCGCAAACCAATCAACAAACGATTATTGCATTTTTTTTACCCAAAAATATGTAGAAGAATACGTATCGGTCTAAACTGAGGAAAAAAAATGTTTTTTAAAAAAAAATTGTGATATTTATTAAATAAAAAAGTAAAAAATATTGTGTTTTTTTTTAAATTGTCGCTCTTCTTTTGTTTATAGCGCAAAAAATAAAAACCGCAGAGATGATCAAATACCACCAAAAGAAATCTCTATTTGTGTGGGGAAAAAAAACATAACGATTTAATTTGGGTACAGTGTTGCATGACCGCGCAATTGTCATTCAAAGTGCAACAGCGCTGAAAACTAAAAATTGGTCTGGGCAGGAAGGGGGTGAAAATGCCCTGCATAAAACTGCTAGACAACTGAAACCCAGACAGGCCATTTTCCACTTAACCTTTCCCCCCCGCATCCAAGAACGATAAACCTGATGAGCTCTCACTCATGTTCTCAGAGTTGGCTACATCTTCTAAACCTGACAGTATTTTGCCTGCCAAAAATGTCCTACTCCTACAGGCAGATGTGATGTCCCAAATCAAAAAGGCGGTTGCTAACCATCCTCCTCTCCTGGATCTGCATCTTCAATGAAAAGATGAACTCTTCTTCCACAAGGAACAAGTCTTTATTCCTGAACAACAGTTCACTTCCTCAAAAAGTGCCATGACCGTGCCAAGACCTCAGATCTGGTTTCCCATTCTTTTTGGTGACCAAATTTATTAAAGGACTGTAGAGAACAAGTCAGGTCCTGCTCTGTATTTCTCAGAAATAAGTCTGATTGTGCCAAGACCTGGCGCCTGTTGGAATTCCTTGCAGTACCCGAAAAGCCTTGGAATATGATTTCCATAGATTTTATTATGACACTTCCCCCATCTAAAGGATTCAACACTATCTTCGTCACCTTTAAAGGGAACCCCCTCTGCCACTGAAACAGCTTCTGCATTCATCAAAGAGGTCGTAAGGTTACATGGCATCCCAGCCAGTATTATCTCAGACCGTGGAGTGCAGTTTACTTCCAAATTTTGTAAAGCACTGTGTGAAGCATTAACTACTTGACAACTGGGCACTTAAACCCCCTAAATAACCAGACCAATTTTCAGCTTTCGGTGCTCTCACATTTTGAATGACAATTACTCAGTCATACAACACTGTGCACCATATGAAATTTTCGTCCTTTTTTCACACAAATAGAGCTTTCTTTTGGTGGTATTTAACCACTGTTGTTTTTTTTTTTTTTGCGCTATAAGAGAAAAAAGACAGAACATTTGTTTCTATTATAAAATTTTGCAAATTAATATTTTTTCTTCATAAATTTTGCTACATATCTTTGGTAAAAATAAGTACAAATTAGTGTATATTATTTGGTCTTTGTGAAAGTAATAGAGTCCACAAGCTATGGTGCCAATATCTGAATATTGATCACACCTGAAGTACTGAAGGCCTCTCATTTCTTGAGACCCTAACATGCCAGAAAAGTACAAATACCCCTAAATGACCCCTTTTTGGAAAGAAGACTTTCCAAGGTATTTAGAAAGAGGCACTGTGAGTTTTTTTAAGTAATTTTTCTTCCACAAAATTGTCATATTAGCAGGTTATTTCTCACACACAGCATATGCATAGCATAAATTACACCTCAAAACACATTCTGCTATTCCTCCCGAGTATGGCGATACCCCATGTGTGAGACTTTTACACAGCGTGGCCACATACAGAGGCCCAACATGCAGGGAGCACCTTCAGGCGTTCTGGAGCACCCAGGCCAATTCTGACATTTCTCTCCTACATGTAAAAATCATAATTTATTTGCTCGAAAATTACATAGAACCCCAAAACATTATATATGTTTTTTTTAGCAAAGACCTTAGAGAATACAATGGTGGTCGTTGCAACTTTTTTATCTGGCAATGTATTTGCGCAGCAGTTTTCTAACACGTTTGTTACTAAAAAAAACTGTTTTATGCATAAAAAAAAAATCAGTAGAGTTAGCCCAATGTTCTTGCATAATGTGAAACATGAAATTACGGCGAGTAAATAGATACCTAACAGATACCCCACATGTGTGGTTTGAACATCGTTTTGATATGTGGGTGGCACTTGCGTATGCGTTCGCTTCTGCATGCGAGCACACGGGGACAGAGGCGCTTTAAAAAAAATATATTATTTTATTGTTTATTTTACTTTATTTATTTTAGTGTTTAAAAATAATCCTGGCTTTGATCGTAGCAGTGAGTCGGTAGAAGCACCGGAGAATGGCGGGGGGGGGGGGAACGCATACGTGAGTAGCGCCCGCATTTGAAAGCAGTGTTTAAACCACACATGTGAGGTACTCTAGCCATAGACCTCCTCTGTAACTCAAAACATGCAACCTGTAGAATTTTTTAAACGTCGCCTATGGAGATTTTAAAGGGCAAAAATTTGTCGCCATTCCACGAGCGGACGCAATTTTGGAGCATGACATGTTGGGTATCAATTTACTTGGCGTAACATTACCTTTCACAATATAAAAAAAAAATTGGGCTAACTTTACTGTCTTATTTTTTAATTTAAAAAGGTGTATTTTTTCCCAAAAAAGTGTGCTTGTTAGACTGCTGCGCAAATACGGTGTGACAGAAACTATTGCAACGGCCGCCATTTTATTCTCTAGGGTGTTAGAATTAAAAATATATATAATGTTTGGGGGTTTTAATTAGAGGGAAGGAGATGGCAGTGAAAACACAGGGGAAGCTCCATTAGCATTGCTGGTTGTCTTGTCATGCCAACGGCGACCACAAGATGGCGCCAGATCACAAAAGGAAGCATAGATCTGCAGAAGTCCACAAAGCCGCGGCCTCAATTACCGGCTGGTGCGGCCTGACACGATAGCGCGGCAGGGGAGGTGGGGGCGCACGGAGACACAGGATGGTCGAACCCTGGCATAGTGGGTGCGTTTGATGGGCACAGTGGCTGTGTTTAACGGCACAGTGGCTGCGTTTAATGGCACAGTGGCTACGTTTGATGGGCACAGTGGCTGCGTTTGATTTGCACAGTGGCGGCAATTAAAGGGCACAGTAGTTGCGTTTGATGGGCACAGTGGCTGTGTTTAACGGCACAGTGGCTGCGTTTAATGGCACAGTGGCTACGTTTGATGGGCACAGTGGCTGCGTTTGATTTGCACAGTGGCGGCAATTAAAGGGCACAGTAGTTGCGTTTGATGGGCACAGTGGCTACAATTTATGTGTTTTTTTTGCAGTTTGTTTGCACTCCTCAAAAAATTTGGAGCACCAGCCGCCAGTGATATCCGTCCAAGTTAATAACCCTCAATAAATAACAAAAACAAAGTCATGGACTGTTCTCTGTCTGTGGAGTGCCTGTGAAAATGTTGTGTGCCTGGTTGTGCAGGGTGGGGGATCCCAGTAAACTGCAGCTCCTTAGGAAGTGCACTACATAATATTTTTGTTTTTTGGGTTTAATGCAGCTTTAACTGAAGACAGATGTATACAACTAATGTAAATAATGTAACGAGCTTCCGGACAATGCTGACAAGCGAAATGCATTTTGTGTCTGCCATACGTGACGGTGAGATTGTTGATGGACGCTGAAATGTTATGCTTTGTATTTTCCTCTCGACACATGTTTTACATATGACTCTGCAAGTCCACTAGCGCATAAACCTAGTCTAGCGTGCTACCATCTTATCAGGACTTACGAGTGGTTGACAACCTCTTGCTGACCACACATGATTGCCCTTGGATTTCCAAGAGCTTGCTTTACCGCTTCAATACAGGGCATTTTCACCCCCTTCCTGCTCAGACCAATTTTTAGTTTTCAGCGCTGTCGCACTTTGAATGACAATTGCGCGGTCATGCAACACCGTACCTAAATTACATTTTTATGTTTTTTTCCCCCCACAAATAGAGCTTTTGTTTGGTGGTATTTGATCACCTCTGCGGTTTTATTTTTTTGCACTATAAACAAAAGAAAAGCGACAATTTTGAAAAAAAACAAACACTATTTTTTACTTTTTGATTTAATAAATATCACAATTAAAAAAACCAAAACTTTTTTTTTTCCTCAGTTTAGACCGATACGTATTCTTCTACATATTTTTGCAAAATTGCAATAAGCGCGTATTTATTGGTTTGCACAAAAGTTATAGCATCTACAAAATAATAATAATTTTTATTATTTTTAAATTTTTTACTTGTAATGGCGGCGATCTGCGATTTTTATTGTGACCGTGACATTGCGACGTATACATTGGACACTTTTGACACGTTTTTGGGACCATTCACATTTATACAGCGATTAGTGCTATAAAACTGCACTGATTACTGTGTAAATGTGTCTGGCAGAGAAGGGGTTAACACTAGGGGGCGATCAAGGGGTTAATATGTTCCCTAGGGAGTGATTCTAACTGTAGGGGGAGGGGACTCACAAGTGGAGGAGACCGTTGTGTGTTCCTCTGTACTGGAAACACACATCGGTCTCCTCTCTTCTGACAGGACATGGATCTGTGTGTTTACATACCAATGTTGTCAACCATCTATATTTTTACAGACAGTTCATTAAAATGGGCACTTTTTTCCCCTGTTCGTAAATGTCCGTGGTTGTGGGAATGTGCCAGTAAAAAGTGCAGTGATCGGTTTGGCTTGGAACTGCACATGGAGTTTGAAGGCAGGGGGTGATGGTGGCTGTGGTGGCATCGCAGAGGGGGATGGAGTCAGAAGGCAATGGAGGCAGGTGGAGATTGGAGGCAGGAGGTATTAGTGGAAGTGGGTGATTGGAGGCAGGGGGTTTTGGTGGCACCGCAGAGGGTGGGGGATGGAGACAGGGGTTGTCGGTGGCACCACAGAGGGTGATGGAGGCAGGGGACGATGGAGGTAGGGGGTAATTGGAGGCAGATGGCCTTATTATATCCAAAATAACAAAAATATGTTTTTGTACCTTAACCACTTAAGGACCGCCTACTGCACATTTACGTCGGCAGAATGGCACGGCTGGGCACATCAACGTATATATACGTTGATTTTAGTACCCAGCCGTGGGTCGCGGGCACGCGCCTGTGACCCGGTCCGAAGTTCCAGGACCGGGACCACGGGATTCGCGGACCCGATCGCCGCTGCAGTGCGGCGATCCGTCCCTGGAGCGGAAGAACGGGGAGAGCCGTGTGTAAACACGGCTTCCCCGTGCTTCTCTGTGGCTGTAGCATCGATCGCGTCATCCCTGTAATAGGGGGACGCGATCGATGACGTCACACCTACAGCCACACCCCCCTACAGTTGTAAACACAACACATAGGTCACACATCCCCTACAGCGCCACCTGTGGTTAACTCCCAAACTGCAACTGTCATTTCCACAGTAAACAATGCAATTTAAATGCATTTTTTGCTGTGAAAATGACAATTGTCCCAAAATGTGTCAAAATTGTCCGAAGTGTCCGCCATAATGTCGCAGTCATGAAAAAAAATCGCTGATCGCCGCTATTAGTAGTAAAAAAAAAAAATAATAAAAATGCAATAAAACTATCCCTTATTTTGTAAACGCTATAAATTTTGCAAAAACCAACCGATAAACGCTTATTGCGATTTTTTTTAACCAAAAATAGGTAGAAGAATACGTATCGGCCTAAACTGAGGAAAAAAAATTTTTTTTTATATATTTTTGGGGGATATTTATTATAGCAAAAAGTAAAAAATATTGCATTTTTTTTTTAAATTGTCGCTCTATTTTTGTTTATAGCGCAAAAAATAAAAACCGCAGGGGTGATCAAATACCACCAAAAGAAAGCTCTATTTGTGGGGAAAAAAGGACGCCAATTTTATTTGGGAGCCACGTCGCACGACCGCGCAATTGTCAGTTAAAACGACGCAGTGCCGAATCGCAAAAAGGGGCAAGGTCCTTTACCTGCATTTTGGTCCGGGTCTTAAGTGGTTAAAGGAACACTAAAAGTTTTTTATACGTTTTTTATAAGATCAATTGATTGCTGTAAGCTAGAGCATTTAAATATCACTTAGCTTGTTTTTCCTTTTGACCTCCAAAATACAGTAATCCAGGTTTGAAAATGCCATTTCCTGTCTCTCCTCTTCTTGCTTTCCACCAGCAACTGAGCCGTTTTGCATGGTGAAAAGCAGAATGTGCTCACCCCCTCCTATTGTCTACAGCCCTGCGTGAAGATGCGCTCTTATCCCTCACAGGCATGGAGGCTAAGCCTAATGGGAACTGTAGTTCCCATTAGGCTGTGATGTAGCAAGAATGAATGTGCACCAAAACCAGGAAGTCAGTGAGAATAACAATTCAGGAGTGACGGAGGTGAATAAAACAGCTCGATTTCAACAGGTATCAAACTAGTTATAATGCAAAACATTACTTTTTACTTTATAAGCTACTGTCAGACTGTAATTTAAGAGGAAAATATTTTTGTCTTTACAACCCCTTTAATATCTACCTTAAATCAGAATGCTATTTGCCTAGCGTACTTGTTTGTAGCCTCAAATACTGACATTTGCACCTAAAAATGTAATTTAGTAACATTTGTGAAATGCCAGTACAAACGTGGCTGCGCCAGTAAATTTCGGGTGTCATGGCAGTAAATTTCAATCTGGCAGGTTGGCAATAGGGATGAGCCGAACACCCCTGGGTTCGGTTCGCACCAGAACCTGCGAACAGACCAAAAGTTTGTGTGAACTTTAGAACCCTGTTAAAGTCTATGGGACTCGAACGTTTGAAATCTAAAGTACTAATTTTAAAGGCTAATATGCAAGTTATTGTCCTAAAAAGTGTTTGGGGAGTGTTTTTTTTGGCAGCAGTGATTTTAATAATTCCTTTAAGTGAAACAATAAAAGTGAAATATTCCTTCAAATTTCGTACCTAGGGGTACAAAAAAACGGCAGTTTTTAAAACTTTTTTTTGCATTAATACATGTCCCCTGGGGCAGGACCCAGGTCCCCAAACACTCCCCTGGGGCAGGATCCGGGTCCCCAAACACTTTTTATTACAATAACTTGCATATTAGCCTTTAAAATTAGCACTTTTCAAACGTTCGAGTCCCATAGACTTTAACAGGGTTCTAAAGTTCACATAAACTTGCCACAAACACCCCAAATAGTTCGCTGAACAGTCAATGTTCGAGTCCAACATGAGTTCTACTCGAACTCGAAGCTCATCCCTAATTGGCAACACTGTTACATACACAGATCCATGGTCCTGCCATGATTGAGGGCAATCACGGGTGCCCGGCAGACATCGCAGCCACCGGGCACACGCACGGGGTCCCGAGCGATGCACCCCTTACACGCCCCGGAAGCCCAGGACGTCATATGATGCCCACCTGGAGGGAGGTTTCCCACTGATGTCATTTTACAATGATTCAGTAGGGAAGGGGTTAAACATCTGTGTCTCGGACTAATCTTTTTGATACCTGAAGTTTTTACAATTATTTTTCAATGTAGTGTCCACCGCTGTTCTTGTATTATACTGTTGATCTGTATTTTCAATAAAACCCTTTGTACAAGAACAGATGACGCCGGTGTTGGGCGTAGGACCCCATTGTGGTCACAGCAGGTGTGCAGGCTCAGGAAATGGTGTACCTCTCCACCAGCATTTACCAAAAACAGAAATTCTTTTGGATGGAGTGACCCTTTAAATTTTATGCAGCCAAATGTATGACGATGAAGGAAAACAAATGAATGTAATGTCTTCTAATATGTGTTTTCTCTCCTCCCCTCTAGGAGAGAAGACGGGTGTTCAATGCCTGTACAGTGAAAGGGGAGGATTCAGGAGTGTGTGTGACAGACCTGGGAGCTGACAGTGACAGCACTGTGCCTGCATTGACAAGACTGGATTAGAGATCTCTGCCTGAATAAAGTTCCAATAACAGATCCACATGGACTGAGGAGGACAAGGAGGACAAGGAGGAGGATAGCCTTCTATACAGACCCCCAACCAGCTTCTCTTCCATGTCCAGGAGGACAGGCAGCAATGTCTGGTAAGCTGGGACAGGTTTGCATGTTGTCACAGAGGGAGTTCACACTAGACCTAGAAAGGACAGATCTGCATACACATGCATGAACAGATTTTAGCTGGTTTTCAGAATCTGGAGCAGAACAGAACACATTACCAGTCTAATTTCTTGTTTAATTTGGGAGATAAAAGCTAATTGGTCACTATGGACAGCTGCTCTAGTTTTGCCTTTTTTGTAAATCGTTATTTCTGGGTGAAAAAAAAAACCTGACGTGCCTTCAGTTATTAGGGTGGATGTTCCTTTAACAGATTGTGTTGGACTAATTAGGTTTACCAGGGTTCTGTGCCGGACAGAATTATTTCTGTCTGTGATTGCGGTCTGGGGTTAGCACGCCATCCTATAGGTTTTCACTTCTGCTTTCAAAGGTTCCAACCTGTCAGATCTCTTCTGAGTCAGATGCTGATCTCAATAATTATGCCAATCCCAATAGTATTTAAGGGCCGGTTTACACTGAAAAAATGTAGAACTCTGTGCTATGAGTAACAGAATAGGAAAATAGAAAAGCTGCTTCCCTCAAATAAGCTTTGTGAAATGGGGGGGTGTATATTCACACTGCTGCGATGTGGGAACCCTGCGAATCCACTGCGGTTTGCCATATCGCATGTCTCCCAGCGGTAGTTCACACTGCCCTGCGCAAACTTCTGGGAGTGTCAATTACAATTTAATGACACCCCCAAATCAGTTTGCAAATGCGGTGCGATCTGTAAGTTCGGACATGAGTTAGCTTGCATGGGTGTGAATACCCATGCGATCCGATTCTGCTGCAGACCGAAAAAAGGGTCCTGTGTGAGTTTGGCCAAAATGTGATGCAAATCGCATGTGATTTGCACTGCAGTGCGTTGCGGATCACATGCAATCTCGCACCATGCAGCAGTGTGAACCAGCCAATTGGGAGTTGGGTCAAACTGAATTAAGAGGAATCACAAATGTTAGTGCCCCTCTAGGCTGGGTTCACACTTATGCGAATTGGTTTAAAGGATCACTAAAGGAATTTTTTTTTTTTAGCTAAATAGCTTCCTTTACCTTACTGCAGTCCTGGTTTCATGTCCTCATTGTTCGTTTCTGCTCTGATCTCCACACTTCCTGCTTGTCTGGCTCCTTATGAAAAATCTCATGGCAGCTTTTCACTGTGGTCCAAGCTGTCATTACTGTGTGTCTAAAACTCCTCAGAACCAATCATATTAATTTTAAAAACAAAACACTGCCCTGGATTTGTTTGGTTTGCTTCTGTGTGTCTCTTTACTTCACAGAAACATGAAACCAGTTTAAAAATTAAACTAACCTGCAGGCACATTATATGATTGATTTTTATCTATTTTTAATAATTTTTAAAAGGAATCAGTTAACTATTATGTCTCTATACCCTGTAAACAGTCATTTCAGCAAAACATTTGTTTTCCTTTAGTGACCCTTTAAGCTTTCCCCACTTCCCAATTCGCATGGTAGGAGATTATGACTGGCTCTCTATGGAGCCGGTTCACATATCTCCTCTGCGGCTCTGGTGCGAATTTGCACAAGGGTCCTGTGCGTCTTTTGGTCCGTTTCAGGTCTGAATTCAGCACCAAAATGTTGGCTGAAATTAGACCTGAAACGGTGAACAGGAACGCACCAGACGCCTGCTGTGAGCCGCATGCAGGCAATAGTGTGAACCAAGCCTCACACTAAATACCCAAGAAAAACGTTTCCCTTTAAATCTTATGGGACTCTTTATACCGCGGTGGTGCAGGTGAAGTACATTTTGCATTTTCTTGCTGTATCTTTGTTGCACTTTTCAAGACCACACATAAAAACACAGCTTCCCATTGAAATACATAGAAAACGAGTCAAAAACAAAGCACATCAGCTGCGTTTTTGGTGTATTTTTTTGTCACATGTCCATGTTACACAGGTGCATGCTGGGAGTTAGGCAACCAGTAAATGCATGGGAAATGCATCAGAAATGTATATGCGTTTTTTTGATGCATTTTTTAAAAGGAGCAGTGTAAAAGGAGCCTAATGCCCCGGGGCATTTTTTAGAACCCGGAAAACGGTCGTGTGTACGCGGCATAAGGCTCAAGTCACACGTACGGGTTTTTTCTCGGCTGACTTTTAACTGCCGGGAAAGCTGAGAACCGGCTCGGCAGCTTTTTCCCCTACACACGGACGGTTTTCCTGTCAGGAAAACTGCCATGAGAGCTTTGGCCAGGGAAACCCGGCCTTGTGTATGCTCCACCATAGTGTTTCTCCATAGGAAAACTTCCGGGGAACAAGACCGCTGGGACTGGTTGTGTATACGACTCGAGCCATGAGACTTGGTCCACACTGCTGCGACTGCAAAGTCGTACGACTTTACCTGCAAATTTCTTTTGACTTGGATGCTATTTAGGAGCCTGCACAAGGGCTGAATTTGACATGTCATGGCGTTCTCACATGTCACATCCCATGTCGCAGCAGTGTGAATTGAGCCTTATGCTGCGTACACACGTCCGTTTTTCGGCTTCTAAAATTTTTTTTTTTTTTTTTTATGTCATTAAAAACGATTGTGTGTGGGCTCCAGAGCATTTTTCACAATGTAAAAAATGGGCATTAAAAATTTCGAACATGCTCTAATTTTTCACGTCGTTTTTAACGTTGTCGTTTTTTACGTCATAAAAAATAGTAGTGTGTGGGCTTTAACAACATGAAAATACCGTGCATGCTCAAAAGCAAGTTATGAGACAGGAGCGCTTGTTCTGGTAAAACTAGCGTTTGTAATGGAGTAAGCACATTCATCACGCTGTAACAGACTGAAAAGCGCAAATCATCTTTTACAACACAAAATCAGCTAAAGCAGCCCAAAGGGTGGCGCCATCCGTATGGAACTTCCCCTTTATAGTGCCATCATACGCGTTGTACGTCACCGCGCTTTGCTAGAGAATTTTTGTTTCACGTGTGTAGGCAAGGCCGTTTTAATGATCGGCTTGAAAAAACATTGTTTTTTCTTGACCCTTAAAAACGTCATATTTTACAACCCGAAAAACGGTCGTGTGTACGCTGCATTAGGGCTGAACTACAGGAAAAGGTACAATCTTCCCTTGCAGTGGGGCTGCCCTTGTATTGTAAGGGTTAAATGCTATTTTTTTACTCACTGATCCTCCACTCCCGAAGGCTCCAACGTGAAGTAAGGCGAGTCCCCGCAGTCTCTTCTTCACTGTACAGGTCTTCTAACAGCCTCAAATTTCAAGAGCCCGTAGCCCTGTACTGGATTTGAGGATGCTGAGAACAGTCCACGGTTAGGCACTTGTTTACACTTGTGGCAAGGACTTGTGCTCCTCTGAAAGGCGAACTGCATTCAGATTACCTTTCAGAAGCAGACTGTTATAATCTCCTAAATGCTGTACTACCACAGCGGGCAGTTGCAGCACATCCACCTTTGCCTTGAATGGGTCAACAGGGGGTATAAATCCTTCCACAGCCACAAAATATCATGGCATGTGTACACCCCTGGCTTCTGATTTAGCATTTTAAGGATAGGTGGTTGGGGGCAGTAAAAATGCAGCTCAGCTGCATGTTTTTACTGGCTCTCAATTGCAGGTGTAAATGAGCCCTAAGTCCATGCAGTCTCCTCCCCCTATACCCTGGTGGTCGCAGGTCCCCTGACAGTCCAATGCAGAGCCCAAAGCCCTGCATTGGAAGTGAGGACACAGGGAAACAGTCCATCATTGGAGTGTAGTGTAGCACTGGCTGCTGTGGGATTGGAGGATCAGGTAAGTAAGACCCCCTTTACACTGAGGCGCTTTACAGGCGATTGTGCACAAAATATAGTGCCTGTAAACTGTCCCTTCTGCAGCCCCAGTGTGAAAGTCTGAGTGCTTTCACACTGGGGTGGTGCGCATGCAGGACAGGAAAAAAAGTCCTGCTGGCAGCATCTTCGGGGCGGTGGGGGAGCGCTGTAAAAATCGCTCCCCCACCGCCCCTGCCCATTGAAATGAACAGGCGCCGCTTTCAAATCAAATTTGAAAGCAGCGCTAAGTGGGCGCTTTTAACCCCTTTACCGCTGACGCCCACACCACCCCAGTGTGAGAGGGGTCTAAAACGTCTTTTTCTGTCCCCTAGACCTCAATGAGCATTTAACCCTTGCAGTGCATGCAAGTGTTATGTGTTTTTTTTATGATGTAGATAAGGAAATGCAAAAAAGTTTCATTTTGCACATGCTTCCATACTAGAGAAAACATTCAAATACCCATGTCGGAACTTTTTCCTTCTGTAATTGTTTGCATGTCAACAGCATTTGTCAGAGTTATCTGCAGACGGGAACGGTGCTTGCACAACAGGTTTTAGACATTGCCGATATTATTCAAACAACCACAACTCTATAGTATTAAATACATGGAGGATTTGTGAGAATTTTTCTAGAGAGACATGCTATGTAAGTAGTAGACATTGGAATGCATTCTGTTGTCACAAAAATTCAATTAGAAGGAAGCAGCGCCCTGCCTTGTATGACATAACCTGGGATAATAGTAGGGTGACCACATTTCCAAACTACCATTCAGGGACACCCTCCCTTCCCAAAAATCAGCTTGTGCTGTAACGAATCACAGCACAGTGATTGGACACAAGAGGTGGGATTTATGATTTCTCCAATCACAAGCAGGGGGCGGGACTGTGCTCCTCCATTTCCGGCCAGAACAAGTACTGTCAGTGAGTAAAGCGGTGATGTGGCTGCCTTTTTTGGGGGCATTATATTGGCCTGGGGGTGACTGTGTCAGTTTCATTCTGGGACACTGTATTGTCCCGGAATGAATGTGCCTGGTAGGGATGAGCCGAACACCCCTGGGTTCGGTTCGCACCAGAACCTGCGAACAGACCAAAAGTTTGTGTGAACTTTAGAACCCTGTTAAAGTCTATGGGACTCGAACGTTTGAAATCTAAAGTACTAATTTTAAAGGCTAATATGCAAGTTATTGTCCTAAAAAGTGTTTGGGGACCTGGGTCCTGCCCCAGGGGACATGTATCAATGCAAAAAAAGTTTTCAAAAATGGCCTTTTTTTTTTTTTAGGAGCAGTGATTTTAATAATGCTTAAAGTGAAACAATCAAATTGAAATATTCCTTTAAATTTCGTACCTAGGGGGGTGTATAGTATGCCTGTAAAGTAGCACTTGTTTCGTTGTAGTGCTGTGCTTAGAACTGTCCCTGCACAAAATGTAATTTCTGAAGTAAAAAGTCATTTAAAATCACTCACCTTAGGGTCTGGTATGGATATTTAGGGGAACCCTGCGTCAAATAAAAAAAAATGATGTGGGAGTTCCCCCCAAATATCCATTCCAGACCCTTCAGGTCTGGTATGGATTTTAAGGGGAACTCCACCCCAATTTTTAAAAAAATGCCGTGGACCCCCACACATTTTTTTTTTTATGAATTACTTTTCTCTGTATTGCCGGGAGCCAACAATTCATTATAGCCGCGAGTGATTTTAAATTACTTTTTTTTCTTCAGAAATTACACTTTGTGCAGGGACAGTTCTAAACATGGGAAACAAGAGCTACTTTACAGGCATACTATACACCCCCCCGGTACGAAATTTAAAGGAATATTTCACTTTTATTGTTTCACTTAAAAGAATTATTAAAAAATCACTGCTGCCAAAAAAACTGCAGTTTTTAAAACTTTTTTTGCATTAATACATGTCCCCTGGGGCAGGACCCGGGTCCCCAAACAGTTTTTATTACAATAACTTGCATATTAGCCTTTAAAATGAGCACTTTCGTTTTCAAACATTTGAGTCCCATAGACTTTAACAGGGTTCTAAAGTTCACACGAACTTGCCGCGAACACCCCAAATAGTTCGCTGTTCGGCGAACAGGCAATGTTCAAGTCAAACATGAGTTCTACTCGAACTCGAAGCTCATCCCTAGTGCCTGGGACAGACCTGCAAAATGCTGGACTTTTCCTGGGCAAATGGGACACGTGGTCACCCTAGATAATAGCTGTGTATGTGACATGCACATGGAGCATCTACTTGTTCTTTTGAGATTAAGTGCAACTGTTATACACATTTTGGCTATATTCTACCCTGCTACCTGAAGAAGGTTGTAACGCTGAACTCCAGGCAATCAGCGAAATTCACCGATTACCTACATATATATATATATATATAGTTGCTACTAGTTACAAACATCCACCAAATCACTCTGCTGCCAGACCCCCATATATCACTTCTGAGACAATGAGCAGCCATTTGCATTGTTTTGTTGCGTTTACTGCGGGATACAACTTGGTTGGGGTAAAGAGAGAAATGAGATGCCCATAGCACTTTTTGAAATTCCATCACATATATGGAGCATTGATTAGTAAAATTAGTCCTTGAAGACGATGCACTTCTAACATTCACAGTCTTATCCCCTGCATATCTCCACTGCAGACTATTGCTCCTCCTCCTATGCACTGGCTCCTGCAGAGTATCACTCCCTTGAACTCCTCTCCTCTTGTACAAATCCTTTGCTGCAAAACTGTTATGCCCCATACACCCGATCGGAGTTTCCGTCGGAATAAACTCCAAAGGGTTTTTCCGACGGAATTTTGTTCAAGCTGTCTTGCATACACACTGTCCCACCAAATTCCAACCGTCAAGAACGCAGTGACGTACAACACTACGATGAGCCGAGAAAAATTAAGTTCAATGCTTCTGAGCATGCGTAGAATTGATTCTGAGCATGCATGGTTTTTTTCCATCGAAGTTCTATACAGACGAACGGAATTTCCATCTGACTTTTTTCATCGAAAATTTTGATAGTGTGTATGCGACATAACTCCGTCGGCAGAAAACAGCTGTGAACACTGGTCTCTTTCTCCTTCTCTCCCCCCTGCTGCTGTCATCTAAAAAGCTATACAGGGAGATCGGTGTTCACAGCTGTTTTCTGCTGCACTGATCATTCCCTTGTGTGTGCTCCCCCCCCCCATTCTCCTCCAGCCTTCTCTGTGTTCTTCTATGCCCCCTTGTTCTCCTCCGGCCCCGTGTTCTTCTCCTGCCTTTCCTGTTCTCCTCCTCCTCCGAGAGGAGGGGACTCCGCAGCCGCCAGATGCAGAGGGAACTGTCAGGAATTGGACACAGTGAGCGAGATCGCTCCTGTGTCCTGTGAGTAAACTCTGCACAGTTTACTAAAGTGGTAGTAAACTCTTTACTACCACTTTTACCTACAGGCACCTGTAGGTATAAAGAATATCTCCCCCCTGCAATGCACCGCTGATTGCAGCGGCGCATCCACAGTGGAGATCCTCGGCTAAAGGGTCGGCAGCCACCAGACCTTGCCGGTTTGAAATCTCCCGTGCGAATGTGCGGGAGTGACGACATCACTGCTTTAGCCAATCACAGCGCTGGAGCCGCGATACCCGGAAGACACGCCGAGTCAAGATGACATCTCGCTCTGCGTGGACCAGGTAAGTTCTCTTCACCTCGTTCCGAGGTAAGTATTTCATAATGAGCTAGTATGCGGTGCATACTAGCTCATTATGGATTTTGCCTTTCAGGTGAAAAATAAAATAAAAAATTAATTGCGGGTATACAACCGCTTTAATGAACAGAAGCCTCTGTCTCCTAACCATTCATCTTTAGTGCTGAGAAAGAGACTGGGGAATCTGTGTCCTCAGTCCCTTTCCATGTCTCAAAGGGGAGAGGTCAGGGGTCTGTTTAGACCCCTGACATCTTGCCAAAGCCCCCCAAAAATATCAAAATCATTGTAAAAAAAAAAAGAAAAAAAAGTGTAACAAAATAAACTACTGACACCACTCCCCCTTGCCCTACCAACACTGTCCACTGCCCCAACTCCCTCCTCCAAAAAGCATTGTAATTTTATTTATTTTTTTAAACAAATTGAATTGTAAAAAAATCAATAATAAAAAAATAATAATAATAAAATATTTTGTTGCGAGGGGGCGCCTCCCTGAAATGTGTTTTTGCAGGTTGGGATGTCTGCTTAGTTATTGTAATAAAGTCTCTTGAATGGTGTTGCTTGAGCAAATCACTAAGCCAGAGGTATACGGTACCTCTCCCCGGAGGCTCAGTGATTGGATGATATTACCTGAGTGCTAAACCAGTCACGTTCACTGGTTTATGAATATATCCTATCAGTGTAACTACAAGTCCATACTTCAACAGGCAGAATAGTCAGATGTTTGTGCCAGTTCTTAGGCACGAGAAAGGCAAAGCACATTATTTTAAACCCAATATACTCATTACCCAGAAAAAAAGCAAAACCAGTTCCTCAACCACCAATATTTTCTTCATATCGTAAAAAAAAAAAATCCTTCTTCAGCCAGTCACAGACAATCAGATTAATTGCCTGGATGAGTTACTGATAGTTGACATCTGTCAGAATATGTATTTGTAATCTCTACAACAGAAACAAGATGAGTTATTATTATTGTAAAGGAGCAGTACTGTACAGTAACCCATGGCTTCTAATCACTGGTCTATAGCAGCCTGCATTTGTGTACCAATGCAATCCAACCATGTCCGCCAATGCAGCCTGTGTCCGCCAATGCAGCCTGTGCCACCAATGCAGCCTGCATCCGCCAATGCAACATGTGTCCGCCAGTACAGCCTGTGTCCCCAATGCAGCCTGTGTCCCCAATGCAGACAATTGCACAGTTTTATTTATTTTTACCCAATTAAAATTGGTGTCTTTTTTTCCCCCACAAATAGAGCTTTCTTTTGGTGGTATTGGATCATCTCCCTTTTCTTCAAGCCAAACCCAAACACGTGGAACACAGCATTTTTTTTCCGGTAGTATAAACCAGTGGTTCTCAGCCATGTCCTCAAGTTTCCCCAACAGGATTGTTTTGGGGAATTTCTCTTAGAAAAAATAGCTGTCCAAAATACCAAGCCATTGACTCTGATTTGAAGCACCTGTGCAAGATAAAGGAAAACCTGCAAACATGGCCTGTTGGGGGTACTTGAGGACAGGGTTGAGAACCACTGGTATACACTATACATGTATTTTGTGACTAATTAACACTTCTAATCATATGGATTTAATCACATTACATTACATTAATCACATTACATAAGAGTCCACAGAGTTAACCTTTACATCAGAGTCCACAGAGTTCCTCCTTTACATCCAAACTCGCAGTGTTCCATATCTAAGAGAAAAGTTGGACTTTATGGTGCCCCAAAATTTTCAGGAACTTTTATTATCAATGCTAGAGGATCTATGCCTCCCTCCATTCACCAGTGGCAGAAGTCACCAGTGGCAGAAGCGGTGATCCCTAAACCCAACAAGGACCTAGAGCTCTGTGGTTCATGGAGACCAAACGGCTTCATGCCAGGTAAGGGCACGGACATAAATTTACGTCGGCTATACACCAACATATTTCATGCAGCGGCCACCAAATCTCCTGGAGTAGTAGTCTCCTTAAAAGCTGAAAAGGCTTTCAATTCAGTTGAGTGGGAGTTCCTCTGGGCGAGTCTTGGAAAAGTTCAACTTTGGCCCTAAATTTATCTCCTGTGTACGGCTGATGTATGCCAACCCTTCTGCCAGAGTCAGGACCAATGGCACTCTCTCTCCTCTTCAATCTGCATAGGGGCACTAGGCAGGGCTGTCCCTTGTCACCGGGACTTTTTGCCCTGGCTGTTGAACCACTGTCCCTCCTCATTAGGTCATCCACGGCAATGGGTGGGATACAGGTGGGCACGCTGAAGGAACAAATCTCCCTGTATGCGGATGATGCCCTCCTCTATCTCCCTGATGCCTCAAGCACCCTTGAGAAGGCCCTGCAGTTGATTGACCTGTTTGGGTCCTTATCAGGGGTTCATATTATTGGACCAAATCAGTGCTCTTCCAGTTATCCCAACCACATCTCCTCCCACCACCGCACATACCCCTGCAGTCGGTTACCAATTTTAGATACCTAGGCATTAAAATACAGGCGGATCTCGCCTGCTACCTGGCAGATAACGTATACCCTATTCTTCACCAACTCATGTGGAGATGCTTGTCCTGGAAGTCCCTCCCTCTAACACCAAGGGGGAGGATCAACCTCCTTAAGATGACATTTCTTCCCAGGTTCCTGTATGTTTTCAGAAATACCCCAGTCCCCATTCCCAACTCCTTTTACCGACAGTCGGACCATGTGATTATTGCCTTCATTTGGGCCAGGCTATTCCGAAGCTCTCCCTCTCTGCGGGCGGACTGGCGCTGCCATGCTTCAAACAGTATTACTGGGCTGTGGTGATGGTGACGGTCTGTTGGTGGTTCGCCCAATCACGACACAGCCCATCAGTTAACCTCGAGGCAGCCATCCTGGGGTAATACTCATCACACATTTTGGTGTTTAGGGGCCCGAAAGCACAGGCAGCTATGACAGTCCCCTTGCGCACAACCACTAAGATCTGGTAACAGTTAACAGCTAAACTTATTCCACCTGACACACTCTCTCCTTATACTCCACTCTGGGGCAATCCTAAGCTAACACACCTCTGCTCTGTCTCGGACCCATCAGTCTGGGCTCGCTATGAGATTCAAATTCTGCAACATATCATGCCGGACGGCAGGTTACTTTCCTATGAATAACTAAAAGGCAACTCCCAGCGAAAATGTTTTTTTTTCGCTACCTACAATTACGTCATGCGGTACAAGCCCAATTCCCTACTGAAATACACTTAGCATCACATGTAGTGGAGCGTTTTCATATTTTTTTAGCAGTGCTGATCGCATCCTCTCCTCCCTGTACCTCCACATATCCTGTGAGACTGATGGTAAGGGTTCCAGACCCTTTCATAAGTGGAAGATGGATGTGCCCTCCCTGGCAGACGATGACTGGGAGGAGGGTGTCCAACAATTTATCCCCCTCATGATTTCTACCAAGGATAGGTACTGTATATACAATAAAAATTTCTGCACAGAATGTATTACACCCCCTAAAGGCTTGTCAGGATATACCCAGCATAGTCTGACGATGTCCGAAATGCACTACTGAGCTTTTCCACGTGGTGTGGTCCTGTCCCCATATTCAACAATTCTGGGGGGAAGTGGTGCGGAACATCAATTCTGTTGGCAACTTAAAGCGTTACTAAAGAATTTTAATGTAATTGTAAATTAGAGTCACAGTGCCAGCTGGGGGTTTAAATAAAATAAACTAATGAGACTGTAAGGAGATAAGGAGCCAATGGTAGCCTAAAGGAGGTTATAAACAAACCGACCTATATATTTTTGAAGGTTCACTAATTAGAGCCATGTTTGTCGAAAAAATATCAACTAGGGACAAATTGACATGGTATGTCCCATTATAGCAGATAAATTAAGACATTACCGTGAAGGGTATTTCAAATAAATAATAAAAATAAAAAATAAAATGATTTAGTATAGCAAAACCTTGCTGCAAAGATTGTAGTCTGGAAGGCTGGGAAGCCTGCTAACAGCCTACAATCTGTGCAGCAAGGTTTTGCTATATAAAGTAAGGCAAGTATTTTGAAGTTTATTATTTCTTATTATTTTTTCTTTTGTTAAAAAACTCCCCATAAAAACTTTCTCTATATTACCTGCTCAGTGGTTATAATTAAACATCAGCCTAAAAGTGTGTATTGATTTATCTATATATATATATATCCCTATGTACATGGGGGTTTGTAAAAAAAGTTTTTATATACTAAGTAAAAAAAAAAAATGTTTTATTATTTATTTTAAATACCCTTCACGGTAATGTCTTAATTTATTTGCTATAATGGGACATACCATGTAAATTTGTCCCTAGCTGATATTCTTCGACAAAAATGGCTCTAATTAGTAAACCTTCAAAAATATATAGGACGGTTTGTTTATAACCTCCTTTAGGCTACCATTGGCTCCTTATCTCCTTACAGTCTCATTAGTTTATTTTATTTAAACCCCCAGCTGGCACTGTGACTCTAATTTACAATTACATATTTTTAGCTACCCAATGTACCCCCTTGTGCACTAGCCTTCTCTTTTGGTGGCAGTGGCTTGCAGCATAGGATACAACCTTTCACACATTCCATCTAACCTCACCCCTTAGGGCAGTAATCAGTGCATTTTTATAGCACTGTTCTCTGTAAAAATAACAATGGTCCCAAAATTGTGTCAAAAGTGTCCGATGTGTCCGCTATAACTAGTAAAAAAAAAAAGAATAATAAAAATGTCATAAAATAGTCCCCTATTTTGTAGAAGATATAACTTTTGCGCAAACCAATCAAAAAAAGCTTATTGCGATTTTTTTTTTTACCAAAAATATGTAGAAGAATACATATCGGCCTAAACTGCAGACATTTTTTATTTTTTTATATATTTTTTTGGAATATTTATTATACCAAAAAGTAAAAAATATTGTTTTTTTTTTAAAATTGTTGCTCTTTTTTCTGTTTATAGCACAACAAATAAAAATTGCAGAGGTGATCAAATACCAGCAAAAGAAAGCTCTATTTGTGGGAAAAAAAGGACGTCAATTTTGTTTGGAAGCCACGTTGCACGGCCGCGCAAATGTCAGCTAAAGTGGCGCAGTGCCGAATCGCAAAAAGTGGCCTGGTCTTTGGCCACCAAAATGCTCCGGGGCTGGGCAAATTTCCAGCGGCTCCAATGGGAGTAGCACTACATCTGCAAAGTGAAGTTTCACTTTATTTACTAAGCTCTGGAGCAGATGCCTTTTCAGAATGCCTTTCGTAAATCAAATCCTATGTCAGCATGTAGAGCTGTAATGCTGGGCTAAATAGTGGATGCTGGGTGACAAAGCTGATTGCCATTTTGGTGTCCTATTTCAAATGATGATCCTGTTTAAGAAAATAACATGTAGGCAGGGATTCTGGCCAGATAACCAGGTATCATTTTAAATACAGAGGGCTTATGCAAAAAAATCATAGTACATACTATGTGATTGTGTGTCGAGGACTCTATTACCTATATCATTTTACGTTTTGACTTCAGTAACAGAAATGCTTTCATAAGGTGACTATGTTCTTTGTTTATTGTAACATGAAGCACCAAAAGGCACCAGATATCATCATTCTATAACCCCACACATGGAATTATTAAAATAACAGTGCTCCAGTGGTTGAGTAATAGGGTTCACCAAGTTCATTGTAGCAATGAGATCCAAAGCTCTGGGGCTTGCTGTATCAATTAACATAAAAGTTCTGTTTCTTTTCACAGTGGCAATTAATGGTTAGACTGTTTAATTACAATACTAAACCCTATAAGAATTCTATAAAGTTTAATGACACTTATTATGTTCTTCATTCTTTCCAGTCTTCAGGGTAGTCTGTACAAATAAAATGAAAAGTGGACATCTAAATGGTTCGCCCTTAGTTGATACCCTTACACCCCAGTTTTTCCTCCTTTTATTTGCTTTGAAGTTCTGTACCTGTTCTTTTTTAAGTTATAAAAACCCAGATCTAACAAGTGTATCATAGCGACTATACCACAGTATTTATGTTTATGACTTAAAGGGGTATGCATTGTATGCATTAAGGTGAAAAAACACCTTGTTGTGTCCGGCCCCCCCGAGCCAAGAATTTCTGAGGGCGCGATCCTGCATAGTTTTCTCCATGGCTGATTGGCTCCTTATTGCATAGATTGATAGAAGCACAGCAATTGACTCCCGCTGCTGTCAAATCCAAAGACGTGGCCGCCGGAGGCGGCACCAAGTCATACACTCAGCGGCTATGCACGCCAAGTTTATAATATGGGAATGCGCCCGTAAAGGTAACCCCCTTGGGGGAGAGCTTTCCAGAGGAGCTTTCCTCTAGATCAGAGATCTCCAATCTACGGCCATCCAGCTTTTGCGGGACTACATGTCCCATGAGGCATTGTAAAACTCTGACATTCACAGACATGACTAGGCATGATGAGAATTGTAGTTACTGAACAACTGGAGGGCCATAGTTTGAAGACCCCTGTTCTAGTTTAGATCAACTGTGGATTGTGTATGTGGGATTGTATAATTTCCCCCCTTCTATTGGCTAAACTTGTGTCTTTTTTTCAGTCAGACTAACTTTGTAACTCATTATCATTAAATCCCTATTTTCAGAACATTATATCGGGAAATAGAATAACAAGATAACAAAGAATTTAAAAAGTAGGAAATCAGGGCACCATACATGAATTTGTAACAAATAAGAGAAGTGCTAGCAGTACATAAGGTACAGTAAGTGAACATGTCACAAATCAGATATAGTCCGCATCCAAATAGTGCTGCATGATGGTGTACTGGGTGTCAAATTTAGAGACATAAAAACACCTAATAATGTATTAATATATTTATCAAACAATTAAGAATTATATTTTACAATAAAGATGATGTACACAGATCTGTCCTTATACTGGGCTCCTGTTATTCTCTGGCAGAAGAAGGGGCAGCTCATTTAGTGTGAAATAACAAAGCTGTGGTAAGGTTTGACCTGTGAGTTCACAGCGTCTCCCCTCAGGGATGTAGTCCCAAGGGAGGAGGCAAGCACGCTGACTAACCCCCAGCCAGAACGGCTCTTGTGATGGGGACAAGCTTACTGAGGAGGAACCGGAAGTGAGAAATTCAGGCAAAGAAAAAAAACATTTAGAAGGGAAATTGAAGGAACAGGTAAGTGAACCAACAATGCACTAGCATAAAGGAACCTATTTAGAAAATAAAAAACAAACCTTTACAACCCCATTAATTAAGCTGTGCTTCTACTGTTCTGGAGGTCAAGTATTTGGCTGTGGATCACAAAACTGGCTGCACAGATATACAAATTATTTGGAAAGTAAAACAGGTCTTGTGTAAGTCAACCGCATATTTACCTACTTTTGTGGATTTCATTATGCCAACCACTTACCTGCCAATGTGTTAGAAAAACACCTTACTTATTTTGTTTCCATTTAGAACAGGTGGCAGCAGTTGCTGGAGGTGTAATAGGAGGAGTTCTTCTGTTGTTTCTGATTGGCTTTGGAGTCTATGTCCTATTGAAGAAGAAGTGCATTGGCCCATCTTATGAAGAACTGTTAAATGCATCAACTCCAACACAAACAGAAATCACCGCTGTGGAACAGAGACTGCCACCATCATTGGGTTATGCCAAGGACCCAGGGTAAGATTTAACACTATATTTTATTGCAAAGGGATAATTTGCAATGCCTCTATCTAATCTAATCTATCTATCTATCTATCTCTCTCTATCTATCTATCTATCTATCTATCTATCCTCACTCACTGTGTGTGTGTGTGTGTGCGTGTATGTACTGTATATACAGTGCCTTAAAAAAAGTATTCACACCCCTTGAAATTTTCCACATCTTGTCATGTTACAACCAAAAACTTAAATGTATTTTATTGGGATTTTATGTGATAGACCAATACAAAGTGGCACATAATTGTAAAGTGGAAGGAAAGTGATAAATGGTTTTTAATTTTTTTTACTAGACATGACTGTCATGCCGGCAAGGAGAGCATTAATCAGAGAAGCACTTACTTAAAATACCTATGGTAACTCGCTACAGAGATCCACAGCTCAGGTTAGAGAATCTGTACACAGGACAACTATTAGTTGTGAACTTCACAAATCTGACCTTTATGGAAGAGTGGCGAGAAGAAAGACATTTTTGAAAAAAAGCCAAAAGAAGTCCTGTTTGCAGTTTGCGAGAAACCGTGTGGGGGACACAGCAAACATGTGGAAGGTGCTCTGGTCAGGTGAGACAAAAATTAAACTTTTTGGCCTAAAAGCAAAACGCTATGTGTGGCGGAAAACTAAGCCTGCACATCACCCTGAACACACCATGTTTCACGGTGGGACAAGGAACATGGTCAGAGTTGATGGGAAGATGGATGGAGCCAAATTCAGGGCAATCTTAGAAGAAAACTTGTTAGGCGGCGTACACACGTCCGAGAAACTCGTCGGGCTAAACTCATCGTTCCGCCCGACGAGGTTCCCGGTGAGAGGTCGGAAAAGCTTGTCGAGCCAAAGTCCTCATTGAACAACGAGGAAAAAGAGAGCATGCTCTCTTTTTGGCTCGACGAGCTTCCCGACGGGACGCTCGTCGAAAAGTGTACACACGATCGAGCTTCTCACCAGAATATGTCTCCCAGCGAGCTTCTCGCTGGATTCTGCCGAGAAGCTCGGACGTGTGTACGGGGCCTTATAGCCTGCAAAAGACTTGAGACTGGAGCGGATGTTCGCTTGCAGCAGAACAACGACCCTAAACATACAGCCAGAGCTACAATAGAATGGTTTACATCAAAGCATATTCATGTGTTAGAATGGCCCAGTCAAAGTCCAGACCTAAATCCAATTGAGAATCTGTGGCAAGATTTTAAAAATGGCTGTTCGCAGAAGCTCTTCATCCAATCTGACAGAGCTTGAGCTATTTTGCAAAGAAAAATGAGCAAAAATGTCACTCTCTAGATGTGCAAAGCAAGTAGAAACATACCCAAAAAGACTTGCAGCTGTAATTGCAGCAAAAGGTGGTTCTACAAAGTATTGACAACCATTTAGCATTTTCCTTCCACTTCACAATCTTGTGCCACCTTGTGTTGGTCCAGCACATAAAATCTCAATAAAATACATTTACGTTTTTGGTTGTAACATGACAAAATTTAGAAAATTTCAAGGGGTATGAATATTTTTTCAAGGCACTGTACATTGTGCAAAAGTTTTAGGGAGGTTTGAAAAAAAGCTGTTAATAATGCCTTCAGAAATAGAAGTGTTAATAGTTTATGTTTATCAGTTAACAAAATGTAAAGTAAACAGAAGAAAAATCCAAAAATTTGGTCACTAATTACAAGAAACATCTTACCTCTGTGCTTGCCAACAAGAGTTTCTCCACCAAGTACGTCATGTCTTGCTTGGGGATCAAATACTTATTTTACTCACTGAACATAATTTATAGCATTTGTTTTATGTGTTTTTTTTTTCTGGTCTCTATCATTTAAAATATACCTATAATACCTATAATAAAAATTATAGGCCCTTCATTTATTTGTAAGTGGGAAAACTTACAAAATCTGTAGGGGATCAAATAATTATTTCCCCCACCTATATATAAACTGTATATATTCATTGGTGGTTTGGCTAAGTTGAGACAGAACTCAAATTATAAAACAGTTATCTATATATATTAATTTTGTGACATTTCTGGTAACCACATTGTCAACACAGCACTTGTTTTATTTTTACAAGGTCTCCTGTATACTTGGGTTTTGACTCACCCAGGTAACTCGGAGCATTCCTGCTTACTGTTGCTTGTTATGCCTCTTTCAACATGTGTGCTCAAGCACCTGCTCACCTGATACATTAGAATGAATGTCTGTGTCCGTGCAGCCGCTGCCTTTTATTGTACAATGGGCTGCCTGCATGCAGCATCTGGACTGCCAATTCATTGTTTGCTTGTAAGGGGAACCACGCTTGGCTGCATATTGGTGCCAAATCCCTAGAGCCCCTGTCCTGCTACTTCTGGGTTAGGACAGTGACCCACTGCTCGTAGATATAAGTCTTTGCCATATTGTGCCCAACTCCTGGCCATGATATTGTAAATAAGTCTCTGTGCTGAGCTTAAAGCGGAGGTCCGGCGTAAAAAAAAAATGAAAAGTCAGCAGCTACAAACACTGTAGCCGCCGACTTTTAATAAGGGCACTTACCTGTCCTGGTTGCCCGCGATGTCGGCCACCTAAGGCCGATCCGTCCCTTGGACCGGGTCCTGGCGCCGCCATCCTCGCTAAGGGAAACAGGCAGTGGAGGCATACGGCTTCACTGCCCGTTTCCTACAGCACGTGCGTGAGTCGTGCCGCACTCTGTAAATGGGCGGCTGAATACTGTGAGACACACAGTCCTCAGAAGCCAGCCCGCCCCATTCCCCAGAAGACAACGCGAGGAGAATGAGATCGAGGAGCACCGCAGACAAGGAAGGGGCAGATTAGGAAGATTTCCCTAGTAACAGCCATTTCTGGTAAGTAGGGTTGTCCCGATACCGATACTAGTATCGGTATCGTGACCGATACCGATGCCTGACCCGATGCCTCCTCCCCATGCTTGACCCGATTCTTGGTTGGCGGCGAGTGGAATCACCGGGCGAAGAGGGTGGGCGGCGTCAGTAGGCGGATCAGGCCGCTTCAGTGGGTGGAGCGGGCGAACGGATTCAGTGGGCAGGTGGCATCATTAGGCAGATCGGACGGAGTGGGCAAGCGGCCTCAGTGGGCAGAGCGGTCGCTGTCAGCTTGGACATCCCGATGCCCATCTTGGCACACCCTGCACTTGGCCACAGTTAGCCAGCAGCTGACATCTTATAACATCCAGCCCATATAGTTCGGGCTGGGTGTAACAAGATGTCTGCTGATACTTACTGATGCCGAGTGCAGGGTGTACCAAGATGGGCGCTGCAGCAAAGAATTTCCTTGTGTCATTTATTGCTGCATTTCAGTGCCTGCCCATATGTCAGCCACCTGTTAGTGGCAGCCACCTGTCAGTGCCATCAGTGCCCATAAGTGCCGCCTATCAGTGCCATCTAACAGTGCCAGCCACCTATCAGTGCCCATAACTGCCGCCTATCAGTGCCAGCCACCTGTCAGTGCCATCAGTGCCCATAACTGCTGCCTATCAGTGCCCATAAGTGCCGCCTATTAGTACCGCCCATCAGTGCCAGCCACCTGTCAGTGCCAGTGCCCATCAGTGCCATCTATCAATGCCATCTATCAGTCCCCATCAGTCAGTGCCACCTATCAGTGCCCATTGGTCAAACTGTCACATGGCATTCAAAAAAAGCATCGGTAATTGGTATTAGCGAGTACATGAAAAAAAAGTATTGATACTTGTACTCGGTCCTACAAAAGTGGTTTTGGGACAACCCTACTGGTAAGTATACATTTTTTTTTCTAGTCTTCCCCAGATTTACAAAAAAATAAGGAAAAAAAAAGTTCCCTTCACTCACTGTCTGGTAACTGGTGTACATAGAACACGAATGGAAAATGGACAGCCGTTAAAACCTGACCCTTCCCCACTCTATCCAAATCTAAGAATTTTTTTTTGACTGGACATAAAAGACAACAAACCTATATCCCTCTCACACCATTGCCCCTTTTCAGCTTTGTCAACCAAAGGAAGATGAGTTATCCACTGCTGTTTACGCCCCCTTCTTATGATGTTTATCTTCTGTTTCCCTCATTGGGGTCAATTCACAAAGAGAAACGTTATTGGTTTTCTTCAGTTGTTAAATTAGCACTCCTTATTTAACGCTAGCAAACATGGTATTCACGAAAGCTATAATCGTTATTTAACACAGTCGTTATGGTTTTCAACTGACTCTTTATCCAATCGTTATGCTAACTACTCAGACGTTATTATTAAGATTTGGGACGTTAAAATAACTCTTAAGATCATTAAATAATGCTGGAGAGATGCATTCTGGGAGCAGAAGGGGAGGAGAACAGCTGCATGTGGAAAAGAGCAGATACAGAGAGAGAGAGGGAGACACAAGCAATACACATGGAGATTGAGCATGTGATGTGCAAAACTTCTAGTGTGTGCTTTTCTAAAGCCATGTGTATTTCCTCATACAGAGAATAAATCATGGGAGATGAGAATCGGAATTTAGCTATCACCTGGGTTTCAGAAAAGTCATCCAAAATAGTATGAGAACGGAATACACGTTTATAAATCTGAACAACATTCTAACATGTTCTTCTTCGCCTCTGGATAATTTTAAGTTCAAATAGAGCATGGTTCTATCTTGCCCAACACTACTAAAAACTTCACTACACTACAAAAATCGCCAAAAGCTTCCTCTAACAACAAAATATCGCCTGGGAAATGTCATAACGCCACCCTGAGGGAGGTGTTAATTTAACGATTGCTTAACGATCGATAACTGTCAAAAAAATCTTTGTGAATTGCACTTCTGTACATATTTAACGATTTGACTCTTTAAAATAACGATTTGACTCTTTAAAATAACAATTTGACTCTTTAATAAGGATCCACACCTTAAAATATCGGTTCTGTGTAGTGAAACGTTATTTGATGATTTTTCAAAGCGTTAAATCGTTTAGTGAATTGAACTAGCTTCAATAACGTGCAAAATCGTTAAAATAACAACCGCAATCTGTAAATAAAGCTTTATGAATTGACCCCATTGTGTGTAATAGTAAATACTTATACTTATTTACCCAATATTGTGCTATGACTGGTTACTTTAACTGTTGACACTGTGAAGACTGGCAGAATGTGAAATGGTTTATCTTTGTATAATTTGAAAACGAAATATAGACCTTACAATAATAAAAAAAGGAAATAAAAACAAAATATGTAACTGCTTATTACATCAATTAAAGGTAGCATAAAATTACAATAAAATCCACATGGCCTACACTCTATGCCAACTAGTCTGGTTTTCAAATCTGATTAGCTCTTTAGTTTGGTTCATTTAGACTGCAGAAGAAGAACATACTGCCAAGGCTGTTAAAATAGTTTAGAATATCAATAGACACAGTCATGCAATTGCACGTTATAAGGGTTCTATGGGGGTATATTTATTTATTCATTGTTTCATTGTAATGTGCCCTAGTTCCTCTAAACCAATTTGTATCCATTCAAATGGACAGTGATAATAAATTGTAGTATAAACAAAGCAGATAAAATAGTACAAATGATGTAGTCTAAACATGTATGTGAGGTCAAAAGATCCAATGGTGTATAGTTACATAGTTACATAGTTAGTCAGGTTGAAAAAAGACACAAGTCCATCCAGTTCAACCACAAAAAGTAAATAAAAAATATCGTAAATCCCATATACCCAATTCTATACCCACTGTTGATTCAGAGGAAGGCAAAAAAAACAGCAGAGCGATGATCCAATTTGCTACAGGAAGGGGAAAAAATTCCTTCCTGATCCCCTGAGAGGCAATCAGATTTTACCTACAAATCTTAGTACTCAGTTATATTACCGTGTTTCCCCGAAAATAAGACATATATATATATTTTTTTTCCTCAAGAAATCACACTATGGCTTATTTTCGGGGGGTGTCTTATTTTTATTACAGAAAATAAAGGTTGCCTACCTGAACCACACTTGCGCTTCTTAGCATTTCCTCTGTCCACCTGTAGACTGAGATTATCGTATTCTGCACACCATTTTTGGACCATTCGGATATCCAACTTCTTCTCTTTGCACTCATCTTGTCTGGCTGTACAGAAAGATAGGCCAGCAAAGCTGATGTGGAGCACAGTGGAGCTGGGGGGATCTCTTTGGGCTCAGTACGGTAGCAGCTTTTCCCCCTATCCCCTGGTGTTTGTGTGGGGTGAGAGAGGGGTTTGCTGGTCAGTGCTGGGAGAAGCTTTACAGCTTTACAGAGCGTTCTTCTCCTCACTTCAGCTCCTGAGCTCTGCACCAGTACAGTACCGTACGCCTATCACGTGTTGTTTACCGCTCCGCGCCGCTACGCATTCGACACGCCCATCACTACGCCTTATTTTCGGAGATTCGACACGCCATCACTACGTCTTATTTTCGGAGATTCGACACGCCATCGCTATGTCTTATTTTCGGAGGGGTGTCTTATATTTCGATCTTGTGTCGAAATCTCGCTACGGCTTATTTTCGGAGTACGTCTTATTTTCGGGGAAACACGGTATGTACATTTAGGAAAGTATCCAGGCCTTTCTTAAAGCAATCTACTGAGCTGACCAGAACCACCTCTGGAGGGAGTCTGTTCCACATTTTCACAGCTCTTACTGTGAAGAAACCTTTCCGTATTTGGAGATTAAATCTTTTTTCCTCTAGACCAGGGGTCTCCAAACTTTTCAAACAAAGGGCCACTTTATTGTCCTTCAGACTTTAAGAGGGCCAGATTGTGGCCAGCAGGGGCAGAAAATGTCACGGGCCCAGCATCAGTGAGAATAAATATGGCCTCAGGGTTGGTGGTCAATAGGAGGAGTATTCCTCATATTAGAAAGAGGAATAGTATTCCATTATTGGTATCGGTAAAATATATAGTGCCCCATTGTTGGTGTCAGTGGGAGAAATAGTGCCTCATATCAGTGGAAGGAATTGTGCCCCAAGGGCCGCATAAAGGCTAGCAAAGGCCTGCATAAAGGCTAGCAAAGGGCCACATATGGCCCTCGGCCACAGTTTGGAGACCCCTGCTCTAGATGTAGAGTGCCCCCTTGTCTTTTGTGTTGACCGTAAAGTGAATAACTCAACACCAAGTTCAATATTTGGACCCCTTATATATTTGTACATGTTGATCATATCCCCCCTTATTCTCATCTTCTCAAGAGTGAATAAATTCAGTTCCTGTAATCTTTCCTCATAGCTGAGCTCCTCAATGCCTCTTATCAGTTTGGTTGCCCTTTTCTGCACTTTCTCCAGTTCCCCGATATCCTTTTTAAGAACTGGTGCCCAAAACTGAACTGCATATTTCAGATGAGGTCTTACTAATAAGTTGTACAGGGGAACAATTTAATCTCTCTCTCTGGAGTCCATACCTCTCTTAATTCAAGAAAGGACTTTGCTCGCTTTGGAAACCGCAGCTTGGCATTGCATGCCATTATTGAGCTTATGATCAACTAAAGATCCCCAGATCCTTCTCCACTACAGATCTCCCCAGTTGTACTCCCCCTAGTATGTATGATGCATGCATATTCTTAGCCCCCAAGTGCATAACTTTACATTTATCAACATTAAACCTCATCTACCACATAGTTGCCCAATTAGACAGAGCATTGAGGTCGGCTTGTAAATTGGAGACATCCTGTAAGGACTTTATTCCACTGCATAGCTTGGTGTCTACTGCAAATACAGAAATGTTACTTTTGATCCCAGACCCAATATAATTTATAAAGTTATTAAAAAGTAAGTGTATGATCCTTAATTTTTCTCCACCATAAGATAATACAGGAAAATAATCTTCAACACCAAGTGCCCTCCACTGCACTCATGTAACACACTTACCAAAAGTGTGTGCCTAACAAATAAAATTAGGTAAACACAGATCAGATGATTCTAAGATCAAAACACAGGCAGAGCAGGCTTTCTCCTTGGGACACAGCTTTCTCCTCCTCCAGCAATTAGTCTCCTAGGATATAGAGATGGATAGCCAAAAAACACTTCCATAGTGTAATACTGCCAAGCATACATTATTGAATCCAACCAAAACATATCCACAGGAAAAATCTTTTAACCTCCCTAGCGGTATTCTCGAGTGTGGCTCGGGGTAAATTTTTAGTACCAAAAGCGGTAATGCTAAGACACACTCGTGATCCATGTACAGGTTACTTACCTTGTCCTCTGGATCCTGCAATGTCTCCCCACTGTGTCTGTGACCCGCCGTGTCTGTGCCGTGTCTCCGCCGTGTCTCGCTCGATTCACAGTGCCGAGCTCTGTTCCCTACGAATGTTGTGACGCACGGGGGTGGAGCTCTGCGCCAAATTCAAAAACTGAAAAACACAGTATAGATACAGTACACTGTAATTTTACAGATTAAAGTACTGTATCAAATAATTACTCACCCCGTTTGTCCCTAGTGGTCTGTCCAATGCCCTGCATGTAGTTTTATATTATAAATACTGTTCTTTCTGCCTGAAAACTGGAGATTGTCTATAGCAACCAAAAAGTGTCCCTTTATGTCAAAAGTTGTTTTAGACCAGCTAGAAACAGCGATAATAAATTAAAATCACTTTCAGAATTGAGCAATAGTGATTTGTGGGGAAATTGATCATCAAACACTGAAAATAATGACAGCGACAATTCTGCAACTGAGTTAATTTCAGTGTTTTTGATTTGATTACATTATTAAATAATTTTTATTTTTATATTATTATTTGTTATAATTATTTATAGTGTTTTATTATATTATAATTAATGATTTCGTGTTTCAAACTTTATCATACCTGGGATGTCTACTAGACTCTTGTTTGGACAGAATTAAGTGAGTTATTCCTAAGAATTACAGGCCTACAAATATAAAACGCCAAATTTCCATGCAAAACATTGTACCGCTTTCAGCATCAAAAATCTGACGTAATCATACTGCCAGGGAGGTTAATTAGCATACAGCATAAAATAAACGCAGGTTTGGCTAGGCAGAGTGTACCTCTGACCGATGGCTAATTCAGCCTTCAACACTGAACACAAACAGGATCTACAGATAAAAACACAGCAAAGCAAATCTCAGCCACCACTATAATATTTTTCAAGGGGGATGCCCAACAAAAACACTGCCTAGGAAAGCTCAGCCCATCCAAGACTGTATCACTTAATCGTAAAAAATATATAAAACTTTGTAGCAAAATAATATCAATTGTATGCAAACTTAATAACTTATCAAATGCTGATCCACTGAAAACCAATGTAGCATAATGAACAGACATATATAATACATACAAGGCATGGTGTATAATTAATCCATAAAAAGGTCTAATATGAATACACATATTGCACCCCAAATAAAATATTGTAACAAAGTAAAATTAATATTAAAATATGAAAACTATTGTGTAAAAAAAAAAAAACACATAATAAAATACATGCATGTAAAATAAAACCCATAAAAAGACCAATGACCAACAATGTTAAACACAATCTAAACCTAAGTACCCTCACAAAAATATATATAAACTAAGCATTGCTAACAAAACAAATGATGTCAAATTCGATATTGAAACCTTTGGGTTTCAGAGTTTGAAGATTATTAATCCACTTTCATTTTGAAAAATGGACCTCACCCTAGTTATGCCCCTCCAATGGACCTTAGGCACCTCGCCAATAACTTTATCCAGTCTTGTTTCCTCCTAGCCCTTTTCAATAAAGGTACTCACCTTTTCACGGTGAGTACAAAAAATCAAATTTTTTCTTTTGTTTATAAAGGACAAAGCCTGGTCCTTGATTCTAGACTTCAGGGACATCCCAAAGTATAGATCATCATGAGGTGGGAGAACAAAAACAGCATAAAGCTCCCAAGAAATTTTTTTTTTTATGGAATAAGCCTGAATAGTCTGCCTAAACAATTTCAAGATAGGAGCCAAAGAAGCCACCAACACCTTGCATGGAACCTCTGGGACCTTAAAGAGAGAAACTGTTGTATGAAATGAGACCATATCAGAAAGGTAAAACAGCCAAAACAACATCCAGAGTATGAAGTGAAATATCCTTTGGATGAATAGGTTGTTGGCAAAGAGAAGACAGGCCAATGTTAAGGTAAAATGTGGACACCACCTTTGGTAGGAAAAAGAGAAAGAACGCCTTATCTTTATGTTAAACCACAAAAGGGAACTTAGAGAATCTTGCAAGCAAAGTTGATGTCTACCAAAAAGGCCATCGTCTGGAAGTAGTTTTTCCAAATGTTCATAAGGGGGAGTTTCTACAGAAGGCCAAGTCCCACAAAAACATTGGAAGTCTGACAGGCGAAGCAACATGCATAGCACCTTGGGTGAAAAAGGTGCAATCCAATGGGTGTGCAGCCAGAGGTCATTTAAAGTAGACCACCTTGGCCAAAACCTGGCTTACCTTGGTCTAACCTTTTGACCTTCCTGGGCCACATTGGAAGAAGAGGAATTGCTTGGGCCACACATAAAATGCATGATAAAGATAGCTGATGAGTAGAAAAAGTCAGGCAGATCGCAAGTTAACATCACTGATATAGATAATGTACCTATCTAAGTAAAACATTTTTTTGTAATGTACTTTATTATAAAAGTATAAGAGGGCAACATAAAACGAGTGCAGTATTTGATACTGTTTTTGATAAACTAACGCATCAATATCTGGTTCGATGGATGTAGTAGCAATTCTCAATGAATCCTCAAGGTGCTCATCAGATATTTTGGTTCTAACTTTGCCTTTTGTGTGCTTCATCCTTGAAAAATAGTTGCTCACAAATATAGGTGCTGCTGAAAACTGATGGCATGGATAAGGCGTGATTGTGAAGAGTAGGATCTTTTTCTTTGGGAAGATAAAATGCATAAAAGTCTAGTAAAGAGACAGCGAGTAGATTTTTCCCATTTCCCACTGCAGAACTAGGGTGTGGTGTTACACATACAGAACTGTCTACGGAACCGTAGAGTTAATGACACCTAAAACTTGCACACATTCCACAGAGATGCCCACCAGTGAGACAACAGCAGATAAACCTGAACCTTGAGTCTCTGCAGTTTTTGCAGAATTAGGCCCAGGTACTTCAGATGCAGAGTTGAAGCTGTCAAAGTTCAAGATTCAGGCCGCGTACACACAACTGGTTTTCTCGGCAGAATCCATCAAGAAACTTGATGGGAGACGTATTCTGCCGAGAAAACCGGTCGTGTGTACACTTTTCGCTGAGAAAACTGTTGAGAAACATGTCGAGCCAAAAAGAGAGCATGTCTTCTTTTTGCTCGATGGGAATGGGAAAATTTGGCTCGACGAGTTCCTCGACAGCCAAACAAGGAACTCGAGATTCAGGCAACCACACAGGGCAAGAAACAGAAAGGGTGAAAGCTATTACACATGGCACTGTTCTCGACCACCACAGCAGCTGCACAACATGAGACAGTCAGGGAAGTCATTGGAGCCCCTTTCCACTGTCCCTGCAGAGCACTGAGGAGTGATGTTATTGGCCTGTGCCATTCCCAAAAGAAAGATTACTGCTGAAAGTGCAGACATTGCCACAGCAGAAATGTCATAGCCAGTACTCAACAGCCCCCAGGCTGGAGGCCCATAATAAATTAAAATGGTAGGTACAAAACAAAAGGTAGGAGGCATCCCAAGGAAAGCCCCTACATAACAACACAGCACATAGGGGCCAGGGAGACAGTTACCTAATGACCCATCATTCACTCACTTGGAAGAGGGGAGGACTTTTACACTTGCCATCTCCCAGAACAGATGCCTTCCACGAGGGTGGAGGGCTGTTGGCCTTGGGAGACACTGTGAACAAATAACCAGGGGTTGTTCAATCATATGTGCCACAATTTTCAAATGGGGCTGTCACAGACGATCCTGCTTGTAGCTAGGGATCTGTATGTGCTCAATGGCCAAGCTGGGGGGAATATTAGGATCTACAGTATATTAGTGGTGATTAACGTGAGGGCCCAGACACTTCCAGGGGCGACACAATAGCAGTGCATTTTCATCTATTGCATTCAAAATATACGAGCTATAACACACCTTAATGTGGTTCTGTTGCATTTTTTTGTAGCATATCACAATGCACACTGAAGAAGTTGGAGTAAAATAACACCCAGTATTGGTATCAGTGAGTGCAATAATAACTCTAACATTGGTGGCAGTGGATGCAAAAATAGCCTCCAACATTGGTGTCAGTGAACACAATAATAGCCCCCAGCACTGGTATCAGTGATAGAATACTTCTGGATCCTATAAACTCTAGTGTTAGCTGTCACCTTATCATTGTAACTCTTACCTTATTATTATTGCTGGCACTTCTCCATTTGCCACACCCAGATTCTGCACAGGGAACAATGTATATATAAAAGTGACCCAACACAGGTGATTAAATCTACACAATGTTCGATTTAGTGGTCCTGGTACAGCATATTTATAGTATACAGGGAGTGCAGAATTATTAGGCAAGTTGTATTTTTGAGGATTAATTTTATTATTGAACAACAACCATGTTCTCAATGAACCCAAAAAACTCAATAATATCAAAGCTGAATATTTTTGGAAGTAGTTTTTAGTTTGTTTTTAGTTTTAGCTATTTTAGGGGGATATCTGTGTGTGCAGGTGACTATTACTGTGCATAATTATTAGGCAACTTAACAAAAAACAAATATATACCCATTTCAATTATTTATTTTTACCAGTGAAACCAATATAACATCTCAACATTCACAAATATACATTTCTGACATTCAAAAACAAAACAAAAACTAATCAGTGACCAATATAGCCACCTTTCTTTGCAAGGACACTCAAAAGCCTGCCATCCATGGATTCTGTCAGTGTTTTGATCTGTTCACCATCAACATTGCGTGCAGCAGCAACCACAGCCTCCCAGACACTGTTCAGAGAGGTGTACTGTTATCCCTCCTTGTAAATCTCACATTTGATGATGGACCACAGGTTCTCAATGGGGTTCAGATCAGGTGAACAAGGAGGCCATGTCATTAGTTTTTCTTCTTTTATACCCTTTCTTGCCAGGCACGCTGTGGAGTACTTGGACGCGTGTGATGGAGCATTGTCCTGCATGAAAATCATGTTTTTCTTGAAGGATGCAGACTTCTTCCTGTACCACTGCTTGAAGAAGGTGTCTTCCAGAAACTGGCAGTAGGACTGGGAGTTGAGCTTGACTCCATCCTCAACCCGAAAAGGCCCCACAAGCTCATCTTTGATGATACCAGCCCAAACCAGTACTCCACCTCCACCTTGCTGGCGTCTGAGTCGGACTGGAGCCCTCTGCTCTTTACCAATCCAGCCACGGGCCCATCCATCTGGCCCATCAAGACTCACTCTCATTTCATCAGTCCATAAAACCTTAGAAAAATCAGTCTTGAGATATTTCTTGGCCCAGTCTTGACGTTTCAGCTTGTGTGTCTTGTTCAGTGGTGGTCGTCTTTCAGCCTTTCTTACCTTGGCCATGTCTCTGAGTATTGCACACCTTGTGCTTTTGGGCACTCCAGTGATGTTGCAGCTCTGAAATATGGCCAAACTGGTGGCAAGTGGCATCTTGGCAGCTGCACGCTTGACTTTTCTCAGTTCATGGGCAGTTATTTTGCACCTTGGTTTTTCCACACGCTTCTTGCGACCCTGTTGAATGAAACACTTGATTGTTCGATGATCACGCTTCAGAAGCTTTGCAATTTTAAGAGTGCTGCATCCCTCTGCAAGATATCTCACTATTTTTGACTTTTCTGAGCCTGTCAAGTCCTTCTTTTGACCCATTTTGCCAAAGGAAAGGAAGTTGCCTAATAATTATGCACACCTGATATAGGGTGTTGATGTCATTAGACCACACCCCTTCTCATTACAGAGATGCACATCACCTAATATGCTTAATTGGTAGTAGGCTTTCGAGCCTATACAGCTTGGAGTAAGACAACATGCATAAAGAGGATGATGTGGTCAAAATACTAATTTGCCTAATAATTCTGCACTCCCTGTACATTTAAGATATAGCCCACCAATGGGATATTACCAATCCAAGCCATGCTAAACACCTCCCCATGTACATATAATTATTCATAGCATTTCTTGCCTATCAATGTTCAGACAGTTTTTATAACAGCTTTTATAACAAGGATATCACAGCATATCACATCTCTTTAATATAAGCGTTAGGACAAAACTAAACCAAGACTTGCGTCTTCTCTACAGAAACATCTCTCTTACTAGTTGTTCTAATTTCAAATCAACAATATATTTAAAGGAGTAATAACCCAAAACAAGAAATATATATTGGGGGCTCTAAACCACCTCTTTCAACAATCTGTTGTCATGAACGTGACAACTACAATCTCTGTTGCCCTAATACCCTTTAACATCAACCTTGATTACTCCTCCCATAAATGTGCTATTATCCTAAACATGTATAAAATAGAGAACAATAAACACATCAGAATTAATAGATATCAAAATCTTAGCTGTATAGCAATTGTCCATTTTCATTTTCTAAACTTTTAAAAATACCTCCAAGGATTTGATTCTGTAGTCATCAATATAAACAGAAGATTCTTCACCCCAAAAACTTGCCTTTTTGTAAGGTCAGAAATTGACATCCGCAGACAAACTGGAACTGATGCATTGGGCTAGGCTTGGGTCTTCGAGCTGGCACCTCAGGTCTATTTATCGTGGTGTTCACTGGAAGTTTTCCTTGGGTTTGCGTCATGGTTTTCCCTCAAGGTGTCATTCCCAGGAAAAAATTTTCAGCAGCAGTCCCTATTTTCTCATCTCAGGATCTCAATGACCTGTGGCATTAGAACAACAAAGATTTCTATGTAAAAGATGTAGTAATTTCTTCAGATAGCAGGCTTCCGCATAGGGGCATGAATGGGGGGGGGGGGTCATTTCTTCACGTTCATGGGGCTGGCTAGGTGGATACTGGCTGGGGCGGATACTCTCCATCCAACATAATTAACCACAGAACCACCTACCTGACCTATTAATTAAGGCTTTCCTTGACCATTGGAGGTGTCAAAAAGATTCTTTCATTAATTCAAACATAAGTCCATTGAGCATGCAGAAATAAAATGTTTCATAGCAACAGTTTTTATTATATTGATTCAATATATATTCCACTAAACATTATTCAAATCCAGTATTACAGCAGGATTCAATAAAACATAACCACCTTTAGTTCCTTTTATCCTCTGGAACCTAAGTTCAACCCAGGGCCGGACTGGCCTACTGGGATAGTGGAAAATTTCCCGGTAGGCTGGCTGCCCTGGGGCCGCTGTCTTCTAGAAGCTGTGAACAGGAGGCGGGGCTGGCTGAGAAAATGAATTCTAGCTGGAGGAACATGTGGCTATCGTGCGGCAGGTGGCACCAAGCAGGCAGGTCTGTGGTGTGCAGGAGGATAATGCAGGTGAGAGCATAGACACTTACTATGTGTTCTATGGGCAGTGGACTGACTATTTGGGTAGCCCACAGCCAATAGCGCTGCTTAGGGGAGCACAAGGAAGGACCTGCTCCTCCTCCCATCCATCCACAGTCAATCAGCAGGCAGTGTAGCCCTCTCCAGACCACTCAGATTTGACTGTAAGTGCTGGAGTGTGCTGAATGGGGACTCCAGGAGGGAGATGCAAGAAGTTTTGACTACAACAATACAAGTTCTGCAGGACACTCAACTCTGGCTAAATGGAAACAACAGGATCGTTGGGAGGACAGTAACATGTTGCTGGCCAGCTGCAATGTCTTCCAGATATCTATGTGATCAGGCAGCGTGCAGGCTACCAATCAAACCCCTTTTTACATGTCTCGCCGGTTATTTTTTTTTACCTAACCTGACCTGCACATTGCCTGATCACACTGATAAGATCTCTGGAAGACGCTGCAGCAGCATTCTATGAGACCAGTGACACATGGCTATTATTCATTTCAGCTTAAAATCAGCTATTTAGCCAAAGCTCTGTGTGTGCTGCCCAGTTTGTTTGATGTTTTTTTGGAGGATTTACTGCTGGATCAGGCTAAAAGCTTCAAAGACCCAATAACTGGTTACTATCCTCCATTAATCTTGAGCAGTTATCTGTAAGAAAATTTGTATTTTAGAAATCAGACTGTCTTCTGTCACTTGCTTGTACGTTCAAAGGGAAATTACTGATTTCTGCAGAACTGGTTAAAAAAGAGGGGAGAAGCTCTGTGATACTATATACTGTACCTGTACACTGAGTTCAGCCATAAACGCAGTCTGTGGCCATCTCCTGAATCAATTAAGTCTGCAATCCCTAACCATCTCCTGTACTACATCTGCAGTTTCTGACCATCTCCTGTACTAGGTCTGTAGTTTCTGACCATCTCCTGTACTATGTCTGCAGTCTCTGACCATATCCTGTACTATGTCTGCAGTCTCTGACCCTCTCATGTAGTATGTCTGCAGTCTTGGACCCTCTCCTCTAGTATGTCTGCAGTTTCTGACCCTCTCCTGTACTGTGTCTGCAGTCTCTTACCATCTTCTGTACCATGTCTGCAGTCTCTGACCATCTCCTTTAGTATGCCTGCACCCTCTGTGACCCTCTCCTGTACTGTGTCTACAGTCTCTGACTGTCTCCTGTAGTATGTCTGCAGTCTCTTCTGGGAATTGAAAAAGTAATATATCCCAAAAAATAGTCACTCTATTCAAACAAACTTTAGCACTTCATGTATTCAATATATGTATCACTTTATTTTGGTCCTGATTGCTTAATTTCTCAAACACCTCCTTTACCTTGTACACATTTTAAGACACAAAATAACCTTGTCTTAGGTATTTAAACCATTAAATATGAATCAATAAACCATAATACATTTATCCTGGATTCAATAAAACACTTTCCATTCCTTCATTCTCATTCACTGGCCCTTCCATTCATTCGTTTAGAATCCATTCTTCCATACTTATATGACAAATCCCATTTTTTCTCAATATATATCACCTTATTTACTTTACATAATAAAAAAAACTATAATGCTATTTATTGTACACATTGAAGTTAGTCCAGGGCAATTATTTCAATATGAAGTATACAATGCCCTCCAAACCTGCAACAATGTGAACATAGGCCATTCCACAATACAAAATAAAATACAAATTACTTAAAGTCAGATTTCAACTAAAATAATCAAAATACCCCAGCTATAAGTTAAACAGTATTTTTCAGTACTGTAGAACATTCTGCTTTATGTTCCCCTTTTTTAGATATTCAAACCTTCTGTATATATATTTCAACATTTCCTCACTGTCTTCCTTGTGGTTTGAGACATTTTAAAGCTCTTATTAAAATGTTATTCTTAATCTAAAATATTTATATTTTGCAAATATATTATCCTTTTAAATCTACTTAATTATCTGATCAGATTCTTCAGAAGAGGACATTTGGCTCCATTAAATACGTGTAATTTAGTTCACAATATATACTTCCAATTAACAGTGCTTTGGCCATGGGCTTAATAACGCATTCCATAAACTTACTAAAAGATGTTGAAAACCTCTTAACAATAAACATGTAATAAAAACATACTTTAAATCTATACATACAGCATATATTATCTTAATTAAATCCTTCTCAACAATTTACAGTTGTCTTAACATTTACTTTCCCCTCCAGCAAGTCTGGGAGCCACTGAATAGGGAGTGTAAATCTACTACCCCCCCCCCCATGCGTATTGAACTAGATAACCCCCCATGCATATTGATGATCATTTTATGATCAGTGGCACTGAAAGCTAACCCCTCCGTTCCCCCCTCCTGTATTGGTGGTCATGGCAGTGACAGTTAACCTTCCCTCCCTCCTCACATTGGTAGTCATATCAGTGAATGTTGACCCAGCCCACCCCCCCACCCCTCCCATTGTCCCACCTGATTTGGTGATCCTGGCAGTGAAAATTGACCCCTCCCATTGGTGATCATGGTAGTTAACATTAAACCCCATGCCCATCCTGAATTGGTGGTCATGGCAGTGAAAATTAACACCCCCCCCCCTTGCATTGGTGTCATGGCAGTGAAAATTAATGCCCCATCCCCCTGCATTGGTGGTAATGCCAGTGAAAATTAACTCCTCAACCCCCCCCCCCTGCATTGCTGGTCATGACAATTATGGTCTCCCTATCCCTTTCCCCTGCATTGGTTGTCATGACAGTGAAAGTTACCCCCCCACATATGCATGGGTGATCAGTTACCCGATCACACGTTAGGGTGCTGCTCTCCCCTTCTCCAGGCCATAACTTTACTTGTAATATGGACAGAGATAACTCTGCTTCACAGTAAAGTCTTAAAGTGGAGTTCCACCCAAAAATGGAACTTTCACTTTAAACAAAGGTAACTCCCTGACATGCTGCACTTGGCATGTCATTTTTTTGGGGGGGTTCCAGCTCCCACTTCCTCCCTAGGTTGCCTCGGCAATCGGAAGAAAGTCACCTCTCCCCCCCTTCCTGTCCCCAATCATCTAGGACACTTCACAGGTCTCAGGTGATTGCCCCGCCAATCACGGTGCGTAGCGCGGCTCGCGTATGCACAGTGCATGCCCAGCTGTGAAGCCACAGCCCCGGGAGCCCACACCTTTTTCCTAGACACTAGGCGAAAAATGGAGCTGAGCTGCTTATAGCAGATGGGGGAGTTGGCCACCAATGTGAGATTACCTAGGATGTGCTTTTGTTTTGTTCCTACTCCTGGAGATGGCACTATAACCCTACGGTCAAGAATCAAATACTAGGACGTTTATAGGTTGCCTATAATAACACATTAAAGTGATACTAAAGTCACTGTTTTTTGTTTAAAAATAACAAACATGTTATACTTAAAGTTGTGCTCATAAGTTTACATACCCTGGCAGAATTTATGATTTCTTGGTAATTTTTTTAGAGAATATGAATGATAACACATGGTTAGTGTTTGGCTGAAGCCATTTATTATCAATCAACCGTGTTTACTTTTTAAATCATAATGGCAACAGAAACTACCCAAATGACCCTGATTAAAAGTTTACATACCCTGGAAATTTTGGCCTGATAACATGCACACAAGTTGACACCAGGGGGTTTGAATGGCTATAGTGTTGCACTGACATTTCTGGATTCATAGGGAAAGCAAAAGAATTGTCAAAGGATCTGCAGTAAAAGGTAGTTGAACTGTATAAAACAGGAAATAGATATAAAACGATATCCAAGGAAGTGAGAATGCCAATCAGCAGTGTTCAAAACTCTAATCAAGAAGTGGAAAATGAGGGGTTATGTTGAAACCAATCCACAGTCAGATAGACCATTTTACGTACCTGGTGGAGATCATGCTGGAGAGAGGGCTTCTCATGCACCTCATGTCCAACACCCCTGGTAGTGATGACAGGGAGAGAAGGACACAGGGTGGCACGAGAGCCGATGCTGTGGATGGTGCTGTCTGGACCTTGGCAGGAACCAGGTGGCTGAAGATCGCTGGACAGGGTCTGAGAACTGGAGCTCTGTATCGCTGGGTCAGCAGATGGATGCGTAGCCGGGACATAATCCAGGGGGTCATCAACAGCCGGACAGAGTAGGTACCGAGACGAGAGGCAGAGACAGGACACAGGCCAGGTTCGGTACACAGATGGGCAGCAAGGTACAGGAACATCAGACAAGAAGCGTCAAGCGTCAAACACAAGCCGGGATCAGGTAGGCAGGCGGAGGTCAAGGAGCAGGTGAAGCCGGGTCAAAGCACAGGAAGCTGCAACAGATCAGGTAAACAGGCACTAGCTGAAAGACCACTCAGCAATGTTCATGTGTCAGGGTTCAGTTTAAATAGGCTCACTTGGCGCCCCTACGTGCACGTGCGTGCACATTGGCGTGCGTGGTTATTGGCGCACGCCGTGCGTGCCCGCGCATGCGCCAATACAAGTCCCTCTTTGTACACACACTGGTGCGCCTGTGCTTGTGCACAAATGCGCGTCTGTTAGCAGGACTTCTCTTACAGACCAACTAAAATTTCTGCCAGGAAAATTGTTCGGGATACAAAGAAAACCCCACAAATAACTTCAGGTGAAATACAGGACTCTCTGAAAACATGTGGTGTGGCTGTTTCAAGATGCACAATAAGGAGGCACTTGAAAAAAGATGGGTTGCATGGTCGAGTCACCAGAAGAAAGCCATTACTATGCACATGCCACAAAGTATCCCACTTACAATACACCAAACAGCACAAGCCTCAAACCTTCTGGCACAAAGTAATTTGAGTAATGAGACCAAAATGTAGCTTTTGATATGTGGGGTTCCCTCTAGAGCTGGTGGACCTCAGTGATGCATAGTATTTTCGCTTTATTAGTGTAACAAAAGTTAAATCCACTGTGATTCAATTTTTTTGACAATGAAATGTCAAAGGGGGTGAGTAATTTTTTTTATAGATACTGTATGTACTAACACCGCTTTCAATTTGCAAATGGCACATCTTTTTTGCTGTTACACCCATGTTGGTGTCCAGTTAACCTGGCTCATGCTTAGTCACTTTTAGTTAATTGTGGATTACTGACAGATTACTTTGTTAAAGCGGAGTTCCAACCACAATTAGCATTTTTTAACTGCTTGCCGACCGCGCACCGCAGTTATACGGCGGCAGGTCGGCACTGTTAGGCGAGAGCACGTAGCTCTACGTCCTAACTTTTGCGGCCGCTAGGGGGCGCGCGCGCACCGCCGGTGGCACGCGCGCACCCCCTGAGTCCCGCGCGTGCCCGGCGGCGATCGCGTTACAGAGCGGGGACACATAGCTCGTTCGTTACAGAGCGGGGACACATAGCTCTCGGTCCTGTCAGCGGGGGAAACGCTGATCTCCTGTTCATACAATGTATGGACAGAAGATCAGTGATTCCCACTAGTTAGGCCACCCCCCCCCCCCATACAGTCAGAACACACCAGGAACACACTTAACCCCTTCACTGCCAATGGCATTTTTATAGTAATCCAATGCATTTTTATAGCATTGATCGCTATAAAAATGCCAATGGTCCCAAAAATGTGTCAAAATTGTCCGCCATAATATCGCAGTACCGAAAAAAAAAGGTGATCGCTGCCATTACTAGTAAAAAAAAAAATATTAATAAAAATGCCATAAAACTACCCCCTTTTTTGTAAACGCTATAAATTTTTCGCAAACCAATCAATAAACGCTAATTGCGATTTTTTTTTAACGAAAAATATGTAGAAGAATACGTATCGGCCTAAACTGAGGAAAAAAATGTTTTTTTAGATATTTTTTGGGGATATTTATTATAGCAAAATGTAAAAAATATTGAATTTTTTTTTAAATAGTGGCTCTATTTTTGTTTATAGCGCAAAAAATAAAAACCGCAGAGATGATCAAATACCACCAAAAGAAAGTTCTATTTGTGGGAAAAAAAGGACGCCAATTTTGTTTGGGAGCCACATCGCACGACCGCGCAATTGTCAGTTAAAGCGACGCAGTGCCGAATCACAAAAAGTGCTTTGGTCAGGAAGGGGGTAAATCCTTCCAGGGCTGAAGTGGTTAAATGTATGTCTTTTCATCCTGCGTTTTTATTATATAAATCTGGTCACTTACTATTTTACAATCCGCCGCCGCTCAGCATAGTTATTCAAAAAAGATAGTTTATAAAACTAGGTCCACACCGTTGTCATTTTGCTTGTGGGCATTGTGAAGCCCACAAGCACTTACTTCCTGGAAGTCTTGGATGGGGAGTGATAATTGGGTAGCGCACTGCATCCTGGGAAATGATGACACACATTTCCCAGGAGCATTAGAGGGAGATGATGTCAGAATCCTAGGTGATTTCAAAGGCAGATTTCGTGGGACCACATAGCAACAGGCATTTCCAGATGAGTTAAAAAATGTATTTGTTTTCCTTTTTTAGGTCTAATGAGCACAATAATGAAAAAACAATTTTTGGGATGGAAGCTCCACTTTAAGAACAATTGTTTGGCTATAGATCACAAAAAATAGTTATATTTAAAAGATATTAAGTTATTTTAGTTATTTCTCTGTTTTTCTTGAAGAACGAATCGTTAATGTATTTCTACAGTTTATAACCTATGTTTTATATCCAAACATTATCAAAATACAGTCTTTGGCATGAACAAATAGCAGTCATATTTACAAATCTGACAGGCAGATGGTGAAGCCTTTTTTTTTTACTTTCAGAGCAAAAAGCGTACCCTTTATTGTTCCACCAAAGTTTCATGGAAGAGACTGGGTTGGCATACAGAATGGAGAACGTATCCAAGAAGATAGTGAGCCATATACTGCTCCAGATTTTCTTCCAAGATCATCCTTCTGCTCTATGGGTAAAATATTCCCTATAAAACCTCTATTGAGGTAGTACTTGTATTAACACTATGGTTAATCAGGTATAGCAATTAAAGAGTAATTGTAGTTTAAATGGAAATCGTCTTTCTGATTGTGATAAGTGGCTGAAAATGTCGTTCTTGCCCATCTCTGTAAATGCGCAGCTTTACTATAAGAAATGTTTTATTTTTCTGGTGTACAATACAATCTCATACTGCCGCATGATCATTCAGATACTTTAGCTGTAGGTACAAGGTTCAGGTGTGCTACTACCATGGGTTTGGCATGTGTGTTCAAGGTTCACAGACCCACAGAAATAATGTGGGAATTCTCCATAGTAACCATAATGCACTAAATGGTATTTGAACTTAGCTAAACTGGTTAGGAAGAGTTAATAAATGGGATTCTGAATAAGCCAGTCCTCTCACTATAAAACAGTAATTTTCCATGAAAATGGAAGGCCTACTCTATTGAAAGCCCCTTACCCCACAAAGTCAAACCACATACAAATATTTAATGTATATTTGATGGAACCATCCATTACCCAGCTTGGGTGCTTCTGTCAAGATATAGATTCCTCTATTCTGGACCCAAGAACCAGGTATTATAGCTGAGCATCCAAGACTATACGGCACTAGCTTAGATGTGAACAAACTCTCTTTATTGAAAACTCACACAGAATTTATATACCACACAATATCAGGTGAGCCTGATCACATTATTGTATACATTACAAACTGTAAACAGGAATATACTGTAATTAATATAGCTAAGGTACAGCCAACATACACATAATGCTAATCCACAGCTAGCAACTAATACCTGAAAGTGATCTAATTAACCCGTAAGCTAATCAACATAAACACATAACATCCCCCAATTAGTTTGATAACCTCTCCAAGAGATGATCATAGAGAAGCAATAAGTGACTTAATTAACAATGGGAATGCACACCTAAAATGCACACAATTGGACAAAGACTCACACAACAAACGGTGATCCCACCCCACCTCAGACTGTTCATCAAAAGTCTACAACAGAGACAAACTCATACAATGTTCCAGCAGTCGGAAAAGGTGGAATAAATGTATCTTCATATTTTTCTTGAGGGATATTGTTGATAAATATTTTAGTCCCAAGCGTAGGAGCCTATCCAATAAAGTCTGCAGGAGGGCAACCATATATCCTCTGACCATTAACCTGTACAAGATTATTATTACACCTTTCCATCCACTCTAGAAGGGAAGCTGTATTGTCCATATTCAGAGAATGAATCCAAGCCTCGCTCTTAGCGTTCATCACATTGTTGTTAATCATTAGAGAATGATCCACTCTATCCATGGGCCATAATCAGTGGGTAGGGGGCTTGCGCCTAGTCTTGTCCTGGTTGGGTCTGTCACTATATATATATATATATATATATATATATATATATATATATATATATATATATAAAACACCTTGGCTTCTGATGCTTGTGGGAGGCACAGGTTACTTAATCACATCTTACTGCTCTATCCTGGGATAGCAGGGTGCTCAAAATACCGCAAGAATATATCCCTACAGAGTTTTCAGAAAGTTCCGGGTTTATGAGGTGCATAAATGGCTTACACCTACAGCAAGGGCTTTATTTCAACTTTGGTCAAAGCTGCACAGTTTGTTTTATCTACTGACATTTTTATTTGTATATACAGTTTTTTTTGTAAAGATGAACTAACCATTTAAAGACAGCACAGTGTGGTGCTGTGAAAACAAGCTTTACCTTTTTTTTTTTTTTTTTTTTTAAGGGTGAACACTCTTAAGTCTTTAAAATGTGTTGTGGCTCCTAGTTCCAACAGTCAATTAACCTATTACCACTTGGTAAAATAAATTTGGTGTCACGGTTAAAACATAAAAAGACCCTCCAAATATATGTTGGCAGAACATGGTGCTGTCTGTAAAAATAATTTTTTAACTCCACAAAGGCACCTCCCAAGCATGCAAAGTAAATGATTGATGTTTTCCCATGTTGTCCTTGAAGTTACAGCAAAAGAATAATCTTCTAAATTTTTCAAAAGTTTTGCTTTGTTAACTGTCACCCATGACAGTGCCCTACTCACAATATCCTTTTTGACAATTGTCTGCCTTAATAGGCAGACAATTGTCAAAAGGATATTGTGAGTAGGACACTGTCATGGGTGACAGTTAACAAAGCAAAACTTTTGGTCATTTTGCTAGGCTAATGCCTAGCAAAATGACCAGAATTTAGGATCAAGATTCACTTCCCCATTGACTTAAGTGGGATTCCAAGCTAAATTTGCGTTTTGACGACTTTAAATAGGATATGAAGAACCCCCAATAAAATCAAACATTGGCAGATTTTTTGGCATCCTATGATGACATTGACTGTACATGGTCGATTGTTCATTGCAAGAACCACTACTGCAACGTCCTACCTGTTGCTAAAAAAGTTGGTTATTAAAATTGTGACCCTTTTGTGTTATTATACAGAATAACAAGAAGCAGCATATGGAGGTCTTTAATATATAAGCCAATTTAATTAAGAAAATAATTGCTTTCAGTAAAAAAAAAAAATAGATTCTGTGTCTATTACTGCTATTTGATAATAAAGCTATTTTTTTTATTTTTTATTATAGCTGCTAGAAAATATAATAATCTAATCTACTCTTACAATTATTAGGGACAGCATATGTTTTGGGCTCCATCAACCCGGCTTTGTACAAATATCCAGATGATAATGAAGAAACTGATTTTCCAGAAGGAAATATTGGGCGCATTTGGTTTGCTGTAGAGTATGAACACGAGACAGAGAGATTGGTGGTTTCTCTTATTAAAGTAAGGAACCTTCACTTTAACTCAGACTCCTGCAACCCTTTTGTGAAGATGCATCTCCTGCCTGATGAAAGGCGCTCTCTTCAGTCAAAAACAAAACGTAAAACCTTGAACCCCCAGTTTGATGAAAACTTTGTCTTTCAGGTATGTTCACATAATGCACTTGTGCTGACATGTTTGAGACAATTATTAAGAGGACTACTTAAATTCACAGAGGTAGTGAAGGGGACATACTAGGGCTGTTACTGATCAACATTTTTGTGTTCGATTAATCGTTTTGTTTTTTAATCGATTAATCGACTAATTTTGATTAATTATAACGCACATACAGATCCAACTACTTTTATCTGATCTCCTTGCAGGCTGATTCCCAGTGTAGCTCCAAGCACTGGAAACATGGATAGCAGGATAAAAAAAACATACAAAGGCAGTGCCCGATGGGAATAGCATTAAAACTTTTATAGTCTTTAACCACTTAAGGACCCCCGCACGCACATTTACGGCCACAGAATGGCTCGTACAGGCACAAGGGCGTAAATTTACGTCCCCGCCTTCGTGCGGTTCGGGGGTCCCATCGGGACCCCCTCCGCGGCCTGCGGGGGTCCCTCTGGCTCCGGGAGCGATCCGGGACGAGCGGGCGGATGTTGGTGTTTACCCGCCCCCCCGCGATCGCTCCCAGCCAATGCGCGCTCTCCCCCTTCTGTCACTTCCTCCTCCTGTGTAAACACAGGAAGGGGGAAGTGATGTAATCTCCCATCGCAGCGGTATTTCCAACCGCTGCGATGGGAGAAACACCTCACAGTAAGTCCTGCACCAACACTACACTGACACACACTCACATAGGCATACTTAACCCCTTGCGATCTGCCCCCCCACCCCCCCTGTCACAGTGTCACTGAATGCAGTGATCTAATCACTGCATTTAGTGTCAGTGTGACAGGCAGTGTAAAATCAGTTAGTGTTAGGTTCAGGATAGCCCCCCCACCCCACCTAATAAAGTTTTAACCCCCTGATCACCGCCCTAGTTAACCCTTTCACTCCCTATTGCCAGCGTCACTAAGCGATCATTTTTCTGATCGCTGTATTAGTGTCGCTGTTCCCGCTAGGTAGCTATTTTTTTTATTGCGATTTTTTTTTTTTACTAATGACATGTGGCTAAATAAATTTTGGCCTAAATGTTTGACTAAAATTTCGTTTATTTGATTTTTTTTTTAACAAAAAGTAAAAAATAGTGTTTTTTTTTTCAAAAATGTCGCTCTATTTTTGTATATAGCGCAAAAAATAAAAATCGCAGAGGTGATCAAATACCACCAAAATAAAGCTCCATTTGTGGGAAGAAAAGGACGCAAATTTTGTTTGGGAGCCGCGTCGCACGACCGCGCAATTGTCTGTTAAAGCGACGCAGTGCCGAATCGCAAAAACACCTTGGGTCATTTACCAGCGTATTGGTCCGGGTCTTAAGTGGTTAAGTAGGTAACCAAATAAATATTGCACTGGAGATAAAATCGATGTAGCTACATAAACTGTAAAAATGGTGCGAGTAATACCAAACAATACAAAAAGCAGTCATAAAAACATGTAGCTAAGTATGATACTGGTATAAAAATGTGTACAATGATACAACTGCTGAATCCAGATGAGAAGAGGTTAACATCAGTCCATCGGCATGTAGATGTCCCATGAAGGGAACTATAACAACTCCCAGTGGATGGCTGTAGAATCCCAGATCTATAGAGGGAAGTGTAACAGCCCTTGCGTGTGGCAGATAGTAAGGTCCCGCCGGCATGCAGATATGAAGGCACAGCAAAGGAGCCCTTCAGATGGACACGGCAAGCCCCGCCGGTGTCCGTGACGTTATCGGATCTCCGACGGAACTCCCTGAAGGCCCAGAAGCCGGCGGAGAGGTGAGTACCAATCAAAAGAATTTTAATCGATCAAAAAGATTTTGATCGATCAAAAAAATTAAAGATTAATCGATTAATTAAAAGTTAATTTGCACAGCCCTAGGACATAGTGCTATGTTTAAACACTTCTGGTTCTACACTTTTTTTGTAGTAGAAAGGAGAAAGGGTAGAACCTCTGTGAGGTCCGAATAGTTGTCTGTGCTGTCTTGTTCAAGGGATGCCTGTTTCATTCATTTCTTGTTTTTTTTGTCACACTGATTAAACATGAGAGGAAATCCTCCCAATGGAACTGTAGACAGTAGTGAAACCCTGAAAAATTCTAACTCTTCTCCTCTATACTCGTATATAAAATGTAAAAAAATGTAAACTATAGTTTATCTTTAATATAGTATTCAGTTACTAATATTTTCAACATAAATCATTTGAAGGGATTAAAAAGATGCCATTTAATTGATCCTAAAACAGCATGTATAATTGCAGAATGAAAACTGAGGTTTTTAAACTAGGTGACTGGGGGGAGGGTCCAGAGGTAGAGACATATTCCAGAGGGTAGTATTGGGGGCATTAGTAGTAGGTTGGCTAAAGTACATAAACCCAAGCTAAGTATACTAACAAGTTCTAGTTGCAATCTCAGAACACTCAATAAGAGGATAGTATGGGGCCGGTCTAAACTATGTGGCATGTTCACCAATGCCAGGAGCCTGGTGGGCAACATGGGTGAACTATAGATACTGTAGTATGAGGAGGATTTGAATTTTGTGTGAATTTCAGAGACCTGGTTCAACAGCTCTCATGATTGTCTGGCAGCCATTCAAGGGTATACCCTTTATCACAGGGATAGAGAGGGTAAAAAAAGGGGGAAAGGTATGCCTATATATCAAGAATAATGTACAAGTGAATGTGAGAGATGAAAACACTAGGAGCTAGGGAGGAGGTGGGATCCTTATGGGTAGAGCTCCAAGGGGATAAAGCTAAGGTGAAAATAATACTGGGAGTATGCTATAGGCCCCCTAACCTGAGGGAGGAGGGAGAGATGGATTTCCTATCACAAATTGGATTAGCAGCAAGAATAGGAAGTGTTATCATAATGGGGGATTTTAATTATCCAGACATAGACTGGCCAGAGGGAACCACGCATTTGTCTAAGGCCCTGTACACACGATCAGACATGTCCGATGAAACATGTCCGACGGACCGTTTTCATCGGACCACGCTGAAGTGGTCTGTTGGTCTGATGTGTGTACACACCATCGGACCAAAATCCCATCGGACCAGAACGCAGTGACGTAGAAAACAACGACGTGATGAAAAAACGAAGTTCAATGCTTCCAAGCATGTGTTGACTTGATTCTGAGCATGCGCGGGTTTTTGGTCTGATGATTTTGTGTACTAACCATCGAACCTGTCCGACGCACAGGTTTCCAGTGGACAGGTTTTAAAGCATGTTTTGAAACTTTGGTCCACTGGAAAACGGTCCGATAGGCCGTACACGCGATCGAACATGTCCGCTGAAACTGGTGTGCGGACCAGTTTCAGTGGACATGTTCGATCGTGTGTACGCGGCATAAGGCTTGCCAGTTCCTAAATGTCTTGCAGGACAATTTCATGGGTGAGATGATAGACGCACCAACTAGAAATAAAGCGTTACTGGATCTACTGATTACCAACAATACAGACCTGATCGCGGATGTGGAAATACAGAGCAATTAAGGAAACAAAACTAATTCTATTTAATTTGTTAATAAACGACCTGGAGATTGGGGTAAACAGTTCAATCTCTGTATTTGTGGATTGTACTAAGAAAAGCAGGGCAATAACTTCTCTGCAGGATGTGGAAACCTTGCAAGTAGATCTGAACAAATTATTGGAGTGGACAACAACATGGCAAATGAGGTTTGATGTGAAAAAACTTAAAATAATGCATTTGGGTGGCAAAAATATGAATGCAATCTACTCACTGAGGGGAAAACCCCTGGGGGAATTAAGGATGGAAAAGGACCTGGGGATGATAGGCTCAGCAATGCCAAGCTGCTGCTTACAAAGCAAATAGAATATTGGCATGCATTAACAAGGGTATTATCAAGAGATAAAGCGATAATTCTCTCACTCTATAAGACTCTGGTCCTGCCCCACCTGGAGTATTCTGTCCAGTTCTGGGCACCAGTCCTCAGGAAGGATGTGCTGGAAATGGAGCGAGTACAGAGAAGGGAAACAAAACTAAAAAAGTGACTGGAGGATCTTGGTTTTGAGGAAAAGTTGCGAGCAACTTATTCTCTCTGGAGAAGAGATGCTTGAGAGGGGATATGATTTCAATTTACAAATACTATACTGGTGACCCCACAATAGGGATAAAACTTTTTTGTGGAAGGGAGTTTAAAAAGAAACGTGGCCACTCATTAAAATTAGAAGAAAAAAGTTTAACCTTAAACTGCGTAGAGGGTTCTTTACTGTAAGAGCGGCAAGGATGTGGAATTCCCTTCATCAGGCGGTGGTTTCAGCGGGGAGCTTTAATGGTTTCAAACAAATATTAGATAAGCACCTGAATGACCACAACATACAGGGATATACAAGGTAATACTGACATAAAATCCCACACCTAGGTTGGACTTGATGGACTTGTGTCTTTTTTCAACCTCACCTACTATGTAACTATGTAACTATATAAATACCTGCCTATTAAAAAAAAAAAAATTTGAATCACTAACCTGAAACAAGTATAGAGATAAGGAACTTCTGGGTTTACTCCAAACTTCCTGATGTGCATAACTGTTTTAGATGAGAGATTCAGAAAGTATTGGAGCCAATGAATTAGTATAACAGGCAGGCAACTAGTGTATTTAGCAAGAGGTCACAAGCCTGATATGGTCTGTATTTTCCTCATGACAGGTTTTTATTTTAAAATGTCCCTAATCTGAAAGAACGACAGCAAACCCAAAACCAAAGATATATCTTAAAAATGAGGAAATCGGCATGTTTAGCAGGTTTGTCAGGATTTTTCCTTGTGCTGTCAGACATTCAGATTGTAACTTTACTTGCTTGTGGCAGTACTCCAAAAAAATGTTCTTGTTCAAATGAATGTAATAGTTTGGCTTTGTTTCCAAGTTTAAATTTGTTTAAAACATTAATGATAAGCATGTACTGACAATTTACAAATGTTAAAGAAGGTTATTTATGACCTGATTAAAAAAATGCTGCCAAGACATCTCAATTTTATAATATTGTAGAATCTGTTTTAAGAGTACATGCATTGTTTTCAAAGCCTTTTTTATTTGGGAGAGGTAGAAAGCTTGGGGTCTGTAACTTAACTCTCAGCTTTTGGATATACTTTGAAAATACACCACACTCGCGATCATGTATAGACCATGTATCTGATTTTCTGCAGGTTTCTGGCAAAACATTACGTCAGAGAATTTTGAGATTTTCTGTCTATCATGTGGATAAAATAAAGAAGCACCATCTTTTAGGACAGGTTCTCTTCCCCCTGAAAAATGAGAATTTATCTGATGATGGCAAGCTTGTCATTTGGCGGGATCTTGAACAAGAGAGTTCAGAGGTAAGAAGGTATAGAGAATTAGACCTTAAAGTGGTCAGAAAATGATAGCCTCTTTTGCCGGTATAGCTATGTAAAACAAAAATATGTGTCTGGAGGCTGATCTGCTGACAGCCTAAAGATTTACTGCCACTTAGGGGCGCTGGGCTTTAGCAAAATGGCAGCCTCAAGCAAGAAGAAACAGGGGAAAAGCTGGAGGCAATTCACAGCACACACTAATTTTGGTAGTATAATTAATAATGTGAAATGTGTGCTCCTTGCTAAAGAATTTTTTTTTTTTTTAAGTTGTTATGAGTAAAGTTCGACTTTAAATTGCTTGACAAATTGGGGTTGATTGACTAAAACTGGAGAGTGCAAAATCTGTTGTTTTTTTGTCAAAGCTTAATTGAACAAGCTAAAGTCAGAAGCTGATTGATTACCATAAACAGCTACACTGGAATTTGCACTCTCCTTTTTTTGTGTTGTATAACTAACAAAAACATAACGTATCCTTTGGAAAGGTTAGCAAAAGAAGGTAGAGAAAAAAGGCAGGAGGAAGAAAAGAGAAGAATGGAGTAGAAAAAAAAGGGAAAAATAGAGAGTGTAAAAAAAAAGGAAGAAAAAGCAAAAATGGAACAAAAAGAAAAGGAGAAAATTAGGGTTGTCCCGATACCGATACTAGTACTAGTACTTGTACTCGGGGAACATGCTCAGATACTTTACCGATACTTGACTTTCCCTGTATCCTCCTCCAGTTCCCCCATCCATTTTGCTCTTTCCCTCCATGCTCCTGAGTCCCCCCTCCGTGCCGCTGCTGTCCTCCGTTCTGCTCTCCCCTCCATGTTCTGTGTCCCTCCTCCGTGCCGCTGCCATTCTTCTCTCCCCCTTTGTGCCGCTGCCGTTCTGCTCTCCCCCTCTGTGCCGCTGCTGTTTTCCGTTCTGCTCTCTACCCCCATGCTCCGTGCCCCCCCTCCATGCTGCTGCTTCCCCCCTCCGTGCTCTGTGTCCCCCTCCATGTCCTCCTCCGCCTCCTCTGTCAGGATGGAGAGCGGCGGTATGAGCCGCTAAACCCAGCTCCTACCTTTTCCGAATGAACAGAGTCAGTGATCACTGACTCTGTCCATTCATATGACTGACCATCGTAAACTATGTTTACGATGCTTCAGTTTATGAATGGATAGGAGCTTCTGTCTCCTGTCCATTCATTTTCAGTGCAGCTGAGAAAGGGACTGGGGAATCCATGTCTCTGGTCCCTTTCTTTGTCTCAAAGGTGAGATGTCAGGGGTCTGTTATGACCCCTGATATCTCACCAAAGCCCCCCAACAGGGCTAAGGAAAAAATGGCAATACATTTAAAAAATAATTCATTGTAAAAAATACGTATTAAAATAAAAAACACACTGACACATACAACCACCCACCCCCCCATCCAAGAAAGCATTGGAAAAAAAAAAGAGAGAAAAATTAAAATTGTAGAATAAAAAAAAAATACTAACACATAACATAAAAAAAAATTATCGGTAATCGGTATCGGCGAGTACTTGAAAACAAGTATCGGTACTTGTACTCGGTCTTAAAAAAGTGGTATCAGGACAACCCTAGAAAAAATGGTATATATGTACATTTCATTTATAATTCATAATGGTGAGTAACTTAATTTGTAATTTGTCCCATTTAAAAAATGTTCCTCTCAGTGTTCAAGTGTCCAAACATATATCCAGTATAGTATATTCTACTCAAAAGAACAGATCGACCTCCCCTAACAGGGTTGTCAATTTTGTGTATCATTTTTAGGGGGTTGAGGTGGGAGGAAAAGTTAGGGAGTCAAGGATGATCAGTGAAGGTTTGGGGCAGGGGGGCACTTTTTCATGTGACATACATTGCTTTTTGATACAGTGTATAATAAAGATTTTGGCTGTAGCCTAAGTTGATGTCTTACTTGCTTCCCCTTTTCTATTGCTGTATACAATTGGGGACACCTACCTTAATTAAATTTACCTATTTTGGGTGTGGGCACCGCCAAAATCCTTTATTGAGAATTCCCAAGACCATTTTTCCTTTTGTTTTGTTTTCTGTGTAAAATTTACCAGATCCAGTGTTAAGGGGTATCCACAAAATGACATGCTACATTGGTATTTTGTTGGTCCTGCTGTTGTTGTACAGATAGTTCTTAAAATAGTCGCACAACCATGCCATTATTCCACTGCCAAGAAATTACTTATGCCCCGTACACACCAGCGTTTTTCTTGTAAAAAAAAAAAACGATGGTTTTCCCAACAAAATTTCTCTCAAGCCTGCCTTGCATACACACGGTCACACAAAAGTTTGGTGAACTTATGGCTGCCAAGAACGCGGTGACGTACAACACTAGAACAAGCCAAGAAAAAAAAGTTAAATGCTTCTGAGCATGTGTCGACTTGATTCTAAGCATGCGCAAGAGCCCTACGCCCTACACCCAAACATGCCCACTGTATCCAGCCACGTGCATTGATTTTTTTAATTGGATTGAAACAAACTAGGTATTCATATACTGCCAATCGTGGGTGTCGTTTAACCACAAAGTGATCTCTGGAGATATCTTCTTTAATTCTACATCTGTTCGTAAAATGAGTAAATACCTGCATACTATTTGTTCAACATCACTGAACAGGTTATAAAATGTCTTTAAAAGAGACAGATTGGGAGCTAGTCTTGATATATTCCCTATTATCCTTACCTACATTGTTCTTTAAAAGGTCCTGCTTTGAAGTATTCTTGGCAGCTTCTTAAGCCCTATCTATAGGAGACCAGATTTAGACTTTCTCAAATAATTTTGCCGTCATCTGCACTGCTTCCAGCTCAAAGTTCTTTAAGATAGACTTTAAATAGGCCCATACATGAATCTAAAGTTAATATTTAAATTATTAATTTAAATCTGCTTGAGAATGCACTGACGCCCTTCAGTCCCCCGGACTCGTTATTTGCTTCAGTTTCTCCCAATCTTGTGCAGCTGTCCTGACTCTACCAGTCCTGTGGGACCCCCCTGGTGCTGTCTCTCTGCAGGACCCTGCATTTCTTGCATAAGAGTCACAGAATGTGGATATAAAATAAAAAATCTTCCCAATGGGGATCAGAGACAAAAAACGAAAACTTGACAAAAGTGTTAACTGTTCCCCATTCCACCAAAAACTAAAAAGAAACATGTCTTGAGTTGGATGCTGCATGGTGTTCACAACAGAAAAAACCCCACTCAAGAAGAATTCCTATATCTAATGGGGCTAATTTATCCCAGATTTAGTTGCTTATCTACATTTTCTGCCCACCATAACAAACATCTGATAGATAATTAATAGTAATCACAAATCAGAGTTTTTTTCAGGCTTTTTTATTCATAGTTAGCATCTGAAGAAGCCTATAGCAATATTAAACCCAAAACCAAAAATGTCATATATTTACCAGTGTTATATGTTTACCAATCATTAGATATGATGGCTACTGGCTACAGGTTTTTTAGGCTTTCCCCCCTCTGTTTTCACCCTGGGATCTTGCCATTAACACACCTCCTGCATTAGAGTGTCCCCACTCTGGATAAAAGAAGCAAAGTCAGCATCAATAAACAGCAGCATTGTCAGCATATTTAGATACACTTGAAGGCAGGTGCAGTCTATTGTCTCCACTGCAGGTGGTGCTCATCCATAGTTGCAATGCAGGTGGAGGAGGAAGTCTAAAGAAACCTAGTTCCTCTATGGATTTCTCGGTCTGATTGGATGCTGGCGCCCCATGTGACTTTGGTGGCCATCTTGGATCGGGCGTAATCCATTTAAGACCCTGGTTCCCAGGCTTGGTGTGCATTTTATGTGTTGCTAGAGTAGGCACAGGTCACCCGTCTGACAAGGACAGTGCTTAGCATCAGGGAGAGGGTTCAGACAAGAAGGAAAAGTGCAGGGACATCACTATCCTTCACGGTAGACTCCCCATTTGGGTTTGGACCTGCCATGCAACCAGGCCAGTCGCATCAAACCAAGCAGGGCCCTTGCCGCACTTCCTATAAATACTGCAGCTGCCTGAGCGCTTTATAGAGAGCCTCAGTCGGCTGCACCACTGCTGCCTCTCTTATCACTTCTTCCCCTTCCATGTAGTGTGGTCGAGCTCCTCTTCCTTCCTCCTGTCAGTCCAGCCAGGTACCGCGCGGTATAGAAGATTCAGTTTCCTGTTCCCAGCCGGACTGACAGGAAGTGCACACTGAGTGCTCACTTCCTGTCAGTCCGACCTGCAACAGGAAACTTAATCTTCTGTAGCATGGTACGGTGGGGAGGGGGGGGGAACATAGGGAGGGGAAGGGGGGAGTAAAAAAAAACATAGGGGGAGTCAAAAGAACATAGTGAGAGGGGGAGGGGAGAGTAAGAAGGACACAGAAGGACAAATTGATTTTATGATACAGCAGTGTTTTTTGCAAATGTTCAATTGTTGAAAATGTTCAAATGTTATGCACATTATTTGCAACAGCAGTATTTGCACTGTAAAATTTTTTTTTATTTATGCACAGTATATACAACAGCAGTATTTGCACTGTAAAAATATTTTTTATTTATGCACAGTATATACAACAGCAGTATTTGCACTGTAAACCTTTTCTATTTATATAAAGTCTGGGTGAACCTAAACTGTATCGCTATGCTGTGGTTCCCCTGGACTTGCGTGGGTGCGTGTGGTGGGGGGCCTCCATGTCCATTTTGCTTGGGGCCCCCAAATTCCTTCAAACGGCCCTGGTGCCAGATGGTATATCAATTATCTGTATCAAGCAGGTAGTCTTGTCCAGTTCTGAACGGTCGATGCGTTTCACTTAACCACTTAAGGACCCCCGCACGCACATATACGGCCACAGAATGGCACGTACAGGCACAAGGGCGTAAATTTACGTCCCCGCCTAAGTGCGGTTCGGGGGTCCCATCGGGACCCCCTCCGCGGCGTGCGGGGGTCCCCCTGGCTCCGGGAGCGATCCGGGATCTGGGGGCGGATGTCGGCGAATACCCGCCCCCCCGCGATCGCTCCCAGCCAATGGGAGCGCGCTCCCAACCTGTCACTTCCTCCTCCTGTGTTTACACAGGAAGGAGGAAATGATGTATTCTCTCATCGCAGCGCTGTTTCCCAGCGCTGCTGATGAGAGAAGACATCACAAGTAAGTGTGCACCAACACAACACTGACACACACTCACATAGGCATATTAACCCCTTGTGATCGCCCCCCCCCACCCCCCTGTCACAGTGTCACTGAATGCAGTGATCTAATCACTGCATTTAGTGTCAGTGTGACAGGCAGTGTAAAAAACAGTTAGTGTTAGGTTCAGGATAGCCCCCCCACCCCCCCTAATAAAGTTTTAACCCCCTGATCACCGCCCTAGTTAACCCTTTCACTCCCTATTGCCAGCGTCACTAAGCGATCATTTTTCTGATCGCTGTATTAGTGTCGCTGTTCCCGCTAGGTAGCTATTTTTTTTTATTGCGATTTTTTTTTTTACTAAAGGCATGTGGCTAAATAAATTTTGGCCTAAATGTTTGACTAAAATTTAGTTTATTTGATTTTTTTTTTAACAAAAAGTAAAAAATAGTGTTTTTTTTCCAAAAATGTCGCTCTATTTTTGTATATAGCGCAAAAAATAAAAATCGCAGAGGTGATCAAATACCACCAAAAGAAAGCTCTATTTGTGGGAAGAAAAGGACGCAAATTTTGTTTGGGAGCCACGTCGCACGATCGCGCAATTGTCTGTTAAAGCGACGCAGTGCCGAATCGCAAAAACACCTTGGGTCATTTACCAGCGTATTGGTCTGGGTCTTAAGTGGTTAATTTATAGCTTCTTCAAGACCATATGTTTTTGAGGGAACAACAATTAATGGTGCTAATCGGAGGAATTCCAAAGAACTAGTCTGGGGGGTTGACAAAGAGGACTGTGATTTTGATGGTTGCATTGGTGGGAACCCACTAGTCTCATGGGCAAACATATGTGTCCCACACATTCCCTATGTTGCTAGGGGATTGTTTGTGGTAGCAGCGTGGCATGCCACTCCTTTTGCTTGGCCCTCCTATGTGTTGGTGGGGGCTAGGGGCTAATGTGCCTCTGGGACATTTTTCTACCAGTACAGTCCTTGTGTCTGTGGCTTAGCTGCCACACACAGTCCTGCGATATGCCACTACATATGCGTGACAGGTTGGGACATTATAGGGCGGCGCCGCTGCATCGTGACATCGTCAGCTGGTGCCATGTTTAGCACGGTCTTGATTTGCAGGGTGGGGGTATGTCAGATGGCCTCCCCGGGGATAACAGACACATAGCAGTGGCTTTACAGAAGGAGGTGACATACAGAGTAAACAAAATGACAATGACTCGTCTACGGGCTCTGTAGGATTCACTGATATATTTTCCTCTCTGGATGGTATACTAATTTTGGGAGATGTGATGTGTGAGGCAAATCTGTGAAAATTTGGGCCACATTGAATAACCCTTTATTGTGTACAAGGTGAGAGATTGTATGTTAGATATCCCTTATTAACTCTTAAATAGAGATATTTGGTGTAAATCTATACATTTATGGTTTTGTTTGCTTGATCATAGATTGTACTCTAATGCTGGAGAGACTACACAGTCCATATAGAAGAAGTTGTATACTGGGATATTATTGAGTTGCTATAAAAGCCTTCCCCTCTTTTCATGTGAGTCTTACTTATCTATGATGGATTTAGTTGTTTTATATATTTGTTTAAATACAGTCTATTAGCTGGCTCTTTGGTCCCTTCTTTTCAGTTGGGCTATACGCATCATTAAAGGGGTTGTAAAGGTAAAAAAAAATCCCTAAATAGCTTCCCTTACCTTAGTGCAGTCCTCCTTCACTTACCTCATCCTTCGATTTTACTTTTAAATGTCCTTATTTCTTCTGAGAAATCCTCACTTCCTGTTCTTCTGTCTGTAACTCCACACAGTAATTCCTGGTGTGGAGAATGCCTCTTGAGAGGGGAGGGGGCGAGCGGGAGTGTCAGGACGCCCACTAACACACAGCTCCTTTCTCTATCTGCAAAGTAAAGAGAGAGTCCTGACCCTCCTGCTCGCTCCCTCCCCCCTCAGTAGGCTTTTTTCACACCGGGGAGAAAGCCTCGCATTACTGTGTGGAGTTACAGACAGAAGAACAGGAAGTGAGGGTTTCTCAGAAGAAATAAGGACATTTAAAAGCAAAATCGAAGGATGAGGTAAGTGAAAGAGGATTGCACTAAGATAAAGAAAGCTTTTTTTACCTTTACAACTCCTTTAAGGCTGGTTCTCCTCCCTTGTTTCATCCTGATCCCTATTCTACAATGCAGGTTGTGTGTAGGTTATGACACCGGCAAAGGATTTGTTTTTTTAAGATTTACCACATATTACCTTTTTGTATTGAATTACAGTATATACCCTTATAGTAATGTCCCTGGAGCCCTATTGGTTACACCCTATAGGGCTTTTTTCCACGTCTGTATGCCTCTTCTCTTCAATTGGGCTGGTTACGCCTGGGTCCCTTTTGTCCGCCCCCCCAGATTGGTTCTTTGGAATTCCACCGATTTCCGCCATTAATTGTTCAACTGGACAAGACACCTGTGACCTGGATGATATGAATAACTGATATACCATCTGGCATTTATGGTAGTGATGCATTTCCAGGGGATGTTTCCCATGTCTGTGGCTATCTCTCAAGCCTTTTAATACACTAGTTTTCAATGTGTGTTTATAAATGTATATGTCTCATGTTGTGCCTTTAAAATCCACCATTGACCAAACAAGTAATTCTTGAAAGGTATCCTTTTTTACTAAGCTGCCATATAATAAATGCTTGCTTTTGGGTTTAATACTGCTTTAAGTAACTATGTTGCAGGAGACTAACTTAAGCCCTGTACACACGATCGGATATCTGATTGAATCTAATCCGATTAATTTTTTTGTCGGATATCCGGTGAAGCTGACTTTCATCAGTCTTGCCTACACACCATAAGTCAAAATTCCGACCGTGTCCAACGCGGTGACGTAAAACACTACGACGTGCTGAGAAAAATGAAGTTCAATGCTTCCGAGCATGCGTCGACTTGATTCTGAGCATGTGTGGATTTCTGAGCGATGGACTTACCCACAGACGATCGTTTTTTTTCTATCGTTTTTTTATCCAGAGGAAGATTTTAAAACAGGTTCTATTTTTTTTCACCAATTGATAAAAAAACGATGGGGCCCACACACGATCAGTTCATCCGATGAAAACGGTCCGTTTTCATCAGACAAACCGAACGTGTGTACAGGGCTTTACAGTTAGTAGACATTCTGTGTTCCTATCTTGGTAATAATCAGTTATGACTTTTTACCTTTTTTACCAGCCACCATCCGAATATGGAGACATACAGTTCTCTCTAAGCTACAATGACTACCTTGGACGTTTGACAGTAGTAGTACTTCGAGCAAAAGGAATACAGTTCCAAGAAGACCGTGGGGTTGTCAGTAAGTAGAGCTGTCTATCTTTTGGAATATGTGAGTTTTATCATTATAAAAAGTAGGGTTGTCCCGATACCACTTTTTTAGGACCGAGTACAAGTACCGATACTTTTTTTCATGTACTCGCCGATACCAAATACCGATACATTTTTTAAATGTCATGTGACAGTTTTCAAACTACAATAGAGACTAAGGATATTTTCTTTGGAATTATGAAGAACTCTAACTCAAGACATTATAAAATAATAAAAATGAGTAAAAATGAATAAAAATGTTTTATTTGCTTGTCACGCAGTTGTAAAAAACTCAAAGAATTTTCACAGAACATGTTGATAAATACAAAAAAAGTATTCTATTTAGGTATCGGGAGCATTTGCGCGAGTACAAGTACTCCCGCAAATACTCGGTATCGGTCCCGATACTAGTATCGGTATCTGGACAACCCTAATAAAAAGTTATTAAACTTTGAATAAATAGTGATATCAAGTTTTTACTTAATGACATAATTTATGCGCTTAAGACCTAAACAAATCTTGAAAAGCAGTAGATGATGTTCCAATATCAAAGCTGCTCTGTCCAAATTACCAATTTAAGGAATTGGTGCATTTGCTAGTTATGCGAATATTGTGAATTAGTGTTTTATACTTTGTTCATTACGTTTTTCTTACACGTCTTTGCAGCATGGGTCACTTATTTGTTGAAAATAAAGCTTTGATTTGCAGACAGACCAAAATACACTACTAGAAGCTACTAACAGCAAGGTGCTTCAGTAATTGCCAATTAAAGGATTACCAGATGGGAAGACACCCTGCATGCATTGAAAGAATAGTTAATAAAGCATTCAAGTAATTGCATTTTTTATTAAATACGACTGTGCTTTAAATAGTGATTTAAAATATCAACATATGTTTAGTCAGTGGTTTTATTATCTGCACACTTGAACCCATTTTACAGAGAAGGAGTGCACTCTTGTTTAAATGTTGTTATCCCAACTCTGATAACCATGATTTAACTGGGAAATTGATTGTATGAGCGTTTTCTAACAAGTTTTTGTCTAAGCTGGCCATAATGAGCAATAATACAGGCATCATTAGTGACAACTGAGCAGACTAGAAGTATCAGATGACCAATAAAGAGTGTTCAGGTAAAATGAAATTCTCTGTCACAATGATTTTTAACCACTTGTCGACCGCCGCCTGTACATACCCTGTATAAGTCGGCAGAATGGCACTGTTGCGCAAAGTAACGTATATGGGCCAGATTCAGGTAGAGTTAGGCTGGAGTATAGTTACATAGTTACATAGTTAGTCAGGTTGAAAAAAGACACAAGTCCATCCAGTTCAACCATAAAAAATAAATAAAAATAAAACAAAGTAAAACACACTACATCCTCCCATACACCCAACTCCATACCAACAGTTGATCCAGAGGAAGGAAAAAAACCCCAGCAGAGCGATGATCCAATTTGCTACCCGAGGGGAAAAAATTCCTTCCTGATCCCCCGAAAGGCAATCGGATTTACCCCGGATCAACTTTACCTACAAAACTTAGTACTCAGTTATATTATGTGCATTTAGGAAATAATCCAGGCCTCTCCTAAAGCAATCTACTGAGCTGGCCAGAACCACCTCTGGAGGGAGTCTGTTCCACATTTTCACAGCTCTTACTGTGAAGAAACCTTTCCGTATTTGGAGGTGAAATCTCTTTTCCTCCAGACGTAAAGAGTGCCCCCTTGTCCTCAGTGTTGACCTTAAAGTGAATAACTCAACACCAAGTTCACTATATGGACCTCTTATGTATTTGTACATGTTGATCATATCCCCCCTTATTCTCCTCTTCTCAAGAGTGAATAAATTCAGTTCCTCTAATCTTTCCTCATAGCTGAGCTCCTCCATGCCTCTTATCAGTTTGGTTGCCCTTCTCTGCACTTTCTCCAGTTCTCCGATATCCTTTTTGAGAACTGGTGCCCAAAACTGGACTGCATATTCCAGATGAGGTCTTACTAATGATTTGTACAGGGGAAAATGATATCTCGATCAGTGATACTCCAGCCTAACTGTCTCTTTGAGCCGGTGTTTTTGTTTTCTGTAACCAGAAAACAAGAAACGCCGGGTTGGAGTTCCTATACGAGCGGCGTAATTGTATTACGCCGTCGTATCGGAACTTCAATTTTAAAAATGGCGCGCAGGGCGTTCCCGCTGATTAACGCCGAGAATATGTTAATCAGCGGGAATCGGAAATTCACGATTGTATTCGGGCGCGACGCAGTGACTTTCCGACGTTTCCGTAAGAGATACGCGGCGTAAAAATAAAGCAGCCCCCTAGTGGAGTATCCTATGTTAAGTATGGCCGCCGTCATCGCGTCGCAAAAAAAAAAATTCGAGTCGTTTGCGTAAAACGTCCGTGAATGGGGATTGACGTCATTGACGTTCCCTGAAAGAATTTGGAGCATGCGCACTGACAGTCGACGCATGCGCAGTACGTTCGCCGCGGGATCGCGCATAGTTTGTGAATAACAGTACTTGCTCCTAAAGTTACAGCGGAGTAACGTAAATGAGAAACGTTACTCCAAAAGAAGCGCCCATCTACCTGAATCTGGCCCAATATATATACGTCACTTTGAATTTGCCGCCGTGACGGTGTGCACGCGTCGACGGCAGCGCACGCTTGCCCTTGGCGCAAACTCTGTTACCATGCCCGCAGGACCCACGGATTCAATGTCCGCCAGGGTACTGCAATCGTGTCACGGAGCTGCAGAACGGGGGTGTAATGCATTTGTAAACAAGGCATCTCCCTGTTCTTACTACTGACAGGGCACAAATTGAATTTATATAGGTTTTTTTCACCTACATTTTCTGATTTCTGGTGGTATTTGATTACCACTGAGTTTTTTTTTTTATTATTATTATATAATTAATAAAAAGACTGAACATTTTGAAAAAAAAAATGATGGGCCAGATTCACAAAGACTTACGTCGGCGTATCTCCAGATACGCCGCCGTAATTTCAAATGTGCGCCGTCACATCTTTGCGCCGATTCACAAAGCGTGATACGCCGAAAAACATGGCTTCAGCCGTCCGAGGTAACTGGCCTACGCCGGCGTATCATGGGCGCATAGTTATGCTGGACGCATTCGGCGTTCCCATGTTAAATATGCAAATGAGGAAGATACGCCGATTCACAAACGTACGTACGCCTGATGCAGTAATCTACGCCGTTTACGTAAGGCGTTTTTCCGGCGTAAAGATACACCACCAAAAAGGTGGCGCATCCCATGCAAAGGTATGGACATCAGAACAGCCGTTGTTTTTACGTCATTTACGTAAGGCGTACGTGAATGGGGCTGTGCGTAAGTTACGTTTACGTCATAGGCATTTACACCGACGTATATTAGGGAGTTTATGCGACGTGATTTTGAGCATGTGCGCACATGCCCAGTTCAACCGGCCATTCATTAGCATGGGGTCATGCTTAATTTAAATAGATGCCGCCCACCTCATTCCTACTTTGAATTAGGCGGGCTTAGGCCGGCCGATTTATGCCGCCAGAACTTCAGAAGTCACGTGCTCCGTGACGTAACGCCGCAGAGGTTGTTTGAGGTAATCGAGCGTCCATCACCACCGGAGGTCCTCAGAATAGAAGTAAGACGGCGCTTTCACGCCGAGCTTCAACGCATTGTGCGCATTGTTTTTATTTACATGTAAGAGTCCAATTTTATGGTTTCATTAAATATCTTTACATTTACGTACTTCACCATTGGGGCACTCCTCTTTGTTTTCTATTTCCCCTTGATTTACGAGCATTCCTTTAGCCCCCCTCACTCCACTCTGAGGGCATTGATCTATAACAAGGGAAACTGGGAGAACATTGGAGTGTGGAAGGAGATGAGGCTCCAGGACAGGAGATACATTGATCTGAGCTGTATGTATTTTCCCCATCGAGTTCAGACGAGAGTTCTGGGAGACTATTAGAGGATATCCCCTCACTATTCGGGCACTCATTTATCCATCACCAGCGGAAGATTTCTGGACACCATTTTGGACTGTTTCTCATTCATTTTTATTATTTATTTTTTTTGTTTATCTATGTTCATTGCTAGCCATCATTTATTTACACCTTATCATCTGAGACCTTGGGTCATAGTCACATTTTGTTTCACTCTCACATTCTCACTGGGTGTGATTTCATTATTGTTACTTTGTGTTACATTGTGTTACATTGTAGCCATCATTATTGCACACAGGCCTAGGTCCACCATTTGCTATACACCTTTGCGTTTTACCAAAGAGAGCATAGCCAGGAATATTAATTGCCCTTAGATTGAAGCCAAGATTCAGTAATGTCAATTAAATCATCATTCTGTTCATGCACCAAAGCTTCCAAAGCTAGTAAACGCTTGGCATTGGTGAACAAACCCTTTAATTCATTGTCACATTTTGCATTTTTGTTTTGCATATCTTTAGTTATAAAGACAGTACTTTATTTTTTTTATTTTTTATTATAAACATAATTTTAGTGCCTTAATAAAAAACAAATGACAGAACAAAAGTGTCCTTTTGATAATTTATAAACTACCATAGTTTCCTAGTGAAATAACAAATTTTGGTTATGATTATGTTAATCTGACTGTTTAATCAAGCTTTTTATGACTAAATTATATTGGTTTAAAGTTACCATAACACTCCCCGTTTTTCTCATCCCATTTGGTTTGGTCTGGTGGGTCAAATGACAGCTTTAGAGCTAGCCTGGACATGGTGGAGATGATTTACTAAAACTGGAGAGTGTAGCTCTGCATGGTGGCCAATCAGCTTCTAATTTCAGCTTGTTCGATTATGTTCTGACAAAAAAAAAACAGAAGCTGATTAGCTTCTATTAAGACATGCACCATATTTTGCACACTCCAGTTTTAGTAAATCAACCCCAGTATGTCTAGAATCCCAACCCATCTTAGTTCAAGGAAGATCGGCCCTGATTCACGTACCCGGGCGTATCTTTAGAGCGGCGTAGCATATCTTCTTTACACTACGCCGCCGCAACTTAGAGGGGCAAGTGCTGTTTCACAAAGCACTTGCTCCCTAAGTTACGGCGGCGTATCCTAAATGTGCCGGCGTAAGTCCACGTAATTCAAACTAGCTAGGCAGTGGGCATGTTTTATTAAAATTAACCGTGACCCCCATGCAAATTATGTGCCGAACGAACGGCGCATGCGCTGCTCGTGAACGTATCCCAGTGTGCATGTTCAGAAGCACGTCAGATAGAATGCCTAAGAACTTAGGCGTGCAATGCCTACGACGAGTGAACGTAACCTACGCCCAGCCCTATTCATGTACTATGTAAATGGTGTAAACGATGTAAAATTTGACGGCGTCGTTCCCTGGCCCATATGTTTGCATTAGCTGCGCCTCATATAGCAGGGGTAACTTTATGCCGGACGAAAGCCTTACGCAAAGCGCATATATGAAGCGGCCGGGCACATCTACGTTCGTGAATCGACGTATCTTGCTCATTTGCATATTTAAATTGGGAATGCCAAATGCGTCAGCGTAACTATGCGCCAACGATACGCCGGCGTAGGCAAGTTTACACCGGACGACTGAAGCCATGTTTTTCGGCGTATCTAGCTTTGTGAATCGACACAAAGATGTGACGGCGCACATTTAAAATTACAGCGGCGTATTTATGTAGAAGCCATCCTCTCTTTAACTTCAGCTTTTTCACAGATGGCATCAAGTTACCATCCAATATTTGCTGAAATTTTATTGAATCCATTTTTCCTTCTACTCGTTAAATGTTCCCTGTGCCGCTGGCTGCAATACAACCCCAAAGCATGATTGATCCACCCCCATGCTTAACAGTTCGACAGAGGTTATTTTCATTAAATTCTGTGCTTTCTCTTCTCCAAACGTACCTTTGTTCATTCCGGCCAAAAACTTATATTTTAAACTCATCGGTCCATAGAACTTGTTTCCAAAATGCATCAGGCTTGTCTATATGTTCATTTGCAAAGTTCAAACGCTGATTTTTGTGGTGAGGACGTATAAGAGGTTTTCTTCTGATGACTCTTCCATGAAGACCATATTTGTACAAGTATCTCTTTATAGTGGAATAGCGTACCACAACTCCAGTGTCTGCCAGATCTTTCTGGAAGGATCGTGCAGTCAAACGTGGGTTTTGAATTGCTTTTCTCACAATCCTGCGATCTGATATTTTTCTTGGTCTTCCAGATCTTGCTTTAATTTCCACTGTTCCTGATGACTGCCCTTTCTTAATTACATTCCGAACAGAGGATATTGACATCTGAAAACGCTTTGCTATCTTCTTATAGCCTTCTCCAGCTTTGTGAGCGTCAACTATTTTCAGTTTCAGTTTTCTAGACAACTGCTTAGAAGAACCCATGGTGCTGATTGTTGGGGCATGAGTCTGGGCATTTAAAACCTTTGAGATTGACATCACCTGGTCTTCCCAGACAATGATTGAGAAAAATCCATGACACTGGCAGGTCTCAGCTTTGCAAAGGGGGCAGTGCATGCTATAAATTCTGCAGGGTGCCCAAACTTTTGAAGACGCCATTTTTTTGTTTTCTGTAATTTTGAAAGTGTAAATGGTGGAAATAAAATCAAACTTTTTTTCCTTCTTAAAAATATTGTAAAAATAAACCAAAAGGGGTTTGTGTAGCCTAATGTAGCAAGTTCTAATCAAACAGATGGCATATATTTTAGTATCAACACTGTATTCAGTTTCATTGTCTGTTCACCAGTATTAGTATAAGGTTTCTAGTGAGTTGTATCTAACAGATGGACAACTGATCAAAGATCTTTATTTTCTGTGATATAAAGCACACAATGCATATAAATATAATTTAGATTATCATCTCATCAAGGTTGTTGTGAGTCATTCCCTTGATACTAAAAGCAGAATGATGTTGAGTCAGTATTACGGTCCCTGCTTGACGGACACCTTGAAAATGTCATCCGATTACTCTGCCTTTGAAGGTCAATGTAGAGCAATTAGCACATATTTTTACAACAAACATTTAATCTAGTGATACTGAATTTGTTATGCGTATTATGCTTCTCCTAAAGGGGTTGTAAGCCCTCATGGATTTTCACCTTAAAGGGGTTGTAAAGGAAAATGCTCACTTCCTGTTCTTCTGTCTGTAACTCCACATAGGAATGCGAGGCTTTCTCCCTGATGTGGAGTGTCATGCTCGCCCCCTCCCTTGGACTACAGGAGAGTCAGGACACCCACTAACACACAGCTCCTTTCTCTATCTGCAACGTAGAAAGTGTCCTGACTCTCCTGTAGTCCAAGGGAGGGGGCGAGCAAGACACTCCACACCAGGGAGAAAGCATCCATATATATATATATATATACACACAGTAAAACCTTGGTTTGAGAGTAACTTGGTTTAAGTTTGCAAGACAAGCAAAATGTTTTAATACATTTTGCCTTGATATACAAGCGATGTCTTGATATAAGAGTAGCGTCATGTCACAACTGAGTATATAAAAAAAAAGAGAGGAGCCTCTAATTGTAGCAATATGGTTACATTTAATGAAGTTACAACATTTAGCAACTTATTGCTACACTGAGAGGTGCGTCTCTTCTCTTTTATAACCTGTAAAAAAATGCTTTGATAAACAAGTGCTTTGGATTACAAGCATGTTTTTGGAGCTAATTATGCTCGCAAACTGTATATATATATATACATATATATATATATATATATATATATATATATATATATGCAGTACTGCATGCCATTGAAGTCAATAAGGAACAAATTATTTTTGTTTCCATTGACTTCAATGGGGAAACTTGCTTTGATATGTGAGTACTTTGGATTACGAGCATTCTCCTGGAATGGATTATCCTCGTAATCCAAGGTTCCACTGTACACTTATTGCATTCTTTTTTTTTTTTTTACCAAAAATATGTAGAAGAATACATATTGGCTGCGAAAGAAATTTGTTTTTTATATATTTTTTGGGGGATATTTATTATAGCAAAAAGTAAAAAATATGTCTCAGGCCTCGTACACAGGACCGAGAAACTCATCGTAAAAGAAACATCGTTTTCCTCGACGAGTTCCTTTTCAGGCTTATTGAGAATCTTGACAAGCTTTCTTTGCGTACTCACTGTCAAGACAAAATCACGTCATTCTCAAACGCAGTGACGTACAACAACACTATAAAGGGGAAGTTTGATTCCACTGGCGCCACCCTTGTTAATCTCGCACTACCACGTGTTAGTAAAAGTTTGGTAAGAGACAATTTGCGCTTTTCAGTCGGTTACAGCGTGACGAATGTGCTATCTCCATTACGAACGCTACTTTTATCAAAGGTGCGCTCCCGCCTCATACTTTATTCTGAGCATGCGTGTGTTTCTAAGCATACAAACAAACGTGTTTCGCGCCGTAAACCAGCCCGATGAGGAACACGACGAGGAAATTGAGACTCCCGACAAGAAAAAAGGGAACTTGCTCTCTTTTTTTCTCGTCGAGGTCCACGACAGTTTTCTCGACGAAAAACATACACATGACCGCTTTTCTCGACAAAAAAGCTCTGCCACCAAGTTTCTTGATGGATTTTGTCAAGGAAAACGGTCGTGTGTACGAGGCCTAAGCCATCTGTCAGGTGTGTACATAAATGTATAATATCTTGAGTGAATTGATCCCAGAGCCCTCTATGTTTTATTGGATAGAGTGGTGGAAGGTTGTACTGTAATGTCCTTGATTTGTTTGAATAATTAAAAGTGTGTGGTTTGTTTGCTAATTCTAATCTCCAGAGTTTATCTTCTAGGTTTGTTTAGGCTTTAGTATATTTCTTTATGGTGAGAGACCTATTTAATTAACCTCCCTGGCGGTATGATTCTGTCTGGAATTACGTACCAAAAGCGGTACAATTATTTTGCATGGAAATTCTGCGTTTTATACTGTAGGCCTGCAATTTTTAGGAATAACTCACTTAAATTTGTCCAAACAATAGTCTAGTAAACATCTCTGGTATGATAAAGTTTGAAACACAAAATCATAAAATTATAATATAATAAATAACTATAAATAATTATAACAAATAATAATGTAATTATAATAAAAAATATTCACTAATGTAATCAAATCAAAATCACTGAAATTTGCTCAGTTGCAGAATTGTCGCTGTCATTACTTTTATTTTTTTATGACGAATTTCCCCACAAATCGCTATCGCTCAATTCTGCAAGTGATTATCATTTATTATCGCTGTTTTCTAGCTGCTCTAAAATCACTTTTGACATAAAGGGACACTTTTGGTTGCTATGGACAATCTACAGTTTGCAGGCACAAAAAAAATGTTTTTACTATGTAAAAGAACATGCAGGGCACTGGGCAGACCACTAGGGACAAGGGGGGTGTGTACTTTTTACATACAGTACTGTAATCTATAAGATTACAGTATTCTGTATGTAATGTGTTTGTTTACTTTTTTGAATTTGCCGCCGGTCTCCGCCCCGTGCGCCGTTACGTCGCAGGGAACGGAGATCGGCGGCGCGCGGGCACTGTGTGAGTCGAATAGAGGACGCCACTCGCTCACACAGCGGGGATGCATCGCTGGATCCAGGGGCAAGGTAAGTACAGTAACCCTGCCTGGATACAAGGTAAGCCAGCGCGCTGCAGGCTCTGCATATTCACCCCGAGCGTGACTCGGGGATACCGATTTTTACATAAAAAATCCACCCGAGTCACGCTCGGGGATACCGTCAGGGGGGTTAAAGGGGTTGTAAAGGAAAAATGTTTTTTTTTCATAATAAATTTCCTTTACCTGCAGACATTCCTCTTTTCACCTCCTCATTGTTCGTTTTTGCTCAGAAGTTGCTCTACCTCTTCTCTGTTCACTTCCTGCTTGTCTGATTTTACTCACCACGGTGAAGGGAGACTTTACTGCGGTGGTCAATAACGTGCTCGCCCCCTCCTGGGAACTACATCCGTGTTAGAGACTTCAAGGAGGTGTGAATTACTGGGCGTGCCGCAATGCATACTGGGAAATGTAGTTCTTTCTTACTAGAACGCCGGAGGTGATATAGATGAAGGAATTTATTAGGTATTTACTTGTTTGTTAACAGAATTATTACACTATTCTGTCTATCTACCTTGCAGACATTAATTTTAGGCAAAAATTTTTTTTCCTTTACAACTCCTTTAACAAACCCTGGATATGAGCTTTAAAATATTTAAATGGTACCTCACAGGTGGCAAATGTTTCAAAGGACACTTTGTTGAGAAGTAATAATCACAATTTCTGGATTTGACAATAAAGCCTAATGTATCCACCCAGTATAAACCTGTTTTTAAAAAGTGTGCAGGAATGCTGGGGTCCTGAATATAATTTCTATGAAAATCTGCCCCAAACCTGATAATGTCCTTAGATGACACCATCAACATCCTGGTGAAAAATGCCATTACAGTGCCCACTACAGGTAAATTCAGATGTTGCAATTCAGGGGGAGCTCTGCCACATTACATTGATGGTGACACAAACACACAGTAGAATTATAGACTGCCTGGTAATCCCCAAATTAGTAAAATGCTTGGCTTCTATTATGACAATCCAGTACACTATATCATTTAGCAGTGTCAAGATTTGCTTAATGATCCAGGACCGTAAGGCCACGTACACACGATTCAATTTATCTGCTGAAAACGGTCCGACGGACCGTTTCAGCAGACAAATTCGATCGTGTGTACGGGGCTGACAGACAGATTTTTCCAGCAGACAGATTTTAAAGCATGCTTTAAAATCTGTCTGCTGGGAACCCGTCTGTCCGACATGTCTGCTGGTTAGTACACTAAAAAGCCTGGAACTCCCCTTTAAAGGGGTTGTAAAGATTTGTTTTTATTTCCGAAATAGGTTCCTTTAGGCTGGGTTCACACTAGTGCATGTGAATTTCATCTCTCTTATCTCTGCAGATAGATAAGGGAAGTGTTCAGCAGATTAGCTCTGTTTTTAGCTGCAAATTTGGAGACCTGGGAGAAGTTCCGGGTGAGAGGAGAGTGGGGGAGAAGTGTATTGAGCTGAATGAGAGAAATTCCTGAAGAGAAATGAACAGATCTGCGAATCAGCTGCGTACCCATAGAAGATAATGGGCCTGAATTCACACCTGAGCCGCACCGCAAGGCATAAAATCCGCACACGTTTTTTCTGCAATGCGCAGTGCAAATGCATCGCACATATGTGAACCAGCCTCATTGAAAACAATGTATTTAGAAATGTTCTGCGTATTAGATGCGGTTTAAGCCGCACTCAATTCGCATAGGTGTGAACCCAGCCTGAAGCTAGTGCATTGTTGGTTCACTTACCTTTTCCTTCAATTTCCCTTCTAAATGTTTTTTTCTTTGTTTTCTTTGTCTGAATTTCTCACTTCCTGTTCCTCTTCAGTAAGCTGTTTTGGCTGACTACCCCCAGCCAGAACGGCTCAGATGATAGGGGCAAGCTTACTGAGGAGGCATGGGCGTCCGCTGAACTTTTTCCAGGGGGGGGCATAATTTTAGGTCGCCTATGCTCAGCTTCTTTGACAATGTCATGAAGGGGCTTAGTCATTATCCCATAAAGCGCAGGCATGTGCCCATGATATGCAGCCTCACTGTGCTGATCAAATGTACAATACAGAGGGTGTACAGTATGTGTATATAGAAGGGGTGGATGGTATTTGTATATAGAGGAAGCTCTATATACAGGATAGATGATGTATATCTGCAGTCAGTGATGATGGAGGAAGACAGGAAGGAAGATGGGTGTATATAGCTGTATACAGGACAGATGATATGATCTTTCCTATATCTGGCACCCCCCCTTCACTCATCATACCTGTATGCATTCAGCTTCTCCCCTCATCTGTATGTATGTCAGCCCCCCTGTACACAAACAGGCTCCTCCCTTCACTTGTACTCACAGCCGCCCCTTGTAAGGTCACGGTGGTCTTCCTTCTCCCAAGTCCTGTTTCCACATGTCCCTTTGAAAATACATTACAGGCAGCAAAGCAAACGCGAGGGCGCACATACAGGAAGCGACCAGAGGTGGCAGTAAAGAGCTCTGTAATCTCCGTGACACTGATCTTGCAACTGCTGTGGAGCCGACTTACATAAACACAGAGAGTCAGCACAGCTACAGATGCGAGCATTGCAGACCCTTGCCAATTTCAGGGGGGGTCACTCGCCCCCCCTTAACCCTATGAGCGGACGCCCATGTGAGGAGGAACAGGAAGTGAGAAATTCAGACAAAGAAAAAAATAACATTTAGAAGGGAAATCTAAGGAAAAGGTAAGTGAACCAACAATGCACTAGCTTAAAGAAACCTATTTAGAAAATAAAAAACAAACCTTTACAACCCCTTTAAAACAAACAAAAAAAGCAATTTCAATTAGCCCTGGTTCACATTGATGCTACTTTGAAATCGCACTACTTCACTTGAAGTAGTGTGATTTCAAAGTAGCAAGGTCAGCGTGATTTCAGCTGCTACTTGATAGACATCTGTGTGGCTTCATGCACAGATGTCTATTGAAATTGCACCCGAAATCATCAAATGTAGTGCAGCAACTACTTTTGCAAGTCGGTGCAGTGCCGCAAAATCGGTGTCGCACTGATTGGAGCAGTGCCATTGCCTCCAATAGGCTGCGACTTGTAATGCGATTTCATATATCAAATCGCATGACAAATCGCTCCAATGTGAACCTAGGCTGAGACTGATTTGCATCTTAACAAAACACATAACATTTTCAATTCAAAAAGAAAATAAACAGAAAAATACTGTTTATGTGTTATATGTGGACAAGTCTACCCTTCGCATGTCATAGCAGGGTGTGTTTTAACAGGAAGAGGCTCAGTTTGTGTAATGCTATAGAAGCGTACTCGTTTGGACATTTTATGCTACATTTATATATTTTTTTGCTCTATATTTCCATGATACGGTTTCATGTACAGAACTGTAAATATTTCTTTAGTAGCATTTTATTTGTTACAAATGCAAAACTTTAATTTCCAGTGATGTCCCCAGGATGGAAATTGACTGGACAAACCCTTCCGTATTCTACGTAAAAATGAAAGTTTTAGTAAGTGATAGATAAAACTATAAAATAAACAATAAAAAATACAAAATAAAATAATAAACAGTCAAGTGTATTATATTATTATGATTTTATATGGTAACATTTTACCAGCAGGACTGATTTTACCTTTAGGAACAGAAGGCGAAAGAAAAAGGCGGCTTTTCTGTGTACCGTTATGGACCACACATTTTCCCATCATCCTCTTATTAAAAGGTTGTTTACACAAACAAAATTTCTTTCTGTGAAGCAAGCTTTTTTTTTTCACGTTCGCTCAGATTCAGTCCTTTGCTGTCTTTATTGTTCATTTATTGTAGTGTCTGGTTTTAGTAAGATCTGATTATACATAAGAAAAAAAAACACAGAAGACTGAGCAGAGGAAGGAAATAATAACAGATCTTCCTTCTTTAAATGACGTTATATAAAGATTATAATACAATGTTAGGCCTGTGCTGTCTGCCTAGAAGTTGGTTAATTAATATGACATTTTATAAGGATTTGCATAATAATATATTCAAGTACATTTTTTTGGTTATTGTAATGCACATGTGGGGCAGGCCAGGGCTGCAACACATCTCAACATACATAGTGGTACATTTCTGAAATAAAATGCACAAAAATGCATTGATTGGAATTTGTTTCTTAGGAACCCATGTTAAAAAAAATTCCTGTGTTTCTGCAAAAAGCATGAAAAAAATGCATTGGTGTGGATAGAGCCTTAGTCCTCGTATACACGACCGAGAAACTCAAGAAACTTAGTGGCATAGCTTTTTTTCCTGAGGAAAACGGTCGTGTATATGTATTTCATCGAGAAAACTGTTGAGGAACTCAACAAGGAAAAAAAAGAGCAAGTTCTCTTTTTTCTCTACGGGAGTCTCAATTTTCTTGTCGTGTTCCTCGTCGGGCTGGTTTTCGATAAGAAACACGTTGGTGTGTATGCTTAGGAACCCGCGCACCTTCGGTAAAAGTAGCATTTGTAATGGAAATAGCACATTTGTCACGCTGTAACAGACTAAAAAGTGAAAATGTCTCTTACCAAACTTTTACCTAACACGCAGTAACATGAGATAAGCAAAAGCAGCCCCAAGGGTTGTGCCAATGGAACCGAACTTCCCCTTCTGTTGTATGTGTTGAAGTTAGGGCTGCACGATTCTGGTCAAAATGAGAATCGCGATTCTTTTGCTTAGACTGAAGATCACGATTCTCAAAAATTGATAGCTAGAACCCCCCCCCCCCCCCCCAAATAAATAAACCTGTGATTTATTTGAAAATACGAATATATAAAAAACAGACCAGTGATATGTCTATAATGTTAAAGACCATATAACTCCATTGAAAAAAGCGGAGTCAAACTTTGACTTTGACTTTGAGTTATATGGTCTTTAACTATATAGATATTTTACTGGTCTGTTTTTTTATACATCAGAAGCAGTACCGCCGGCAACCACTGGGTGGCGCATTGATACACACAGTTGTATTAATCTTTCTCACAGTTCTGTACATCAGAAGCAGTACCGCCGGCAACCACTGGGTGGCGCATGAATACACACAGTTGTACAGAACTGTGAGAAAGATTAATACAACTGTGTGTATCAATGTGCCACCCTGTGGTTGCCGGCGTTACTGCTTCTGATGTACAGATCTGTGAGAAAGATTAATACAACTGTGTGTATCAATGCGGCACCCAGTGGTTGCTAGCGGTACTGCTTCTGCGGCATTTGCGTTCCACACTGGTTACGTGGAATGGCGGTGACATATAAAAATCGCGGGTCATCCCGCGGATGGATTGTGGGCGGGGAGAATCGAGATCAGGATTCTCTCTGCGATTAATCGTGCAGCTCTAGTTGAAGTCACCGCGTTTGAGAACAAGGAGATTTGGTCTTGACTGTGTGTACGCAAAGACAGCTTGTCAAGTTTCTCAACAAGCTTAACAAGGAACTCGTCGAAGAAAACGATGTGTCTTTTCCGACGAGTTCCTCGGTCGTGTGTACGAGGCCTTATGCCTTGAACACATGATCGGAAAAAGTCAGATGGACGTTTTCCATCGGATATTCCGATCGTGTGTAGCCCCATCAGAGTTTTTTCATCATAGTTTAGATAAAGAACATGTTATATTTTACTCCGAAAGAATTCCGTCGGAATTCTGATGTGATTTGGCCGGGCAAAAGCCTGATCGTGTGTACAAGGCATAAGAGGCCGAAGTGATGTGAGGGCTTCCCCCACACCACTGGTCCAAATATCCTTGGCGTTCATAACAGGGAATAAGAGGGCACAAAGAGGCAAAAATACCAAAAGTCCAATATGCAGACGCTCCCTTCTAGCAGAAGATTTGACTGTTAGGGGCTCATATGCACACCATGTCCCTAAAGAGCAGGGTGGGAATGTCACCAAGGAGCAAGGCAGCAGGTGGAGTGACCTCAGAGGAGTAAACTGGAACAGCAGCAAACAGGAACGGGCTGGAAGCAAAGCCTAAGATAAGTAATGAGCAAGCAGGGTAATAGTCAGGTTCATGGTCAGTAGGCAGGCCAAGATCACACCACTAAATCAGCAACTAGCTGGATCAGCAAGTCCAAGACAGCAATCGACAGGCAAACAAAACCAGGGACTGGGACAAGCCAAGTCAGGTCAAGATACCTGGATATCAATTGAAGACCATTTAGCAAATTTCCTAAATAGGCCTTGTGCCTGCAAAGCCTGATTAGGCCTTCCAAGGTCATCTTGACACACCACTACTCTTTTATAAAGTGTAGCTGAAAAATCATTATAGTGTTAAGTGCACAGTCCAGAATAGGATGTATTTATCACTCTTGCCTTGTGACATATCAGGTAGATTGTGAGGCTCCCTACAATTTGGGCTATGTAACAGTTGGCAGGGGGGCTAATATTATCGAATGACACCCTCTCACATCTAATTAATGAAGAGTAGCAGTGAAAGACATGGGGGGTGGGGGGGGGGTGGATTGTGTCATGTGCTCTCTCGTCAATGGCCAACTGGGCCTGAAATGTGTTAAACACACCTCCAATTAAATAATACATGCATATATACATTTAATTTGACCAGATTTGTATATAGTAAATCAGCCGGATTATAGTTATGTATATAGATTACAATATTGTCGTCTCTTTTCTATAGGCTCAGCATTTGTTAAGGTGTCCCTCATGAATCACAACAGGTTTATAAAGAGTAAGAAGACAGCTGTAGTACTTGGGACTCCAAATCCTGTGTATAATGAAACTTTTAGCTTTAAGATGGAACAAAATGAATTGGACACAGCAAGCCTGAGTTTTTCCGTCTTACAGAATGCTGAAGGAGATAGTAAGTAGCACACATACCCACCCACACACATGTATCCATATAAAGTATCCATATCTATGAAACATATCTGTGTGTCTTTTTCTGATTACTTAGAATAAATAATACTGAACAACCAGGCCAGGGTTATACAAGATCCATATCCAGCCATAGAGGTGGGCATTATGTGCATTAAAGCTAAACTCCAAGTATTATCTTTATTGCATACTTACAGTACATTGGTCCAGCTTGGCACAATTTAAGTATGCATATCTCATGCCTGATGGACCGCTAGGGAAGCGATACAGTACTTGGCACTAAGAGTGATAGCCACTATTTTCTGGGTCTTGCTTAGGTTCCCCTTCCCTCCTGTCCACCTTGTCCAGTGACAGAATGTCTTGTATTCATTCAATAAAAATGGTGGTGGTGCTGAGCAATCAACCCTGTGGTTAGTGTGCAGTAGGGCAGCCATTTGCATAGAACCTAAGCAGGACCCTGAAGTTGCGCCGACTACTACAGTGATTTCCAACTTCTCCAGGAATCCATCAGGTACAAGGTATGCAGGGATTTTTTTCTCACAGAAAACGTGCAGGAACTCCTCCCTTCCAAGCCACCCTTGACTCCACCCCCTACCCACCTCCGAGCACCGCTTCTTGGTTCCACCCCTTACCCATCTCCCAGTACCACCCGTTTTAGAGAATACAGAAACAAGTATAATTTTGTGGTGTTAAGTATTTTGTATGGAATTTGTTATTTATAATAAGAAAGGCAGTAAAATAGATTTGGCAAAAATGGACACCCCAGCGACAATAGATCCACCCCAGCAACAATGGACTCCCAACAGTCAGCATCATCATACCCTCCAGCAGCCAGCAGATCCCTCACAGCAACAATTGACCCCCTGCAACATGAGACCCACTCCCAGCAACAATAGATCCCCACAGCAACAATAGACCCCTCTGCAAAAATAGATCCCATCCAGCAACAATAGATTTCCCATGTAGCCAGCATCAATGGACTCTCCAGCAGCCAGCAACAAAGACCCCTCCCTCAACAGTACATCCCTCCTAGCAACGGCTGACCCCCCAGCAACAATAGATCCCCAACGAGCAACAGAAGATCTCCCCAGCAACAAAAAACCCCCTTCCTTCACAAAAAATAGATCCCCTCCAGCAAAAATATATCCCCCAACAGCCAGCATCAATAGACTCTCCAGCACACCCCAGCACCTCTTTCCATTACATACAGTACATTCAGTTCAGGAGGTTCCGGAACTGCATTCCCCTGTGTTTCTGCTGAAAAAGAGCCCTGGAGGTATGTATATATACTGTAACCCAAGCTGGATCAATGTATTGTAAGTATGCGATAACTGGAGTTCAACTTTAAGTTTGGGAACTAAAGCTGTAAGTGCTAGGGAGAGAAAACCATTATATTATTTTGACATTTATGCCGCGTACACACGATCATTTTTTGTGATGAAAAAAAACGACCGTGTGTACGCGGCATAAGGCGGCGTACAGACGATCGGATATATCCGATGAAAACGGTCCGCGGACCATTTCCATCGGATATGTCCGATCGGGAGTTTGATCCGATGGCGTGTACACACCATCGGATCAAATTCCCCGCCGCCGGACGGCGCGGTGACGTAGTGGTGACGCGGCGGTGACGTTGACGCCGCCGCGTCACCGCCACGTCACCGCACCAGGAAGTAAAACACTTCCGCGCATGCGCCGAATCCATTCGGCAGCGGCGCGGCGGTGGTGGGAGCCGACATGTCTGCTGGTAAGTGTACTAACCAGCAGACATGTCGGGCGGACAGATTCCCACCGGATAGATTTCAAAGCATGCTTTGAAATCTGTCGGGTGGAGAAATCTGTCCGCTAGCCCATACACACGAGCGGAGATGTCTGCTGAAACGGTCCATCGGACCGTTTTCAGCGGACATATCCCCTCGTGTGTACGCCGCCTAAGAGTTTTTAGCATTTTTTTAATGATTTATGAAAAGGTTATTCACTATTATTAATACTGTATTAGGCAAACTTACAGGGCTGGTGCAAGGATTTTCAACACCCTAGGCGAAACCTAATTTTGCTGCCCCCATGACTCCACCCCCTTTGCCCTGCCCATGTATACCCCACCCTTTTAATGAAGTGCCCATCAAATGCAGCCTCAACAGCACCAATCAAATGTAGCCTCATCAGCACCAATCAAATGCAGCCTCACCAGAGCCCATCAATGCAGCTTACCAGTGCCCATCCATAAATTTTTGCTTGATTCCATTCATTCGGGAGTCAGAACACAGACACAGTGCTTCGCCGCCGCTGCGCCTCTGGCACTATGGGGGAGATTTACTAAAACTGGTGCACACCGGATATGGTGCATCTGGGCATAGCAACGAATCACCTTCTAACTCCAGCTTGTTCAATTAAGCTTTGACAATTAAACCTGGAAGCTGATTGGTTACTTTGCACCAGATTTTGTGCACACCAGTTTTAGGAAATCTTGTCCCATATGTGAACGGAGTGGCGGCTGCCTGCTGATATTGACACTTAATTGCTTGCTGCAGAGAAAAAAGAGTAGGAACACCAATGGCCAGGCGCCCTAAGCAGCAGAGCGCCCTAGGTGGCTGCCTAGTTTGCCTAGTGGTAGCACCGGCCCTGCAAATTTATAATGGAGGAAATGTAAGCAGATAAGGCAAAATTGTATATTGATTGGGACATATGGTTTCAATACTGCACAAGGCTGACAATAGTCTAGATTTGCTTCTATCTGACCACCCTGTAGTATAAACACCTTGCTTTCTGCCACTAGGGAGTTAAAATATTCTGCTTCACATACCTTGGATGGAAAATACAACAAACAACAATGTGTGAACTGGGTGCTCCTCTCCAGCTGTTTATCCAACCTTCACCTGTCCCATATCACTAGCAAACAAGACTTAAGTTCAGTTCCCTTATTAAGCATTTTACTGTTAGTGAGCACTGCAGGTCTTTGTCACAGTGACTGAGGGTAATTACTGCATAGATGTTTGATTCATATGAAAAGGGCACAAGGATGTGTATTAATCAAGCCGTCTAATTAATAACATTATAGCATTTGTTATGCCCAGGAAGTTTTATACTGCTCTCCCAAGTGAAACAATTATATTGAATATAACGGAGAATTAAGGTATTCAAACCCAATTAGATGCCAGCTACAGCCATCTGTAGGCTTTGCCAGCTGTTGGATAATGGAGGTTGGAGGGAAAGAATAATCAGAAGTTACTCTGTTAGAGAGCTCAACAAAATATATAAAGAATTTGTATTCATTTATGTCCAATAATTACTGAAACCGAAAAGGAAAAGCATGATTTACTTTGTTAACAACCTGATTTTATTTAAAAAGCTGGAAATACGAAATTATAGGTTGTTTCTAACTTGCCTGGTACAATTTTTACGAGAAGGTACCGTTGGTTCAAATGCATGAACATAATGCAACAAATAAAAAAGTTGGGGATCGAAAACAAACAGTGCTATTTAAAAAAAGGTAATATTCTTAAAGTGATTGTCCCTATCTAAAGCATTGCGTGTGGGTTCCTATCTGCTCCCTCCTTCCTCTGCTATCTGCATGAGTACCTTCTGAAAGTCTATACCAACACCAGACAATCCTGTGAGACGTTCCTCACCCCCTCCTCCAGGACACAGCAGGTGATTGACAGCCTCAGCTGTGCAAGTTTCCCTATGAGATTGTGTAGAATGGGGTGTACCTATGCCCTACACCCAGGTCCCAGATTACACTCAGCTTTCCTGTCTGTACTTTGCAGTGTGAGACATCAGATACCCACCCCCTGCCTTCTGGAGCTCAGAAATCCTGTTTAAATTCTGTACTTTGAATGGAGAAAAGAGGGATGTACATATACTGGTACCACTTATGTAGGAGGATTTGTTTAATCTCTGTGTATCACTTGAGGCTTGTCACTTCACTGGGTTTATGTAAGTGTAGCACTTACCCCCAAAGGAGCTGCTGGTTTGTTTTGGGTGTCATGTTACCTCATGGTCCTCCGCCATCTAGGGGTATTTGATGAGAGTTGAAGTAATGGAATGTCCACAGGTGTCTTTTTCTGTGCTCTTTATTACCCAGCCAGGTAAAAACAGTAGAACTTGGTGAAGAGTAGAGATTTGGTAGAAATAGAAATAACAGATTCAGGTGTAAGTAATAGGGAAACAGTCCTCCTTCCAACGACACAGAACTTGGGGAAAAGTCTCTGCCACAGACCCTCCCTATGGTTAAACCAACGGAGACAATCCTCCTTAGCAGACTTGACACCTGGTTCTCCTTCAGGTAATTGTAGCTAGGTTACCGACTGATAGGCGACCAACGTCCAGCCTCTCAGTCAAAACCCTCTTGAAACGCTAGCCTCTCTTGGCACTCCTCAGGCAGACTTTCCACCGAACAGCTTCCTCTAGCAGGACTAACGCTTGGGACCTCTTTAGATTAGGGACCCAGTCGATCAGTGGGCCCCAGCCGTAGCACAGATGTTCCGGACCAACATGGTCCCAGAAGCAGGAACATCGCATGGCACACACACCCCGGCCCGGAAGGCTGTTTTGCTGTGGTGCCGTGGTATGGCTACCCTGAAGTTGGGCACCACACAGGAAGAAGACCCCAGGCCAATGGCGTCTGCCTCATAAATACCCTTCCCAGCATGCATAGCGAGCAAACCCCTCCTGATAGGCTGCTGGGAAAAGTATCCAAATCCTTTACTCCACTGCTGCCACCTGTCGACCTGGGGTGTGATCAGCACCCCAGAAACGACAGAATGAGCCCACAGCACAGCCAAAGCTGAGACAGAAGCTTCAAATTTGAACCAATTAACATGGTCAGAGTTACAAAAATGGTACACATTAAATGAAAGGAATTTTTATATGAAAAGTGGGAATTGGCTGTTGAAAGTTGTGTACACACAATGTTCCTTGGATTAAAATGTTTGCGCGATTAGTGTATACGAGCCTAAGCTTGAGTATACTGTATACAGAGCCTTGAAAAAGTATTCCTACCCCTTGAAATTTTCCAAATTTTGTCATGTTACAACCAAAAACGTAAATGTATTTTATTGGGATTTTATGTGATAGACCAACACAAAGTGGCACATAATTGTGAAATGAAAGGAAAATGATAAAAGGTTTTCATATCTGTGAAAAGTGTGGCGTGCATTTGTATTCAGCCCCCCTGAGTCAATACTTTGTAGAACCATCTTTCACTGCAATTACAGCTGCAAGTATTTTTGGGTATGTCTCTACCAACTTTGCACATCTAGAGAGTGAAATTTCTGCCCATTATTCTTTGCAAAATAGCCAATCTCTGTCAGATTGGATGGAGAGAGTCTGTGAACAGCAATTTTCAAGTCTTTACACAGATTCTCAATTGGATTTAGGTCTGGACTTTGACTGGGCCATTCTAACACATGAATATGCTTTGATTTAAACCATTCCACTGTAGCTCTGGCTATACGTTTAGGGTCGTTGTGCTGCTGGAAAAATCCACGATTTTCTTGTCGGAATTTCCGATCGTGTGTACGCAGCATTCGTTTTCCACCACATATAGCATTTTGCTTTTTGGCCAAAATGTTCAATTTTGGTCTCATCTGACCGGAGCATCTGCTTCCACGTGTTTGCTGTGTCCCCCACAAGGCGTCTTGCAAACTGCAAACAGGACTTCTTATGGATTTCTTTCAACAATGGCTTTCTTCTTGCCACTCTTCCATAAAGGCCAGGTTTGTGAAATGCACAACTAATAGTTGTCCTGCAGACAGATTCGCCCACCTGAGCTGTGGATCTCTGCATCTCTTCCAGAGTTACTATGGGCCTCTTCGCTGCTTCTCTAATGAATGCTCTCCTTGCCTAACCTGTCAGTTTAGGTGGACGGTCATGTTTTGGTAGGTTTGCACTCTTTCCATTTTTGGATGATGGATTGAACAGTGCTCCATGAGATGTTTAAAGCTTGGGATATTTTTGTAAAACCTAACCCTACTTTAAACTTCTCCAGAACTTTATCTCTGATCTGTCTGGTGTGTTCCTTGGCCTTCGTGATGCTGTTTGTTCACCAAGGTTCTCTAACAAACCTCCAAGGGCTTCACAGAACAGCTGTATTTATACTGACATTAAATTACACACAGGTGAACACAATTTACTTATTAGGTGACTTCTAAAGGCAATTGGTTCCACTATTTTTTAGTTAGGGGTATCAGAGTAAGCGGTTGGTGGAGTAGGGGGCTGAATACAAATGCACACCACACTTTTCAGGAATTTTATTTGTAAAACATTTTGAAAACCATTTATAATTTTCCATCCACTTCACAATTGTGTTCCACTTTGTGTTGGTCTAGCACAGGGGTCTCGAAACTTTTCAAACAAAGGGCCACTTTATTGTCCTTCAGACTAGGAGGGCCGGATTGTGGCCAGCAGGGACAGAAAATGTCACGGGCCCAGCATCAGTGAGAATAATAATGGCCTCAGGTTTGGTAGTCAATAGGAGGAGGAGTCCCCGCCCCCCCCCCATTAGTAGGAGGAATAGTATCCCATCATTGGTATCAGTGTAAGGCCTCGTACACACGATGAGATATGTCCGCTCAAACTTGTCCGACGGACAGTTTAGAGCGGACATGTCTCATCGGATTTCGGTCCGATGGCGTGTACACACCATCGGATCAAAATCCCCGCCGGCAGACAGCGTGGTGATGCGGCGGTGACGTTGACGCCGCCACGTCACCGATACGTCACCGCACCAGGAAGTAAACACTTCCGCGCGCATGCGTTGGATCCATTCACAGGATGCGACGCTTGTGCGGGAAGATATGTCCGCTGGTTTGCCGTACTAACCAGCGGACATATCCATCGGACCGTTTTCAGCGGACAAATTTGATCGTGTGTACGCGGCCTAAGATTCAGTGTCCCATTGTTGGTGTCAGTGGGAGGACTCATATCAGTGGGATTAATAGTGCCCCAAGGGCCGGATAAAGGCTATCAAAGGGCCACATCTGGCCCTCGGGCTGCAGTTTGGAGAACCCTGGTCTAGCACATAAAATCCCAATAAAATAAATTTACGGTTGTAAAATGACAAAATGTGAAAAATGTCAAGGGGGGATATGAATACTTTTTTAAGGCACTATAACAACCCTGCACACCTGTGTACTCAGGACAGGCTGCAGGCACCTGGTAAAATCCAGACACAGGATTGAAAGTTCCGATCCAGATCCAGGGAATCCGGAGAAAACACAAAACACAGCTTTTTGCGTTTAGAAAAGATACTCCAAAACCTTACATTACCCTTGATGTGAATCCTGGGTCTTATGCTGTGTATATTGTTTTAGACAAACAGCTTCCAAATTGCAGGAAATACTTGTAAACTTATTTGAAATCGATTTAATCCCTATCGATTATTACACACCATTACTGCTCTTATGCCCCGTACACACCTCCGTCCGATCAAATTCACATCGGAATTCCATTGGAGGAAAAGCGAACATCTCTATGTAAACTCTGATGGAATTCATCGGAATTTGCGATGGAATTACTCTGATGGGAATTTCCGATGGAAAAAGTCAGACTTTTTCCATCGGAAATTTCAATTCCTTCAGTAAATAAGGAGAGGTATGAAAATATTACAGTATTTATATTCAGTACAGTATTTATGAAAAACTGACAATCATTATGATATGCCTTCTGTGTTATTTAGAGACTGTTTTGCTGGGCCGAGTTGTCGTTGGACCATACATGTACACAAGAGGTCGAGAGCTGGAGCACTGGAATGAAATGCTTAATAAACCCAAAGAACTGGTAAAAAGATGGCATGCTCTGAGCATTAGTACCTGAAGTTTACCCACCTTCCTAGATACAGGAAGACACTTAGAGTTGGCAAGAATACAGGAAATTGAAATTTAGACTTGGCTGTGCTCTGAACAATGCATGTTGCCATCTCCTGGAATTGTCAATGGCTTTCAATCTTGTTAGTCTGACTGGCGAGAGACTGGAATTTCCAAGGAATATACTTACTTATATATAGACCATGCTGTGATAGCTTGGTAATCTCACAGTATTAAGTAGTTGTTAAAGAACACATAATAGTACAATGTTTGATGTATAGAAGCAAAAAGTTAGTTTGGGTCATGTTTATTAATAAATGGTACACATAGCTAAATATTCATAGACCTGTTTTATATGTTTATTTAAAGACAAACTCCACCCAAAATGTTTAAAGTGGATGTAAACCCAAAATTTGTATTAATTTTTTTATGATGTCATAATGTGGAGTATAAGATTTCCTATTATCTGTGCCCAGTCTTGCCACAAAGAGTTAATCCAGCTCTGAGCAATCCTCTTTTCTTTTTTCAGTTAGATCAACGGACAAACTGGAGAAAACTTTTGTCTGTTCTTCCCCCTTGCTGTGAATGACAGGTTATTTACATATTTCATGCACTAGCTTTAGACAGACATTGGGCCAGTTTCAGAAAGAATCGCCTATCTTTAGGCGGAGGTAGCGTATCTCAGATACACTACACTGCTGTAACTTAGAGCAGCAGGTACGGTATTCAGAAGGAACTTCCGTCCTAAGTTATGGCGGCTTGGCGTATCTGATCCGGCGTAAGCCCGCGTAATTCAAAATAGGAAGGAGGTGGGCGTGTAGTATTGAAATGAGCTGTGACCCAATGTAAATGACGCATCTAACAAACGGCGCATGCGCCGTCCGTGGACGTATCCCAGTGCGCATGCGCGAAAATCACGTCACAAATAGTCAGTGCTTTTAACGTGAACGTAACTTACGCCCAGCCCCATTCCCAAACCACCTACGCAAACGACGTAAACGACGTACAATACGACGCTGTTCCGACGTCCATACTTAACATGGGTTGCGCCTCATATAGCAGGGGTAACTTTACCCAGGTCGAACGCCTACGTAAAAGACGTATATCAATACGCCGGGCGCACGTACGTTCGTGAATCGGCGTATCTAGCTCATTTGCATATTTTTCATTGGGAAAGTCTAATGCATCCAGCGTAACTATGCGCCCACGATTCCCCCGGCGTAGGCATGTTACGACTGAAGCCATTTTTTTCGCCGTAACTTGCTTTCTGAATTGGCGTAAAGATGCAACGGCGCACATTTGACTTTACAGCGTCATATCAGGAGATACGCCGGCGTAGATTGTTTTTGAATCTGGTCCATTATTTTTAGCTATTTTTATCGTGACTGCGACATTACGGCAGACACATTGGACACTTTTGACACATTTTTGGGACAATTTTCATTTTTACAGCGATCAGTGCTATAAAAATTCACTGATAACTGTGAAAATGACACTGGCAGTGAAGGGGTTACCCACTATGTGTCGCTGTAGGGGTTAAGTGTGCCCTAGGCCTAGGGAGTGATTCTTGCTGTAGGGGGGATGGGCTACACGTGACAAGACAGTGATCACCGCTTTTGATTACAGGAAGCTGTGATCACTGGCACTGTCACCAGGCAGAGCTGCATGTTTACATCAGCATCTCCCTGTTCTTCCTTACCGTGAGACATTCGCAGGTATTCCCACGGCGATCGAGTCCGTGGGACCCGCGGTCAGGCTCACTGAGCTTGCGGCAGGCGCACGCGTCCACAATGCAGCGCTCTTAAAGTATGGTGACCAGACATCCCCGGTTTCCAGGGACAGTCCCCGGATTGAGGACATAGTCACAAACAAACAAACAGACAAAGTCTGTGCCTGGTTTTGTCTCCGGATTGGATTTGAACAAGGGCTGGGGCAATTCAGTCAGTGCAGAATTAAAAATCGAAATTCTGAATTACACCCCCTCTCCACCGCTCCACTGCTTCTGATGATCATGTGCTGGTCGGAGAGGAGGGAATATTTCTTCAGCTCCGCTCGCTTGTTCTTCTGCCTTGACTCAAGTCCCGGCCAGCCGCCTGCCTGCTCATCTCCTTGCCTTCCCTGGTGGAGTGATCTTTCTCCATTCCCCACCCAGTAGTTGCCGGGGCCCGGAGAGTAAGGCTCAACAGGCTGTGAGGCGGGCGGCCGCGGTGACGGGCAGAAAGTTGCTGAATGCTGCCATTTGTAGTAAAAAAAAAAAAGAATATGTCCCCGGATTTCATTTCAAAATTCTGGTCACCGGATTTCAAAAATCTGGTCACCTTATCATAAAGGGGACGTATATATATGTCCTCGTGCCTGTCTGTGCCATGCTGCCGACGTATATAGTCGTGCGCTGGTCGGCAAGCAGTTAAAAAGCCACAGATGTGGGAAATTAACCTTTATGCCCATTTTAACCTGTGTGTGTCATCTTGTGTGTCTGTACCAGTAACACACATTCCAGGGTGTCTAAGCTTTTGATCAGGACCACTTGGGGGATTTATCATATCATTATGATTTCAAAAGGAGCCAAATAGCTATGTGATAATAAATGGCTTCATATGATCACTATTCCTAAATAAAAAATTTCAATATCAGTTCCAAAATGTCAAGTTTTCTGTTAGCTTATGTAAACTTTTGAGCACAACTGTATATAGGCACAAACTTCATTGCAATTGTTGTTTAGTTGCTGCCATCTAGTGGCCTTTTCATAAAAACATTTTCTCTTTTTAAAAACTGAACTTTTCAGAAGTTTTGATATGCAATGGAATCTCTGGCCATGTAAAGTAACATACACTTAAATACCATAGTTGGAACCTCCAGGTTCCTGTATTTATTTGTTGAGAGGCTGTAGAGCATCGAGAAAATAAGGGCATCTGCCAAAATAACAACCATGGCAGAACAAATACAATCATCACTCTTTAAAACTAGATTGATACGCGACAAATTGAAAATCTGACCTTAGATCTAGCTAAGGCTTTCTCTCACGTTATTTACTGTTATGTACATGTCCCAAGTTGGAAGCCAAGTTGGGGGCCACAGTTTTCAGATGTGGCAGAGTGATTTTAATGAATTCGAAAATGTATGTGTAGCACTGTCCTAGTTGCTAGGATGTTAGGCAAACTTCGTTTTTTTTTGTACTTCTGTAATCAGTGGAATAGTTATTAATTGCTTCGGGCTGTTCTGTGTTTCACAGGCTGGAGGTTTGATTGTTTTGCCCTTTATTATAGAATCAAAGTGGTCTGAAACGTTAAATAAGAAGTCTGATTATTTATGGAACTTCAGCCAATCCCTGAGGAGGTGTACCCAGTAGGTGGCTAAAAAGCACATAAAATAAGGTGACCAGCTTTTTAAAATGAAATTCAGGGACATATTTTTTCTTTAGGCCCCCTTCACACGGGGCGGATCCGTAATGATCCGCCCCGTAAACCTCCGCTTGCTCAGCGGGGATCGCTCCGTTGATCTCCGCTATTGGGAGATCGGATAAACACGGACTGTGTGCAGAATCGGATCATTGCGGAGACGGGCGAGATCGGGTGTCAGCGGATGTTAATCCTCTGATATCCGCGATCTTATAGGGACCAATGTATGTCCCTTTTTCATCCACAAACGGATGGATGAAAATGCGGACAGACGATCCTCAGGTGTAAAAGGGGCCTTACTAGTAATGGCAACATTAAGTTCAATGCTTCCAAGCATGCGTTGACTTGATTCTGAGCATGCGTGGGTTTTTGGTCCGATGCTTTTGCGTACTAACCACCGTTTTGGTCCGATGGTCAGGCGTCCATCGGACCGATTTTAAAGCAAGTTTTAAAACTTTGGTCCGACGGACAACGGTCCGATGGGCCGTACACACGATCGGTTTGGTCCGATGAAACTGGCCTTAACCACTTGTCATCTGCCCACCGTCAAATGACGGCGGGCAGACGACTCCATTATCCTGACATCACGTCATATGACGTGATGTCCCTTTAAAGCCGCGGGCGGGCGCGCGCGAGTCGCCGGCGGCGCGCTCGCGCACCCGCCGCTCTGCGGGGATCCTGTGCGAGTGCCCGGCAGCAACGATCGCTGCCGGGCACACGCGATTGCTCAGTAACTGAGCTGGGACGTGCAGCTCTGTATGTAAACACAGAGCTGCACGTCCCTGTCAGGGAGAGAGGAGATCGATTGTGTCTCTTGTACATAGGGACACAATCGGTCACCTCCCCCAGTCACCCCCCCTCCCCCCACAGTTAGAACACTCATAGGACACACATTTAACCCCTTCCCCCTAGTGGTTAACCCCTTCACTGCCAGTCACATTTATACAGTAATCAATGCATATTTATAGCATTGTTCACTGTATAAATGTAAATGGTCTCAAAAATGTCAGAAAAGTGTCCGAAATGTCCGCCATAACGTCGCAGTCCCAATAAAAAAATCGCAGATCGCCGCCATTAATAGTAAAAAAAAAAAAAAATGCCATAAACTATCCCCTATTTTGTAAACACTATAAATTTTGCGCAAACCAATCGATAAACGCTTATTGCATTTTTTTTTTTACCAAAAATATGTAGAAGAATACGTATCGGCCTAAACTGAGGGAAAAAATATATTTTTTATATATTTTTTGGGTTATTTATTATAGCAAAAAGGAAAAAATATTGCATTTTTTTAAAAATTGACGCTCTATTTTTGTTTATAGCGCAAAAAATAAAAACCGCAGAGGTGATCAAATACCACCAAAAGAAAGCTCTATTTGTGGGAAAAAAAGGACGCCAATTTTGTTTGGGAGCCACGTCGCACGACCGCGCAATTGTCAGTTAAAGCGACGCAGTGCCGGAAGGGGGTGTAGGTGCACAGTAGGCAAGTGGTTAAGGCCAGTTTCATCAGACCGAACCGAGCGTGTACGCGGCCTTACTCTTCGGGCCCCAGCTACTACTGGATGGGGAGCGGAGGAAGATCACTCCGTCAGGGAAGGCAAGGGTATAGGCAGGTGGCTGGCCAGGATTTTAGCCAAGGCAGAAGAACATGTGAGCGAAGCTAAATGGGCATGCACCCGAAACTGAAGAAATATTCCCTCCGCTCCGAACAGCACATCAGAAAGGGCCACAGATAATGGGAAAAATATAACCCCCCTATGCTAGTAGGCACGGCTGAGCGGGGGTGTGTAATTCTAATTTTTTTATTATAATTCTGCGCTGATTGTTTGAAATTGCCCCTGCCCCCTATTAAATCTAATCTGGGGACAAAACCAGGGACAGACTTGGTCCGGGGACAGTGTCCTCAATCAGGGGACTGTCCCCTGAAACTGGGGATGTCTCGTCACCTTAACATAAAATAATCTGAGGCTTGGAGCAGTCTTGTTTTAGTCTTGGGTCTAATCCTGCAGGAATGCCCAGCCTGGGGGACTTTGCCCCTCTGGGCAGACTGCTGGAGTTTTCTGCATGTTCATTGTTGTCCCAGCTGTGGCATAGCTGGGGGGCCTTCTTCTAAAAAATATTTTTATGAAGCTTATCAATAAAACTCTCTAAGGACCTGGTCTAGAGAGCTCAGTAAAGAGTGCCCGATGGGGGATGGAAAAGGTATGGCTGTCCTCTGGCATTGTGGGCTGGGCATTGACCTCTCCCTCCTTTAGGAGTGTGCAGTAGATACTGGAGGGAGGCATCCAGTGATCCTGTGACATTGTAAGTACTGACCTGAACTCATAGGTCTAGTGACTGTGTGCTGTCACCTTTGGGTGGAAGAGCAAGTGGCAGTTCTGACTGGGATAGCTTATAAAAAGGACCCAGTTCTGCCATCTATAATTGTTCCTGCATAGAGACTGTTCAGAGAGGCTTAGCAAAGTGGACTGTCTTCCTGCTATTATTCAGTAGATCTGGAGTATCCCATATCATCCTATATCCAATCCCAAGTTCTTTAGCAATAAAAAAAAAAAAATCCTAAAATGACATTCCTTAGACTGATTACTGAGCCAGAGTGAGTGAACTGTTGCTGAGTGTGCCTGGCTCCCTCTGCACAAAGCTTGGGAAAGAACCAGTTAAATAACAGCAGCTTCTTCAGGGATAGTGCTACATATGCAACAAAAAAAAACCTCTGATTTAAAATTAAGCCCTCATTTGCTTTTTCCCCTACATTTGCTGTTGAGCTATACGGCATGACAATAGAAAGTACATTATTCTCTATTGTGCCCGTCACATACAGTAAATACATATAAAAGGGTACAGGCGCTGGTGTTTGGCCCACAGACTTCAATAGAAATGCAATAATAATTTGTATAAAATGCATATAAAAGAAACTGCGAGTAGGTGATGTCACCAGACACCAGCCAATCAAGACGGCTGCAGAAGATGCTGGCACTTGGGAAGGACTTCATACCACTCGAGACGTATGTATTGGGGACTTTAGTTCCGCTTTAAGACTGATTCCATGTGTTCAAGGTCTTGTGTATGACACAGGTGAATAAGTCAATTTGGGCACATTCACAGAGTTATTCTGATGACACTGTGCAAAGCAAGGCAGCCTGATTTACTGACCTGCTGGATCACCCTCTGCTAACCTGTGGACCTGAGTGGTGTCTAGCAATGAATTACAGGAAGTTGATGATCAACTTAGGTACTTAGGTACACTAGCTGTATTAAAAAACATTTTAACAAATAAATTGCTGCATTCAATTGTGTTTTCAATACTTGCTTGAAGTTAAATGCCAACTATCACAAAGCATATTTTGGTAAGTGCATATGGTTATTCCTTGATAATATGCAGTTGTAGCACCACCCCTGTAGGAGCCTCTTGATAATTTTAGGTTCTATGTTCTGCCTCTCAAACCCAAGAACAGTCTCAGTTTGGTTCGCACCAGAACATGTGAACTGGTAAAAAAATTGTTTGAACACGCAAACACCATTAAAGTCTATTGCTGCGTACACACGGTCGTTTTTTGCGATGAAAAAAATGACGTTTTTAAAACGTCATTTAAATTGATCGTGTGTGGGCAAAACGTCGTTTTTTGTCTTCAAAAAAACAACCAAAAAAAAATTCCAAGATGCTTGAATTTTTTGTGTCCTTTTTTTAAAACGTCGTTTTTTGTGTCATAAAAAGTGATGGTGTGTGGGCAAAATGACGTTGAAAACGACGTTTTTAAACCCGCGCATGCTCAGAAGCAAGTTATGAGACGGAGCTTCAATGGAAAAGAGTGCCGTCGAACGTGGTGTACGTCACCACGCTTTGTTAGAGCTTTGTAGAAAAACGATGGTGTGTACGCAACGTCGTTTTGGAAAATGAAGTTTGAAAAACTTCGTTTTTTTTCATGATTTCATGAGTGTGTACGCGGCATATGGGACATGAACATGAAAAATCAAAAGTGCTAATTTTAAGGGTTAATATGCAAGTTATTGTCATAAAGAGTGTTTGGGGACCTGGGTTGACCCCAGGGGACAGGTATCAATGCAACAAGTTTTAAAAACGGCAGGTTTTTTGGGAGCAGTGATTTTAATAATGCTTAAAGGGAAACAATAAAAGTGAAACATTCCTTTAAATTTCGTAGCTGGGGACTGTCTATAGTATGCCTGTAAAGTAGCGCATGTTTCCGTGTTTAGAACTGTCCCTGCACAAAATTTCATTTGTAAAGGAAAAAAAATCATTTAAAACTACTCGCGGCTATTCATAAATTGTTGGGTCCCGGCAATACAGATCAAGTCATTGAAAAAAAACGGCAGGGGTTTTAAGGGGAACCCTGCACCAAAATAAAAAAAATGGCATGGGGACCCCCACCAAAAATCTATACCAGACCCTTATCCGAGCACGCAACCTGGTAGGCCGCAGGAAAAGAGGTGGGGCGAGAGAGCGCCCCCCCTCCTGAAGCGTACTAGGCCACATGCCCTCAACATGGGGAGGATGGGGACAAGAGTCTTATCCCCATAATCTTTGCCCGGTGGTTTTGGGGGTCTGCAGGCGGGGGGCTTATCGGATCCTGGAAGCCCCCTTTAACAAAGGGGACCCCCAGATCCCACCCCCCATGTGAATTGGTAAGGGGTTGAAAATCAGAGGAGACGGTTTAAGACAAGTCCTTTATTAAAAATAAAAATAATACAAATAAATTCCAGCGATGTAATCCAGTCTCTCATGTCTGTCCAGCGATGTAATCCCTTCTCTCCATGTTCAGCAATGTAATCCCATCTCTCGATGTCCAACGATGATCTATTCTCCAGCAATGCTCCAGTCTCCACTCAGTCTCCAGCGAGGAACGAAACCCCCATGACACGTAAGAGGGGGCAGGGTCACTCGCCCATGTCATTGGGTAACCCAGGGCTTTCTCCTTGCATAAGGAAAAAGCCCGAGGTTACCCAATGACTTGGATGGGTGACCCTGCCCCCTGGAGCCTGAGTGGAGCATTATTAAAATCACTGCTTCCGAAAAAACTACAGTTTTTAAAACTTTTTTTTGCATTGATACATGTCCCCTGGGGCAGGACCCGGGTCCCCAAATATTTTTTATAACAATAACTTGCATATTAACCTTTAAAGTAACACTTTTGATTTCTCCCTCAGACTTTAAAGGGTGTTCTGCGGCCTTTCAAATTTGCCGCAAACACCCAAATTGTTCGCTGTTCGCCAAACGGACGAACAGGCAATGTTCGGGTCGAACTCATTTTCAACCCGAACATAAAGCTTATCCCTACTGCAGAAACAGACACCAAACTGTAGTTAGTTACCTGTAGTAAACTCTGAGGCCGCGTACACACGGCAGAGAACCTCGACGGGCAGAACACATCGTTCCGCCCGTCGAGGTTCTCTGCCGGCCGTCAGATTCGGCGACCCGCCCGTCGGGAATGGCAACCAGCCATTCATCCCGACGGGCCGTCGAGCAAATAGAGAACATGCTCTCTATTTCTGCTCGACGGCATTCCCGACGGGATGCTCGCCGAGAGCGTACACACGGCCGAGGTTCTCGGCAGAATGCGGCTCCCAGCGAGGTTCTCGCTGGTTTCTGCCGAGAACCTCGGCCGTGTGTACGCCACCTTAGATTTAGTAACTGACCACCAAAGAGGTATGCAATACAAGTAGATTACAGTTTACCAACCCACAGGCCTGAGATGACCTATGGCAGCCCTCAAAATTTTCACTCGCCTGCTCGCATTTAGGGGAGTGAAAATTTGCTGGGGGCGAGTGGAGAGGGGGAGCTGAGAGCAGATGAGTGACACTGAGTGCCCAGCTCTCCAACAGTCTGAATGATAGGAGTAACGCTGCCGTCATTCATATCATTCCGAGTACCACACAGTGCAGGCTCCGATGGCTGCTGGACAGTGGCGGTTTGTCTGGCTCTTGCACCGCCACTGAAATACATAGATTCATGCATTGCATGAATCAATGTATTTTCACCGCTATTCATATGGCCGGATGGTGAGCGCCGGCCACTTGAATAACGACAGCCGGTTGGCTGTGTGGAAGTGCCAGCGGCTTTCCGAGTACAGCCCTTAGGCTGTAGTTGGCTTCCGAATGCTTATCTAAGGGACGTACCGGCGGTGCGTTCCTTGGATAAGACTGACTGGCATCTCAGCCAATCAGGTTCACCGGATCTGGTTACCGGTAACCTGATTGGCTGAAGTGTCATCGAGGGCGGGAGAAGACATCGAGGGACGTGGAAGGAGGACGGCTGACCCCCCAGAAAGGTAAGTCCCGGGGGAGAGGCATTTTACAGGGCACAGCGGCGACAATGGGCACAGTGGCGACAATGGGCACAGTGGCGACAATTAAATGGTACAGTGGCATCAATGGGCACAGTGGCAACAATGGGCACCGTGGCGACAATTAAAGGGCATAGTGGCATCAATTGGCACAGTGGCGACAATTAAAGGGCACAATGGTGACAAAGGGCACAGTGGCGACAATTAAAGGGCACAGTGGCATCAATTGGCACAGTGGTGACAAAGGCCACAGTGGTGACAATTAAACGGCACAGTGGCGACAATTATTACAGTGGCGACAATTGATGGGCACAGTAGCTGCGTTTGATGGCATGGCACAGTGGTGACAATTGATGGCACAGTGGCTGTGTTTGATGGCATGGCACAGTGGTGACAATTGATAGCACAGTGGCTGCGTTTGATGGGATGGCACAGTGACTGCATTTGATGGCATGGCACAGTGGTGACAATTGATGGCACAGTGGCTGCATTTGATGGGCACAGTGGCTGCATTTGATGGGCACAGTGAGGCAGCAATTGTATTTTTTCGTTTGCGCCCTCCCAAAAATTTTGATCACCAGCCGCCACTGCTTCTGGAGGAAGTATTTTGCTCCCTCTCCCTCCAGCTTTGAGACTGGAATCAGTGTCACTGATTCCATCTCCACCACAATCCAACAGAAATTTTACTGTTTCAACATATAAAAACAACACCAATTAACCCTACGTTCACACTTATACACTTTTTACACCTATACACTTTTTGGTGCATGTTGCAATTTGCAGAAACGCACTACAGTCCATTTAACATGGTTTCCTATGGTACACGCTCACACCAATTCGTTTTTTAGCTGGTGCATTTTTGGAAAGAGCCAGTGACTTTTTTTCCAGCTGCAGAAGAAATGCCGGCTAAATTTTTCTTGAAAAAAACTGCGTGGGGTCCCCTCCCAAATACATACCAGGCCCTTTGGGTTTGGTATGGATTTGGAGGGAAGCCCCACACCAAATCAAAATAAAAAATGGCGTGGTGTCCCACCATCAATCCATACTAGCATGCAACCTGACAGGTTCGGGGACAATTATTAATTAATAAAGTCTTTGTGGTATTTTTTCTGTGTGTGACCCATTTTTGGTGAATGAGTAGATTCTGATATACCCCTCACGCACAGACCCCCACAACCACAGCCCAGGGTTGTGGGGAAGAGGCCCTTGTCCCCATCAACATGGGGACAAGTTGCTTTGGGGTGGGAGGCAAACCCCCCCATTGGGCATGAAACCTGATATAATTCGCTCTTCCCCTCCCTTTCCTGTCCTGCCAGGCTGCATGCTCGGAAAAGGGCCTGGTATGAATTGGGGCAATGGCCAAACATTTGGGGGAGGGTGTTATTAGGGTTGCCACATCATCCCGTTAATCCAGGACACATTAATCCAGGACACATATTAATTACTGAGGCTGATTAAGGTGGTAATTAAACTCACTTGGTACCTTTTCAGCATTAAATCAGCCTCAGAACCTGTGTCATTCATATGCCGGGTTTAAAGGGATGATGTGGCAACCCTAGGTGTCAGCCCAGCGCCGATTAAGAGTGTCATGCTGGCGCAGGTTATTCAGTGGTTATATGCAAACAAAACGACTAGCCCTTCCTAAAATCAAAGAACTTGTGGAAGAAAGGAGAGAGACTAAATGAAAATACACAGAGGGACTGGTTGTAGTAGCTGTTAGGTGACAACATTACGTAGATCACGATACATGAAAGTGTGTTTGTTTGGTGGTTTGGCTGGACTACAGAGGTATGGAAACATCGCCCTGATATGCTCCCACTGCACCAACATGATGTGATGTATTGCCTTTGAATTTTTGATATATTGTAAGTGCAATTTTAAAGGGGAGAGGGACCTTCACCTTCACTTTTTCAGATATAGGCCCGGATTCACGTAGATCGGCGCATCTTTATGCCGCCGCAGCGTATCTTCTTTACGCTACGCCGGCGCAACATTGAGAGGCAAATATGAAATTTACAATAAAAATGCGCCCAACGTTGCGCCGGCGTAGCGTATATTCGCCGGCGTAAGCCGACATAATTCAAAGTAGGTGGAAGTGGGCTGGAAGTGGGTAATGAAGCGTTACCCTATGCAAATGATGGGCTGAGCGTCATCCAAGTACTTAAAACGAACGGCGCATGCATCGTAGCTTGGACGTATCCCCCGTGCGCATGCGTACAACCACGTCGAAATAACTGCCTAAGATACGTCAAATCACTGCCTACGACGTGAACGTAACCTACGCACAGCCCTATTCACGTAGTAATACGTAAACGACGTACAATACGACGGCTGTTCCCTCGTTTATACCTTTGCATGACTTACACCTGCTTTATGTGGGGTAAGTTTACGCCGGATGTACGACTTACGTAAACCGCGTATATTAGAGGGCCGGGCGCAAGTATGTTCGTAAATCGGCGTATATCTATAATTTGCATATTCGAAACGTAAAACAATGGGAGCGCCCCTTGCGGCCAGCGTAAATATGCGTCCACGATACGTCGGCGTAGGAAACTTACGTCGGTCGTAAGAAGCCGATTTTCAGGCCTATCTTGCTTTCAGAGTTAGGCACATAGATACGACAGCGCAAATGTGCACTTACGCGGCGTATCTCGAGATACGTCGGTATAAGTGCTATGTGAATCCGGGCCATAGTGTTTATTTATTAGAAAATCTATATATATATGTATGTTTTTAGGTAGCGCCGCCTTGATATGTAATGTGTTGTTAATGCATTGTATGTTGTATTGCTATTCAGTGGTTATGTTTTTTTTTCCCTTTTGAGCATTTGACCTTTAGTAGCGATCTCCGCAAGAGAGCGGAGATCACTACAGAAAGTGCCCGCTGTTTTTAACCACTTCCATACCAGGCACTTACGCACCTTCCCGCCCAAGCCAATTTTCAGCTTTCAGCACTGTCGCACTTTGAATGACAATTGCGTGGTCATGCTACACTGTACCCAAACAAAATTGGCGTCCTTTTTTCCCACAAATAGAGCTTTCTTTTGGTGGTATTTGATCACCTCTGCGGTTTTTATTTTGTATTTTATGCGGCACTGATGGGCACTCATAGGTGGCACTGATGGGCACTCAAAGGCGGCACTGATGGGCACTCATAGGCGGCACTGATGGGCACTTATAGGCGGCACTGATGGGCACTCATGGGCATCACTGGGAACTCATAGGCGGCACAGAATGGCACTCATGGGTGGCACTTATGGGTGGCACTGATGGGTACTTATGGGTGGCACAGATGGGCACTGATAGGTGGGCACTGGGCATGGATTGGCACGGAGGGGTGGCACTGAAGGACACTGTGGGGTGGCACTGATGTACTTTGAGGGGTAACACTGATGTATATGTTGCCAGTCAGTGCCCATGGGTGGGCACTGTCTGGCATCTTTCTTTTTTTTTTTAACCTGTATTTTTTATTTTTTTTAATCCTGTGGTTTTTTTGTTTTATGTTTTTTTTGTTTTCTTTGCTCTGCCAGTGTGGGCATCCCTGGTGGTCTAGTGTGGGAATACGAGGGGGGGCTGCGCTGATAAACAATCAGCGTGAACCCCCCCTGTCAGGAGAGCCGCCGATCGGCTCTCCTGTACTCGCGTCTGTCAGACACGAGTGAGGAAGAGCCGTCGGCGGCTCTTCCTGTTTACATCGTGATCAGCCGTGATTGGACACGGCTGATCACGTGGTAGCGAGCCTCCGCCGGTGACTTGTTACCGAGATCGGTGATGCGGCATGAAATCGTGCTGGACGTTTGAGAACGTCTAGTCACGATTTCATAACCACTTCCCGGCCGTAAATCTGCTATTGGCCGGGCGGGAAGTGGTTAAAGCGGGAAAAAAAAACACAAAATACTGGAAAACTGCATGCAAATATGCATCAAAAACCCAAAACACACTGCAAAACATGCCTGAAAAACGCATCAACCGCAACCGCATAGATGTGAACCTAGACTAAGAAGATACACTAGAAAAGCACAGAGAGACCCCTATTACAATGGATTTTGGATTAACATTCATTTTATTGCAATTATGCGTATAGCCACTAGATGTCACATTGTGCATGCATAGTCTTGGCTTTAGAGATGATTTACCGTCATGAGAACTACATAACAATGATCCATGATCTCTCCATTAATAAATGTAACTTACACTATATTTAAAAATGTTTTGTAAAAGTTGTTGTTTTTTAAGAGAATTGTGTGATCTGGGCTTCACTGTAATCCATTTCAGGTGGAGTTTTTAAACTATTTTTTTTTAAAGTTTCAAAAAAGCAATGTTAACCACCTTCCTTTGCAGGCTATATTTCTATTTTAATCATTGTGATACATTGACTGAAAATTTTAGAGACAGACTAAGCTTTCTTTTGGTGATATTTTTTTACCACTGGGTTTAAAAAAATAATTGCTACAGGTAGAAAAAGATATACTAGTTGTGTAAGAAAAGTCCAGTATGTGCTAAAACAAGAAGACCATTGCATGTGCATGTTTCTGAGCATAAGTTCAAGACATATTCAAATGCACACAGTGGGCCAGATTCAGGTAGATGAGAGCATCTTTGCTCTGGAGTAACGCTTCTCATTTACGTTACTCTGCCGAAATTTTAGGAGCAAGTGCTGTTATTCATGAAGCACTTGCTCCTAAAGTTGCGGCAGCGCAAATGAGCCGGCGGAATTCAAATTGGGCGGGTACGGGGCGTGTATTATTTAAACTATGCGCGATCCCGCGGCGAACGTACTGCGCATGCGTCGAGTGTCAATGCATCCCAGTGCGCATGCTGCAATGACGTCACATCCCCATTCATGAACGTTTTACGCAAGCGACGCGATTTTTATTTTTTCCGACGCGATGACGACGCCTATACTTAACATAGGATACTCCACTAGGGGGCTGCTTTATCTTTACGTTGCGTATCGCTTCCGGAAACGTCGTAAAGTCACTACGTCGCGCCCGAAAAAGATCGTGAATTTCCGACTCCCGCCGATTAACATATTTTTTCAGCGTTAATCAGCGGGAATGCCCCCGGCGCCATTTTTAAGTTGAGGTAACGATGCGATGGCAAAATTCAATTACGCCGATCGCATCGGAACTCCAACCCGGCGTTTCTTGTTTTCTGGTTACAGAAAACAAAAACGCCGGCTTAAAGTGACAGTTAGGCTGGCGGATCAATGGATACTCCAGCCTAACTCTACCTGAATCTGGCCCAGTATATTGAAGCTGGATTGTGACATGCACAGACTGCTGAGTGGTCTAAAGCTAGTTGTTGATTTACCAGTGACCGGACCTGCTATGTTTGCCTTCCCATGTGTGACCTGACTTACCTTTGACCTGTCTTTTGATCCGTGTCTACCTGTTGCAGTGGCGTACTAAGTGGGGGGTGGAGGGGCGGTCAGACTCGGGTGCCACACACAGGGGGTGTCAGGCCGACGCCCCCCCCCCCCCCCGCAGCTGAAGTGGAGACAGCAGGCGGTGACAGGAAGAACACACACGGTTACACGGAAAGCACCCTGGACCTGCAACGATCCCCTTCTCTCATGGATGCGCCACAGCTCTGATCAGTCTCGGCTGTCTCAGCCCTCCTCCTTTATGTCTACACAGGGGGAGGGGGCCCGTTACCCAATCCAGAGGTGCAAGGTTCTGTGTAATGTAAAGGGGTCCAGAGGTGCAAGGGCTGTGTAATATAAAGGTGTCCAGAGGTGCTGGGTGCTGTGTAATGTAAAGAGGTCCTTAGGTACAAGGTGCTGTGTAATGTAAAGGGGTCCAGAGGTGCAGGGTACTGTGTAATGTAAAGGGGTTCAGAGGTGCAAGGTGCTGTGTTATGTAAAGGGGTGCAGGTTGCTGTGTAATGTGAAGGGGTCCAGAGGTGCGGTGCTGTGTAATATAAAGGGGTCCAGAGGTCCAGTTGTGGAGAGGGGGTACACAGTATTGACAAAGAGATATTGAAGAGGTATGCAGGGGGCACAGTGGGGTGTTTTTACATTTTAAGGTGGGGGTGCAAGATATAGGATTCGCCCTGGGTGCCAAATGCTCTAGGTACGCCCCTGGCCTGTTGTGACCTTGGCCTGTGTTTGGACTCTGAGTTCTATTTCCTGATTTAGTACCAGCGCAACTGTGAACTGACCTTGGCTTGTATCCTGCCTCTGCCTATGACTGGGGAGGGGGGGCAGAGGGGACCATGACCCCTCAACATTATACTATGCCCCCAGTTAAACCGCTGTCATTGCCATTTCACTGACTGCCACTTGTTTTGGCCAGGCAGGCCAGCTGAGACCCACTTTACCCTGTAGTTCCACAGCCCCTCGCTCACTGCCCAAACTGGTTGTTAGCTGCCTGGTGTCTAGCAACCAGTGACATCACCAGAGCGAGGCCCCAGAATTCAGAGGGGAGGAGGATTTAACTTCCTCCTCTTCTGTGTCTAGTACTTAGGTCCATCTACCTCCTCTGATCCAGGGCCGAATCTAGTGGAGCCTGGCGGGCATGTGTGGGCCGTAATGTAATGCTCATGCCGTTGCAGCTCCACTTTCTTCCCCCACAATCTGCCTCCACCATGTACAGTTACAGCACCACTGGAGATCTTATTCTGTGAGTGGGGGATCTAATGATAAAGGGGGCCTCTTTCTGTGAGTGGGGGATCTGATGGTAAAGAGGGGCTCTTTCTGTGAGCAGGATATCTGATGGTAAAGGGGGGCTCTTTCTGTGAGTGGGGGATCTGATGGTAAAGGGGGGCTATTTCTGTGAGCTGGGGTCTGATAGTAAAGGGGGGCTCTTTCTGTGAGTGGGGGATCTGATGGTAAAGAGGGGCTATTTCTGTGAGCAAGATATCTGATGGTAAAGGGGGGCTCTTTCTGTGAGTGGGGGATTTGATGGTAAAGGGGGGCTCTTTTTGTGAGTGTGGGATCTGATGGTAAAGGGGGGCTATTACTGTGAGTGGGGAATCTGATGGTAATGGGGGGCTCTATCATTGAGCGGGGGATCTGATGGTAATGGGGGGGCTCTTTCTGTGAGTGGGGGATCTGATGGTAAAGGGGCTCTTATGGTGAGTGGGGGATCTGATGGTAAAGGGGGGCTATTTATATAAGTGGGGGCTCTGATGGTAAGGGGGGCTTTTTATATAAGTGGGGGCTCTGATGGTAAGGGGGGCTTTTTCTGTAGGTGGGGACTCTGTTACAGGGGGGCTCTGGTGGTAAAGAGGGACGCTAATGTTAGAGGAGGACTGCTTTCTTCAGCTCTGTGTATACAATGGAGTATTGGGTAGCTCATGTCCATAATGGGGGTGGGAGTGACACAGCCCCAAATCCACAATGGCTCAAAAGTCATATGGTCCAGAAATATTTAGACAGAATAAAGGTGGATAAAGCACCTGGACCAGATGGCATCCACCCACGGATCCTAAAAGAATTGAGCTCTGAAATTTCAAAGCCACTGTATCTAATATTTAGGGACTCATTAATGACAGGAATAGTACCACTGGATTGGCGTAGAGCCAATGTGGTGCCTATATTTAAAAAGGGAACAAAATATTTACCAAGTAACTATAGACCTGTTAGTTTAACTTCTATAGTTGGGAAGATACTGGAACGTTTAATAAAAGACCACATGGATGAGTTCTTGCTGGAAACAAACTATTTAAGCAGCAGACAGCATGGATTCATGAAGGACAGAAGTTGTCAGACAAACCTGATTTCCTTTTATGAAGAGGTAAGTAAAACCCTGGACAGAGGCGTGGCAGTGGACGTGGTATACTTGGATTTTGCAAAAGCGTTCGATACAGTTCCCCACACACGGCTCATGTGTAAGGTAAGGTCTACAGGATTAGATATATCAGTTTGTAAATGGATAGAAAACTGGCTGAAAGACAGAATTCAGAGAGTTGTGGTTAATGATTCTTACTCTGAATGGTCCAAGGTTATCAGCGGTGTACCCCAAGGTTCAGTGTTGGGTCCCTTACTTTTCAATATATTTATAAATGTTATTGGGTCTGAGATCAAAAGTAACATTTCTGTTTTTGCAGATGACACTAAGCTATGCAGTGGAATAATGTCCTTGCAGGATGTCTCCAATTTACAAGCCGACCTCAATGCTCTGTCTAATTGGGTGACTAAGTGGCAGATGAGGTTTAATGTTGATAAATGTAAAGTTATGCACTTGGGGGCTAAGAATATGCATGCATCATACATGCTAGGGGGAGTACAACTGGGGGGATCTGTAGTGGAGAAGGATCTGGGTGTTTTAGTTGATCATAAGCTCAATAATGGCATGCAATGCCAAGCTGCGGTTTCCAAAGCAAGCAAAGTCCTTTCTTGTATTAAGAGAGGTATGGACTCCAGAGATAGAGATATCATTTTGCCCCTGTACAAATCATTAGTAAGACCTCATCTGGAATATGCAGTCCAGTTTTGGGCACCAGTTCTCAAAAAGGATATCGGAGAACTGGAGAAAGTGCAGAGAAGGGCAACCAAACTGATAAGAGGCATGGAGGAGCTCAGCTATGAGGAAAGATTAGAGGAAATGAATTTATTCACTCTTGAGAAGAGGAGAATAAGGGGGGATATGATCAACATGTACAAATATATAAGAGGTCCATATAGTGAACTTGGTGTTGAGTTATTCACTTTAAGGTCAACACTGAGGACAAGGGGGCACTCTTTACGTCTGGAGGAAAAGAGATTTCACCTCCAAATACGGAAAGGTTTCTTCACAGTAAGAGCTGTGAAAATGTGGAACAGACTCCCTCCAGAGGTGGTTCTGGCCAGCTCAGTAGATTGCTTTAAGAAGGGCCTGGATTCTTTCCTAAATGCACATAATATAACTGAGTACTACGTTTTGTAGGTAAAGTTGATCCGGGGTAAATCCGATTGCCTCTCGGGGGATCAGAAAGGAATTTTTTCCCCTCCGGTAGCAAATTGGATCATCGCTCTGCTGGGGTTTTTTGCCTTCCTCTGGATCAACTGTGGGTATGGAGTTGGGTGTATGGGATGTACTGTGTTTTATTTTGTTTGTTTATTTTTATTTTTTTATGGTTGAACTGGATGGACTTGTGTCTTTTTTCAACCTGACTAACTATGTAACTATGATGGTAAAGGGGGGCTCTGATGGTGAAGGGGGCTCTGATGGTGAAGGGGGCTCCTGATGTAAAGGGGTCCTTAGTTAAAGAGCCATTGCTCATGTGAAGGGAAATTCCGATGTTAAAGAGGGCCTCTGATTTTAGAGGAGGACTCCTGATTGTTTGGTATCTTTGCCCTGGGTACTGGATGACATTTTTCCCAGCCCTGGTCTGAGCACCTGTTGTGCGGAAACAGAGCACTCCCCTTGTTTTGTTTCGTCACATAAAACGTCGTTTTTTTTCATCACAAAAAGTGATCGTGTGTACGCGGCATTACACTAACTCACCTAAGAGGTTTTGACATGGTAGGTGAGCTTACACTTTAATGGCCACTGGAGCAATACTAAAAAACATCCAGTCATTTAAATAGGCAGAGGGATTTGGGATAGTGCACAGGTAACTTTTTCCTTTGTTTTTTATTTTATTGGGACATTGTTGTCACCCAAGAGTAGTGGGAGTACAGGGCCTAATTTTGTATATTTGTATGCATTTGATAACCATTGTCAGGATATATAAAGTAATATATATATTTGCATTTTATAGTTGGCCCCCTCAGTGCTGGGACAAGACCATTTGGTGCCCCGGGTAAAGATGGCAAACTGCGCCCCCCCATTTTTAAGAAAGAATCAATGTAGTTTTTAAAACAAGAATATACTTAAAAAAATACAGGTTCAAGCGCATTATTTTTTATATTACATTTTAATGTAAAATAAATAGTTCAACTCACCATAATGCTGAATCAGTGTGAGACCTGAGTGTGTCACTTGCCACGTTGCCTGCAATGTCGCATGCCACCAGATGCAGATTGTCACTTTCCACGTCGCCTGCCACCAGATGAGGAATGTCAATTGTCACGCTGCCTGCCACCATATGAGAAATGCCACTTGCCACGCTGCCAGCCACCAGATGAGGAATGCCACGCTGCCTGCCACCAGATGTGGAATGCCACTTGCCACACTGCCTGCCACCAGATGAGAAATGCCACACCACTTTGCCCCCCCACCCCCAATAAATTGTTCTGCTCCCTCCCCGTAGCGGCTCTGAGGCCCCCCTACTTTTGACCCTGTGCCCCTCCCCTAAAATATGAAAGCTGGAGATGCCACTGCCTATGTTCCCGTAGTTCGCTGTCTGGCTCTTGAAAACCTTTGGCTTGTGTTCTGGCTTCACACCTGTCTTTTATTCAAGCGTCACTGTGTTACGGCCTCTGGTCCTTATCTGGTGGTCCACAGTCATCTGTGTCCCTCATTCAACAGTTGGCCCTTCCTACTGCATATTCCTCATGTCACTTTGTCGTCCGGGATCTGTATTGTTCCACACACTATGTCCAAATGCTCTCTGGGATACAGGGGAAAGTAATTGAGCCAGCACCAATAGAACCCAGAACAGACTTAACCAAACAATCATTGCTCTACCCGACTACACGGAGGCAAAAAAAGACATTTAAACACTTTTAGCCTACTGCGGTGCTACATTAGCATATGGAATTAGACACCAGACTACTTTACTGTAAATAAAGTAAGTATGTTATGGCAAGGCAAAATAAAAAGGCAATGCACATGAGCAGTAACTAGGCAAATATTTTTTTTTGAATGCAGTGTACTAATGGCTCTGTTCCCAGGATCGCTCCATACACAAGCTGGTGTGAGGAGGACACTCTACATAGTTACATAGTTAGTTACATAGTTAGTCAGGTTGAAAAAAGACACAAGTCCATCCAGTTCAACCATAAAAAAAATAAAAAATAAAACAAAGTAAAACACAGTACATCCTCCCATACACCCAACTCCATACCCACAGTTGATCCAGAGGAAGGCAAAAAACCCCAGCAGAGCGATGATCCAATTTGCTACCGGAGGGGAAAAAATTCCTTCCTGATCCCCCGAAAGGCAATCGGATTTACCCCGGATCAACTTTACCTACAAAACTTAGTACTCAGTTATATTATGTGCATTTAGGAAAGAATCCAGGCCTCTCTTAAAGCAATCTACTGAGCTGGCCAGAACCACCTCTGGAGGGAGTCTGTTCCACATTTTCACAGCTCTTACTGTGAAGAAACCTTTCCGTATTTGGAGGTGAAATCTCTTTTCCTCCAGACGTAAAGAGTGCCCCCTTGTCCTCAGTGTTGACCTTAAAGTGAATAACTCAACACCAAGTTCACTATATGGACCTCTTATGTATTTGTACATGTTGATCATATCCCCCCTTATTCTCCTCTTCTCAAGAGTGAATAAATTCAGTTCCTCTAATCTTTCCTCATAGCTGAGCTCCTCCATGCCTTTTGAGGGAGGAGGGGGCGAGCAGGCAAGTCAGGACACTCTACTTTGCAGACAGAGAAAGGAGCTGTGTGTTAGTGGGTGTCATGACACTCCTGCTTGCCCCCTCCCCCCTCAAGAGACTTTCTCCAGACCAGGGAGAAAGCCTTGCATTAGTGTGTGTAGTTACAGACAGAAGAACAGGAAGTGAGCATTTCTCAGAAGAAAAAAGGACATTTAAAAGCAAAATTTAAGGATGAGGTAAGTGAAGAAGGACTGCACTAAGGTAAAGGAAGCTATTTAGGGAAAACATTTTTTACCTCTACAACCCCTTTAACTTTATGATTACATTTTGGGTTTTATGCATTCAATGCAAGATTATGGTTAGGAAACACCTTTAGGTTATAGGTTCTGGAGAGTCAAATAGTTTTAGGGCCAGATTCTCAAAGACTTACGACGGCGTATCTCCATGTACGCCGTCGTAAGTCTGAATGTACGCCGTCGTATATGCGAGCCTGATTCTTAGAATCAGTTACGCATAAATTCGGCCAAGATACGAGCAGCGTAAGTCTCCTACGCCGTCGTATCTTGGGTGCATATTTACGCTGGCAGCTAGGTAGCGCTTCTGTTGATTTCCGTGTTGAATATGCAAATGAGCTAGATACGCTGATTCTCGAATGTACGTGCGCCTGTCGCAATTACGTAAGACAAAGATAAAGCTGCTCTCTACGTGGTGCAGCCCATGCAAGGTATGAACGTCGGAACAAGCGTATCTTTTTACGTCGTTTGCGTAAGTCATACGTGAAAAGGGCTGTGCGAAAGTTACGTTCACGTCGGAGGCATTTTTTTAAGTATCTTAGGAATTCAATCGGACATGAGTCGGAGCATGCACACTGGGTTACGTCCACGGACGGCACATGCGCGGTTTGTTAAAAGCGTCAATTACGTGGGGTCACGATTAATTTACATAAAGCACGCCCACCTCTTCCACATTTGAATTAGGCGCGCTTACGCCGGGACATTTACACTACGACGCCATAACTTAGGACGCAAGTGCTTTGAGAATACTGAAATGTATATGTACGATTCTTTATGTGACAACAATTTTAGCTCCAATGCTCTGGAGCTATATACATTTAATACAGTTTTTAGCTAAAAATCAATAGAGCACTTGTCATATTTACATTGGTGTAAATACTGTAATTCTACCGTGAGCTGTGATTACAAGTTACATTGCTGTCCTGAATCTACTCCCATATTGCTCCTTTTTATAGCTTTGTACTAGCTGCAGTGTTCACTGAATGTCAGCAGATCAGATTGTGAGAAACATTTGGAAGGTGGGCAGAGAGTGCTGGCAGTAAATTATTCAGGGGGCTGATTTTCAGGTACATGCCAGGGGAACAGACAGCCAGACATCTATGTTTCTGCACAAATAACAGCTTGTGTCTAAGCTCCAAACAGCTGTAGCTCTTCTAAAACACCCCACTAATTCCCTCTGCAAAACTGCAAAAGACTGTCTATAGGATCTTGTCATACAGGGGACTTCCAAAATAAAGAACATAGTGTTAAAAAAGTAAAAAAATAAAAATAAATTGAAGTTCCCAGATATCAGGTCATAGAACTTATTTTCCATCACAAGCTTTACAATGATCAAAAACGATCAATTATTATGAAAGATAGTTTCATCAAATATTTATTGAATGGTTCAAAATAGTAGTGTTTTTTTTTTTGTTCCATAAGATTTTCAGACTAGTAATGTTATAATTTTAATAGGGTTCCACTGTTATGCCGCGTACACACGGTCGGAATTTCCGACAACAAATGTTCGATTGGAAGCTTGTTGATGGAAATTCCAACCGTGTGTAGTCTCCATCGGACATTTGCTGTCAGAGTTTCCAACAACAAAAATTTGAGAGCTTGTTCTCAAATTTTCCAACAACAAAAATGTGAGCGTTTGTACGCAATTCCAATGCACAAAATTTTCCGCATGCTCTGAATCAAGCAGAAGAGCCGCACTGGCTATTGAACTTAATTTTTCTCAGCTAATCGTTCATGTTGTACATCATCGCGTTATTGACGTTCGCAATTTCCGACAACATTTGTGTGACCGTGTGCATGCAAGACAAGTTTGAGCCAACATCCGTCGGAAAAGAATCCACAGTTTTGTTGTCGGAATGCCCGATCGTCTGTACGCGGCATTAGGGTAGCAAGATTTTCCAATGACCCCCAGCAGCTGGAATCAAGTATACACAGTAGGACACAACATCTGGTGTGAACAAAATGCATCCAAGCAGTAATGTAATTGAAGGGCACATTCCCATCAGTCATAGAAGTATGGACCATTGCATTTGTAGCGCCACTGTACTTTCAGTACGGACGCTATTTTAAATTTACAGGGGGATGAGAGAGTTATGTCGCTCTCATCCATGTGATTTGTATCAATTTAGCTTCTGTGCTGTGCTGTCGTTTCATTCTGTGTTCCAAAGATGCTATTCCATCTCGGGGCGACAGAGGGCGGCAGTGGAGTTCAGGTGGAAGTGCCTTCTTGCCAGCAGCCAATTAGAGGGGGTTTTCCCTCACAGGGCATGCTGGGGAGGGTAGTTCTGTTTAGACGCCATTTGAGGCGGGAGAGTTTGTGGTTGGATCGGGGTGTGGCACCCACCTTCAGGGCCCTGGCGATATGGCCTACCAGACTGGGGCGCACGTGCTACGCGTTATCTTCTGTTCCGGGACCATGCTGGCCTGGAGCGACTAAATCTGCCATGAGAACCAGTGACTTATTGGGTCTCTTCAACTTAAGAGAAGATCCCAAGTGAGTTGTGCTGTTCGGTGGGGAGCCAGTCTGAGGAGAGCCAGGAGGCAGGCGATCGCATAGGGCCCAGACGAACCATCGGGGATCTAAGTGACCAGACACTGGGAGTTTGTTTGATGGCAACCTGTTAGTCGGTCACCAAAACTAAGAGCTACCTGAGGGAGATTCAGGCAACTATTTTATTTGAGAAGGGATTGCTCCGTTAAGCTGCATTCCAGAGCAGGGGCCTGTGGCAGAGGCACCACTCTTAATTTCCATTGAGCCGAGTCTGTGGCAGAGGCCTGTCTTCCTTCTCAAAGTTCTGAGTGATATTCCGGCTTCCAGTTCTGTGAGAGAGACTGTCCGGGTGCGCTATACCCACTCCGGCTGGAGTGGCGACGTAGCAAAGGTACCGTTGAAGCAGGACTGCTTAGTTAAGGCCTGAATCTTTAATTCTTCTCCTCTTTTTCACCATCTTTCTCTATTCACCTGAAGTTACCTGTTTGCCGTGTTGGGCAAGAAAATAAAAGCACAGTAAACGAGACCTTGCTGTTTGGACATTCCGTCATTGCTCACGTCATCTATTCATCATCATACCCCTAGACATGCTACAGAGGTAACACGCCGATCCCAAATATATCCAGGGGCTCTTGCGGGGGTAGCGCTACACATTCCTATGGTGATAGGTACACCGGTCAGCCATAACATTATGACCACCCACATAATTTGGAGTATGTCCCCCTTTTACCGCAAAAACAGCCCCAACCCATAAAGGCATGGACTTCAACTAAACCTCTGGAGATATACTGGAAGCAGCAAGCCACCAGCAGTAGATCTTTTAAGCCTTGTAAGTTGTGATGTGGGGCCCTCATGGATTGGACTTCCCATAATGCATTCTGATGCCATCTTGCCAGGTAAGCAACGCACATGCACCTGACCATCCACATGATTTCAAAGAAACTGTCCGATTAGGCCATCACTTTTGTCTGTAGACATGGGTCAGCATAGGCACCCTGACCCGTCTGCAGCTACATAGCCCCATAAACATACTCATTGCACTGTGTGTTCTGACTTCTTTCTATCTGAACCAGCATTAACGTTTTCAGAAATCTGAGCTACAATAGCCCTTCTAGTGAATCAGACTACAGGAACCAGCCTTCACTTCACACATGCATAAGCGAGCCTTGGCTGCAGCACCGTCTTAATAGCATCATGGGCCCCTGGTCAAGTTAAGGCACTGGGATCCATACCAGCTTGTCCAAATTTACACATCTACTCTCAAAAGTGAAAGTATAAATTTAGGGGACGTCTAAGCCACAGTTGGGCTCAGACTTTACTAACTCTATGTAAATTAGCCTCTGTTCTGGCTGTGGTTGTGCTCGGTAGAAGTTTTCCCCTGTTGCCTGTAGGTGGCGTTACCACCTCAGGCCGATGTTGGAACTCGGGCGAACCATGGTGTGTTAAAGGGTTTGTAAAGGATTTTTTTTATTTTTTTTATCTTAATAGCTTAATAGCTTCCTTTACCTTCCTTTACCTTAATGCAGTGCTGTTTTCATGTCCTCATTGTTCATTTTTGCTCTCAAGTTGCTGTAATTCTTCTCTGATCTCCACACTTCCTGGTTGTCTGTTTCCTGATAACCACAGTACTGGGAGTTTTCTCTCTGTGGTCACTAATCAAGGAGGTGTGTTACTGTGTGTCTAAAACCCCACAGCACCAATCAGTTTCGTTTTCCAAACCATCACTGCCCTGTATTGGCTCTGTGGCTCTGTACAGCACAGGCAGGAAACAACATGCAAAAATGAAACTAGAAACTGCAGGTACATTATATGATTGATTTTTATCTATTTTTAATTGTTTTTAAAAGGAATCAGTTAACTATTATGTCTCTATACCCTGTAAACAGTCATTTCAGCAAGAAACATTTTTTTATTTACAACTCCTTTAAGTGACCCATCTCGGCAGCAGTCCATTGGGAGTCGTGCCCCCCTGTGCATGCTTTTTTCTGACTCTAACATTGTGGTGACGTGTCTTCAGTAACATATTGCTGATGGTACTTGTATTTCATTCATTCACAGGAAACTGAGAATTAATGGTGTGTCAGAGCTCATTAATTGTAATCCAATTAGGTGTAATGTGGTGTATTAGGTTCTTTGTAGAGAGTGAAGTTGAAGTGTTAAAGAACTGCTTTAAGCTAAATTCAGGAAACTGTATTTAGGATGGATATGTCTGATGCAAAGTGTCCCAGTGATACCGTGACACAAGTGCAGATAACAGATGGGCCATTAGCTCTCTCATCGACAACCAAGTAGATGTGATGTCTTCCGAACAGCTTCTGGTGTAGCGATGCTTTTACAGCGGATCCGCCACTTTGACCTTCCATTTTTCAGCATCACGCACAGACTGGCTGAGAACTGTAGTGATGTGCATAGGCGTGCGCACAGGGTGTGCCAGATGTGCCCAGGCACACCCTAATCACCCTGTGCAGCACAGATTCTCCCTACTGACCTGGCTCCCCCTCCTTCCCCTACAGCACTGAAGGCTTTCCCTCTTTCCCACCGGTTGTTGCTGTGGATGTTTTACAATGAGTGGAGGAAGGGGCCAGTAAATATGCCATTTACTGGCCCCTTCCCTTTCTGAATGAACATTGTGAGTGATCGGTAGAGTGTGTTTGAGCTTTGGGGTGCACACCCTAATGCCAAAGGCTGCGCACACCTATGGTAATGTGGTAAGGATGTCTGATGGCAACTCGTAGAACTAGGCCCTGCAGGCACAGGTGGGCAGATGTTACACCACGTGGTAGGTTGCGCCCTCTCTTTCTCTGCACGGAGGGGTCCGTCTAGTATCAGGCCCAGGAGGAAGAGAATGGGCGGGTCTCTAGCTTTTTTTCTAGCTCCTCCTAGCAATGCCTTGGATGGTGACAAATATCTCTGGCATATGTGGTCCAGATGTATAGGCAGACAGAACAGTTATCAGTCTGATGGACTACCCATCCCATAGTTCCTTTTATCAGACTCACAAATATGTTATTTAATAGCCCTGGGCACTAAGGGCCATGCAATGCATAAAGACACCAAAGGACTGCTGTACTTTGCAATTGTAGTCCACATTGCTACATTACAATGCTACTTATTTAGAATGTTTGTAATATGCAGCATTGGGGGGGGGGGAGGGGGTAATGTACTGCCACTGGTCACTGATGCATTAGTGACTGACCAGTGGCAGTACATTAACCCCCCCCATGCTGCATATTACAAATACCATTAATAACTAACCACTTAAAAAGACAACCCGCCACAGTACATATAATGCTACAGGATGCAGCTATAGGCGTATGAGGCGTATGAGGCTGAGTGTTTCAGGGTACGGGTTCATGTTCCCACAGTCCCACCCACCTACTCCCCTGTGCTTTGACACAGCAGGAGGCTGTCAGCAGATCCCAGCCAATGATTCATGGCTGGGACCTGCTGATTGGCTGTGTCAAATCACAGCCCAGAGCTCTGTGTTGATAATTGATATAGGGCTCTTTACAGAGGGAATAATCGCTTTTCGTTCTTTTCCCTGCAAACCAGGAAAAAGAACAAATCAATCTTCAGTAAAAAGCATCACACACAGGAAACATAGTTGATTCCCACTATAAGTTACTGATCCCCGCCATTACTATCCAGAATCCAGAATATATCCCATTGTTACTATATGCCTACGCATTTTCACACAAACCTTCTCTTTTATACCCTGTAAAACAAATGCCTTGATATACAAGTGAACTCTGTTCCTTTCAAATTAAAACAAATTTAATTTGTATTGTTTTAAGTATTTTCTTGCTTTGAAATGACACTGACTTTTTCTTTACACCCCGGGGGGTCGCAGTTTGCCATCTTCACCCATATGACCTTAACTAAGCACAGTCACTGGATGCTCTTTGCGTTCCCTGTCAATTAAAACATGCTTAAAAATGGGGGCAGGCAGTTAATATAATTTCTTAGAAAGTACAGGCGTGTGCTAGGGCATGTGCCATTATTCACCCAATAATGGCACATCAGGGAAATGCTGAACTGTGAGTCACACCTAATTTGCTACTGTTGACTAAAGCAGTTTCTGCTCAGAGTTTCTTCTAAACCTTTGTCCACCAATGTACTTTCAGCTAAGGTTTTTTTTTTTTCTGGGTTAAGTGAATTTACTTTTCCCTACAGCGGCAGTAAAGCTGATAATAAAACTAAGATGCTATGCATACATGCATACTAAAAATGTGCTCACTTTATTTTACTTTCGACTCAGTTTGTTTAAAGTGTTTCTGTGTATCCTGATTAATTTTGTTAATGGTATATTACTTGTATCCTCAATATTACTGAACAAGGCATTATTACTGAACTGAGCATGGCTAAACTGCACAGTGCAGATGCCGTTTTTCCATCTTCAGGAATGAAGGTGGAAATACTGCGTGATATGAGCAAAACATTTAAAGGAAAAAATATTTGAAAGAAGAAAAGCACTACTAACTATTATTAACTATAGTCATCTGGGACTGTTTTATTCAATTTTATTGTACACAAGAAAGTTTGTCACTGAATAATTAAAGCAGTTTTATGGTTTGTAAGTAATGGTTAAAAAACATAAATTGGATTGCACACAGAAAGACGCAGCCAACATTTTTTGATTTTACTTAGAGACCTATTATCCTGATTGACCTCTACCATGTGGTCTTGCTTTTTACGTCACTAGCCTCCATGTGAGTACACCTTGTGTACAGCAGTGGATTCTGGCCACTTAAATCAAGGCACATTTTAATATGATTTGGCTGTAATTTTCCTTTCATAAAATCTGTTTGTATATTGGCATGGCCTTTCCACAGATGAACACATAAAATCTCCTGATAAAGTCGGCGTTGTCCTGCAAAATGCATAAAGATATCACAGCTCCTATTAACGAAAAATGCGTTATGTACTACGCTGATACGTTGTATGTACATTGATGAAACTATGTGGTATTGTGACATTTTTTTTATATATTTATATTTATATATATATATATATATATATATGATGGAAATCAGCAGGTTTTTTCTTAAACACAATGGATTCTATAGAAACAAACAGGCTAATTCTTAGGGATCCTACTGCTGCTGATTTTCAAAATTGCCAGCGGCAAGATTGCTGGCTGAAGAGTCCGCCCTTTGGACAGCAGCCTAAGGCCCCTTTCACATGAGCGGACGAACGGTCCGCTAATTACAAGTCCGTTTACGGACTTGTAATGTCTCCCTATGGGAGCAGATCCGTTAGCGGATGATGCATCCGCTAACGTCCGCCTACGATCCGCGTCCGTCTGGATCCGTTTTGCGGACGGAAGAAAACCCTATTTTTCTTCCGTCCGGTGGATCGGATCGGATGCAAACGGACAGACGGTCCGTTTCCATCCGATTCCCCATAGGGGATAGCGGAGGAGAGACAGGGCGGTCCCTGCACAGTGTGCAGGGTCCGCCCTGTCCGCCGACAGCCGAGCGGGACCCCCCGCTGAGCCGACGGACACACACGGAGCGGACCGAAAAACGGACTGCTCCGTGTAAAAGAGGCCTAAGGCTGACCCTGGCTGAACATATTACCAAGAACTAGGCAGATGCAATCTAACTACATTGATTCTATGATATATATAGTATGGGCAACCATAATTCAAAAATACATATACATATACCATAACTTTGAACTGTTTTCAGGAACTCTTTGCTGCTTAAATTTACTACCGAGACTGATTATTAACAATTGCAAAAAAAAAAAAAACTTCAGTATTTATTGTTTGCTTTCACTGGCTTTGTTTTTTTTTTCTAAAATTTGATTTTCACGGTACCTTTTGAGAGTTACAAAAAAAAAAAGAAATCAGACCGCAAACAATTCAGTTAAAATGGCAGCTAAAGAGAGAATAAAAAATCACAAACATCTTTATATATAATATCAAAAAAACTAGCATGTAGATAATTAATAATTATTATAACTGGCTAGCTGGACACTAAGGACAGAGGTAGAAAGTCTATTAAATATTTTTTTTAGCTCCATGTACATAAAGGGGTGGATATACAGTATTCAGCAAATAGACTGCACTTTGCAAGTGCTTTTGTATTCATTTCCCCCAGAGCTTAGTAAATGAACTTCATTTTTTTCAGCACGTCGTTGTGTTTTACCTCACCGCGTTCTGACACGATCGGTTAATTAACTGATGGTGTGTAAGCGCGACGGACCATCAGTCAGCTTTGGACCGTTCTCATCGGATGTATCGTGTGTATGAGGCTACTACTACCCCAATAATCCAGAAACCTGCTGGAGATGTCATCAGGAAAAGAGCACCCTCCTCCACATCTGGTGGGCATGCCCCTCACTAAAAACCTTTTGTTCTGGGAAAAGGTTTGCCGTATCACTTCCCAAGTCACTTCATATAAACTAGACCTTTCCCCAGCCCAATTTCTTCTTCACCACACTTGTCACACAAATCTTACCACAAATCCCTAGCGATGCATATGATCAATACTGCGAAACAGTGTATCCCCTTGCATTAAAGCTCAATACGACAACCAGCGCTGAGAGAATGGTTCTTCAGAATTCGCAAAGTCGAGGAAATGAAAAACCTTATACATATTGCAAGAGACACTGCGACAAAATTTTGCAAAAAGGTGGCCTGTTGGATACACTACCAGACGACACCCGAATTCCTTAATATACTTAGCACAAACACTTAATGAACCCTACAACTCGGGTTATTTCTAGATTATTGAGACATGTAACTTCCTATATTTATCCTCCAACTCTTTCACTAGTTTCTTTGCATCCCTCTGGATCCCCTCCAATAGATTCACACCCGACTGCTCACTGTATGCACCCCTACCCGTAGGCAAATAGTTGGGGAGGTCAGAGACAGTCCCTAACCCACTTTCCTCCCTATACTCCCTCTTTCCTTCTCCCCCTGTCTCCCCCCGCCCACCTAATTTCCTTTAAGATACTTAGTTCAAACTTCCACACACTTAGTTCTAAACTTCACTTCGTATAATCACACATCCCTCTCATCAAAAGCTTGGATAGGGATTCACCCCTGCCCGCAATAATACGCTCATCGATATTCCCTGTCCCCACAGGGTCTCACACAACAATAGTGCCTCCTGATTA